>CM052446.1:7075451-7140808 GCA_028533085.1 Varecia variegata | reverse complement strand
AAGAGTCTTGTCTTCAAGCTCTAAAATTCTTTCTTCTGTTCTAGCCCTTTTTTAAGGCTTTCTGCTATATTTTGAAGCTCCCTAAATGATTCTTTCATTTCTTTAAGATATGTCCTTTTTATGTAGTTTAGCTCTTTAGTGACTTTTTCATTTTTTTCACTGATGTCCTGAAATATTTTATTGGCTTCTATATGTTGGTTTTCAACTTTCTCTTCAATCCCATTCATCTTGTTCATAATCCATATTCTGAATTCCATTTCTGAATTTCTTTCTGTTTGGGATCTGTTGCTGTAGATTTATTGTGATCCCTTGGGGGTGTTGAACTAGCTTTTTCTTTTTCATGTTGCCAGAGTTCTTTTGCTGGTTCCTTCTCATCTGAAAGCTCTTCCCTCAGCTTAGGGCAGACAGGTTTGCAGGGCAACTGCTGAGTGGCCAGGGCTCTCCCCCTTGCACAGGTCCTGCTTAGGCAGTGAGGCTTCTCAGGTGGCATCTGTAGCACGTGTTCTGCTCAAATCACCCATGGAGGGGAGGGGTTCTCAGCTCTAAGTCACGGGGCACATGAGATAGTCTGTTTTCTTCTTGCTCCCTCTGTGACCCAGCCGGGGCAATGCAGACTCAGCTGCAGCAAAGTTGAGCCCTGTGTAGACGTGGCATTCTGGACCTGAGAACTGAGAATGGCATCAGTTGTAGCAACTCAGGTATAGCCACCAGGTCCCTGCTGTGCCTGCTTTCCAGTACAATCTTGCTGCACAGACTTCAAGCTGCTCCCTGATTAGTCCAGAGGTCTGCAGTAGTGGTGGAGGCTCCCTCTGGCCTCATTGTTTGCTGGGGAAGCGTGGAGCCGCAAGGTTCTCTCTTATCCTTCTGCACACGTGGATGCCTTCCCCAGGTACCTTTCAACCTGGTCACCTTCTCCTTCACTCTGAATGTCCCCCATTGCTTCTGTGACAGCTCACAACGCTCTCTCAAGTAAGACCCGTAGGTGGATATCCACTTGCAACTTTGATCCTCTCCTTGAGAGCAGCACGTATGAGCGGCTTCTAGTCCACCATCTTTTTTCCTGTGCCTGGTTAGAGACATCTTTTAGGAATATCATTGGGAGGAAGAATCTTAACATTAAAGAGATAAGAGCACAGATAAAGGACACTGGCTGCAAAATTTTAAGGATTTGTAACTTTCCCATTATGCTATTTCTATTAGCTCTCTAATTTCAGGTCTTAAAGTAACTTAAATTAAATTTTTCTGCAATACTTGTTAAAGATACATATTCCTGGATCCCAAATGAAGACCAACATAGTGTCATTTTCTGTGGGCAGATTCTAGGAATTTGTAGTCTTAACAAGTTCCTTAGGTGATTTTTACACATAAGTTTTAAATTTTCTCCTTTAGTTGGAAAAAAATCTTAAAATAAAAAGTGTACATTTATTTTTGTTCAAAGTCATTTTGGTGATGGGGAGGTGGACCAGGGCACCAATGACTATAGTAGATGGATGATGGAAGAATTAATAAGATGAAAAAACTTGGGTTCTAGGACCTGCCATAATAAAAAAGGAAGCTCCTTTGTGTGGTTGTGGGGATGAGTAGGGATGTTTGAAACAAGGTTGTGACAAGGCAGCAAAACGTTTTGGAGCTATGTAATAATACATTCATACAATAATACAATTAATTAATACATAATAAATGGAATAATACATTCCATTGCATTACCCAATAGCATTTCTTTACCTATGTGTTGTTTTTCATGTTGAATCTAGATTCATCATAATGTAGGGCGACAGAGATAGCTGTGTTTTTAATTACTTTTCTACCTCTTCAAATTTAGGTGATGATGTTCTGATCATCTGACCTCACTAAATGTCAACTTCTTCAAATGTAAAGTGAGTATGGGATGAGCTTCCCTCCCTCACTGGGTTAGACTGTTGTCAAGCTCGGGTTGGGTAATTGGTGGAATCCCATATTAAGAAATGTAAAGTGATACTTGAACATAAACTCTCACAGTAATGCCTGTGTTAAAATAATGCCTTGAAATTGGGAAATGACAAGATAGCAGCAGGATATGAAAGAGGTTAGAGAGTGAATTCTCAGCATTTTCTTCCTCCGTTCATACTAGCATCTTGGGCTTTCTTGATGACTTTGTATTTAATAGCCATATTAGAGGGAATCAAATTATGTCTCTAATTACTTCAGACTTAATAACAAAATCAAATCATCTGCCTCCATTCCTAATTGCCATTTGTTTCCAAAGCAATGATTCTAAAGTGTCACAATGCCTTCCATACAGTGGGGTAAGTGAAGCCTGGAGAAGTCATCCTATAAAATTGCTTTTCTTTCCATGTTTTCCATGGGTCTAGAACTTTCTAAGAAGAATTAAATAGAAAGCATCCACTCAGCACTTCTCAGTCACAAAAATGTGGATTTCATCTAAATGGCCCATGAAGCTGTTTCACATTAAATGCTCTCTCTTGTAAAATCTTTGTTAGAGGAAACATTATGCGACCATTCACATAGCAATTATTTCTAGTCAGGTGTAAATAGTAACCTCTTGTCTAGTTTAGGGAGTTATTATAAACTTCACTTCAGTCTCCCAAACACCCTCCGTTGTCACCTCACTTAGTCAACATGCATGTTGCCTGAAAGAGTCAATATCTCGACACCTGGTATTGATAAAATCCTAGAGTATCACAACTGTCTTTGGAGGGGAAAAGAAATGATGTTCCCAGAAAAGCCTGCTAGAATTTGTTTGCAGGAATTTGCTCATTGTGGGTCTCAAATATTTTATGTGTGTACTGGCATTCATCCTCCCGGAGGTTCATGGCAGATGTTGAGTGTTTTCATTAGCACTCTTTCTCACGGGATGAAGAATGTCCTCAGAATCCTCCTCAAGACTGTACTCTATGTAGTCACTAATAGTCAGAGTTGGCATAAGAAATGAAATTGTTTTACTATTTGGGGCGTGGAAATCCCACAGGCTTTAGAGTCAAGCAAATCTTCTGTAAATAATGCCTTTGAATACTTATATAATGACTCATTTTTAAAATGGGATAATAACATGTACAATATAAGGGTTTAGTGAGGAATTGATGATTGTGTGAGTGTACGTGCATAGGTGGACATACATAATCAGACTCACAGATGTTCAACCAAGTGTAGAATTAGGCACTCAGATGTTATTTCATTTTAGCTATACATAGTGGCAGAACTATCTGCTGCCAGGTATGGTCATTGGGGAAGACAAGGTCAAGCCATTGGCCTAATTTTTCCTCTACAAGTTCCCAACATACTCAATAAGATCAGGTCCTGGCATCAATAAGTGTGACAGTTGCCAAAGGCAATCTTAGATATTAAGATATTATCCATTCTATTTAAGAGTAAAGAGACAGCATCATTTTAAAATTATTGTTTTTTATTTTTTAACTGAGCACACATGAAGAAAACATCATTTTTTTAAATGAATGTTTTCTTGGCAAATGACTAAATTCCCAGAGACTAAAGAAAAGGAAAAATAGCGTACTAGATAAAATCTAGGATTTATAGAACCATTTACACAACACCATGAGAAAATGAAACAAATCCACAATGTGGGAAATTCAGCAAGACAACTAACTGTCCTGAACGCTTCAAAAGTCAATACTGCGAGACAAAAAAAAAAGGTGTGGAAACTGTTCTATTTCGAAAGAGATTAAGGAGACATAACAGTTCTACTGTAATGTGTGAACCCTAATTGAATCTTGATTTTAAAAAACAGCTATAAAATGATATTTTTGAGAGCAACTAAGGAAATTTAGATATGAATTAGGTATTAGTAAGTCTTAGTCTTTTTAGGTATGATATTGATATCATAGTTGATAATTATGTGTGGGAAAAATACCCTAGTATTTAGAGGTGAAATGTTGTTATGCCTGAAACCGATTTTCAAATTATTGAGCAGAAATATACAAAACAAGTCCCTGAAAAACAAAAGAAATGGAACATACACACAAACAACATTTATATTGAAAAAATAAATATAATAAAATATTAATAAGTAGTTGACTATAAATGGTGGATAATATGAATATTCATTGTGCCATGATTTCAACTCCTCTATACGTTTGGGATTTCTCATAACCAATTGAAAAACAATATTGAAGTTATACTGCCCCCATTTGAATGCCACTCTCCTCTTATGCACATGGCCCTGGGCTGGTGACCTCACCATTGGGAACTTCTAATTTGTCATCTGGAAATGGAAATAGTAAGAGTGGCTTCCTCAGAGGATTATTACAGATGCCAATGATCTACTTAATACATGCACAGTCCTCAGAACAGTGCCTAACACACAGGGAGTGCTGGAGCAGTGTTAGCTTTTCCCACAGCACAGAGAAAAGCTGCAGGATGTACCGACCCAGCGTGGGAAAGAGGACACAGAGCAGTGTGAATACCACAGCGTTCCCTTCCTCCCCACCTGTCCACCCTAAATCCCAAGATATTATGACATTCACCACAACCTACAACCTTCACAACTTATTAGCAACCACTAACCTAAGTTCAGTTTCAGCTCTCCGCCTTGGAGGTTCTCTCCTACCCACATGAGGCTGTGAGAGTCCCAGCGCCACTGTTACCCAGATCGCCACCATCTCCCCAGCCCCAAGCTGCCAGCTGCATTGCCCTTCCTGGACTGCTCTGGTTTTCTATGTTCTCTTTGCTTTTGATTGCTGGAGTTTTTTATTTTATTGAGAATTCAACTATGCATTTAAAATTTTGTTATACTTTAAACAGCTTTTTGTCTCATTTATAAAGAAAGAATTTTCAAGATATCTCATCTGCCACATTGCCATAAATGAGATCTAAGTGGGAATAAAATGGCAGGAAACTTTTCTTGTATCTCATTTCCTGGGCCTGAAAAATAAAAACAGGAACTCATTGTGTATGTAACCAAAGTCATATCAGGTACTCAAATAGGATAAACCAATGGGCCTTTGCTCCCCAAAGAATATGAACATTAAGGAAAGTGTCTCTGGCACTGGGAAAATACCTATTAATTTAAAAGAAGGCTTGCGATAAAGATTGGGGAATTATCAGATTATCAGGTAAAGCCACGGGGATGAATAAAATCATTGCAGAAAAATCACCCAAAGTAGTAGGAGAAGAAAATATAGAGAGAATTTTGGAAAATTCCAAATTTAACTGGCAGGAAGAACAGCTAATACAGAGGTTGGAAAGGAATTATCTCATATGTGTATATACATATATGAACATATGTATACACACAGTAAATACACACATATATACATTTATGCACATATATACACACACATATAGGTACATATATGCACCATATACCCACAGAGTAAACCTTAATATAAAACAGGAAATTTAGTGTTGTTAAAGCCAAAAGAGTGATGTTTTGTGAGGAAGGAGACCTCAACATTTGTAAATGAAAAAAGAGTAAGATAAAAATTGAGAAGCACTCATTGGATTTAACCAATAGGGAATAACTGATAACCTTGACAAGATACATTTAAGTAGTCTGATAGATACAACTGAGACTGTAGTGGATTGATGTAAGCAGAAATGGTATGGAAATTGTGGAGTTCATACATGTCGTTTCCTGTAATCCAGAAACAAGTATACTAATCTTACTGTGTGTCACCTTCAGATTTCACATAAGCATCTCCAAAGTCAATACATCCCAAACTGGGTTCACTGTGTCTCTATCTTTCTCTCCTTCTCTCCCCGTAAATTGTCTTCCTCCAATGCTCCACATCTCAGTTAATGTTACTACTCTGCAGTTTTTCATATCAAAATTGTTCAGTTAAAGATGAGAGCAAATGGTGAGATTTTGAAGGCCTCTGAGGCACTCACTCATGCAGGAATAAATGGCTGTTCCCTTTCCTAGTTGGTACAGGCCTTTGGTCTCTGGGGATCAAACAACTTGTAGAGGGGGAGAGGAGGGATAAAACCATTTCATCACACTTTTCAAGCTGGCATTTTTGCCACCCTTGGCTCATGGAAAGGATTGATTGTAATCCCATCGCTTGTAGAGTCAATACTCTTCCAAGATTAGGCAAGCAGTTGGGTCTTACTCTAAGGGGCTGTTTTATTTTTATCTTTCTCTTATGCTTTATAAACATTGGCATAGAATGTGCATCTATGGTCAGGTAGCTAAATGTTATTTTATACTAGAAGCTGTCTCTCCGATTTATTTCTTTTCCCCAAATAGGATGTGTGTGTGTGTATGTATGGTGTGTATATGTATGTATGTATACATATTTAGGTTTCCAAATTAATTAGTGTATTGATTGGGATTTCATTGTACCATAATTTAATATCCCTCATGGGCATACACGGCTGTGGCTGACACCCCTCCTGCAAAGTACCAATTCTGTCAGTGACTACCTGATCACCTCCCTTTCTGATTGTTCTAGTGACTAAATAAATACCTGCCTTTCTGCTCGGCAGGTAGAAGAAATAGGTTCACAGCAACCTCAACTCATCCCACGCTGTTCCCTGGGAGATGGGGCAGGATTTCCCCCATCATCCCGGGCTCCAGCTGTCAAGAGATCCATTCCTAAAGAAAAAATGTCCAGTTAAGAACATGCAATATTCCTCTTCAGAATGGACCTTCACATTTGTTCATCTCTTCTTTCAACTCTCTTCTTAAAGTGGTTTGTTTCTACCTTCTCGTAGGCTTCTATATTTCTTACTATAATTATAATTAGTGAATTTATGATTTTGTACCAAATTCAAAAGGATTCTTTCTTTTCTATATATCTTGTAATGGGATACAGATGTTGTTTTAAATGCTTATCAAATATAAATATCCCCTTTCCTATCATTATGTGACCTATGAAACTATTTAACAACCTGCTGTCCCCTCAGTCAAAAAATTAATCCCTATACCTATTTTCACCATCTCTCCTCCTAACATTGGAGGTAAGGTGGGGAAAAGGATAAGCAGAGAAAATGAGACACGTTTCTTGATTAAAAAAGGGATCCAGATGGCTTCAATAATTAGATTGCAATGGCAGTGAGTTAAAGAGAAAAAAAAAAGAAAGAAAAGACTTGAGTGCTATTAAAATTTTTTTAAGTTATGTTTTTTCCAATAAAACTAAATTAGCTTTCACTTATTTTTACTATTGAGATGGATGATAATTTTTTTACAATAAATATAAAATATTTTAAATTACATCTTCAGAAGTTGTCTAAACCCAAATTAAGAACATTTGTTTTAAAACTAGCTTCCCTTTCTTTATACTACCTCCCGTACCTCCCTGCCAAGGATCTTCCTGGATCCGCCCTCTGAAGCTACTAAGAGAAATTTTTTTTCAGTAACATTTATATATTCAGAGTCAAAGGTCATGTCCTCTGAGATTTCAAATCTCCTAGTGCCACCTCTGCAGACCACTTTAAATGGTCTAAACAGCACTCTAGCTTGAGTTTCTGCCTTGCAAATGTCTATGGATATGAAATGCACATAAAAAGGATGAAAGATCTGATGATAAGAGTTAAGGAGTCTGATTTTTATGATTATATACTAACAGACTTGATTTTGAAATGTCTGCTAAATGTTAAAAACCAGGCTCTACATTCCAATGCTTAATTATTAATATTTTTTTAAGAAAAGAGAAACACATTGTTGAAATGGGAAATTTGAAAAACCTAAAATATACTTAAGAAGAAGTTATCTAACTTTATATAAGTAATGATTATGACAGATAGATAATATACATTATCTTATATAATTCAGATGGGATCAACACTGCCAATCAAAGTAACTTACCACTTGCTAAGAAGTAATAGAAGATCATGGACTTTGGAGTCTGGCAGAGCTAAGCTGAACACCTGGCTTTTAAAATATTGCTATATAAACCTGAAAAAATTACTTAGCCCCAGTCTCAGTTTCTTCTGATGAATTACAATAATTATATAGATTCCATAGGTTGGTGAAATTAAATGACGTAATGCAAATATAGTGTCTGGTGCATAGGAGGGGTGCAATAAGTATTTGTGTTAGTTAGGAGTATTCGCAGCATACATTAGCTTTTAGATGTGTTATAGAATGATGGCTAAGAGCATATTCTTTGTAGCCAGACTACTTGGTTGCAAATCCCACCTTCACTGGAAATATTGTGCAAATTAACCTCTTTATGACTTTGTTTCCTCATTTGTAAAATAGGGATGCTAATTACACTTTTTATCTTATAAGACTGGTCTGAGAATTATTTAATTGATATTTGAGAAGGTTGTAGTGCTTCATAGATATTTATAAATATGCAATAAATGTTAAATATTATTGTGTCAATAGTATATATGAAGTGGATGCCAATTTTTTTCACCACTCTTCACAAGTGCAAGCCATAGAAAGAATGATGTTCTGTGCAGACCAGATGAATACGCCCACACAAGGAACAGTTTCTAATTCTGAATCTGTTAATTAAAAACTGCGAGGTATTCAAATCACTTCTCATCCTTGGTCTAGTTTCCTTAGCTATAAAATGAAAAGTGTGGACCTAAAGGATCTCCTACAGCTCCAGTTATCAATGACTTTAGAATATTCCATAGTGTAGGCACTCAATACATGTTCAATTATTTTATAAAATAGTGAATGAAATAAGGGAAATTTAAATTTAATTTTGATTAACTACATTGTGGCCAGCACTACTACCAGCATTTTTGTATATTTCCTAAATTTAACCCACAAATCTAAAATATTACTGGATGTTATTTCTATTTTTCAAACTACAGAATTAAAACTCATGACATTAATAATTCTCCCTAAAGAAACAGTTAATAAAAAATAGATGTATTATTTGTTCTGTCAGAATCCAAAGATCACTTTTCCATGATGTCTCCTAGGTTGAATACACATTATTATGGTCTGAGAAAAGTGGTTATGAATCAAAAAGTATATTCATTTTTGTGCTGCTATAACAAATTACCACAGTTAGTGATTTTATACTACATGAATTTATGATCTTATAGTTTGGGAACTCAGAAGTTCTGGGTTCTGTTACCCTCCAGTAGAGGTCTCATGGGCTAAATCAAGGCACTGACAGTGCTGCATTTCTCTCTGGAAGCTCTAGGCTCCAGGGAAGAACCTGTTTCTTTGCCTCTTGAAGCTTCCATCGGCTGCCTGCATTCCTTGACCCATGGCCCTTTCTTCCATCTTCACACCCAGCATCATTGCATCACTCTGACCCTTCTTTCATAGTGGCACATCCTTTTGGGTCCCACATCCAGGAAAGGATATATGACTTTAAAGACCCTTGTAATTAAATTGGATTCTCCCATATATCCCAGGATCAACTCCCATCTCACGACCCTTACCTCAATCATATCTATAAAGTTCCTTTTGCCATGTTAAGTAACATATTCACAGTTTCATGGATTAGGACATGGATGTCTTTGGGCAGCATTATTCTGCCTCTCACAAGAAGTGAAGTTGACACTGAAAGGACAATCAAAAAAAGAATAACTGAGGCAAAATAAAATCTTTGGCTCTGTGAAAAATATTATTAAGAGAATAAAAAGATAAAGTATAACCTAGGAGAAAATGTTGACAAATGACATATTTTACAAAAGACATATTATATATAGAATATTTAAAGAATTCTTAAAATACAATTATAAAACAAGCATGCAAATTACAATATGGGAAAATATTTGAACAAATGCTTCACAAAAGAAGATACATGGATAGCACATGGCATATGAAAAGTTCAACATAATTAATTATTAGGGGAATCTGCATCACATTACCAGACTTCAAACTATAGTACAAAGCTATAATAACCCAAACAGCATGGCATTGGTAGAAAAAGAGAGACATAGATCAATAGAACAAAAACAGAGAACCCAGACATAAAACCACCTACATACAGCCAACTGATCTTTGACAAAGCAGACAACAATGCACACTGGGGAAAAGAAGCACTAGTCAATAAATGGTGCTGGGAAAACTGGATGGCCATATGCAGAAGAATGAAACAGGTCCCCTATCTCTCACCACTCACAAATATTAATTTAAGATGTATGAAAGACTTATATGTAAATCATGAAACCATAAGAATTCTAGAGGAAAATGTAGGAAAAACTCCTCTAGATCTTGGCCTAGGCAAAGAATTTGTGAATAAGACCCTAATGGCAATCACAGCAACAAACAAAAATAAATAAATGGAATTTGATTCAACTTAAAATATTCTATATAGCTAAAGAAATAATCAACAGAGTAAATAGAGAACCTACAGAATGGCAGAAAATATTTTTAAACCATACATCTGATAAAGGGCTAATATCCAGAGTCTACAAAGAACTCAAGCAAATCAGCAAGAAAAAACCAAACAACCCCATTAAAAAGCTGACAAAAGACATGAACAAAAGATGTTCAAAAGAAGATAAACAAAGGGCCAATAAACATATGAAAAATGCTCAACATCACTAATTCTCAGGAAAAAGCAAATTAAAACCACATTGATATATCATCTTACCCAGTTAGAATAGCTTTTATTAAAAAGTCCAAAAACAATAGATTCCAGTGTGAATTCAGAGAAAAAGGAACACTTAATACACTGTTGGTGGGACTGAAAATTAGTACAACCTTAATGGAAAACAGTATAGACATTCCTCAAAGAACTAAAAGTAGACCTACCATTTGATCCAGCAATCCCACTATTGGGTATTTATCCAAAGGAAATGATGACTTTTCATCAGAAAGACAGCTGCACTTGAATATTTATTGCAGCACAATTCACTATTGCAAAGGTGTGGAATCAATCCAAGTGTCTATCTGTTCATGAGTGGATTAACAAAATGTGGTATATGTATATCAGTGAGTACTATTCAGCCATAAAATAGGATGGATTGATGCCTTTTGCAACAATTTGGCAACAATTTGGATGGAACTGGAGACCATTCTCCTAAGTGAAGTATCTAAAGAATGGAAAAACAAACACCACATGTACTCACTATTAAATTGGAACTAACGGGTGAGCACACATGTGTGCAGAAGGAAGTAAAACTCAGTGGAAACCAAGCAGCGGGGAGGGAAGGGCAAAAAAATCTACCTAATGATGCAATGAACACTATTTGGGTGATGGCCATACCTATAGCCATGACTCAAGCATTACAAAAGTGATCCTTGTAATGAAAAAATTGATACTCCCACAATATTTTGAAACAAAAAATAGAAATTACATAGAATTATGAGTTTGCTGTAAGAGGAATAAGTATTAATATAACTCAATTGTGTTTTATTCAAGAAAATTATGCCTCTCTGACTAGTAAGAAGTGACCAGAGAAGTTAATAAAAGAATGAAGGCAGGTAACTCTGTAACGTTATTGAATTTTTAATAGCTTTCCAAATAAGATACCACACAGGGAACCTAACGGAAAGTAAATACCTATGGGCTAAGGATAGTTGGATGGAATGAAAATCTAGGGAAGCAATAGGTTCAGGTGAGTGAGTTTCTCTGAGGTACAGAGGAGGTTGTTCAGAGTTCCAGATAGTTAATATCTGAAGTGTCAATAACTTTTCCCAAAAGAAAAAGGAAAAATAAAAGGAAAGATTAAAATCCCTGCACATTATTAGCCTATGTAAGAGCAGAAGATTTCAAACAATTATGATGAGGGCTTGAAAACAATATAATTCTTTTCATTTGTTATTTGTACTGTAGATCTCATAAAATAGGATAATATAGTTCAAGTATTCACTAAAGTTTGGGACAGAAACTGTTTACTGCTAAATACTGCTCAGTAGCCACTTTAAGATTCATTTAAACATAAGAGGTCTAAATGAATATATTTGGCAAATGAATACACTAGAGAATCAACAGCTTCCAGGCAATAAAAGAAAAATAAAAACTACAAAACAACCACCCATGAAGATACTGAGATTTACTTAGGCAACAAAGACGAAGATGCTAGGTTTTCAAGCCTAAGGGTAGGACTTAAAAATATGGGTATATCATCTACCAGCTAAAATTGAGAAAATGCGATGTAAAAATTCTAAGATCAACAGGCAGATTGATCTGTATGTGGGGATATATATAAGCAGTAGCAGTAGCAGGAATAGCATTACCCAGGAGAGAGAATGGCAGCTGAGTTCCTTGTATAGGGCTGTCCAGTCAAATATTTGGTGCCTCCAACATCAGTGGCAGAAGAAAGGTTGTCACTATTAAAGCTTTTGGGAATAGATACTAAAGTTTGGAAGTTATGATCAACACAAATGAAGTCCTGAAGTTAACTACACACCCATTGCCCACATATTGTCCAATAGAGACTTCAAAACACTTGCTTGGAGATTAGCTCATAGTACACGTATCTATTAATCATTTATATTTTATCATCATGTCTTAATACTTGAGGTCTTAATACATAATTGAATTTTATCATTTGAATGTTAAAGCCCTTTTCAAAATTTAAACAAATATTTGGGCAATATATGCAGTATTAAGGAAATCATGGGAAACATATTAAATAGACTTCAAGCTTTAAATTGTATTGGTTAAAGCAGATAGAATTATGTCATTCATTTTGCCTTTAAAAAATTTAAAAAATTAAAAAAGATGACAAAAGATCAGAGTAAGTAAAATCAGAACCACTAACACTGCCTAGGTCAGATTCTGGGAGAAATTTCCACTAACTTTAGACAAATGCATGTGAATTAAGGAAAACTACTATCTTTACTTCGTGGTGTATTTAGTATTTGCCTCAGAAGAACTAAATTTAACAACTAGAAAGTAAATATGTTTTTACATTTCTTCGGCTGTAGTAATTTCAAAGTTTCTCACTTAATTTCAAAGTTACTTAAATTTATTTTGAAAAGCATTTTAATAATATTAGAATGTACACAATAAAAGTGATTTCACCTATTTCTCCCACTTCCAGTTTTGAAGGGGTGATCCTCAACTTTTCAATGTGTGTGTGTGTGTGTGTGTGTGTGTGTGTGAGAGAGAGAGAGAGAGAGAGGAAATCCAAGCCAAGAAATATTTGTGTGTTATTCATTTGTGACAGAAATATATTCCAAACTCTATATCTTTTCAAAGTAAATGTAAAAATATATTGCAGGTATCCACATAGGAGTTATTGATTCACTTATTCATATAAATAATTACATATTATTTATTACATAAACATCTTTTAATTAACCATTGCCACTGGTATTTACTATTAATATTGATACAATGCCTATATGTATATATGAAGTCTGAAATCACACTTTTAAATGTTGAGATATGCTGCAACATTGCTTTCTAAACCAATTTCACTCCCATCCGTATGTACCAGGTTGTTCTTTTTTTCCTACATCCTTACCTACAATGAATAGTGTAGATTTTAAAACGCTTTTAAAACTTGCCATTATTAGAAGCTTTCCTTGATATTAGGAATTAGAAAAGAATGTGTGTTCAACTATGTCTGTTTAACATTCTACTGGGCATACTAAATGGTACAGTTAGTGAAAGAAATAATTAGAGGTATTGGAACAGAAAAGAAAAAAATAAGACCATTATTAACAGACAATATGATTTTATCATAATAAGTCTAGAAATATCTATAGGAAAACTCATAGGATTAATAAATGAGTGTAGCAAGATCACTGAATCCTGTGTTAGTACACAAAAGAAAGTATGATCTACATACCAGAAATGAAGAAAATGAAATATAAAAGATTATAATATTAAAAAACATTTTAGAAGAAAATAAATGTCTAGGATTAAATCTAAACAAATTGTGCCAAATATCAACAAAAGAGTATCCAAATCAGGAAAGAGGAGATCAAAATATTGCTTTTTGCTGATGATATATTGTATCTAGAAAATTCCAAAGACTCCACCAAGAGTCTCCTGGAATTGGTAAATAAATCCAGCAGTCTCAGTTTATAATATTGATGTACACAAATCAGTAGAATTCCTGTATACTAATATTAGTCAGGCTGAGGTCAAATCAAAGTCTCAGTACCATTCACAATAGCTACAAAGAAAGTAAAATACTTAACCAAGGAGGTGAAAGATCTCCACAGGGAGAACTAAGAAACACTGATGAAAGAAATCACATATGACATAAACAAATGGTAAAACATCTCATGCACATGCATTGTTAGAATCAATATCATTAAAATTTCCATACTGCTCAAGGTAATTTACAGATTCAGTGTAATTCCCATCAAAATACCAACATCATACTTCACATATCTAGAAAAAAATAATCCTGAACTTCATTTGGAAACAAAAAAGAGTCTGAATAGCCATAGCAATCTTAAGCAAAAAGAACAAATATGGCGGCATCACATTACCTGACTTCAAATTACACTACAATGCTAGAGTAACCAAAACAGCATGGTACTGCTATAAAAGTAGAGACATGGGCCAGTGGGAAAAAAAATAGAGAACCCAAATATAAAACCATCTACATACAACCAACTGATTTTCAACAAAGCAGACAACAACATACACTGGGGGAAGGAAACCCTATTCAATAAATGATGCTGGGAAAACTGGATAGGCACATGCCGAAGAATTGAAACAGAACCCCTATCTCTCACCATATGCAAAAATTAATTCAGGATGGATAAAAGACTGAAATGTAAGGCATGAAACCATAAATATTCTACAAGAAAAGATAGAACTGTTCTAGACATTGGCCTAGGGAAAGAATGTATAACTAAGACCCCAAAGGCAAATACAGCAACAACAAAAAGAAATACATGAGACTCGATTAAATTAAAAAGCTTCTGCACAGCAAAGGAAATAATCAACAGAGTAAATAGACAGCCTACAGAATGGGGAGAAATATTCACAAACTATGCATCCAATATAGGGCTAATATCCAGGATCAACAAAAAACTCAAGCAAATCAGCAAGAAAACATCAAACAGCCCCATTAAAAATAGGCAAAATACATGAACAGAAGCTTTTCACTAGAAGATAGACTAATGGCCAATAAGCATATGAAAAAATGCTCAACATTTCTAATCATCAGGGAAATGCAAATCAAAACCACAATGAGATATCACCTAACTCCATTGACAATGGTTTTTATCAAAAAGTCTCAAAACAACAGATGCTGGCATGGATGCAGAGAGAAAGAAACACTCATACTCTGCTAGTGGGACTGCAAACTAGTACCACCTCTATGGAAAGTAGTATGAAAAGACTTCAAAGAACTAAAAGTAGACCTACCAATTGATCCAGCAATCTCAATACTAGGTATTTACCTAAAGGAGAAAAAAAAACATTTTATAAAAAAGATACTTGCACTAGAATGTTTATAGCAGCACAATTCACAGTTGCAAAGATGTGAAAACAACCCAAGTGCCCATCAATCAATCAGTGAATTAATAAAATGTGGTATATGTATATCATGGAGTATTACTCAGCCATAATAAAAAAAAAAAAAAGGTGAACTAAGACCTTCTGTATTAACCTGGATGGAACTGGAGACCATCCTTTCAAAGGAAGTATCACAAGAATGGAAAAACAAACACCACATATACTCACTACTAAATTGGAACACTTTTACTGTCCCACACACAATTTGTTCAGTTTTTATACATTCTTAAAACGTTAATGACAAAATACTTCAAACATACTGAAAAGTACAGAAAAATATAACAAATCATTCAGATACAACCAATGTTAGCTAAATGTTCTCCTAAAATTGGTTCATATCATTTTCATGAACATTTTAAAATTTTAACTAAACTAGAATAAAGCTAGATACATTTTTTTTTTTTTTTTTGGATACAGAGGCTCACTCTGTCACCTGGGCTAGAGGGCAGTGGTGTCATCATAGCTCACTGCAACCTCAAATTCCTGGGCTCAAGCAATTCTCCTGCCTCAGCCTCCTGAGTAGCTGGGACTACAAGTATTTGCCACTACACCTGGCTATTTTTTCTATTTTTTTTATAGAGATAGTGTCTTGCTCTTTCTCAGGCTGCTCTCAAACTCCTGGCTTCAGGCAATCCTCCTGTCTCTACCTCTCAGCATTCTAGGATTACAGACTCTTGCCACCTCACCTGGCCCAGTTTATGTTTTTAATGTCATGATTTGCATCTTTCATAATTTGTCTCCTTTAACAAATTAGTTATAATTGCTTTTAACTATTTCATTTTCAATTTTTATACTAAAGATATGATTGATTTCAACAATACCATTACTCCAGTATATGTAGTAGTGTTTTAAGTTTGACTACATGTTTATTTTTACCAGTGAGTTTAACATATTTATTTATTTTTATGTCATTAACTAGTGATCTTTTCCTTCAGCTTGAAGGACTCCCTTTAGCATTTCTTGTAAGGCAGGTCTTGTGGTGATAAATTCTCTCAGGTTTTGTTTGTCTGTGAGAGTTTTTATCTCCCTTTCATTTATGGAGGACAGGATTGCAGACAGTATTTCTTGTTTGGCATATTTTTTCTTTTTCTTTCAGCTTTTTAAATACATCACCACATTCTCTTCTGGCTGGCATGGTTTCTGCTAAAAAAATCCTCTGATAATCTTAGGAAGTCTCTTATGTATTTAACAAGTCACTTTTCCCTTGTAGCTTTTGATATTCTCTCTTTAACTTTAGAAAATTTAATTATAGGGTCTGGGCATGGTTCCCTTTAGATTCATCCTATAAGGTGTACATTGAGCTTCCTGAATCTAGATTTCTATTTCTTTTCCAAAATGTGGGAAGTTTTCTGCCATTATTTGAGCATGTTTTCTGTTTCATTCTCTCTCTCTTCTCTTCTGACACTCCAATAATGCATATATTATTCCACTTGAGAGCGTACCATACGTCCCTTATTCTATCTCACTCTTTTTCATTATTTTTGCTTTTTGCTCTTCAGCTTGATTTCCAGAGACCTGTCTTCAAGTTCAAAAATCCTTTTTTCTCCTGGATATAGTCTACTATTGAACACTACTATTGAATTTTTGAGTTCACTTATTTTATTCTTCACTTTCATTATTTCTGGATTTTTTTCTTTCTATATTTTCTCTTTGTTGAAATTCTCAGTTTGTTCATGTATTTCTCTTTGTCTTGGTGAGCATCATTATGACTATTCTTTTGAATTCCCTGCCAAGTAAATTACATATCTCCATTTAATTAGGGTTATCTTCTGGAAATTGTTCTTTTATTTGTAACGCATTTCCTCATTTCTTCATTTTACTTAAATGTCTGTGTTGATTTTGCACATTAGCTAAAACAACCACCTGTCACAGCCTTTTTAGAATATTTTTCCCCAATCAGGCTGGCTATAAATTCTAGGTACCTGTAAACTCTTTATGCTTGTCCAGCCTATCTTTATTCTTAGGGGCTCATAAAAGGTTAGAGAGTGCCATGTCATGCTATTGCCTTAAGAGAGGTTGGATAGAACCCAGTACCTAAAAATGCACCCGAAGAGGTTGGGATATTAGATATGTTTTTTGGTTCCTTCTTTCCTTGTGGAGAAGCTTAGAGTGAGAGTTTCTCTCTCACTTGTTTTGCTTTACAGCAAGGAGAGGGTCTGTGCCAGACACCTGTACTCTTGCCCAGAGGGTTCACTTTGAACCTGGAGAGACAGCTGCAGAATATTTGCAAGTGTAAATATCACTTTTTGTTCTTTGTGTTCTAGAAGATACAGGAGTTCAGAGCCCCCTCAAGTCCCAGAGCTAGGTGATTTAAAAGCCAGTCCCTGAAGTGGGGGCTGTAAAAGTTGAGGTACTTGGTACATGGAAAAACTACTTCCAAGGAGAGTCTTCAATGTAGATTTATTCCTGGACCAAGCTAGGGAAGAAAGTGCATGGAGTGCCATCCCTCTTTTCCTGCTGACAGAGGCCTCCGACCTCTTTCCAGGAAGAGATTGATGGGCTGAAGTTTTTGCTGGAGCAAGGCAAAGAGGAATGTACAGGGAGTGGCCACTATCCTGTTCGAATGAGCAAAAGTCTCACGTCCTCCTTGCAGGAGCGACTTCTGGCCTGGAGTTGTCACTGAAGAAAGTTGAGGAAGAAGGCACAGAGGGTGCCCACTTTCACCGTCAGGCACAGAAAGGTCATCTATTCTTTTTCCAATGAGATATTGCAAGGATTTGTCACTGAAGCAAGCTGGGGACAAATGCACTGAAAATGTCATCCCTCCCATTTAGGCTTGAGGAGATTTATTCTGTATTTACTACGTAGGCTCCCAGATACTGGCTTGTTAGAGGCCAGAACCACATGGAGCAGCCGGAGCAGTATGCAGCCAAACCCCTTCCATAGGGAAGTTGGAAGATATACTGATCCTGGGGGATGCAGCTTCTGGGAGTGCTTGTGTGATTCAAAACCCCCCTTTGTTCTTTGTGCTTGAAGAAGATCCTCTGAGGCCCTGACCCTGCCATTTCTCAAGCAAGGTGATTTATGAGCCAAGCCATCTGGCGGAGACTGTAAAAAATGGGCACTATATATATATGATGCAACCCCTTACCCCTCAGGAAGAAGTTGGGAGCTGATAATTCTTTTTTAATTGTATGGCACTGTGCTCAGACTGGGCTTAGGGTGTGAGTGTATCTCGGATTTTCTTCCCCTTTTTGATATGGGTATTTTCTCAGTCATCTAGTGTGTAAGAGTCATTTACCTACATTCCGGCTTTCTCTTAGAGATAATTGATTCACGTGTAGATGTCCACTCTGTCTGTGAGGGGACGGGGAGTCAGGAGCCTCCTATTCCGCCACGTTACCTCCAGAAATGTACCATATTATATGGTGGGAAAATTGAGTATTTTAAAGCTCTCAATTCTTCCCAACTGTATTTATAAGTTCAACACAATTACAACCAAAATCTTAGCAGAATTTTTAAACTCAAAATTGACAGTTAAAATTTATTTGAAAATGCAAGATCCTAAAATAGCCTAATCAAAACCTTGGATTAACAGAACAAATTCAAAGAATCTCTATTACTACCAATATCAAGATGTTTATAAAGCTATAGTAACTAAGACAGCATGGAATTAGGCAAGGAAAGGCGAACAGATCAGTGGAATACAATAGAGTTCACACCCACAGCTATGGTTACCTGACGCTTAAGTGCAACGAGGAAAGGTTGGTATTTTCAATAACTGATGTTTGGTCAATTGGCCAACTTTATGAGAAATAAACAGTATTCTTTATCCTCTCCTTACACCATAAACACAAATCAATCGCTATAGCATTACAGACCTAAGTGTGAAAGGTAATACAATAATGCTTTTAGGAAAAAAAAAAATAGGAGAACTTTATTACTTTGGAATGAGTACATATTTCTTTTTCAGGGTGCAAAAAGTACCAAGTACTAAGAAAAAATTACAAATTGCACTCTATCAAGTTTAAAAACTTTTGTTCACCAAAGACACTATTAAGAGAATGAAAAAGTAAGCCACAGAGTGGGTGTAGACGTTTAAAGTACAAAGGGGTCATATCCATGATTTATATAAAAAGTCCTGATGTCAGTAGGAAAAAGAAAAAACAGGGTAATAGAAAAATGAGCAGAGAACTCGGGGAAGCAGTGACTGGAAGGTAGATACAAAGGACACTTACAGAAGTTATTTCTTGAATTGAGTGTTGGTTACATGTGTATGTTCACCTTGTGAATATTAAAGGCTGTGCATTTATAAACTGTGCTCTTTTACGTATGCTTAACTTTAAAATCATGCTTGTATAAAATTAATAAACTTTGCTTCTGCCCAGAAAGAACATGAATGATGCTGGAACCTCCATTTGGTTTTTATTTGCCTTTATTTGAGCAAGGTGAAAGAGAATATATTTTCAAATTTTTACTAGGCATGCCTATGTCTTATTTTAGAAACTGTATTACCATGTCTTTGGTAATTGTTCATTGCATTAGTTATCCTTTTCTTATATATTTGCAGAAGTTATGGATGGATATATATGAGTATACATTCATGTGTGTGTATGTATTCTTATATACACACACACAGCGCACACATATATAAAACTCTATTCTCTCTCTCTCTCTGTCTCTCATATGTTCCATTCATCCTTTATACATATATTGGCTGTATATTTATTTTTATTAAATTTACAGCAAGCACTATCATTATTCCTATTTTACGGATGGCAGATTGAGGTTTAAGTCAATCATTAATTTTTTTTTCTACTTCAGAGTATTACGGGGGTACACACAATTTGGTACATAAATTGCTTTTGTACCATGTCCATCCCCCAGATAGTGTGCATTGTACCTGTTAGGTGTGATTATGATTTAATCATTAATTTTTAAATGAACTCCAGTACATATACATACTGGGAATCTATCAGTTAAGTGTCACAGGCAGAAAAAATTTTAACTACACATGTATAGAATATATTGTTAAGTGGCCAAAGCTTCCTGGGCACTTTTGATCAGGGCCTTGATGGCACGTAAATCTAGATTATTTTTGGAACATCAACAACTTATTAGGTCTGTGTGCCATCAAGGCCCTGATCATACAACCTATTAACCATGAGACTGTGGACTCTTAATTTTACTTAAACTTTGTTTTTTCATTAGTAAAATGCTACTAATATTTGTATTTCCCTTTAAGGGTTGCTGTGAAGCTAAATTAAAAAAAATCTGTTAAGCACTTAGCATTTGTATTATACTTTATGGTAAATACTAGGTGTTATTGCTAAGACCATTATTATTTCTTTTTTAAAAAAAACACACTATACACATATATATATATATATATATACATTTAAAAGTGCAGGTCTCTGAAAGGGGTCCCATATGACATAATACTTATTTTTATTCATCTATATTTTTCTCTCCTTCTAACAGTTATCATGCATGAATTTATAAATAAAGATATAAACATTCTAACAAACTAAAATGAGCCTCCACAAAAAGCAGATATTGGCTGAGTGTGGTGCTTCATGCCTATAATCCCATACTTTGGGAGGCCAAGGTGGGAGGATTGCTTGAGGCCAGGAGTTCAAGAATAGCTTGGGCAACACAGCAAGACCCCATCTCTACAAAAAATTTCAAAAATTAGCAGGATGTGATGGCATGCACCTGTAGTCCTAGCTACTCAGGAAGCTGAGGCAGGAGGATCACATGAGTCCAGGAGTTTAAGGCTACAGTGAGCTATGACATGCCACTGTACTTCAGCCTGGGTATCAAACTAAGACACTGTCTCAAAAAAACTTAATTTTTTTTAAATTTTAAAAAACAAAAAAGAAGATACTAACAAAGTTTAAATTTACAGAAGAAAAGCATGGATTTTCTATACCATATATCAAAACTTACTATGCAATTTGGAAATATAAACAATAATAGCAATAGATTAATGGAACAGAATGCAGAATACAGAAATAGACCCATATATGAGGATTCAATACACAACACAGGAGGTTTTTCAATATAGGAATGAATATATTTTTCAATAAATGGTTGGGAACAATTGAATAAGCATTTAGAAAAAAATACAATGAGATAATTCATAAAAATTTAAAAAACTAATTTTCAGAAATTTTAAAAACATCTGTGTAAAAAAACCCAAACTTATAATTATTATGATAATAAAGTCCATCTCAATTGAGAAAAAAAACCTAGGAACCAAAAAAGTAAAGATTAACAAATAAATTGTAGTTGGAGTTTTAATTTCAACATTTCTCAGAATAAAATATATTTTAACAAAATTAATAAAATTAAGCAAATGGCTGGAGAAAATATGTGCAACAAGTCAAAGGCAATACATAATTTTTTATATCATAAAGAAAATGACAAAAAAATGTAGAAAAAAGAGAAAAGTATATGAATGTTCAATTCAGGGAGTAAAACAAATTGTTAACAAATGTAATGAAAGATGTTTAATCAAGTAAATGAAAATTAAAATAACACAATATCAATCAGCCTTGCACAAATTTAAAAAATGATTAATGATATTCATATTGGAAATGTCTATCTGTGTAACAGTGGAAGGCAAGCATACCATAACTAGCTCCATTTTGCTTCTGAACCCCCACAGTAATATCCTTTAGTTTAAAAGCTCTGCTCAGCTCTGCACATAGGCTAGAAGAAAAGGGAGAACTGTGCCTTTTCCAAAATTAACTCCCAGGGAGATAAGAAAAGTATATACACAAGCAACAATGCTATGTTAAAGATTTTTAGGAACATCCTCACCTTTGTCCTCCAAAGTTAACTGACCAAGAGCAAAGAAGTTTTACAACCTCCTCAGTCCCTCGCTGATGCCAGGATGTCTGTGGTCCTCAGACCTCTTGGGTTGTAAGAGGTATAACCGAAACCTCCCACCACCTTCCCTTTCCTTTAAGAGAAAGAGAAGCCTAAAGTTCATTCTAACTTAAGATATCTCTGAGACATTAGTCAGCCATCTTCTTGCTTTGCTGGCTCTCCGAACACACAATGCCTTGGCCCCAACGCAACGCCTCTCAATTTATTGGCTGTCCTGCAGCGAGTGGTATAAGCTTGAACTCATTACATCAGTATTTAAACATACATATGATTCTCTAGGAATTGGTATTTAAACTTCAACATGAGTCACTAAGATTTCTTGTTAAAAATGCAGATTCTGAAACTCCAGAGCTGGAGTAAGGCATGGGACTCACTTCCTAAAAGCCCCCATGTGGTATCAGTGCCACTGGTCCACAGACTACAAATTGGTAAAACTCTTAAGATATACTTCTAAAAATAGATCCTTGAGTATTAATTTTGACATGTACACAAAGGTATATTTACTAGCGTATTTACTAATTCCATGTGTACTATCCCTTATGAATCAAATTTCAAGTTGAAGATTATGAGAATCATGGAGACTAAGAGGTGAAATAGAATAAACATTAATATCTTCCTTATTCTAAAATATATCATTTATAAAATCTTAAAAATTAATCTCTTAAGACTAATGGGCAGCTTGAAGACTGTCCACACTTGCCCCAAGAAAAGGTTTGATTTTTTTCTTGGATACACTGACCAAGGATAAAAGCAACAGTCTTCATATATTTCTAAATGATAGGTGAGAATTTATTAAGTCATCAAGATATTTAAATGCCTAATGGTTAATAATGGCACTATGAATCATCGGATATAAAATGTTCATAAGGATGCGGTAGATATATATATGGAAACATATATTAAAGATGTATATGGTGAAGATGCATTAGAATGTCTCAAAACTATAAGATTAAAGCATTGTTTTAAAAGTTATATCAGGTCCCAGAGATTAGTAAACTTTCTATTGACTTAAAATTTGTCAGGACTCTGGAAAACAACACAAAACAATTAGCAATGTTTTAAATAAAGAGTCTTTTTTTGAAAATTTAGTTCTGTCTCATGAGGTTGAGTTAGCTATATTCATGGTCATATCAGTTTTTTAATTAAAGTCCTGGAAGTTTGTTTTGTTTTAGTCCAATGGTATATAATCTTCAAAGTTATCAGAGACCAGTATTCAAGTGGATTTGTCAGTCCTTTCCATGACTTTACTTGAAGCAGCCAACTTTGGACTTTCTGAGATGAATCAAAGTAAAATGATAATTTTCTAAAGATGATAGCACTTGGACTAGCCATGGTTAGAGATAATTGACAAACCAAACTGGTTATTTTTATGGCATACAGCAATTTACATAATAACCATAATTATTACTGATACACACCAAGACATGTCAATACTTTATAACACTGGAACATATACTAATAACATACTTGTACAAGTATAGCCCAAAGAAAGTTAAACGCCATTTCATATTTGACAATGTTCCCTGGAAGGTTTTGACACATCAAATAAATCTAATGTCCGTCTTAGACTTTCAGTGATCCTAATATATAAAAAGCTAGTTTAAGGTCAAAAGTCTGGATTTAGAATTTACATTTTAGAAAATTTGTCAGATATCAAAGTCTTAAAACATTTGTTCAGATACAAATCACAAACCACTATTAAAATAAAGGTCATTTATTTAACCAAGAGAGATAGTCATCAGAAGATTCTAAAAGTGATAAAGTTACATGGGTGTAAACCTTAACCCTTTTAAAGTTTAGTTTTTTTAGTTAGTAAAAACCTAATAAAGAGAGTACAGGGATTATCTGATGAAATCTGCCAAAGCTCTGTTCAAATATCTTCCCTCTAGGCCCAGGGACTATCGCGGAAGAGGGTGTGTGTGAGATTGTAAGGGCCAATTTGGAGGGATGGAATTAGTTGAGACTCTCCAGATCAAGGAGGGGCACACAGAAGCCTAAAGGAATACTAACTAAAATGCTATGTCTTTTCAAGCCACATGCTGCGGATATCCATCCCAATAATAAATTTTTTATTCCTGCTTCCTCTAGACTTAGAACTTCCTGAGTATAATTTTTCACAGTTACGGATTTATACAAAAGGAGATATAATGAGTAATTTATCAGCCACCTTAGTATAAATTACTAAAGAGACTAAAATATTGTGACACGATAAAAATCTCTAAATTCCCTTAGCTTAAATGTTAATGATGCTTATATTTGCTACAAGTCTACCACTAAACCCAAGAATATAGTAGCTCAACACTTATAGATAAATTAGTTTTGTAGCCTTGCCTTCGACATTTTAGATTTTACTCTTATGTCACCTAAAAGATTTTAAAGTGTTGATGAGTGCCTGTGTACCTCCAGTCCTGTTTAGCCTAAAATATTTAATAGGCTGTAAGCCCCCTTTTGGTTCTTCAGTCCTCTTGGCCACAAGGGTCCCACTGAGGGACTGGATGGACCCAGGGCAGGAAGCTACACAACCCTGGCAACAGCTGGGACAAAATAAGTGTTTTGCCATAGATGCTACCTCTGACAGATCTTGGCCAAAAGCTGGGAATTGTGAACTAAAATAAAATTTTAAGGCTCACCCCTCCACACACACCAGCTGACTAAATGGACCCCCTCTTGGCCAAAGGAATATCCTAAAACTAAATTGCCTGCCAGGAGGAGGGAGGTCAGACATGCCTCATCACTGTCCCCCCCCCCCCACTTCTTGGGGACATCATTTGTAACCCATTAACAGGCCTAAGGGTATTCAAGACAAACCTGCAGGTCCTCAATTTACAGAACAGATATATGTCGGGTGGCTTGTCTCTGATTAACAGCTCCTTATGTTAAAACATTCCAAGCCTTTAGACAAAGCTTCGTGTCTTTAACCAATTACAAGTCAAAGAATCTTCAAACCCACCTATAACCTATAAACCCCCAGCTTCGAGATGGCCCACCTTTTCAGGCCAAACCAATGTATGCCTTCCACATATTGATTTATGACTTTACCTGTAACCCCTATCTCCCTGAAATGTATAAAACCAAACTGTAACCCAGCCACAGCCAGTCCACTTGCTCAAGGCTTCTTGAGCGTGGCTCAAGGTCATGATCCTCAAATTTGGCTCAGAATAAATTTCTTTAAAATTAAAAAAAAAAATAACTGAAAGTTATATTAATACAAATTAATGGCTTACATTTATCCTGATAAAGAAGCAAATGTCACGTTATATTTAGTGTAAAATCAAATCTGTAATAATGTGGATACTTAAGTGAGGGCTCTCTGATAGTCTTCAATGATCTGTTTACTAGATTCTAATAAGAAAATCAGCAAATGACTGAGACATGGGAGAGGCCATAACGTTGGCAAATATCTCTGAAGTACTAGACTACACAACATACTTAACAGTACTTTAAGGAATGGTAATCTAGTTTATATTCAATTTATTTCATTTCCCTACAAAGCCCTGAGGAACATACTCCATTTGTTGCACAAAAGCCAATTATAGTAACGGGCTGTGCATAAGAGTTTCTAGCTTTCAGAATTAGTTCTTACTATTTAACAGTACATTTTCAGATGGCTGTGAGGCTAATCATTTCTAATTCTTCAGTAACTATGTTTATAGGATTGACATAAAAACTACAGTATTCTCTTTGCATTTGGTGTAGACCAACATGAGCAAACAAACAGAAAAGAAGAATAAAAAGACCTAGGCTTATCATGAAAACAGAATCACAAAGAATAATTTTATGGTAATGAGGTCCCCTGGCTGGGATTTAAATTGTTCAAATGCTTCGGTAACATTTCCATTGGAAGCACAACTCTACCTCAAAGCTAGTTCACATAGTCAAGAAAACATGGTCCAATAAATTCTTAGCTTTGGAGTTTCCTTTTTATTTCTTTAAATAAAATCAACTTAGAAATGCAATATGCTAAGTGGGACTGTTCTGAGTGAAAAGGGTTGGAGAGGTGCCTAAAGGTTGGGCCGTGGGTCTTGCCCTCTCATTCCCCTGCTACTTACTATTAATAACTCTGTGCCCTTGGGCAAGCTTCTCTCTTCTCTGTTCAGTTTTCTTGTCTGTAAAACAGGGCAATCTTCCCTTTCTCATCAAGTTGTTGAACAGATGTGCAATGTGGAAAGGCACCCAATATCTGTCCAGTGGATGTTCATTACAAGATCTTGTCCTCAAGCCTGGGCCCTAAATCCCTAGATTAGAAGAAAATATATTTTAGTTCTTGACCCAATAATTTTCTATCCTGGTTTTTGGGCCATAATCTTCTATTATGATCTGATCAAAAGGAGCATATCAAGAGCTTCTTTGGCCCCTGAAGTTTTCTTAAATCTCCCAGTGGGAAATTCTTACATGGCAGGAGGCACTATTGGCATTGAGGTGGGAAAATTGATTTTGTAGGGCTGTCCCGAACATATAGGATGCTTACCCTCTAAGCGCTGCCCACTAAATGCCAGTAACACATTGATCCTTGTGACAACCACAAACACAAATCAGCAAAATGTCCCTACACGCTTCCAGTCACTTCTGTTTCCCCTGTAAAGAGCCAATGAACCAAAGTCTAACAAGAGCCCTTTCCACTTTAACTGCAATCTCACACAGTTGAATGAAACATATTTATTAACTAGTTTTATAGGCTAGATTTAACTTAAGATATATTTAAGATAATTCTCCTCTCCTTCACCTTATTATATTCTAAACAAGATTCAGTCCACGTTGACTAGAAGATATGTGAACATGTAAGCACCATCAACCCTTCTGGCTATTGACATTTAATTAGCTTTGAGAATAAAAATTAAAAAAAATGAATTAAAAATCTACCTGCAGCAGGGAGAAAGCCTTTACTCCCACTATCTCTTGCAAGATGCCATCCATCTGTATATTAGAATCTATAAAACTAGAAACTGAATCCTCACTATTTACAAGCCCTTTTGGACTGCCTATCAGAATTTACCCAATCAGCTTTTCTGATGAGAGTGTACCAGAATCTTTTTTTTTTTTTTGGCTATTTAAAATCTAAATTTCACTCTCCTCCATCTCAAATAAACCTGCACTTTATTTAAGGACTAACTACATTTTTTTAGACGGGGTTTCTCAATTCCTACAGGTAGAAGTTGGAACAAATTCGGCATTTGAGTCTTTAGATTGAGTAATTTGTGATTTAACAGCTTCCTTCTCCACCTTAAAGCTGACTCCCCTGTCTTTCCGTTTCTAAGTCAGTGTGGCCTATTTTGCGATTTGCTAATTTTTCGTTTCTATTCTTGAGCCACATCTACTTCTCAACCTGATGTGCAGAGCAGATGACTGACAAGCTTCTCTGAAAACAATGAATAAACACAGCTTCCTGACTCAGTTTATCACCCCTGCCGCCTCCTCGTGTTATCTCTAAACACACTTGGATCCGACACCCCAAGTGCTCGGCGTTTTTTAATTGAACGTTTCGCATGGGGATAAGCAGGGGTCTTCGCATAACCTCCCAATCACGACTGAAATTTCCACCTATGAGATGTGGGTAGCTGGTGTGTGGAAACCTTATTGTGCCTGAACTTGACACAGGAATGTGTTCTCCCTCGTTCCCTCAGATCGGAGCACTGTGCAGCCAAACTGTGGGGCCACCCCCAACAGCCACAGCGCCACAGCCTGAGGCGACCACGGAGCAGCTGTCAGAGGCAATCGCAAGTGCTTTCTGCTCGTTATTCCGGTGACAGTGGCTGATCTCAGATTTGGCTTCTAGTAGCAAACGGAGACACTGAGAGCTTTTTGACAGATCTCCAAACCTCCACAAATGCAGCCCCGCAGGCTCAAGTAGGATGAAGCCTCCAGTCCCTACACCAGACAGACAGAAAAGGAGGAAGCCACGTGGCTGACATGCTGGATCAGCAATGTCACTGACCCAGAGAACGGCATCTCCATCCGCGTCACCGGGCTCCCTGGAGCCCAGGGAAAAAGAGGAACACTATTACCAAGACAAATGAATGAGAACAGGGGGAAAGAAACCACAAAAAAGCAGCCCTAAGCACATGGAAGATGGTGCTACATAACCACTACCACGGGGTATGACAGGGCCCCCATACACTTCCCGCTCCACCATGTTTAGGCTCAGAGGAATACTCTTGGAAACTGTGCTAATGAAGTCAAACTTTGTAGACTTTTGCCCCAATTGGGGGTGGGGGGGGGAATAACAACAACATGCACTTTCTGGGTTTTCTGTTAATATGTCCTGTAGGACTAAATGAATTGCCCATAGGCTTCCATTTTCTTTACTCTCCAAGAATGGCTTTTATCTAGTTTTTCAACCTGAAGAATTTGATGCTGATTCATTTAAAAGGTAGCTGTGATCTGAGAGACCAAAATAGACACCCTTTTACCAACTGAGATGGACCCTACGGTTAAGGAAATAGAAGTTACCTATGGGTCCAGGGTTCACGGCCTGGCTAACATGGCAAATTTTTAAATTCCTGTAGCTACAAGAAAAACTACACTCTTGCTCAACTCCCTGACAATAGGAACTGTCAGGCAAATTATCAGACCTCTTGTTTTGGGAAAAACCCAGGACAGTATAGAAAAACTGCCACCGCACCATGCCCCACAAACTGAGATGGAGGCGAGAGACCAAAGAATGACTCAGACAAGACCAGCATGGTGGGTTAGATGAGTTCATTAGAGGTTACTTACACTGGGTGTTCATTCCTTGCACAGGAGTTCCCTGGAAATTCAGCTTTCTGGATACTTACTCCTGGGCTTGCAGGAGTTCATTGGAGAGTAGAAACCATACTGCATACCCATGATGTCACCTTAAATCTCTTCCTAGTGAGTGGCAGAGCTCTTACATTGTATCATAGCATGTTCACGTTGAAACAAATCAAGTATGCACAGTATAATCATCATACGCCTTCAAACAACCCACATTATGTTAATAATATTATAATTCTCCACTAAAGGGAGATTTTAGTATTATAATTAGCTAAAGAATAGTAGGTCTGCTAAAGTAGTTCAAAAGCAGTCAGGGTCAGTGTAGGCCTCTGCCTCAAGAAAGATGAAGCACGTCTCTTGTGCCTTATCACCATCTTTTGGCATTTGCTTAATCTATTTTGTAACAATTTTCTTGAGCACTCCAAGCTAGCACAGCATAGTGCTCCTCTTTGTGTCGTGGGGAACATGCATTTTTCCCTCCCCCCTCTTAACTCTGATTTACAGCCCAGACCACTACAACTCTGACTGGACAGAGAACTGGCCTTACAAACATTCTTCTCTGATAAGCAACTGCAGACATTAAGCCAGTTTCAGCCAGTTTATATAGGCTCAAACTGTCATGGTGGGTTTTTTTTTATTTCAGCATATTATGGGGGTACAAAAGTTTAGGTTACATATATTGCCCTTGCCCCCCACCCCCCAAGTCAGAGCTTCAAGCATGTCCATCCCCCAGACGGTGCACATCGCACTCATTATGTATGTATACACCCATCCACCCCTCCATCTGCCTGACACCCGACTAATGTTATTCCTATATGTGCTCTTAGGTGTTGATCAGTGAAACCAATTTGATGGTGAGTACATGTGGTGCTTATTTTTCCATTCTTGGAATACTTCACTTAGTAGAATGGGTTCCAGCTCTACCCAGGAAAATACAAGAGGTGCTATATCACCATTGTTTCTTATGGCTGAGTAGTACTCCATGGTATACATATACCACATTTGATTAATCCACTCATGTATTGATCGGCATTTGGGTTGTTTCCACATCTTTGCAATTGTAAATTGTGCTGCTATAAACATTCGAGTGCAGATGTCTTGCAAATCAAAACCACAATGTCATTGTGTTTTATGTTTGTGTCTTTGTGCCCTTTGTTACTTTTAGATGTAAAGAGCCAAATTCCACCTCATTTTAATGCTAAAACCCCACCCTGAAGTAAACATGGGATGTATATTACATGTATATTCACTCATTGTGCATAAACTCACTCAGCTCCCCTCATAAATATGTATAGCTTTCCCCCTCCCCCCCCCCGATGAATATATATTATTCTATTTTGTAATGCAGGCCTTGTGAGGCATAAAATCCAACCTACCCTTTCCCCCTTCAAAGAGAGAGCACCTTTGATCCACACTAGAGACTACCTCTTCCCAGTTTGCAAATGGATATCACCAATAAAGCTCTCCTTTTTACTGTTTAACCATGCTGGTGGTCTTTTGCATGACACTGTAAATGAAACAAGTGCTGTTGTGATCTACAGAAAAATGCAACTCAGTATTGTCCTTTCAGCTAATCAAATAACTGTTCCTTTTATCCGATGAGCCTGCTCATCTACCAAATCTGAATTTTTGCCTCACACCAGCAGGTCCTTGCCTTATCAGAGAGGTGGGGTGGGCATCACTGATATCAGCGTAATGATAGGAAGCCAATGATGAGAAAGAGGAATTGAGTTGGTATGTCACTCCCAGTACAGCACTCTTTCTATCGTCCTGGACTGTGCAGACAGTCCTGTATATAAGGAAAAATGAGTTTCTCCTCTACCCTTCATGAGTTCTTACCTCGGACTCCCAGCAACAAAAGACAGATTAACAAGAGAAAAACAAACAGAATTTTAATAACATGTGTACCTGCTATATACATGGAAGGTAACCTGAGAAATGAGTAAATCTCTAAAGTAAATCTCAAATAGTTGTCTTAGATTCAGGATAAAATTTTATCATTCTTGGAAACAAAGATAGAAAGGAAGGGTTTAGGGAAAGGTCCTTTTACTGTAAAACAAGAGTAAAGTTTTATCCCCCTCCCCTCATCCGCCCTCCCCCCTGTGAACCCTTAAGGAGCTCTTTAAAATTTATTTCTAAGTTGTATTTTAGTGTTTCAGGTAAAGTCTATCAGAAATCAAAATATATTTTCCTTCCACTGCTAGAACTGTCCGTATCAATAATTCTGCTTAATCTTTTAAGAGAGAGCATTGTTTGAGGTTGCTGTTGGTTGGCTCTCTGACAAATGGCCGGTGTCCACACAGTGCAATAAACTGCAAAGTATCTGACTGTTCATTCCCCACTCAAAAATCTCCCTGACAGATAGCAACAAAACAGCATCGGAGGCCAAACAGGAATAGACACGGCTTTAATAAGCTGAGGGAGAAAGCATGATTTACATCCAAGGTCTTTGTGCAGCTTGCCTCTTCCTCTAACAAGGTTTCGGGACTTGAGCTACTTCTCTGGAATAACAAATGCATGCGGATGGGGAGTCCACTGCACCTCTCACCTGTGTACCTAGATTAAGGCTGATCTCAGCTGCCTGTATGAATTTACACCAGAGGGCCAGCTGCAAGGCTACCTACCTGGCAGAGGTCAAACAATAGGCACCTTTAATATCTCTTCCAAAGGAAGAAAAATCCCTCACGATGCTGACTATTCAAGAAAAAAATAGGCTCTCTGTAAAACTATTGTTAGAACAAGCACCTTTCCTGAGCCTGGGAGACACTTTGTGGTAAAAGTAAAAGCGAGACAAAGCAGTGTGCTGTAAGCTGGTCCTTAAGAGTCTATCTAAAATTCGATATGTGGTTAATGGAGTGACTTTAGGAATTTAAGTTTTTAGTTTTTTTCAAGACTGAGCATCCCATTGGATTGGGAATTCTTGGCTGCTATAGCTTTATATTCATCCTGCCCTGTGTGGGAAATGTTTGTGAGCTACCCAGGTGGTCGAAAGGGGGAGACGTTATATAAATGGGTTACAAATATAACTTGTAGGCGAGGTTAAAATTCTGGACCTATAACTTTGTAGTCTTATGTGAGTTTCAAGTTTCTCCATCTACAGAATTGGAATGTTATTATTAAGCCTATATATTGATCTTGGAGGGTTGTTGGAGGAATTGAATAAAATATTTTGCGAGCCCTAGTATTGTGTCAGTTTCCTTCAAACTCTAGGCCCTAAGTAGTCAAGTTGGAATTCATTCTCTATGGTTTCCTAATTTAGCCCCATTTTACGTTTTTGTCTTATCAAGTGATCTATTTAAACCTTTATATTCCATTCCCAGCCCCCTATTCCCATACACACTCATACTCTTCCTCTCTCCCTTTCTCTCTCTCCACACACACACACACACACACACACACACACCCCAACACACAAATCTGGCTAAAATATTTACCTTAAAATAGAATTTTGTCTTCCCTATTTTCTAGGCTACTTTAGAAAGTACTGGAAGCGACCAGCCTTGACCAGGGCCCACATTCTATGGCTCAGCCTTCAGTTACACCATGGCCAGTTGCAGCAGGCTCTATCAATTTTTCATCTCTCTATTTCTATTTCTTGGATGTTAATTATAGTTCCCCCATCCGACTGAACTCAGGCCTGACACGTGGTATGCTTTGATTAATGAAATTTGAGGAGAAGTGACATATTTCATTTGTAAAAGCCAGTCACTATGCCACGCATTTTTTTCCTTTCCTGCTGCCACTGAAAATGTTCCAGAAAGCAACTGCTCTATTAGTCTGGATCCCAAAAAGAGAGCAATGATGACAATACAGATCAGGGCTCCCAGCCAAGTTTTGGTGGAAGTATATCTGAACAGGAAATAAGTATTTTAGGTCACTAAGGTATGGGTTATTCTTTATTGATATAGCTTAATCTACCCTCTCATGAATAGTATATTACTCCAGCCTAGACTAGGACCTTCAGTTTGAGTAACTAGATTCAGCCTTGTTTCATTTTACCGAATATAGTTTTCATAAATCTTCCTAATATCATAGCCACTTCATTTAACTAGATTAGTTTTATACACTCCAACTCCACATTAAGAGAGTACAGCTATGTCCTTGAGTCTCTAATATCTACTTATATTATTTGATAATAATTTCTTGGCTTTTCATATAGCCATTGTCTTGGGTTTCCCATCAACTTACTTCTCCTGTCTGTTGCAAAACTCATTTATTCCTCTTGGGCGACTTCATGACAATTGTTTTAATGAACCGTGTGGGACTGATACTGCAATCCCTTGTGCACCAGGCTTTACAGCCTCCAACTTAGTATCTTCTCTCCGCACCAGCACCTGGATGTGGTTCTCTTGATGCTGATTCAGCCCCTATTTCTGTAGCAAGATTCGGTTTCTACGTCACTCTCTGTCTATTCATTATTCAAAATGAATAATTTTGATCAGAACTATCCTTTGATTAACAATGAAACACTGTGCATTTCTTGACTTGTGACATTATCATTTTGAGCTTTAATCCTGATTCATCTCATAGTTTTTTGTGAGACTTTAATAAAACATTATCAAAAATAGTTTGATGAAATGTGTGTGTCAAATTCATTTACCTTTGGGAGCAGGGAAAATGATTTACAAAGGAAATCTAAATTGTCTGCCACTTCTGTGCTGTCTTGAGCATTCAGACACACGTGTACACACACACACACACACACACACACACACACACACAAACATTCACTACTTAGAGCTAAGTTAATTTCCTTGCATATATTTTCCCTCGGTGCTATAGATGATAGGAAGTGAACTGTTATGTTTTTGTGGAAAAAAATAATTGCTTCCTAGATAATTTTTCAAACTTTACAATTCAAACAAATAATTAAATGTCCGTATAATGTACAAATGCCAATATACTCCAGTACTCTCTGGTAGTGGCCGCTCTGATGACATGCAGCATTTTTTAAAATATCAGATCATTGGGATATCATACTGATGTCCCAACATAGTAATCATGTGCTTCCCACTCTGATATAAAGCATCCAGGAAGGTATCAACCTTCTGTAGGTAAGAGCAGATCTCTGAGAAGTCTTTATTAATGTTTTATTAAATTCCTGACTTTTCAGCTTTTCCCACCCCTCTCTGTCTAATTCTGTCTACGCTCACACTTAATGCCTATCATTGCTTTGTCCACAGCAACTAGCCCAGTCCTCTTATCAGTAAAAATCACCCACCTTCAGCTCTCCTCCAGAGTGGGATCAGCCTTCTCAACTCATTCAACCATATCTACTCTGGGGGCAGCTATTCAGGTTTTAGCACATCAATCATGGAAGTCACACTACCCTCTCGCACTTTCTCCTTGAAAAGAAAATGCTTTCGGGAAGAAATAAAACTGAAGTCCAGATGAATATTAAGTAATTTTCTTTATAAGCATGTAATCATTAGGTCAGAATTCAATGTAAGTCTATATTATCTTATAGGCAGTCCTTGGGTGAAAACTGGACAAGTCAGTTGAGAACCTATAAAGAAATTATACTTGCTTTTTCTGTGATGTAAAAGGATAAAACAAAGAACGGATACTGATAGTATCCTACAGCAAACAATAAACTATCTTCAGAATATTGAAAGAAAAAGAAAATAGTAGCAGAACTTGGGGAATAAAGAATAATATGCAAAGTGTTTAGGATAATTATTTCTCAATGACTTTCTGCTGTTGCAGAAATATCACTGTAGGACAATGATTGACAGTAACATACCAAGAGAAACAGAGGAATTGAAGTTTGATTGCAAGGACATTTTGATTTTGCACATGCAGCATGCTTCCCATTTCTCCCCAGATTTTACCATGGGGATTTATTGTTCCTTATAGAACCACCTTTTGGAAGTAGGGTTTGACAAGCCTAAGAAACATCCTCTATGCTGTATTCTTGAAGGTGCCTGACCCTCCTAACATCTAATTGGTACTGGAGACACCAGCGATGAGCCCAGTCCATTCCTGAGGGTTTTACTGTGAGGCCTAGAAACTTAGAGGTCATTCTGGGCATGCCTGGACTTGGGTATTAAAAATAACTCGACTCCAGCAGTCCCTGAAGGCTCATCGCATCAGTCCACCCCGTAGTCTTCTTTAACCTGAATGGTAAGGATACTGAGATTGGTCTGAGGACAGTGAAGCCAACATTTATTTTATTATTCCATCATCCTAGAAAAATACCATGATTGAGTTAATGTTGTCATTTCATGAATTACATGTCATAACCAAAAAGAATAAAGTAAAAGCAACAGTGAATTTGGAATAAATTTATGTCAGTAGACACAGGGTCAGAACAAGCTTGTCAGAAGGAAGCAAGTAGAGAGCTAGTTTAGAAACTTCCTTCCTTGAGTGTCAGTGTGTGTGTGTATGTGTACATGTGTGTGCACATGTGTGCGGTACAGAGACAGACACACAAAGACATACAGAGAGTGAGATTCCTAAAAGTGTTTGTGAAAACTTCTATACTCATACAAGTAGGCATACTTTGGAGTATAGTCCCATGTGCAGAACACAAAGCCTTTGTTAGGCCAGAAAAGACCCATCTCAATGTCTTCCAGGATTCCCTGAGTTATTTCCCCACTTGATCTCTTTATCAATCTTATCTGGTCCTGACAGAGCTACTGTATTTTTCAGAGTAGGTGAGATCACAACGCAGAAAAATAGGTAATGGATTTTTTTTTTTTTGCATTGCTATTGAGGTGGTAAAACTTAAAGGTTCAAGAAATTAAAAAGATGAAGAAAGGATTTCTGGGTTCAGCTCCCACATGTAAAGAACACAGGTATTGTTACTCCTGTTCTTACAATAAGAGAGAGCTGGGCAAAGTTAAAATCAATTATTATTTTATCTTTGTTTTACACTGTAAGACAATAGACATCACAGGGCAAACCATCACCCCAAAATCCGGAGAGTCAGGAACATCCAGAAAGATGCAACATCCCAGATTTGCTTACTGGGAGCAGATGCCACCCGAAGCTTAAGGCAGCAGGAACACCTTATCACTAATTTTGATGCCGTGCTGCAGGCTGAGTAGGAACCAGCAGGAGCATGAGAAGTGCCTGAGCACGGTCGTAGGGGGACTGTGGTCATAGGGGGACTGTGGTGATGGGGGACCATGGTCATGGGGAACCCTCACACTTTCACACCTTTACTTCGGGATCCCTACCATGTTCCCACAGGTAGGATCTAGGACAGTTCCCCCCATGGCACTGACAGAGGAGGGGAAGGGTAATCATTGTGACACCCATCTAGACACTTTTTCCTCACAAAGGCCTAGTATGTAAGGGAATTGGATTTGAACCAAAGGGAAATTCTGCATTTTTTTTCCCAGCTAGAGAAAGGGAACTCTGCCCTACTTCATCCAACTCCACTCTCCCTGTCTCACTTAAGAAAAAAATAAATATAAATTAAAAATAAAAGACAAAGTCAACAGGAAAGAGGGCTTTAAGAAAATAGACTAAGAATGCTGTACTCGGGAAAAGGACTTGGGGACAGTCCCTTTTTTGCAGTTTCAACATGAGTTACATGTAGTTTAGTATGAAGGAAAAAAGCTGTACCCCTGGAAAGGAACAGAAACACACACGAAGGCAATCCCCTGAGACACAGATCCGCTAAAAGACAGAATAAATCAGAAGGTTGTAGAACACCCCTGGTATAAGTCATAAACAATAGGATTTTATATACATATAAATATAAATTGTATATACACACACACCATGTGTATATTATATTGTATATATACATACACAAATAATTCATACATGCATTATTTTATATATACATATATGTATGGAATATATGCCTATATGACAATGAAGACAATATTTATATATATATACATATATCTGGAGAGAGAGAGATCATACCCTTCCTCTCTCATACGCTATCACCATGCTAATGAGCCTACAGTGAAATCAACGGTGGGTCACAGGTGAAAGAGCTGAAAACACAGACTCTCTGTGAGGAGGAACACAAAGGGAAGTCCCAAAGACAAAAGCAAATGAAGAAAAAAAATAACCATGGGAATTAGCAAGACGTTGTGCTAAAAGTTACAAAAAATAAAGAAACGCCAAAACAAAAACCAAACAAAAAAACTTAAACACAGCCCAATGTCTAGCCCAATTAATATAAATCCTTACACTAAAAGCCTAGTTACTTCTGTTCATATTACCATATAAAACATATCCAGCTTTCAACAAAAACATTACAGGGCATAACAAGAGGTAAGAAAAACCAGTCCAAAGAGGCAAAGCAATCATCAAAACTATACGCAGATATGACATAGAAGTTGGAATTATCAGATAGGGGATTTAGAGTAACTACATTAATGTGTTAAGGGCCCTAAGGAAAAAGTAGGCCACATGCAAGACCAGACGAGTAATGTCCACAGAGATATGGAAACTGTAAGAAAAATTGAAAAGATATGTTAGAAATCAAGAACAAGATTACAGAAATGAAGAAAATCTTGAAGGAACTGGGAGGGGGGTGTCGTTAGCTACAGAAGAACAAAGAATTATAAAACATTTCAAGGAAAAAATAATCATAATGAATTACAATAGACTCAAACAACAAGAGGTAAAGTGAAATATTTGAACTGTTGAAAAGAAAAACAAACAACCCCTGCAAACCTGGAGTTCTATATCCAGCAAAAGTATCCTTCAACAATAAAGGAGAAATAAAAACTTTCTCACAACAAAAACTGGGGAATATATTGCTAGTAAAACATTCTTGAAAGAAATCTCAAAAGAAGTTCTTCAGACAGAAGGAAATAATATAGGCCAGAAATCTGTCTTTATATAAAGAAGAGTATCAGGAAAGGAATACATAAAATAATATAACTTTTTTTTTCTTATTCTTTATTAATGTGAAAGATAACTGCAATAGTAACAATATATTGGATCATATCAAAAGCATGTAAAGTAATGTGAGGTAAATGAAATGAGTGACAGCAATGCCATAAGAAATGGGAGGGAGGAGTTAGGAATATTTTGTTACAAGATCCCTGCACAGCACATGAAGCAGTATGTTGTTATGTGAAGGAAGACCTAGATTAATTAAAAATATATAGTATAAAATGTAGGCCACCACTAAAAAAATGTTAAAAAAAGTACAATTGATATGCTAAGGGATAGCATAAAGTGAGTTTATATAGAATGTTCATTTTAAACGAGAAAAGAAGAAAAAGGGGGGGGGAATAAACAACAAATACAGCAAATAGAAAACAATTACAAATATAGTAGATATAAATCCAAATATATGATTAATTACCTTAAATATGAATGGTCCCAATACACCAATTAAAAGAAAGAGACTATCAGAGTGTATAAAAAAATCCAAGTACATGTTTTCTATAAGAAACTCACTTTAAATATTAAGACACTGACAGTTTAAAAAGATGGAGCAATATACAATGCTAATATGAATCAAAAGAAAGCTGGAGCAGGTAAATTAATTTAGACACAGCAGTCTTTGGAATATGTAAAATTATCAGGAATAAAGGAGAACATTACACAATAATAAAGGAGTCAATTATGGAAGACATGACAATCATCAATTTTTACACATGTAACAACAGAACATCAAATTACAAGAGCCAAAAATAATAGAATTAATTAAAGAAATAGACAAACATACTATTATAGTATTATATAATATATTATATTATATTATAATATTATAGATGTCTACACTCATATCTCAGCAATTCATAGATAAAGCTGGCAGAAAATTAGTAAGGTTATAGATGACCTGAACATCATTATCAATAAACTTGATAAAATTGGCATTTATAAAACATTTCATCCAACAAAAATAGAATATACATTATTCTCAAGCATTCTGACCATAAAATACACCTTAGCTAAGTCAAAATAATACAAATCATTCACATATACCCTCAGCCTACAATGGAATTAAACTAGAAATCAACAACAAAAAAAGAGCTGGAAAATTTCAAAATAAGGTAAATTAAAGGACACACTTCTAAGTCTATGGGTAAAAGAAGATGTCTCAACAAAAATTTACAAATATATTTAATTAAATAAAAATGGCATAATTTATCAAATGTTATGGGATGCAGCTAAAGCAGTGCTTAGATGGATTGTACAGTATTAAGTGCATATAGTAGAAAAAAGGAAATATCTAAAATCAATCATCTGAACTTCCACTTTTAAGGCCATGGAAAGAAACACAAATTAAAGCAAGCAGAAGTAAGGAAATGATAAAAATTAGGACAGAAATCAAAAAATTTAAAACAAAGAAACAATGGAGAAAATAAGCATGTATAGGATCTAGCTGGACACAGAAAACAAACTAGACATGATAGAGTTCAAAGAAGGCCTAAATAAATGAAAAGATATTTCAGGTTCATGAGTTAGAATAATTAATATTCTTGAGATGTCAGTTCTTCCCAATTTGATAAATAGATTCAATTTAATTACAATCAAAGTCCCAGCAAACTTTTTGTAGATGTTGACAAATTGATTCTAAAATTTATATGAAAGTACAAAGCTACACAATACAATTCAGAAAAAAAAGAAATTTGTAGGATTCACAATATTCAAATTTAATTTACTATAAGGCTACAATAATAAAGATAGCATGATATTGGTATGAAAAATAGATATATATCATTGAAACAGAAGAGAGCCTAGAAATAGACCCATACAATATAGTCAAATGATTTTTATAAAGATGCAAAGGCAATTGAAATATGACAATATTTTAAATAAATAGTTCTGAGAAAATTGGATGTCCATATTTTAAAAAACAAAAACCTCTATAGAGACATCACAACTTATAAAATATTAACTCAAAGTGGATCACAGACTTAAAGGTAAAATGCAAAATAATAAAACCTTTTTTAAGAAAACATACACAAAAATCTGCATGATATTGGGTTTGGTGATGAGTTCTGAAATACTTTACCAAAAGGACTATCTACGAAAGAAAAAATAAGTTGAACATTATTGAAATTAAATACTTCTGTGAAATACCTTGTTGAGATATACGGATGGTAAATAAGAATATGGGAAGATGTTCAACATCATCTGACATCAGGGAAATGCTCTGTTCATTGAGAGGGTCTAGAAGAAATGACATCCCCGTAAGGGGTAAGTGTGAGCACAGTCAGCACTAGCACTCAGATCTTGGTTTATAATGCCATTCTCCAATAAAAAAGTTCTCAGGATTCTTTAGAGAAATGATTGATTACAGCACTGGAGCAGGAACTACACAGCATAAATCTGGAACATCTCATAGTGCCAGAAAGTGAGGAAATACTCAAAAATTAAATTGACGGTATTATGTCAAGGGGGCATAAATGCTAAATTGAAAGATCTTCCAATGGCCAAAGCTATAACAATTTGGGCAGCACAATAAATAAAGTAGTTTTGGATTATAACCCAAAGTAAAAAATAAATGTCCATGATTTCATACTGATATGAATAAATAAATTGGGAGACAAGATAATTTTCTGATACAGAAGAATTCCAATGAATTTACTCAAATTTTCCACTCTCAAAGAGATAGAGTATAATTTTCTATCTCTTAAATATAACCTACATGTAGTGACTTGATTTTTGAAAGTACAGTATGAAAAGGAGGTAAATGAAAATGTAACTGTACAGCAATGAGTTCTGACAAACACTATCTTAGCCAGGTAATCAAGGTTAACATCATCTGTGGTAAGTCAGGTTGATAGCATGAACCTTTGATATGTTGCATTCAGAATGAAACTTCACATTTGTGGTCTTTCTCCCCAAAACTAATAGCCCCACTCTAATCATGCAAAAAACATCAAACTCAAATTGAGAGACATTCTACAAAATACTTGACCAATAGTCTACAAAGTTATCAAGCTCTGTGAGGACAGGGAAAGTCTGAGAAACTTGCACAGCATAGCTTGAGGATATATGATATAATTAAGGTAACGGGGTATCCTAAAGGGGACTCTGGAACAGAAAAATGACATTAGGAGAAAAGTAATAGAATCCAAATAGTGTGGAGATTATTCAATTACCGGGAAAAAAAAAAAGACGGAAGTTTTGTGAGGGAATATAAAACGGACATTACCTTTCGCTGGACCTCTAAATCCCACGTGAATTTTAGAAGAGCTAAGAGCATATCCACAGGGTGAAGAAAATCCTGGGGTTCTGCAAGTCTCTGTTAAGATCATACAGAAGCCCAAATACCCCTTTGACGGGAGTTCTCTCCTAGTGGAGTTTAAACATGAAAGACTTTGAAAGATAGGCACTAATTGACTAGATATTCTAATGACATGGAAACCAAGAAAAATTTTCTTTTTTCTTACTCTATCCAAATTCTTTCACTCAGGTAATATCGTTTTGCCTGGAAGTAGTAGTGCACCTTTGGATTACAATATGTACTAGGTTCTAATAACATTATTTTGCTACGGATAAATTGCTTAGAAGCTAAGAAATTGCTTACATTTCTAAATTTTATGGGTTTGACCCTGATGCATGTATGTTATTATGTAGGCTACTAATTTTTGGCAATTTGGAATTGGGACACATGAATAGTGTAGAGTTAGATTAGTCTAACACTAGAAGATTTACAAAAGCTCCCACAGATGTAGGGAAGGGCACCTTCAGATTGAAGCTGCTGAAGGATACAAGCTTCCACCAAGACATCTCACTAATCCTTCTGGGAGGTTTTGGGATAATTTTACTTTTCTGGACAAGAAATAGACTTTATTTTTAGGCTTCAATTTTTTGGTAGATTTGATAACAGTTACCCGCACTGTTCCAATGTGAGCCAGTTGTACGTTGCAGGTGGTGTATCTGTGCTGTGCTATCATGTGGCACTCGCCATAAAGTTCTTCTGTGAGCAGGTTGGACAGGGGCCTAACTGCAGATTTGAACTGAACAAGAGAATGCTCAGTAAATATTTAGCCAGCTTAGAGTGTAGTCTTGGATTTAATTTAATTATTGGCTGTCTGACATATTTTATATCTTTCCATCTTACTAGTTCCAGAAGATATAAATGAACACGTGTTACACATTGGATGGGGCTTGGGGTGGGGATAGCATGGCTTCTGATATCTCTTTCCCTTTGTAGTCAGCTGTTACTCTGGCTCATTTTAGACTTAAATATTGAAAACAGTGAGCTAAGAGAGAATAAATCAATAAAATAAGGTAACAAGAAGAATAATTTTTGAAAGTCTACCTAGATTCAAATCTTCTCTTATTTGCCAGTTGTGTGACCTTGCTTAATCTTGCTAAATCCTATTTCATCATCTTTAAAATGGTGATATATATATACATATATATATATATATATATATATATATATATATATAGTAGCACTCACCTCAAAGGATTATTGTTAAAGTAAAATGGTATAATATATGAAAGCATGTATCCTAGTGTCTAACACATAGTAAGTCTCAGCAGTCTTAGCTAGCATCTCCTTCATTATTTTTAAGCACAGAAGACAATCATGTAACTTTGTCATTCACTATTCATGTCTCATCCCACTTTTCTTACCACAGAATTACCCCAACTAATTTTTGCATGGCACACCCATGACTTTCTATCGCTGTTTCTCCAACCCTTCAAAGTTTACAAGCTCTACATGTTTGCATTTTCATATGAAAATAGACCCTCCTCCTGTTGAAACTCATAACCACTTCCCTCCTCCAGGTGCTTTTGATCTCACTGTATGACCCATACACTTCAGGACCCAGCAGGTCATTACGTACTGGGTGAGGGTTTTGCCATGTTAACCTACCTCTCAGGAAATCACAGTAAAATATTAATGTCAAAGCTACTCAAAAATTAAACTCTGTGTGCTTGTTCTTAGAATTGTGCAGGAATAACTCTGACAGTACACTGCTGTTACCCAAACAAATTGTTAAAGTAAATTGTGCTGCAGCTCTGAGGTGGCTGCAACAAGAATGTACGTCCTTCTCGCACATCCCTTTTCATTATTTGGCAAACAATTCCCTTAGCACCCAACTTTAGCTGGTGAAAAAAAGTGTGGCATGAGCTTAAGTATTTCTTTCTCCCTGTGTATATGAAGACGGGATCTGAATAAGCTCAGTTTTAAGATTGGGTGAATCATCTGATCTTCCCACCCTTTCAGTTGCCCTTTGATTTTTCAGATAAGAAAACTGAGTCTCAGAGACATACAGTGACTATGTTGAATAATGATGGCTGTTTTTCAGATTCATTCTTTCTTTATTCTCCCATTTCCCCAGGTTTTTCTCCCCAGCATCTTACCCTTACAGCATGCTTTTATATGCCTAAGAACTAGCTGCCCCAAACATATGAAATGCACATTCTTCCTTTACCTTTTTTATGCTGCTCTCTATGTTTTCTCTTCTAATCCTCCTAAAAACCAAAAATGTAAGAATCACAGTGAAACTTCCCTTGAACCCATTAACCCCAATTACCCTATCAACAATGTTATGTCATTATCATTTTTGGTTTCTATGCCTTTGTTTCTAAATATGTTATGCAATCTTTGATAAAAATCCCCATGTCTTTAAAAACTTTTTAATTAGACTTTATTTTGTAGAGAAGTGTTAGGTTCACAGCAAAATTGAGCAGAAAGTACAGAGAGTTCCCATACAATCCCTTTCCCTTCCCACTATCAACATCCCCCACAGACCAATACATTTGTTGCAACTGATAAATCCACATTGACATATCATTATCACCCCGAGTTCATACTTTACATTGGGGCTCATTTTTGGTGTTATTTTTGGATTTTGACACATGTATAATAAAATATATTTACAATTACACTATTATAAACAATAGTTTTACTGCTATAAAAATTTTCTGTACTCTTCATCTTCATGCCTCCCTTCTCCAAAGCCCTAGAAACCAATGATTTTTTTACTGTCTCCATAGTTTCATTTTCTCAGTATATCATATATAGGTATACCTGTAATATTGTGCTTGCTTCATTGCACTTCACCAATATTACATTTTTTACACATGGAAGGTTTATGGCAACCCTGTGTAAAGCAAATCTATTAGTGCCATTTTTCTAATAGCATGTGCTCACTTCATGTTTCTGTGTCACATTTTGGCAATTATTGCAATATTTCAAAATTGTCATTATTATCATATCTGTTATGTCACTATTGTGATTGTTTGTTGGGGCCACAAATCCCACACATATAAAATGGTGAACTTCACAATTGCAAAGATGCAGAAACAACCCAAGTGCCCATCAATACATGAGTGGATTAATAAAATGTGATATATGTATGCCATGGAGTTCTACTCAGCCACAAAGAACAGTGGTGATCTAGCACCTCTTGAATTATCCTGGATAGAGCTGGAACCCATTCTACTAAGTGAAGCATCCCAAGAATGGAAAAACAAGCACCACATGTACTCACCATCAAATTGGTATTAACTGATCAACACTTAAGTGCACATATATTATATTAGTAACATTCATTGGGTGTCTGGCAGATGGGAGGGGGAGAAGGGGATGAGTGTATTCACACCTAATGGGTGCAGTTTGCACCATGTTGGAGATGGACATGCTTGAAGCTCTGACTTGGGTGAAGCAAAGGCAATATATGTTACCTAAACATTTCTACCCCCATAATATGCTGAAATAAAAAAAATTTAAAAAAGAATAATAAAGTGAATACTCAAAATAATCAGCACTAACTTAAGTGACAACATTATCAATATACTAAACGTCTCATGTACCCTTCACTAATAGAATATGCCTATTTCACTTTCAAACTTAATTCTAATTTTTTATTTATTATTCCCTTGTTTTTCATTATCATTTTACTATAATTATATATATATACATGCGTTTGTGTACATATATATATATATAATTAAACATTATATTGTTGATTTGAGTGGTATCATACTGAAAGGGTCTATTGTCTTTTTATTGTTTCATTGTTGGAGTCCAGTACAAAGCCTCAGAAAGTAGAAATAGTAGGAGTTTTATTTTGAAATTTGTTTTGGTGATATTGTTTGTCCATTCTTTTCAAAACCACTGGTTGTTGCTACTGTCTAACAACATATCCTGCAAGATCTAGTCTGGACCTGTCTCTCTGCTTAAGGCAGCACGTATTTCTCCACTTTCCTAGGAGCTAGCTTTTCTCACCTTACTAAAAGGCTTATGATATTAGCCAAAGTCCTAGATGGTGTATGGGAGGAAAAAATAATATCTTCCTTGCATACTACAAGGTTCATGGCTGACACCCTAATAACAATAGACAGATTAACAAGAAAAAAAGAAATTTATTTAACCAAAGTTTTGTATAACACAGGATACTTTAAAAATGAAGACCCAGAGAAAACTGTATTTATATGTGATGTCTGATGAAAGAAGTAGACAGTTGTGGAGAAACATGAATGAATAAAAAGGAGTATGGTCTATTGGTAATAAATTAGGAAGGACCCAGCAAGGTCTGTGTATTTAGATCTCTTTCTCTATGACTATATGATGTTCCTGATTCCTGTGCATGGGGTTGGCCACCTGTCATATGAGAGTCTTATGATCTACTTACAGGAAAGTTAGACCAGAAAAATATTTTATGGGTAGCCCTCACACAGAAAAGTAGGAAAGGTCACAGTGACCTTCAAGGTGCCTTATTTTGGTGCAGTGTATCTTATACCCCATCAGCATTAAAAATGACACAAGGAGAGTATCAGGCAATTTAAATAGCAATAGTCTAGTTTAAAAATTATTATTTTAGAATTTAGAAAATGAGTTTTAAGATATAGTTGCTATCAATTATGACTGATGTTTTCTTGATCCAGTGGCTTGCCTTATTTGCAAATGGAAATAAATAATATTTGCCTCACAGAGTCACTGTGAGTTTTATTTTTTAAGATAATATGATTCAATACACTGTCTAAGTTCTGAAGGCCAATATAATTATACGTCCTTAAAAACAATTCTTAGGACCTGGAAAAGGTTTCAAAAGTATGGGTGAAACTGTAGCTAGTGTGAGGTTCACAATGCTATTTTTTTAAATAATCATTTTCTTTTAAAAACAAATGCATATGGAAATGGATGCTGTATACTCAATATAGAGAAACAATATATATTAAAAGAAGCAGACAAATACTTACTAAAAAAAGAATGTATATATTATTATGCAATTTGCCTTTAGTTTTCAGGTAGGTAATTGAAATAGAAAATATGTTGGATTCCTCATTTTATCTTTCCTAACTGAAAAAAAAAACATACAAATAAATATATCTGGAGAGATCTGGTATAGCAACAGATGTCAAAAATTCCAGTAATTGTAATACCTCCATTTTTGTTAATGTCATAATTATGCTTCATGTAAACCTAGACATTTTCTACTAATCTTCTTGTTATGCTTCATGTAAATTTCTACAAGTTTAAAATATGTAGCAATATGTGAATATTTGAAAGCATCTTTCACACTAAGAAGGATTGTCTTGTTTCACAATAGCAAGTAGCAGTGGAGGAGGAACCCAAACGCCAAAATTCTGAGCTCTTTCAGCTGGGATTTTGACTATTCCAATGCCACTGCAAATAAATTTACTCAAATAAAATTGTCTAGGAAGGTAGGAATATAGTGTTGACAATATATGTAAACAAAAATGACTATTTTTTTCTCGGTCCACTGACTTTATAATTTTTAATCAAAAATTTTGAATTATTTTTTGAGTATTTATCACAGATAACTCAAAGTCATTGTTTTCTCACATTTGGACACAACTTTTGTTTCTGTCAGCATAATGACACCTGTGTGAATTCACTTTGCATTTTCTCAAAATACTTTGAGAGTGTTGCCAAAAAGCTGTTCCCCCAATAAAAAGCTTATTCCGGTGAGATCCTTCTACTGCCTAAAAATCTTATCTTTTACTAGATTTAAGTCTCTTTTTAAGTCGATGTCTGTAAAAATAATTTACAACATGCTTAATTTAAATAATTCAAATGTCTCCTTGGGATTACTGTTTTGAAGAAGATTTAATTGAATTTATTATTTCTCTTGAGAAGTTTTATCTTCCTACCAAGTGCTTAATACACACACACACACACACACACACACACACATAAACATAAGTACATACATATATAAACGCACACTATTTATTTTATATTCCCAGAGAATTAAAGTATTTTTACTCAAGGGAACATATTGATAAGGGAAACATGCAACTGGCTAGTAGTTCTTGATGCAGTCTTCCCCTACTTGACATATAATGACTACGAATAAAAACAGAAAAAAATATAAAGTTAACAATGTATTGCCAAAAACTGAGAATCATTTTCATTTAATGAAAGATAATGGATTACCACTAAGGAACTCAATTTGTGGCTTATATGAGCAGAGCCATAGGAAAGAGTATGGTCTGGTCTGCAGAACCCAGCTGTTTTTGTAAGAAGATATTTCATTCTTTCTGCACTATTTTCCCCATGCTCAGAAATGCAAGATCCCATTGAATAGAAAACATGGTGGCTGTGTGTTTCTTGCAAGGTATCTCTCCTCTGTGAGATGGACAGAGTACTGTTCCCCCAAGTATCCTTAAGTACCTTTCTATACATATTGATATAGAGATCATGAAATCCAAAACAAATAAACCAAAACAGTGGGAGCTGGTGTGGCATATTGAATGCCAGGAAACACTGTCCAAATCATTATAATGTGGCAAAATATTATAGATGGAACAAGCCTCAGATGTTTCACACTGAGAATTTCAGCTGTTTATGTATTTAAAATGGATTCAGGAAGTCAGGGAACTAAGCATAAGAAGTAGAAGGGAATATCTTCTCTTCCTACAGTCCTATAGAGCTGTATATTATGAAAATTAAAAATCTGCTTAGATGCAGAAGAAAGGAGTTCATAGATGTGCTAATTGATCTTCTCTAGAAATGTGAAGGGGAATTTGTCACCTCCCAAGTGAACTGTATAGGCAAAGACAATTCACTCATCAGGAGGAAAATGTCTAGGTTTATCCTTCAACGATAATTAACAAGAACAAAGACAATATTTGACATATATAAAATTTATCCTTTTACCAAATATTTATTGAATTAAGGTTTGTTCTTGATCCTGAAATACCTTTATGGAAAGAGTAGGCAAAAACAAAAAGACAAGATGAGATTAAAAGAACCATCAGAGATAGATGGAGAGTAGATTAAGAAAAGATAACCTAAAATAAAAATTTGAAAACATAAATAGAAATAGGCTCTTCATTAAAGAAATAAAATCATCAGTAAAGACAATACACAGGAGGAGGGGTCAAGATGGTGGACTAGAAGCAGCCTGCACAAGCCACTCTCGTGGAGAGGGTCGAAAGTGGTGAGTAGATATTCACCTTCAGATCTATCGTTGAGAAGAGAGCCTTGGGGATCAACAGAGAGGTGACAAGAGGCACCCAAAGTTAAAGGAGAGGCAAGTGGAGCAACCCACTTGGCAGAACTGGAAGTACCCAGGGAAGGTGCCACACACGGGGAAGGAACAGAGGAAAGAACCCTGGGGCTTCACATGTTCCCCGGGGACATTGCAATTAGAGCTGCGGAAGGGCCCTTCCACTGCAGCAGGCCTCCAGTCTGATCCAGGGAGCTGACTGGAGCCTGTGGAGTTGTAGTACTCCAGAGAGAAGGCACAGCGGGGTCTCCCTGGCTCCCCAATGCTGGACACTATATCTGGTGTCATTTTGAGGTTTCAGCCCCAGAGTGCTGAATCTTCCCAGAGTCAGATTCATTGCTGCTGCCCCCCATTGGATCCGCCAGGCTGGGGATGGGGAGACAGGAAGTGTACTAAAATTTAGTCAGCAAAGAGTCTTTGTCAACGACATGCTTAACCTCACACAGCAATGTAAGACACACATTTCTGCTGCAGCTAAAAGATTTATTATATGTATTCTTAAAATATTCCTGCATATATTGTGCATATATTTTTTTATTTTTATATATTTTCATTATAATATATGTTAAGCATTATTTTTTTTAATTTCTATGTTTTTTATCATACTTAGAAAAAGAAAATAATAATACCCAAACAAACCAGAAATGATTCCTGGTTTCCTCACTAAGATTTTAATCTTCATGTTTCAAGTTCAAAGAGATGGTTCCCAGTTCGTACGGAAAGACATTTTCTGAGTTGTAAGTTGGCAAGAGGCTACTTATAGCCATTACAAAGGGGCAGAGAAAGAAGTTACAAATCGCAAGTTTTACAGAGCCAATGCTCTAAGGAAACGGAGATCAGGAGCCTAGAAGTGGAAAGAAGCTTGTTTAAAGTTGGTCAAGCTAAGAGAAACCGAGACCATCTTGGTCAGTAGTCATTAACTTTTAATATAATCTTGAAATTGTGTTAAATTCTTTGTTTATCAATCTCATTAAAACTCCACAGCAATTCTATAAAGTATATTTATTCCCATTTTACAGAAAAGGACACTAAATCTTGTACAGACTAAGCCATTTGCACAAGGTCACCCAGCTGGTCAAGAGCACAGCTGTGATTTCTCTCCAGGTCCCTCTGTTCATGTGAAGCTCATATCACAGAGACATGGGGTTGGCGTCAGATTCTATCGCAGTGAGTGAGTTGTGAAACAAGAAATCCTGAGGTTGTGGAAGTGAGGTGAAGAGCTGATAACATATTTGAGGGCTATTAATATTTTGTAGAGTATCAGTCTTTGTGATTATCCATACGTACCAGATGAAGGCTACATTAAATACTGTGTTTCTGTTTTGTTTTGTAATGTTTTCAGCACCAGAAATTGACACCATATACCAGATTTCTGGATTTAAGAAATGAATAAATCATGGTAACTTTCATGAAGACAGAAAAGACAGGAGGAGTTGTCTGGCAAAGTAAGATAAATTTGCTTTGGGAAAAGTGAATCCAGCCATGACAATCAGGTAAAAAAGGAACAAGGGATGAAAACATGGTATAGATTCTATAGTCACTGACACATAGTTGTAAGTTGAAACCATTGAGATAAAAGCAATTGCTTAGGAATAGTGAGTAGTGAGAAAAGAAAAGAATAAGGGTGTTTTAGTCAGGAACAAGACATGCTTGAATTAGTCAGGCTAGCTGTAATGAACCATATTGTTAACTATAGCAACTGCCACTGGTCTCATAAAAATAGAGATGATCACATTTCCAATTGTGCTGAAGGCAATGTCTTCCAGAAATACGGGTGTTTTATCAAATTACAAAGCACACCTATATTTATTCATGACAGCTGAGGATTTCTTATCTTGTTTGAACAAAACTTCTCAACCTCAACAAATGCTTGTAGTGAGAGTAATTTTTAAATATAAGGGTCACACATGGGGAAGCTCATTAAGCACTGGTTAGAAATGTAGGGGCAGAAAGAGTGTGATACCTTTCCTCTCAATCATAAGGGTCACAGCTGACACTTCTAATAACAGAAGACAGGTTAACAAGAGAAAAGCATAACAAATTTATTTAATCATAATTTTAAGTGACACAGGAGCCTTCAGCATAAAAACCCAAAGACCCAAGGGAAAATGATCTATTTTTATGCTTACATTCAATGAGGAGTGCACAGCCACATAGGAATATGATTGGTCAAAAAGCGAATGATCTAATGGTAATAGACTGAGTGGGGACACTCATCAAGGCCTGTCTGTTCAGATACTTCTTGATCTATCAGTGCAGCATTCCTCCCTTCTGGTTATGGCGAGGACCCTTTCTGGAATGGAGGGTCTTATGACCTACTATCAAATAAGGTAGGTCAGGGGATTTTTTTTTGGCCAGCTTTTACACAGAAAGACAGGGAAAGGTTACAGTAGTATTTTCAAGTTTTATGGATGGCTTTGGAGAAAAGGGGGGTTTTGATTTCTATGACCCACTTTGGTGAAGAAGAATTTTCATTTCTATGGTTTATGTTAGCAGAGAGTAAGGGGCAATGGACAAGAAGGCAGGAAAAGGGCACAGAGAAACCATAATTCTGAGGTTGCTTCTGAGGACTTCATTTTGAAGTATCATTTCCCGAGCCCCAACATAAAACATGAAGCAGAAGAGATGTAAGACGCCAGGATCAAAAAGTCCTGCATCTGCTGGATAGTTCAAATTATAGTATAACCTATTTAAGATATTGAGTCCTCAGAGGGATACATATTTGCCCAAAGAATGTTTTTTTCAGCCTCTGAGGTGCTATTGAATAGTGGAGAGCTATCCCATGGTTTTAAATGCTCACCCCTCTTTTTTTATTTATTTATTTTTTTTGCATTAAAAATAAAACCTGACCAGGCGAGGTGGCTCATGCCTATAATCGTAGCATTTCGGGAGGCCAAGGCAGGAGGATCACTTGAGGTCAGGAGTTCGAGACCAGCAGGAGTAAGAGCGAGACCCTGCCTCTAAAAAAAATAGAAAAATTAGCCAGTCATGGTGGCACATACCTACAGTCCAAGATACTCAGGAGGCTGAGACAGGAAGAACAGTAGAGCCCAGGAGTTTGGGGTTGCAGTGAGATATGATGATGCCACTGCACTCTAGCCAGGGTGACAGAGTAAGAACTTGTCCCTAAATAAATAAATAAATCCTATAAATATACACACATATATATACAGACCTAAAACATGGTAAAGGCATAAGTATTTTTTTCAAATAAAAGGAAATTATGATTGTTTTTTACCAAATCTGTAGAGATAACTTTATAAATTTTTTCTGATAATTAAAAGAAAATTCCATCACAATAATAAAAAAGTCAAACTGGAAGGCTGATACATTCCACAATGTAACATTTGAACTTTTATGTAAATTGTGAAAATATAATGAGCAGTAATATAAAAACAACAGGGTAGAAAACTATTCACAATTTGAAATCATACTAGATAATATTTGTGTTACATAAGGAGTTATTAGAAATGATTAAGAAAACATAGAGTTCTCATGAAGTAAATGTGCTTAAAACAAACACATTTTCTTAAGAGATGATAAAAAATACAGGAAGAAATATTATGTATCAAAGAGATACAAGGTTAAAAAAAAGTAAAATTTTATTCCTACTAAATGAGTAGTGATTTTAAAAAGCAAAATAAAAACAGATAACTGACCAAAAACATAAGGGATTGACATGAAAAGGTCACCTTAGACACATTAATTTCTCTCACTGTAACTTATTCTAGGGCAATAAACAAAAAAAAAAAATGCACAGAGATATCCTCCACATAATTGTGTGAAAGAAGAAATAATTTTATATATGTATATAATGTAAAATGTATAATATATATATATCTCCAAGAATAATTTGGAAAGTAATGACTCATATGTTATAGAATATCATATCACCAAGAAATTATTATACTATTATATATTATGTATTATTTCCATAAAAAAATCAAAAGACAAATCATTAGACTGATAGAAAAATTTCAGAACAAGAGCAACAGGCAAGAGATTAGTTATTTAGAATGTATAAAGGATTTTTAGAAATTCTTTAAAAAGGCAAATCCAAGGGAAAATGAGGAGATAAAATAAGAGGCAAATTGCACACATACAAGAAAAAGAAACTTTAGTGGCCAAAACCAAATTTAAAGAGCTCAATTTCCTCAGTAGCAAATGAAATAGAAGGGAAAAAATTCTACCACAGATTTGGGATTATTGACATTTTGGTGAGAATGCCAGAAATTAAAATGCCTTGGGAGCAAAATGGCTGAATAGAATATGCCAGTGATCGTTACCCTGCATACAAACACCAAATTCAACAACTATCCACACAAGGAAGCACCTTCAGAAGAACCAAAAATCAGGTGAGTGATGCCAGTACCTGGTTTTGTTTTGTTTTTTATTTATTTCAAAATATTAAGCGGGTACAAATGTTTTTGTTACATGGATGCCTTGTATAATGCTTAAATTGGGGCTTTTAGTTTGCTCATCACCATAATACTGTTTATTGTACCCAATAGGTAAGTTTTTACTCCTCATTCTCCTCTCACCTTCCCTCGTTATTGGTTTCCAATGTCCTTTGCATATGTTTGTGCCATTGCCTTGCTCCCAATTAGTAGTGAGTACATGTGGTATTTGTTTTTCCATTCCTGAGATATTTCACTTAGGATAAGGGTCTTTTCTGTAATCTGTAGTTTTATTGAATTTATTTATCAGTTCTAGGAGTCTTTTGGAGGAGTCTTTAGGGTTTTCTAGATATAAGATCATATGATCAGCAGAGATACTTTGACATTCTCTTTTCCAATTTAGATGCCCTTTATTTCCATATCTTGCCTGATTGCTCTTGCTAGGACTTCCAGCACTATTTTGAATAGAAGTGGTGACAATGAGCACTCTCTTGTCTTGTTCCAGTTCTTAGGGGGAATGCTTTTAGATTTTTCCCTTTCAGTATGATGTTGGCTATGGGTTTTTCTTATATGGTTTTGAGATATGTTCCTTCTATACCTAGTTTGTTGAGGGTTTTTAATCATGACAGTGTGCTGAATTTTATTGTATGCCTTTTTCTTCATCTGTTGAGATGATCATATGATTTTTGGTTTTGCTTCTATGCCGTGAATTATGTTTATTGTTTTGCATATGTTAAACCATACTTGCCTTCCTGAAATAAAATGCACTTGATCATGGTGAATTATCTTTTTGAAGTGATGTTGAATTCATTTTGCTAGTATTTTGGTGAGGATTTTTGCATTTATTTTCATAAGGGATATTGTTCTGTAGTTTTCTATTTTTTGTGTGTATGTCCATTTCTGGCTTTGGTATGAAGATGATACTGACTTTATATAATGAGTTAGGGAAGATCCTCTTGATGATATGGAATAATTTCTGTAGTGTAAATTCTTCTTTGTAGATCTAGAAGAATTCAGCTATGAATCTATCTGGCCCAGGGTTTATTTTTGATGGCAGTTGTTTTTGTTTTTTGTTTTTTAATTACAGCTTCAATCTTGCTACTCATTATTGGTCTGTTTAGGGTTCGTATTAATATTTCTTCCTGATTTAGATTTGGGAGGTTGTGTGTTTCCAGAAATTTATCCATTTCCTCTAGATTTCCTAGTTTGTGTATAGGTTTTCATAGTATTCATAGACAATATTTTGTATTTCTATGGTATCAATTATAATTTCTCCTTTTTCATATCTGATTGAGCTTATTTGAGTCCTTTCTTTTCTATTTCTGGTTAATCTGGCTAGTGGTCTTTTGATTTTGTTTATATTTTCAAAGAACAAGATTTCTGTGTCATTGATTGTTTGTACTGTCTGTTTTTGGTTTCCATTTTATTTACTTCTGCTCTGAGCTTCGTTATTTCTTGTGCTGGCTTTGGGTTTGGTTTGCTCTTATTTTTTAGTTCCTTGAGATGTGACTTTAGGTTGTTATTGTGTGATCTTTCTGTGTTTTCTGATGTAGGCATTTAAGGCTATAAACTTTCCCCTTAGGAATGCTTTTACTGTATCCCTTAGATTTTGAAAGCTTCTGTCCCCTTTATCATTCAATTCAAGGAACCTTTTGATTTCCATCTTAATTTTATCATTGACCCAAGGATCATTCAGCAGAAGGTTGTTTAATTTCCATGACTTTGTGTAGATTTGAATGTTTCCCTTAGAATTGACTTCTAGTTTTATTCCACTGTGGCCTGATAATATACATGGTATGATTTGATATTTTTGAATTTGGTCAGACTTGTCTTGTGGCCAAAGATATTATTAATTTTAGAAAATATCCCATGTGCTGATAAGAGGATTGTACAGTCTGTACTTTATGGGTATAATGTTCTGTACATGTCTATTAGGTCCATTTGCTCTAGAGTTCAGTTAAAGTCCTATATTTCTTTATTGACTTTCTGCTTCAATGATTTGTCTAGTCCTGTCAGTGGAGTGTTGAAGTCCCTGGCAATTATGATGCTACTGTTTATTTCTTTGCTTAGATCTGGTAGAATTTGCTTTATGAATCTGGAGCTCCTGTGTTAGGTGCACATACATTTAGGATTATTATGTTTTCTTTCTGAATTACTCTTTTTACCACCATATAATGACCATATATGCCCTTTTTTACCATTGTTGATTTAAAGCCTATTTTATCTGATATGAGAATGGCTATACCTGCTCACTTTTGATTTCCATTTTCCTGGAATATTTTTTCCATCTTTTACCTTGAATCTGTGTAATACTTAGGAGTTTGATGTGTTTTGTGGAGATAGCATATACTGGCCTTATGTTTTTCATCCATTGAGCCTGTCTATGTCTTTTAACTGGGGCAATAAGACCATTCTTTTTCACTGTTAATATTAATATGTGGGATATTGTTCTGTTCATGTGTCATGATACCTTCTGGTGGTGGTGCAAGAGCCTTGTGGGCAAAGGCCATGGAACTGGGTCATAGGGCTTCCAGGGCTCTCCCCCTGCCCAGATCCAACTGAGGAAGTTGCCGTGAGCCTGCTCAGGTGGCTTCTGTAGTGCCTGTTCTGGTCTAATCCCCTATGAGGGGGAGGGATTCTCAGTTCCCAGTCACAGGGCATGTGAAAGCATCTGGTCTTCCTGCTCCCTCCCCAGCCTGGCCAGAATGATGCAGACACAGCTTCAGCAAAGCCAAGCCCTGCGTTGACCAACCAGGTGCTCCAGAAAGGCATCAGTCGCTGAGAACAGAAGCTACCAGATTCCTGCTGTGACCACTCTCTGGTGCAATATCACTGTACAGATTCCAATCAGGTCTCTGATCAACCCAGAGATCTGCAGTGGTGGTCGAGGCCCCCTCATGGCTTGGGCTGCAGTTTACACAGGGAGAGTGTGGAGCACCAGGGTTCTCTCCTGTCCTTCCTCAGTGTTTGGATGCCTCCCCCAAGTACTTTTTGATCTTGCCAAGTGGATTGCCCCCTCACTTTCTCCTTCACTCTGATTGTCCCTCATTGCTTCTCTGATAATTCATAATGCTCTCTTCAGGAACACTCGTCTGTAGGTGGGCGTCCACCTGCAACTTTTGATTTTCTCCTTGAGAGCAGCATGCACTGGCTGTTTCCAGTCCACCATCTTTCCTCGTCCCTCTGGTTTTAACATTAGATCAAGCACATATTTACTGAAGAAAGCAGAAAAGACAGTCTTACATTGCCTGTATCACCCCTCCCCCATCCCGTGGCAGTGCCACACTAACATGCCATGTAGAGAGAGGATCTGTGCGCCCACAAGAGGGGGAGTGAAGTGATTATGGGACTTTTCATTGGAACTCAGGGCCACCTTGTCACAGGGGAATAAAGCACAGGGAAAATACTGCTGGCAACCATGCAGGGAATATTTGGATCAGCCAAGCCAGAGGGAAATCCTCCACCCTGAATCCTGAGTTCTGGAGATAAAAAGTGGCCTGGGACCAGCTGATAAAAAGTGGCCTGGGACCTGGAATAAATTTGTAAGGCATTTAGGCCACAAAGGCTGCAGTCCTTGGGCAATTCCTATGGCTCTGCTGGCTCAGAGCCAGCAGACTTGTCTCTGAGCCAGCACTCACATGATCGAGTCAGACACTAGCCATGGCAGCCAAGACAGTGCCTCTCTCAACCTTCCCCCAACTCCAGAGAGTGTAGCTTGGAGAGAATCTTCTTCCACTTGGAGAAAGAAGAGATGACTGCAGAGGACTTTGTTTTGCAACTTGGACAGCAGATCAACCACAATAAAATAAAGTACCAAGCAGACTCCTGAATACCCTGATTTCATGCTTTAGTTATTGGATGGCATTTCTAGCCCATGCTGGTCCAGAAGGAAACACACTGCCCTGAAGGGAAGGACCAAGTCCTGGCAAGATTCACCACCTGCTGACTAATAAGCCTTTGGGCTTTGAATATACTTCAGAGGCAACCAGGAAAAAGTCACACTTGGGCTGGCTTGAGGTGTGAGCTGGCACAGTCCTAGCTATGTGGCCATGAGGAAGTGCCCACATCACTCCTCCCCCAACTCCAGCAACCCAGCACAGAGAGTGAGGGAGGAAAGGAGAGATTTTGCCTGGTAATATAGGGAATTCTTCTGTATCTTACCCAAGTCCACCAAGGTGGCACCACCAGGAGTCTGCAAGAGTCATAGCATTATTGGGCTTGGGACACCCCACGTAACCAGACACAAATTACAACACTCAATTCTCTTTGAAATCTGGAAAGCCTTCTCAAGAAGGATGGCTTCAAACAAGCCCAGACTATGAAAGTTAAAAGAAATATTAATACCTACCTCTTCAAGGCCCAGACATTAACAGACATCCACAAGCATTAAGAACATCCAGGAAAACATGACCTCACCAAATGAACTAAATAAGGTACCAGTGACCAATCCTGAAATTATGGAGATATGTGACTGTTTAGACATATAGTTCAAAATAGCTATCCTAAAGAAGCTCAATGAACTTCAACACAATGCAGAGAAGGAATTTAGAAGCCTATCAGAGAAATTTAAAAAAGAGATAGAAATAATTTTAAAAAATCAAGCAGAAATCTGGAGCTGAAAAATTCAATTGACAAACTGAGAAAATCATCAGAGTCTCTCAACAGCACAAATGATCAAGCAGAAGAAAGAATTAGTGAGGTTGAAGAGAGGCTATTTGAAAATATAAGGTCAGAAAAGGAACAAAAATTAAAAAGAATGAAGGATGCCTAAAAGATCTAGAAAATAGGGGCAGATCTAAGAGCTACTGGCCTTAAAGAGAAAGTAGATAGAGAGACTGAGGGAGAGGAGGTAGAGAGAGAGATTAGGGTAGAAAGTTTATTCAAAGAAACAATAACAGAGAACTTCCCAAACCTAGAGAAAGATGTCAATATTCAGGTATAAGAAGGTCATGTAGAACATCAAGCAGATTTAACCCTAATCAAAGTACTTCAAGGCATTTAATAATCAAGCACCCAAAGGTCACAGATAAAGGAAAGGTTCTAAAGGAAGCAAGAAAAAAAAATACCATTTAAAAGGGCTTCCAATACATCTGGCAGCAAAGTTCTTAGCAGAAACCTTATAGGCCAGGAGAGAGTGGCATGACATATTTAAAGTGCTCAGTGACAAAAACCTTAGCCCTACAATATTATATACTATAAAAATGTCCTTCAAACATGAAGAAAAAATAAAGAATTTCCTAGACAAACAAACCTGAGACATTTCATCAACACCAGACCTGTCCTACATGAAATATTAAAAGAAGTTCTTCAATATGAAAGAAAAGGAAATCAATGAACAATAAGAAATTATCTGAAAGCATAAAACACACTTGTAACAGTAAGTGCACAAATACAGAATACTCTATTGTTGTAATTGCAGTGTATAGTTTACTTATATCTTGAGTAGGAAGACCAAAAGACAAACGTATCAAATATAACTACAACAACTTTTTGAGAGATAGATAGTATAAAAAAATATAGGTAGAAACAACAAAAACTTAAGAAGCAGGGGGGATGGAGGTATAGTGTAGAATTTCTTTTAGTTTTCTCTTTGTTTTTTTTTTTATTTGTTTGTTTGTAAGCAGAGTTGCCATATGTTTAAAATAATTGGTTCTAAAATGTTTTTGCAAGCCTCAGGGTAATCTCAAATCCAAAAAACCTACAACAGATACAAAAAAAATAAAAAGTGATAAATTAAAAGACAGTACTAGAGAAAATCACTTTTAACAAAGGAAAACAGGAAGGAAGAAGGAAAGAAAGAGAAGACTGCAAAACAAAAAGAAATCAAATAACAATATAGCAGTAGTAAGTCCCTATGTATCAATAACAACATTAAGGATAAATGGACTAAACTCTCCATTCAAAGGACACAGAGTAGCTGAATTAATTATAAAAAAGAACCAACTATATATTGTCTAAAAGATATCTACTTTACCTACAAAGGCATACATAGATTGAAAATAAGGAATAATAAAAGATATTTCGTGCAAATGGAAACCAAAAAACAGAGCAGGAGTCACTATATTTCTATCAGATGAAATAGATTTTAAGGCAAAAACTATAAAAAGAGAAAAAGAAGGTCATTATATAAATATAAAGGTGTCAATTCAGGAAGAGGATACAATTCTAAACATATGCATTCAACACAGGAGCACCTAGATATGTTAAGCAAATATTATTGGAGCTAAAGAAAGAGATAGACTGCAATACAATAATTGTTGGAAACCTCAACACTCCACTTTCAGCACTAGATGGATTATCCAGACAGAATATCAACAAAGAAACATTGGACTTAATCTGTACTGTGACTAAATGTACCTAACATTTACAGAATGTTTCATCCCACAGTCGCAGAATGCATATTCTTCTCTGTAGCTCATGGATCATTCTCAAGACTAAACCAAATTTTAGACCACAAGGCAAGTCTTAAAAATTTCAAAAAAATTGAAATCATGTAAGTATTATTCTGACAGCAAGGAATAAAACTAGAAATTGATAACAGGAGGAACACTGGCAACCATGTATATATGGAAATTAAACAATATCCTCCTAAATGATCAGTGGGTCAATGAAGAAATTAAGAAGGAAATTTAAAAATTTCTTGAAACAAATGAAAACACAACATATCAAAACCATGGGATACAGAAAAAGCAGTAATAAGAGGAAAGTTTATAGTAACAGATGCCTACATCAAAAAGTAGAAAAGCTTCGAATACACATCCTAACAATGTTTCTCAAAGAACTAGAAAAACAATAGTAAAGCAAACCGAAAATTAATAGAAGAAAAAAATAAAAAAAGATCAGAGCAGAAAGTAATCAAACTGAAACAAAAAAATCAACAAAACAAAAAATTGATTTCCTGAAAAGATAAACAAATTAACATACCTTTAGCCAGACTAAGAAAAAACAGAGAGAAGACCCAAATAAATATCCGGGATGAAAAAAAAAAAAAAAAAGACATTACAACTGGTATTGAAGAAATTCAAAGGATTATTAGAGGCTACTGTGAGGAACTGTATGCCAACTAATTGGAGAACCTACAAGAAATGGATAAATTCCTAAAACATATAACCTACCAAGATTGAACAAGGAGGAAATTCAAAACCTGAATAAACCAATAACAAGTAATGAGATAGAAGCAGTAATAAAAAGTCTTCCATCAAATAAAAACCCAGGACCCAATGGCTTCACTGCTAAATCCTGCCAAGCATTCAAAGAAAAACTAATACCAATCAGTTAAATTATTCCAAAAATTGAGGAGAAAGGAATACTATAACACCAAATTCATTTTATGAGGCCCATATCACCCTGATACCAAAACCACACAAAGACACTACAAAAAAAGAAAAGTATAGGCCAATATTTCTGATGAACATAGATACAAAATCCTCAGCAAAACACTAGCAAACTGAATCCAACAACACATTAAAAGATTATTCATCATGATCAAGTGAGATTCATCCCAGAGATACAAGGATGATTCAACATATGCAAATCAATCAATGTAATACATCATATCAATAGAATGAAGGACAACTTGATACATAGATATATATCAATAGTTCATTTATTTGAAAATTTGTATAATATTTCATCATATGACTAAATCACAATTTTTTTTTATTCTACTCTTCTGTTGATGGACATAGTTTTTCCCCTTTTTTGGTTAGTTTTTGGTTAATTATAAAAATGCTGTAATAAAATTTATTTTTTCTATATCTCCTGCTGTACATGTATTTGAGTTTCTCTAGAAGTTGTTCGACAGAGAGAGCTCATTTTCTTTTTCTCCTCAGTGCAAAGCTGGGCTATGTTTTATAGTCTCCCTTATGTGGAGTCAGGTCATTGATTTGTGATCAACAGAATCTCAGTGAAAGTGATGGATGCTCTTCCTAGAAGACACCCAAAACATCCCGAGCAGTCATTCACATTCTCATTTTCATCTTTCACCTAACAGACAAATATGCTTGGCTAAGTGAATGACTCAGGATATAGGGATGGTAGAACCGTTGGATGAAAGATTCCTAGTCCCTCTGAATGACATGTAGAGCAAAGCTCCTGCCTCCCCTGTGACACTCATTACACTGGAAAATGAAGGCGAAACATACTTGTATTATTTCAGGTCACTGAGTTGTAATAGTAGATAACCAAAGCATGGTCCATAAAAGCAAAAAATGATAAATTGGGCTGCATGGAAATTAGAAATTTTTTTTTATCTGTGAAAGACCCTATTAAGAGGATGAAAATAAGCACTATAGACTGGAAAAAAATGTTTGCCAATAGCATATACAATATATCAGATATCTAGACTATATAAAAAATATTGTCAAAGTAAAACAGTAAAAAAAAAGTCCACTTAGAAAATGGGCAAAATACATTACAGACATTCTATCAAAGTGGATATAGAGATGGGAAATAAACATATGAAAAGGTATGTATCATAATTATAATTAGGAAAATATAAATTAAAACTACAATGAATTATCAATCCACATCTATCACAATGGCTAACACAAAAAAATGATGACAACAACAAATGCTGATGAGGATGTGGAAAAACTAAATCATCATACATTGCTGGCAACAATGTAAAATGGTACAGCCATTGTGAAAAACAGGTTGGAAGTTTCTTAAAAAGAACTAAACATGCTACTACCATATGACTCAGCAATTGCATTTCGTGGCATTTATCCCAGAGAAATGAAAACTTATGCTCATGAAAACACCTGTATATTAATGCTTATAACAATGTTATTCATGACAATCCCTTACTGAGGGTGGTGGAGGGGAAAGCAGATGTCCTTGGATGGGTGAATGAACATCCTGGATAAATTTCCAGGGAATTATGCCAGTGGAAAAAACAAAACTAAACTAAACAGAACAAAAAACAAAAAAGCAACCACCCAAAATTACATTCAGTATGTTTCCAATTATATAACATTCTTGAAATGACAACATTATAGACATGGAAAACATATTAATGGTTACCTGGGTTAAGAAAGGGGTGAAGGGTGAGAAGGAAGTGGGTGTAGCTATAACTGGGCAACACCAGGTATCCTTTCAGTAACAGAAATATTCTGCATCTTGACTGTATCAATGTCAGGATCTTGATTGTGATATTGTACAGGTTGAGGATTCCTCCTAATCCAAAAATCTGAAATTCAAAATGCTTCAAAATTTGAAACATTTTGAGTGCTGATATGATGGCACAAGTAGGAAATTCTGTACCTGACCTCATGTGACAGGTCACAGTCATAATGCAAGCGTGCAACACAAAGTTTATTCAGTGTCCCTAAGGGAAAAAAGAAAAGACCCCCCCCAAACGCTGTTCACCTGCACCGTATCTTTTCTGCACACACTCAGATTCCCTGGTGCAGGCACACCAACACAGGGTAATAAAGTGGCACGTGTGCAGGCCAGACACGCCAACTGTGGGTTCCCCAGGGTGCCCCACATGGGGCCAAGTCCTATATGCACTATGCACTGTGGTTTTTGTTGGTTTTTTTTTTTTTTTTTTTGCTTATTCTCTTCTCTGTGGTGTAAAGATATTGTTGAAAATGACAAAAAGGCCTATAGATACTCCTATGAGTAACAGTGATGAGAAAAAGAGAAAACATTTATTCTTGTCTATAGCACAGAAAGCCATGTCGTTGGAGACTAGACAGTGGTATAAACATGAAATGTCTTACAGAAGAGTATGGTGTTAGAATAACCATCATATATGACCTGAAGAAACAGAAGGATAAAGTGTTGAAGTTCTATGCAAAAAGTGATGAACAGAAGTTAATGAAAAATCGAAAAACACTGCATAAAGCTAAAAATAAAGATCTCGATCGTGTATTGAAAAAGTGGGCCCATCAGTGCTACAGTGAACACATGTCACTTTATGGTATGCTGATCATAAAACAAACAAAAACGTATCATAATGAACTGAAAATTGGAAGAAACTGTGAGTATATTCAACAGGCTGTTTGCAGAAAAATTTAAGAAATGACAGTGTTAAGTTTTTTAAAATTTGTTTGCCAAGGTCGTCTCTGATGAAAATCTGACATCAGAAGAAGTCTATAATGCCGATAAAACATCATGGTATTATTGCCCCAGAAAGACACTAACCACAGCTGATGAGACAGGTCCTACAGGAATTAAGAACACCAAGGACAGGATAACTGTGCTGGGATATGCTAATGCAGCAGACATGCTTACGTGTAAACTTGCTGTGATAGTCAAAAACTTGCATTTGTGCTGGAGTGAATTTTTTACCAGTCCATTATTATGCTAACAAAAAGGCATCGATCACCGGGGACATCTTTTCTGACTGGTTTCACAAATATTTTGTACCTGTGGCTCAGGCTGACTGCAGCAGGGAAGCTGGCAGGATGATGACTGCAAGATTTCGTTATTTCTTGACAACTGCTTATGCTCCAGCTGAATTTCTCATCAAAAACAATGTTTATGCCATGTACTTTCCCCTAAAAGTGACTTCTTTATTCAACCATGTGACCAAGTATCCTTAGCTCAATGAAAAGTATTAATAAATATAAAAACACTTTCTTGAACAGCATGCTAGGAGCAGCGAACAGAGGCCTAGGTGTGGAAGTTTTGTTGAAAGAAATTTATCATGAAGAATGCCGTTTATGCTATCGCCAACACATGGAAGATTGTGACTAAAGACATAGTTGTATGCCTACTTCTGGTCTGTGACTACGTTCAGTGATGATGATGAGCGAGGTGGTGACCTTTAAGGATTTCCTATGCCAAGTGAGAAAAAAATAATGTCTGATTTTTCTTACATACGCAAAAATATGCCTTCAGAATCCATGTGTAAGTTAGAAAGAGTGGGTAGCAAAGACATTTTTAACATCCATAGTGAGGCTCTAGTTGTTCATTCATTGACCAACGGTGAAATAGCTGAAGGGGTTCTAAATCAAGGTGATTGTGGTAATAGTGATGATGAAGATGATGTTAAAATTGAAGAAAAAGTGAAATGGCATGGTGAAATGTGTGACGGGCATATTGAAGGACTAGAGAGCAGCATGTATTCATAGCAGAACAAGAAATCGTGTTGGTTTATGAAATCAAACAGAAACTTCTGAGACAAAAACAATTGTTAATGAAGCTGATGATTTTGGAGAAAATATTTTAAAACACCATCCAGTGGAATGCCTCCTCACCCCTACAGGACCCACTTCCTGATTCCTCAACTGTCTCTGATGTTTCTTTTCACCAAAAAAAAAAAAAAAAAAACAACAACAACAAAAACCCCACAATGTACAGTAACCTTTTAACCAAAACACAGCATTGTGGGTAGAGACTGAAAATCTGACATTGTCTGTTGCTCTTGTGTAACAGCTGATGCAGGTATTCTGGTGATGCTACTGTGCTCCTCAGTTACCCTGAATGTATCATTTTTCCACCATATTAATGGTATGTCTTTTTTTTACTAAGTACTTGTATGTAAATAAATGTGAGAAAATGATTACTTATTAGTGGCATATAAATTCAGAGTCAATCACAGATCATCCACATGGATGGCTGAGATGGGCGACACCTTTGTTTTCTGATAGTTCAATGCACACAAACTTTGTTTCATGCACAAAATTTTTAAAAATATCATGTAAAATTATTTGCAAGTTATGTGTATAACTTGTATATAGAACGTAAATTTCATGTTTAGATTTGGGTTCCATTACTATGATATCTCATTATGTATAGGAAAATATTCCAAAATCCAAAAAAAATCCAATATCTGAAATACTTCTGGTCCCAACCATTTTGGATAAGGGGTATTCAACCTGTACTGTAATTTTAGAAGTCTTTACTATTGAGGAACACTGAGTAAAACATACATGGAAGTTCTATGCATTATTTCTTAAAATAGCATGGAGATCTACAATTAACTAAAAATTAAAAAAAATAAATAAATAAACCAGGGACAGCCCACATAACAGATTAGAAGATCATATATGGTGGTGAAATACTAACTGTATATGCAAAACCTTATTGAATTGAGGAATCTAATAAAATTTAATTTAGAGAAGGCATCAGAGAAGAGTTGGCACAGAACTAGGCCTGAGAAATCAGCAAGCTCAGTGGTCAAATGAAGCTGCAAGCAGCATCAGAGGACCATGAGGACAGGAAGAGACATCAAAAGCTGGGATTTAGCAAGGACGCTGTAGAGACAGTCTGGTCTGGACGGGTGAACAACAAATGCATTTCTGTGAGGCAGCATCTATAAGGTTAGAAGAGCCACAAAAACATGATGAGTGAGATGCGCACTGTCAGGGGAATGGACATGCTTAAAGATTTGACTCTGGGGGATGGGGGTGGGGCAGAAGATGGGTGTATACCTACATGATGAGTGCGAAGTGCACTGTCTGGGGAATGGACACTCTTGAAGCTCAGACTCGGAGGGTTGGGTGGGGCATGGGCAATATATTTAACCAGAACTGTTGTACCCCCATAATAAGCTATAATAAATTTTAAAAAAAACCTGGAAATTCCACAAGTTAAGAAGAATGTGTTTAGTGTTGAAAAGTATATCAGAACTATGATTTGTGAATACCTTGAAAACAAGGACATTTATTACTGCATATTGTGTCACCAAATCACAGTCTTATATCTGGCGCATAACAAATGCTTCATTACACGATGTTGCTGATTTCACTGAAAGCAAT
>CM052446.1:7057122-7074951 GCA_028533085.1 Varecia variegata | reverse complement strand
TGATGAAGTGGAAACACTATTGACTTGGAACCAAACAGACGTAGATTTAATTCTGGCTCTGACACAAACCGTATGACTTTGCTCAAGTGTGTTAACCTATCGGAAATTCAGTTCATCATTTGCATAATGTGGAAAATTCTTCACAAAGGTGCTTTAAACGTCAACAAATTAATGTAAGTAATGCAAGCAACATATATGTATAAGAAAAATGTCTAACCTATATCGTGTGTTCAGTAATGTCAGTGCTTGCTCACCTGGAAGGTGGGACCATGCCTCTCCATCACTGCTCTCACCACTTGATAGAATGATATTCAATAAATGATAATAAAACAGCTATTTCCAACATCAATATTTTCATTTGGCCAGGTGCAGTGGCTCGCACCTGTAGTCCTTGCACTCTGGGAGGCCGAGGCAGGAGGATTGCTCAAGGTCAGGAGTTCGAGACCAGCCTGAGCAAGAGCGAGACCCCGTCTCTACTAAAAATAGAAAGAAATGATTTGGACAGCTAAAAATATATATAGAAAAAAATAGCCGGGCATGGTGGCGCATGCCTGTAGTCCCAGCTACTCGGGAGGCTGAGGCAGAAGGATTGCTTTAGCCCAGGAGTTTGAGGTTGCTTTGAGCTAGGCTGATGCCACGGCACTCTAGCCAGGGCAAAAGAGCAAGACTCTGTCTCAAAAAAAAAAAAAAAGAAAAAAAAATTTTCATTTGAACTTGGGAGTTTTTAATTTTTATCTTCCTGAATCCCTTAATAACTATAAAATCAGTTGGATGGAGTTTCACCTTAAACCGTAATTGGCTCAACCACTAAACCTCAATCATGCTATCTGTGGCCAAGGTGTTTACTGTCATTGAATACTACAGTTGCTAATTTATGAAAACATTATACATGTTTGGGAGCTAAATCAGAAATCATCTTATATTTTCCAGGGCGGACAAACAACAGCAGAAAGAGATGGTTTATAGAAACAAAGGGGAGAAAATTCTGTCCATTAGCAATCTCCTATATGCTTTGAGCTTTGATAAAAAGACCAGAATTCACCCTGACATAGAGTTTCACATTATGATAGCCTCATTCGTCAAAGTTATAGATTTCAGATATGAAGATATCACAGAGAATTTGCGGGCTCCTCAGTAGAAGGCATTTGTGCATCATCAGCCGTGCGTACACTGCAGTAGAAGAACACCCTCATCCAGCTGAAGAGATGCCAGGCTAGCATCCTGGCAATGCCCCGCCCAGCTGGGACCCAAAATCTTTCCATCCCTCCCACCCAACTCCCCCAACTCCCGGGCCTATCCTTATTTAATGGCAACCTGGAGTATAGCTGCTCCCTTGTGATGATCATGGACCTTTGACTTTTCTTTCCTGTTAACCTCTCATTAGCATAATGTTAGAGACAAGGAAGGGTGACTTTGACCATAAAAATCAGGCTGGTTTTAAGATTCATTGACTCTTCTTTATCTTACTCTTTTTGGGGTCTCAATGAGTAAATCATTAATTTATCTGACCCGGAGCAAATCAATTCACTTTTCTGAGCCTCAGTTTCCTCGAATAGAAAGAGAAAAGAAGAAACTCTTTAGCGTTGGACCAATACTGAGGCCTTTTATAAATCATTGTTATCTCTCTTTGCAGCTCCACCTTCTTCTGATGGAACCAGTCCGTTTCTCCACAAGGTCAGCCACAACTTCCAACCATGGACAAGCAGCTGGGAGCAGACACAGAAGGGTCATTCTAAGATCCTTTCCTCTTGGCATTAGCTGATCAGTTACATATCAAGAAATCCCAGCTCCCGCATTTTCAGAACCCAGATGGTCTTCCCTTTGATACTTCAGAACCTCCCTTTGGTAATTTCAGACTCCACTCTAAAATTCTGTATTTTGTTTACACTTCTATTTTCACATAGGTTGCCCACTATTCTTTTTGCCCCAAGCTCTTTACTCTGAGTTGTGCATGCAAATTGTTTTGAAAGCTCTGAGCGCATTTCTCAGGAACAGCTGTTCTGAGTCAAGGTTGTTTCTGTTCCACAGCAGCGATTTAGCTCAGACTAACTTTTCTCCCCAGTTACGGGCTTGCTGTAGTCATCCTGTGGGACCTGCATCTGGCAGGGGAAAGTATGTGGGCACAGCAAGGAGAGGATATGGAACAAGCTGGCAGCCCCTGAATGACAGGTCTCCCCATGAGAGCCTTCTCCAGCTAGAGCCAGCCAAGCTTAGCCCTTTTTCTGACAGATGTTCCTTGTTCCTGCTTCAGCCACGTGGCTCCTGACATGCTGTTTGAAAAGACTTGTAAGGTAGCTCTGGCCTCATCCTCTAAGGATCTCCAGGGAGGCCAGCTTTCTTGGTGACTACATAATTCATGACACCCCCCTGCTTAAAAGCTCTCAGAAGCTCCCTATAACTGAAAAAATAATACGCAAATTCTTTAGCATGAACCACAAAGCCAGTTTTCTCATCTGTAAAATGGGGCCAACGATACCTACCTTGAAGGATTGTTCTGAAAATTAAATAATCTACTAATATGTCTAAGTCATATTCCATGGTAAATGGAGGCATTCAAGAAATACCTACCAGTTTTTTCCCCTTCCTTCTTCCTGATCTAGTCCTTGCCTATGTTAAAGGCTTATCTCCTCTTACTCTCATTCTTCATTTTGGTTATCCAAATCACTTGCATTCTCCAAACATTTTTTGATATTCATATTCAGCCTGTCTTGAAACTGATGCTCCCCTTTTCTTCTTGGGGAAAAAACCCTTACACCCCGGTACTTTAGAGAAACCCTCCCTCACACTCTCTTTCTCCCAAAGTATAGATATTCCTTCTCTCCCTTCATTCCAGGGCATCATTCCATGATACAGTTCCCTGACTGTACTTGGCATTTTACAATTGGCATTAATGTAATGATGATAATAGCTATCGTTCCTTAAGTGCCTAAATTATATCTCAGAAACTGCATTTTTCACTTTACAAACATTAGCCTTACTCTTCAAAACAAGTCCAACAGTTGCTGACATTTAGCCTCCATTTTAGATAAGGAAAATGAAGTTGAAAGGGGAGCATGTTGCTAAAATAGACAGCTTAGTTTCACTTCTGTCTTATTGACTAGACTGTACTTCTTAAATAACTGTGCCCTCAATAAATGACTGCTCATCAAAGACATGCTTGACTCAGAAAAGTCTCCCCTTTGCTCCTTGATTCTTTTCCCACCTGCATCATGGTCTTCTCTTTTCCTTAAAGGACACATTTCTTTAACCCAGTTGTGTTTCACTACATCCCATCAAAGAATTACAGAGGAACTTGATAGATCATTCAAATTGAAACGTTTCTTGTATTACAGATGTAGATAGAGCCTCTGAGACATTCAAACCTTTCCTGAGGTCAAAAGTGAGGTAGTGAGGGAACTGGAATTCCAATGACATGCACTTTATTCTCAAGCTGGTTTTCTTTGCATAGCTCTGTGTAGTAGGTCTGGGGAAATGACTCACTTTCAAATCTGTAAAAGCTGGGGAACAAATAGAGAGGCTTCAGAACCCAACACAACCACCGCTTCCTCTAGTAAGCTATCTGTTGAGATCTAATCTAAGTCAACATGGCCAGTTGTATTTAGAATCTTGGTAAATATTGGTATCTTCCCCAAAAATTATAAGAAGGTATAAACTATATGTCTGTTCTGTACATAAGCTCAACTGAGTGGTATACAATGAAAGCAAGTTTCAGACCAAATACTACCACCAAAGGGGTATTTATTAGCTAAGCAGGGATATAACACTCTTATAATCAATTCTTGTAAGCTTGTTGAAGTCCTGACTCTCTGTCAAGCATAGAGTCTTCACATGAAAGGCTCGCCCCAAGGCAAATGCAACAAATATTTAGATAGCAAAATTAACTGTTATTCTTGTAAGGCTCAGTGGCAGAATCTTTTGTTAATTGGAAGAACAAATGGAATTCTTGGTCTAGGGCACCAGTGTGAGGAGTTCAAGTCCCTGGTTCACCAAATACTTACTCACCAATTACACAAGGGTGGATGTAAGGGGATAATTTATTGTAGCCAAATAGCCAAGCATATATTTTAAACACGGTAAGTTTTCACCAAGAAAAAATATTTCTAACATACATTATGTAATTGACAAATCGCTTTGGGCAGATTCCAACACCAATGTTTGAAATGCATGCCTCTAGAGTATGAAACTCTCTGGGAAGAAGTAACACCACACCTAGGACCTAAATTCTTCAATAGAAGTCCTTGGGTACTAACTGATCCTCCTAAAGTATAGATTAAACTGGTTTACATACACATGGGTTACCTTGTCTATAGACAAGTAAATCACAGATGATATACCACTATCTCCTGTGTGGTCCCACTTCAAGCTTCATACCTCTTTTGTTAGAAATTTCAGTGCATGGAGTAGTTGTTCTAGGTCGTAAATCTGCCTCTGCCACCGAAAAATGAGCTATTTCTATCTTCCCAAGTAACCATCTGGCATGGTAGCTGGCATAAAGTGAACAAGCAGCAAGTGCACATGATCTTTGAATAAATGACTAAACCGATGAATAAATTAGAATAAGCACACTTAGAATGACCACTTTTGTCTGCTGCCTCCACTTGGTCATTCTGACTAAAAACAAAGCAAAAAATGTCAGGGAAGGAACTCTTCTGTCTTATATGACAGGCCACGACACAGAACTGGACTAGAAAAGCTAGAGTTCCATATAAAGTTAGATTATGCTTATATCTGACTTTGTCTCCATCAGAGAAGCCAGTATGCCCCATGGACAGCTGGTGCTATAAGGTAGACTGACCTCCCTAGGTAGGGCAGAATCTTCGTGGTCAGCTGTGACATGCTGGGACAGAAAGGAGGCCCAGCTTAGTAGACAAATTCCCTATCCAAAATCAACTCTGCCCATTTTGTTTACTTTACTTCAAAGACTATTTCTATCACCACCAGGCATGGAAACTAACCTTCAAAGTTTACTGCGTGTCCTGAAATGAAGGGTTCTCATTGTCAAATTTGCACTTGAAATAAGTGCACAATTGATTCAGAAAACATTGGTGCTGCTTAACAGGACAAATGAATTATTTGCTTTTCAAATTACAGGGAGCTTTGAGGTCAGGCAACCTGGATAGCCACAGGATCTCTCCATCAGAGACACAGAGGAATTCAAACAAGCAGCCCCTAGTTTTGGGAGCCATCTCTATTTGAGTGGTCAGTGCTGTCATCCTCTTACAAAATTCAGGGGCCCCAGGGTATTAGCATGTCCGAGCCAGCAATGGTACACACCTTACAAACATAATCGCAGGACTCCAGCAAGCTGTTTTCCAGATAATCTGGACCCCTGCACATAGTCATCCCTCTTCCCAGTTTCTGCTCATCCCTGGAAGAATGGTGCATACACATCTTCTTTGCCCAATGAACTCCAAAGAAATCTTGCCAGTGTTTATAATACCTGCAAACCCCCTCTGGAAATAACACTCGGGCCACGCCAAACAGACTGAAGCCAAGAAACTCAGTTCTGCCTGACAGCTTTTCCCCAATTGCTCAGTTTTGTAGTTAGAAAAAAAGAAAGACCCCTGATCAGAAGATTCACACGTCTTAACTTAGACATTTTTTTAGTGGCTGTTTAATGGAAAGTTGTTTTTTATATTTTTGAAGGTTAAAATGAATTCAGCTTTTCCATCTGGAAGCCTTTTTTTTTTATGTTGCCAGTGACAAGTTTAAATAAATAATTTTTTAAAAAAAGAATAAGAATAATGATACTGTGAACCTTAATTACAAAACTCACATGTAACTTGGTCTGTGTTTGGCCACAGACCGTCGTTCATGCCAATCCCTCTCTCTCTAGTCCTCCCAAACATTACTACCAAGGGTTGCAGGAGATTCTTTAGCTAACAGTAACCTGGAAAACATCTGGTCTGGGAAATAAAAAATATATTAGGGATGTATCTTTAAGATGAAATGGGAGGCTTCATTCAACCTTCAGAAGAATTATTTGTGACTCACTAATAAAAGTGAGAGGGAAGATCAGCAAGAACATTTTAGTACCCACCAGTAGAGGAGAAATAGGAATACATGGGAAAAAATAACATTTATTAAGTAGCTACTTTTGGAAATGAACAAAGACCATGCAAATGAGAACAAGCACAGACTATTTATACAGAGTCAGCCACCATCACTGGCATAGGGCAGAGACTCAATGGCAGGCAGAGGAGTGGGAAAGCGCCATAGCAGAAAAAAGGAAAGGCTTCAGGTATGCCCTCTTTGGAGGCTGTTGGCACAGGAAAGCTGGAGGAAGGCTAACTAGAAATGGGACATCCCATGTAACTGGTTTGAGAAGCATATTTGGCTTTCTCTGGTTAGTCCCGAGTTGGAAGCAGAGGCCAAAAGTAGAGAAGCAGACACTGAGCAAGCCCTGGCCTTCTGGACTGATTGCTGCAAAGGCAGTGGTTCGGCTTCCTAGTCTGGTTGCTGCAGAGGTTGTGGGTCGTTGTTCAATTGTCATATATTTTGTCTACTTGTCATGTCATGTCCTGTCATGCCCATTACCATATACGTTTTCCATGTATGTATTCAGTCTCTTATACCAAATGCCAGGTACAGTAATTTCATTTCACAGCAATCCTATGAAAACAAAAAGGGCTTTGTTTTACCTTAACCACAAGGAAGAACCTGAGGCAAGTTGTTTAATATTATAGAGGAAGCAGCAGGACTAGATTTTGACTGCTGGGAAGGCTGACTCAGAAGCCCACACTCTTTCCACAGTCCCAAGCAGCCTCACTGGCTGAGGTGGAGGTGGGTACTCCTGGAGGTCAGTGTTGGGAGCATCGGCAGCGATTAGGGAGACGGAGGACACAGTTCAGTTCATAACAGTCATTCAACCCACGTTTCACTCTATTCTGCCTGTCAAGCTCCACCTCCACTGAGTTGTCTAATGATGAAGAGACCTTCAAGTCATGTAAAAAGATGAGAGACCCTAGAAAAGCTGCTTCCAATGATGAGAACATGGGCAAGCCCTTAAATCGTAAGCTAGTAAACCTTATTAAATTAAATTAGTTAATATATAATGCCCACTTCATAAGATGGTTTGTGGAATGAGGTTATGAGGCACATAAAAAAAGAGCTCAGCCAATGAGAGCTTTCTTTTCCCTTTCCCTAGTACAATAGGGGATGCTATCACTTATAAAAGGGCTGTAAGAAAGGCCCACAGGATGAAAAAAGAGGCACTGCCGTCATTTGCTAGTCCTCAGCCAACTCCTAAGATGCTGTTGAGAATCCCTGCTAAGATGCCTCACTTGTCACTGTGAGGCTCTAGCCAAGTCCAGCAGCAAGAAGGAGGCTTCCCTCTTGGGTTGGAAAGATAATATAGCTCAGGAGTCTTCAGGCCATTCATGTTCCAAGTCTGAGTCTCATTTATACCCTAGCGATGGGTAGAGACCGTAGGTCTTTCTACGTAAGGTTTTCAGGCAAGAGGTTCAAGTGCCAATTCATCCATGGCTCAGTTCTGATCAGGGCCAGGCCCTCTTCAAATGGGAATATATCCAAGTTCTCCATATTGTCTGCTCTGCAAACACTTAATGCTTGGAGGTACTGCCTGTAGTCTGGCATGAATATTTTAAGACAATGATTCTCAAACATTAGGTATACATGGATCATCTAGGGATATTGTTAACAGATTCTTATTCTGCTGGAGTCTACCTTTTTAACAAGCTCCTTGGATCACATTTTTAGTAACCAGTATCTAAACCACTGGTTCTTAAACTTTAGTGGGCATCAGAATCTCTTGGAGATTGTTAAACACAAATTACTACACCTCATCTCCTGAGTACGTTGCCCCAAAATTTGCATTTTTTAATAAGTTCTCAGTTGATGTCAGTACTGTACTTTGAGAACCCCTACTCTAAGCCATTGTGATGCAGAATTCCATATGCATGTGATTCACCTGAACTGATACCTACACTGTGTAATTTTCTGGCTTCCTGTGACCACTCTGCTTCCAATCCTATCCTTTTTCTTACATCACCCTTGTCTTCTGTCTTCTACTTTATTTCCTGACTACTGCAGCTTCTGAGAACTTCGTCTCCCTTGCCCAAAATCCACAGTGTAGGAGGAACTACAGAAAGCATAAAAACTGGATACCATGTTTTGCCATAAGGTAGTCTTTGCAGAGAAGCTACCATGTGGTTCCTCTGTTCCAACAAACTATATCAGACAATATATTAATAATTCAACAGAGACACCTCTCAAGAGACAGTACCATGCTACTGTTCTGAAAGGAAAGGCAGAAAGAACTTCTAAAGAGGGAATAGTAAGTCAATCGCATCATATCACCCACCAGCGGTTCTGTCCTGTGTTCCATCCACATACTTTACGTTCTTTCACTTTGTCAATGGCCACTGAGGGAGAAGGTGGGGTGGGGACAACATATGCCCATTTATTGAATAAAAGCAAAATTTGTTATCTCCCCTTAAATTTTCTGTCCTCTGACACAGAAGAGCCCCTCCTGAGTGTATTCTATAGCTCAGCTCTGAAATGCCCAAAGAGACATGTCACTGCAGCACCAGATGGCTGCCAGCAAGTATTGAGGGAAGTGACAGACATTTCTACTCTAGACCTTTAATGTGGAATCACTCTGCTCTGTCAAATCTGTCTGCCTGCACTTGACCTTTCAGTGAAAACCATGTGGCTCTGTTAACAAGCCTCTCCTGGAGGGGAAGGAATAAATCGACTCCCACTGTTCCAGCTTCCGCACCGTGGGGGCCCCATTCCTCGGGCCTCAGGATACCACACTGGGTGCCATCTGAGACACATATGGAGACAGGTTTCTCTCAAGCTTTATGCACAAACTCAACTGGAGGTGGAATTCTCTATATTAGAGAAATATTTCAAAGTGCAATATTTAGCTCCCCAGCACCTTTTAACAGTCTTAATTATTCTGTGCTGTGGAGAGTCAAATGGAGTTGGTAATTATAGAACAGAAAGTGATAAAGATCAACAATTTATTTTCCCAACAAACTTTCTCGGACTAGCTGATTAAAACTTTACTGGGATCTCAGGCTTACAGCACCATCATATCAATTTTGAAGGGATTATATATTAATAAAACAGATGTGAGTAATTCTAAGAATAATTAACATTTTGCAATAAATGGCAAACTCTTATATTTCACCTTCTATGTACCAAGCAGTATTTAAATGCCTTATGTACTATAATTAATTAATTTTCACAACTGATTAAATTTGGCACTATTTTACGGAATGAGTAAGTACCTTGCCAGGATCACATGGCTGTTGAGTGCTAGAGGCAGGATTCAAACTCAGCCTCTCTGGTTTATTGTATTTTTTATTTTACATTTCCCAAATCATTAGATTGTCTATCTGATTTAGAAGGTGGGGAGTATTTTCACATTTTACAGACAAAGAAGGGAAGATCGGGAGAGGCTATGTGCTATCTCTGAGTTTTGTGCAGTTAATTTCTGTCATTAACTCAAACCCTCTCCCTATTAGAATTATTTTAAGGGTACCTGAAAATTTTTAATGTATGCCACCATCTCCTTTCTGGTACAGAACAGAAGCCATTTTCCAAACTTACTCTTACCTCACCAAACTTAGTTTTACGTCCTTCTTACCTGCTCTCATCACCCTAGCACTTGCCCCTCCAGTTGTAAATTTTGGTTTATCTGTCTCCTCTACTAGCTTATAATTTCTGCTGGGACAAGAGATGCTAAACTTTTCCCTTACCTCTATCTTAAGATGGTTTTTCTGGGTCATAGAATATGTTAGAAAAGACTGCATTTTTGACAAGTAAGTCTAGTGAAGATACAACAAACCTCTAAGGTCAGCTGGATCTGGGTGAAATTGTAACTTTGCAATTTGATATTTCATGGTTTGAACTAGAGCCATACAGGTTATTTTTCTAAATAGGCCATATCCAGGTATTTCCTGACATTTTAAGCAGCATGATGACAATGTCTAAGTAATATGTTACATCCTAGACTTAAAAATTTCAATAATTGCAGGGTAAGTGTGAGCTCTTTTCTTTCTTTGTCCCTCCCAGCCCAAGAGCCTGGATGCCAGCCCACCCTCTCTGGTTGAGGTGGAAATGTGTGGGCACTGGTCCAAAGTTTAAAGAAAAGAACACAAAAAAAAATAAAATATTTTACAAAGAGTAAAATTGTATGGCTGGGCGCAGTGGCTTATGCCTGCAATCCTAGCACTCTGGGAGGCCAAGGTGGGAGGATTGCTTGAGCTCAGGAGTTCAAGACCAGCCTGAGCAAGAGCGAGACCCCGTCTCTACTAAAAATAGAAAGAAATTAGCTGGACAACTAAAAATATATAGAAAAAAATTAGCCGGGCATGGTGGTGTATGCCAGTAGTCCCAGCTACTTGGGAGGCTGAGCAGAAGGATTGCTTGATCCCAGGAGTTTGAGGTTTATGTGAGCTAGGCTGATGCCACGGCACTCTAGCTCTGGCAACAGAGTGAGACTCTGTCTCAAAAATAAATAAATAAATAAAATTGTAAAATGTGGTTCCCTAGCCCACATCAGGGAAGGGTTGGCCTCCAGTGAGGTCAGATGTTAAGAGAGAAGCCCAAACAGGAAAGGCAAGGAACCCTCACCCCACCTCTCCCTCCTCTGGACCTCCTTTCCTCTTGGGTCACCATTGCCACCCTAGAAACACAGGGAGTGCAGAAGTCAGCATGTGCAATGATAAAGTGTGGCTACCTCCATATCCTTCTCACCGGGCCATAGAAAGCAGCACAGTCAAGTCTGGCTCAACACGTCATCATTTATACAAGTCAATTCTCCCTTCACAGGTGAGTCAAAGAGTAAAAGACATGTGAGCAGAAGACAAATTAACAAGAACAAGGCTTTACGATTTAGGATTGGGGAAAAAAGATAAGAGCCCATTCAGGCAAATGGGAAAGGGACAGCTGTAGGCAGCAGTGGGCATCCTGCCAGTTCCAAGACTAGAGGAAAACTGGTCCAGAGCTTGGGTCTGCCAGACCAACAGTGAGGGCCGGGGATGGCTCTGCTTATGATGGGTACAGGCCACTCTTCTGCTCTCCACAGTGGCACTCCTCCAGTCCAGTATGCTGACGTCTGCCCAGCCTCATAAGCCCACATCCTCTAACACACACATGCAAACACACACACACATACACCCTAGGTGTTGCACCCTCAGCTTGCTGTAGGAAGACAGAGCAGGTGAAGTTTGTTTGACATAACTAGAATGGATTGAGCCTCACCCCAGTAGAGTAAGGTCCATTCATGGGGAGCTATGGTGACCCCCTGTTTCTAGAGGAAGTTTTCTTTAATGGCTGAGATCCTAAGTCTTGTACTAGAAGAAAATGAATGGTTCTATGGCCCAACACTTGTCTCCAATGAAGCCCTGGGCAGGTGACAAAGGTAATCTACAGGCAAGATTGATGCTTGCTGTGTGCATGCCGGAAGCACAGTTGCTCTGACCAATGGTGGTGGCAAAAGTGCCTCTATAAACAGGTATTTTCTCAGTGGTGCTTGTTCCTCCAAAGTCAAATGGGGTACCCTGGCTGTGTAGGCTTCTGGTTTTCTCACTGAAGGTAAGACTAGAAGTGTCCCCCTAAAACTGTAAGGCATTTTTCCCTCTGACTGCAACAGATGTGCTCTGGCCATAAGTTCCCTATGTGCTCTGAATGTTGGTGAGAACGGTAGCATCTCCAAGCACAGTTATGGTGCTGACTCACTCCTATTGCACTACCTGTGCTCCAGATAGGTGGACGCCAGGTGCTCTGACTGTAGGCCAGAACGGCAGTATCTTCAAGCACAGGTACAACGCCAGCCCCTCCAACAGAAATAGATACGATGCTGCTGCACCTGGATCCCTCCTGCAAAATGGCACAGGACGCCTCCAGCAGGGCGGTGCGTGCTGGCGATGCCTTTGCTGAAGGAGCTCCTGGGCCCATGGTCTTCATCTACACTTCCTGTCTTATCTAAGCTGTCTTCCGTGAGGCTGGAATTCCCCGCAGAGGCCCAAGACTGCACTGTAGGAAGTGAGGACTCCAGGGGTCTCCGGAGGCCCAGATGCCCATGACACACTCCCACTGCTATGCAGGGTTGCCTCTCTGATCGTCCTCTTGCTATGGCTTCGTGGCACTTTCCTAGTGCGTGCTTTCTCAGCTTTCTCAGCTCGGTCTTCTTTGTTCAAAGAAGGCAGGTGGGGGTGGGGGTGGGGGGTGTTGCCTGGATGGCACCAACCTCAGAAGAGGCCTTTGGCAGTTCACAAGGCACAGGCAGGAAAGTCCCTGGTGCCCTGGAGGAGGAATCTTTACTGCTCCCGAGTGGCAGAACATCTGATAGCTGCCAACAGATGCCATCAGCTTCTTTGGCACTTCCCGCCAGGACACCAAAGGAAGGCTCCCCAGAGAGCAGCACCGAGCCGGCAGGATGAGATGCCGCCTCTGGGGGGCGACGTCAAACCCGGGAGCGAAGACGCACCATCACAGAACGACGGTTTGTGAACAGGGCCGAGGACAGGCGGGCAGCGGGTGACCCTGGCGGGACCGCGGAGCACAGCGAGCGGGGTGAAGACACGGGGCGGGCTGGCCGTTATCCAGGAGCTGCGGTTTGTGCATGATGAGATCTTTGAAAACTCACGAAGGTCTCCTGCTGCCTTCTCCTCCCAGGCCGACCACTCACTGATCCGTCGCGGGCTCGAGACCCAGTGCGGTGCGCGGGACTGAGCAAGCCCAGGAGGACAACGCGCCAAAGGGCAAGGACTAGGCCAGCGGCCACCTGGGCGGGACCACCACAGCCACCGTGAAGATCCTCTTCCCTGCCGCTGCCACCTCAGATGACACCGGTCTTCCTTTCAGGGTGATGGAAATGGTTCCTTTTTAATTAGGTCCCTGTGAGCGTTTGTCAAAACTTAGGCGAACTGAGGATCGGGTGAGCCCAGGAGTTGGAGCCGAAGTGCGCTGTGATAGCACCGGTGAACAGCCACTGCGCTCGGCCTGGGCAGCACAGCGTGGAAACCCCATCTCAAAAAACAAATGAAAACAAACAAACAAACAAAAAACTTGCCGAACTGTATATTTCAAGTGGGTACCTTTATTTTAGTAAAATGTCTTTAAAAGGTTGGTTAGAACAACGTTGGATGCAAGAGCATGCAGGATATCATTTTAAAGGCGTTGCTGTATGCGTAGACATTGCTACACAGATGAAACTGACGAAAATCGTGGCAAAGAGGGCTGCATCCTATTGATACCTGCTGGAAGAGTTTATAATGCATTTTAGACGATTCAGTCAGAGAGGATTAATGCTACCCCAGTGGCATGGCAGGCAATGGGAAGAGAGGAAAGCGAGGCAGGACAAGAAGGAAAAGCGAAGCGAGAAGCAAGCTGTGGTACAGAAAAGGCTTGGTGGACACGTGCCGCAAAGTGGCTGGCTCTTCTCCCAGCGTCCCTTCCAGCATGCACTGTGAAAGCCATGTAGCATGAGATCCCAGCCCCTGATACACGAGCCTAGACTGTGGGACCCTGAGTCAGGCTGAGTCAGTCTGATCTCTCCCTGAATCAAGGTAATCAGTACCGGCAGAGAACAGTTCAGTGGTTAGAGAGAATCATTTATGGGTAGGGCCACCTTGCTCCTCTGGGCTAGCAGGTCCCTGGACACCAGTTTTTGGAAATACCCTTCCCCCAGCACCATCAATTCTAATAGGTCAGGGTTTAGGTTACTGTCTCTTCCAGATTAACAATCTGCTAAACAAAACCAAAATCAATATTCTCCTGAAGTGTTTTAAAGGATCCAGGGTCTCACAGCATATTAAATGTCCAGAACATAATCCAAAATTACTCACCAGGCAATGAATAAGCAACACATAACATTCAGCAGATGCAAACTCTGAGATGACACAAATGCTAGAATTTAGTATTTAGGATAGAGTCAAAGACTTTAAAGAAGCTACCATAACCATGTTCCAGGATGTAAGGGTGACCATTCTTGGATAGAATGGAAAGATAAAACTTTTCAACAAAGAAATGGTAGCTATAATTCATAGATAATGCATTTCCTCCTCCCTAATGGCACAGACTACGTTTCCCAGCCTCCCTTAAAGTTAGATGTGACTATGTGAATGAATTTGGCTGATGGCTTACGAGTGGAAGTGACTTTACAAAACTAAGTGTGCACTCTGTATCCCCTTTTCCACTCTGTCATCTAGTTGCAGACAATGAAACCCTAAATAGAACCACAAAATGAAAGACCCTGGATTCCTGAGTCACCTCCTGGAGAATAAACACTCACATCCCATTGACCAGGACAATTACATGAACCAGAAATCTTGTTCGTTTGTGGCTGAGCCATTGCCTATCTGGGATTTCTTTGTTACACCAGTTTAGCCTACCCTAGCACTGTAATTGATAAACTAGTACTCTGGAGGTAATGTTAAAATTAACATTTATGAATTTTTTTTTTTTGCATATACAAGTGTGATCAATATAGACATCTATCGGATATATAAAGCCTTAAGTAAATTAACACACTGACTCAAATCTCTCCTATAAATTAATACTTGTTTCCATGTAATGCAAAATATGTGTTTAAAAAGGATTGTAAAACTTATCTTTTTACTTCAGATGCTCTCACCTCTTATAAAAATGATTTCCAAATATTGTAAAACAGAAATGTAGCTATAAAAAATAAGCAAACATGAGACCTTAAAATTACAATAAGGTGAATTAATAAATTCTGCATAATGGCTCAGTAGCAAAATGACAGAGAAAAAAGATCTGGAAGACAGATATAGATAATAGAAATAATCCAATAAAATGACAGTGGAAGAAAACAGAAAAATTAATAGAGACTCAGGGACCTATGAGAAACTATCAAAAAGTCTAATTAATATTCAAGCCATAAGTGTGCCAAAGAAGAAGAAAAAAGGGAGTTACAAATATATAAAGGTAGAAAACTAAAACGAATCCTATTGTGCTAATTAGAAATAGAGATATAAGTTAAAAATTAGAAGTTTAATATAGATGATTGATTCATGTCTTTGTCAACTCAGACTTCCATAACAACATACCATAGATTGGATTTCTTATACAGCAGAAATTTATTTTCTTACAGTTCTGGAAACTGTACATCTGAGATGAGGGTGTTAACATGGCTGGTCCTGGTGAGGGCTCTCTTTCCAGCTTGCAGATGGCCACCTTCTCACTGTTCTTATATGAAAGAGAGAAACAGAGAGACAGAAGCTCTCTTCTTATAAGGGCACTAATCCCATAACAAGGTCCTCACCCTCATGACCAGTTACCTTCCAAAGACCCAGTATTCAAAAGCCATCACATTGGGGGTTAGGGCTTCAATATGCAAATTTTGAGGGTGATACAATTCAGTCCATAGAGTTCATAACTATAGAAATAGGTGTGTTTGTATGTGGGTATATTTTTTTAGTTTTGTCTGCTAAATAGGGTACCTAGCAATGAGAACAACCCATTAGAAATGAGTACAGCTAGTACCCGGTTCTCAATTTCCTAAATACCACTCTACAATACAAGGAACCTGGGATCTTTCAAAAAATTGCTGATTTCAGACTGGGTAGGATATTTTCAGATAAATCCGAAATACCTTGTTGTACCAGAAAGTAAGGAAATGTCCAGTGAATAGTGAGGGAGTGTCAACACAACACAGAAGACAGATTGAAGGGCCTCTCATTGGTCAAATAAGAAAAAAATTGAAAATCAAAATAATGGTAACAGATTACTATTCGCTGACTAAAATAAAAAGCCATGCATTTGAGATGCTATAAATGAACAAATACATAAACAATTTAGAAAGAAGGAGAATCTGTTCCGTTCACTAGAATGCCAACTAAAAAATGTGGAAGGAATAATGAAATTAGGAAGCCATCATTTGATAGCAATCAATTAATTTAGTGAAGTGTGAATGATCAATAGGTTCTAAAACGTGGGTGAAAGTACGATGAGACTTAGAATATTTACATGGTCTCAAAGTAACTCCACAAAATATGTTTATTAATTAAAAATGGGAAAAATGATTATCTTTCAGTGAGAAACCTGGAAGGCACATGTTAACCAAATATCAAAGTTATCATCAGTAATGGGATGGGTTAACGGCATGAACTTACTGGAGTGACACAGTGAAAAGGGTACAGATGGTTCTGAACTTATGATGGTTCAGCTTAAGAATTTTTTGACTTTACAGTGGTACAAAAGTGATATAAATTCAGAAGAAATCATACTTCAGTGCAATATTCAATAAATTACATGAATTATTTAACATTTTATTATAAAATAGGCTTGGTGTTAGATGATTTTGCCCACATGTAGGCTATTGTAAGTATTCTGAGCACATTTAAGTAAGCTAGGCTCAGCTGTGGCTTGATAGGTTAGGTGTATTAAATGCCTTTTTGATTTATGATATTTTCAACTTATGATGGGTTTTTTGGCAGGTAACCCCATCATAAGTCAAAAAGCATTTGTACTTACTACATCACTGCTATGATATTCCTGTCAAAAATGAATAATTTTAATCTAGTTATGAAGAAACAACAAAATGAAAATGAGGGATGTTCCGCAAAATATATGGCCTGATGGGGTGACTGAATAAAGAAAATGTGGTGCATGTATACAATAGAATATTACTCAGCCATAAAAAAGAAGAAAATCCTGCCATTTGTGACAATATAGATGAAACTAGAGGACGATATGTTAAGTGCAATAAGCCAGACATAGAAAGACAAATATTTTATGATTTCATTTATATTTGGAATAAGAAAAAGATGAACTCATTGAAATATAAAGTAGAATGGTGGCCATGAAGGCTGGTGGGGGTACAAAAGGGGGAGATTACAGTCAAAGGGTATAAATTTCACTCATAAAATGAACAAATTCTGGGGACCTAATGTACAGCATGGGTACTGATGAATATGTTAATTTGATTGTGAGCATCATTATGCAATGTATATGTAACCTTCACATTGTGCACCTTAAATATATGCATCTTTATTTGTTAATTAAATATTTTAAAATAAATTAATAAATTAATATTTTTTAAATGCCAAGCTCATGAAAATTAAGGAAAACTAAGGAACTACTCTATGTTAAATGAGTATAAAGGGACATATCATCTAAATGCAATGTGTGATCCTGAAGTGGTTCTAGAACCTGGAAAACAAACGTTATTTAATCCCCTATCCCCCTGTACCTTTGTGTATAGGGTCCTTTATTAAGGCAATTGACAATACTTCAGTAAGGTCAATAGGAAACAATAATAGTATTCATCAATATGAATTTTCTAAACTATAAATTGCACTATGGCGTGAAAGAAAATGTCTTTGATCTTTTAGAAATTGTGCACTAAAGTGTTTAAGGAAAAGGTGCATCATATCAACAGTGTATTCTCAAATAGCAGGTAGAAAATATAATATATAGAAAAATATACCATTTACGACTGCAACACACTCTAAGATATCAAGCGATAAATGTATATGTGTTATAAAATGTCACAGAATTAGAAAAGAATATCTGAATAAGTAGGTAGATTTACTGTTTTCATAGATAGGAAGATTCAGTATCTTGAAAAATCCAGTTCTTCCCCAAGTAATCGCTAACACCAACAGGGTTCCAATAAATCACATACAATGGTATTTTTTGTAGAATGAGACAAACTTATTCTAAAGTTAATTTATATTAATAAGAAGTCCCAAATCAATACATGCTGGCGTGGATGCGGAGAGACAGGAACACTCATACGCTGTTGGTGGGACTGTAAACTAGTACAACCCCTGTGGAAAGCAATATGGAGATTCCTTAAACAGATTCAAGTAGACCTTCCATACGATC
>CM052446.1:7033915-7056622 GCA_028533085.1 Varecia variegata | reverse complement strand
TCAGTGGAATGGACATACTCGAAGATCTGACTCGGGGTGTTGGGGGTGGGGGAGGGGACGGGTGTTTACCTACATGATGAGTGCGATGTGCACTGTTGGGGGAATGGACACCCTTGAGGCTCAGTCTCGGGGGGTTGGGAGGGGCATGGGCAATATACTTAACCAGAACGGTTGTACCCCCATAATAAGCTATAATAAATAAAAAAAAAAGAAGCAAAAATAGATAATCTAAAACGAGAACAATAGGATGGGATCCTCCCTCACCAATATCTTATTGGTAATTAAGACAGTGGCACATTGTCACAACAAATGAAAAATAGATCAGTGCAACAAATAGGCCTAGAAATGGACACGCATACGTGGGAGTTGGGTTGTGGTGACAAAGACTCACTTCCTGACTAAACTTCAGTCAGGCTCCTTAGAGCCCTCTTTCCTATGCAGCCTCAGCCTTGGACTGCTGAGCCTGATTTCAGCAAAAAATCGTGCTAAGCCAGTTTATCTAGAATCCCCTCACCCTTGATATCTGATCAAGTTCCTCTTCTCCCTCACCCTTCCTCATAGCTCTCAGTCCCCACTGACCCCTGTTGTATTTGGAGTTGAGTTCAGTCTCTCTCCCCAACTGCAATAGTTTCTCCCACATTGCAACAGTCTTGTATAAAACTTGTCTTTCTGTTTTTGATGAAAGTAAGAATAATGTCTCTTTAACATTATTAAAAGTGGAAATTTAAATCTTTGTAGAAATGGAAGATTTTTTTTAAGGTCAAGGGGCATTTAGACGACTGACTTTACACATTCATACCACAAATAAAGATAATGATTACAATGAAATTAAATCCTAATTTATACCATAAGTTAAAACATCTTCTATTTTATACTATAGGTAAGAATAAATTTCAAATGAAATACAGTCAAGAAAAATAAAAACCTCAATATTTTAAATTCAGTATTAATTAAAACCTAGTTGACTGGAAAGCTTGAGTTTTGACATTAGGACCCTTGAGAGGCTATAATACTTCAGAGAACGTACAGCCCTGGTTTAACCATTATCCTTTGCTTGAGTATATAAAAAAGACTAGTGATTATTTATATACCAGTTGCCATTAAATACACCATTTTGTATTATCATAAAATTTAGTTTCTGCATAAGCCTGTTTATTAAAAGAGGCAAAAACCTTTCCTAATATCATAAAGTTTAAAAAAAGCACCAAGGACTGTTTACATCTAACTTTGCAATTATGAATATTAAATATAAGAAACTGTGTGTCAAATGTTTGTTACAGAAAAATGTTTGTCCACATAGAGCTGAGAACTGTTTTCCAGGGGATTTTACTCTAATACTTACACATTCTATGATGCTTAGTCTGTTGATTATATACTCACTTATCTTGTCAAAAATATTTTAACCAATATAAAACTTACTGTGGATTCTTTTAAAATTAATAATGTAGATAATGGAATTTCTCCTTATTAACATCATTTTATAAGTAAATTCTAGAAGATTAGCTCCAAAATACAATACAATGTCCAGATTTTCCATGACAATACCAAATAAAAACAACTTTTGAAACTCTTAGAAGAATGTGTAAGAGAATATTTTTGTGTTCTACATGTCAGAAACACAGAAACACACACACAACCTTGAAAGAAAAATTGATAAAACAAAAAATCCTACATAAAATAAGCATCATAAATAAAAAAGAAATATATTTTGGAAAGATATTTGCAATACATATGACAGTTATTATGAAGAATATGAGAGGAACTCTTAAATTTCAATTTAAAAATACAAATGTTATATAATATTCTTTTCATGTCATTTGGAAAAGCTGGGCATATGATATGAAAGGAAATTCACAAAGAAGTCAACCAAATTGCCAAAAAACATGAAAAGAAACTCAATCCCACTCAAGATGAGAAAAAAGCCAATTTTGTTTTAAAGTTCCTTTTTTACTATTCTCAGGGTAGAATAAAAATGTCTGGTATACTTAATGTTAGCTAGGATTTTAAGCAAAAAGGATATTGTCCTTCCAACTGGTGAAAATACACATTGGTAAAATCATTATGGAGAATATTTGGGCAATGTGTGGTAAAGTTAACTTTACTGTGTCTTCATAGTGACTCTTCAGTCTTATTTTGATGTGTATTCTAGACAGTCTTGCAGATGGACAACAGCAAAATTGTCAAGGATCTTTGTTGTAGCAGGGTAACAAAAAATCAATAGCAGTTAAATAAAATAATTGCCCATCAATAAAATAGCACATAAATCAACTGGTATATCTATATGTTGAAATATAATGTTTAAAAGGAAGGGACTTGATGTATTAATATATGCAGCAGTATGGAAAGAACCTGAAAACCTAATGTTGAGCCAGAAATGAAGGTGGCATAAAGAATAACTTCTGTAAAATTTGTAAATAGAAATACAGAAATCATTTTATGTATGTTAACTCTTTCTAAATATAACATGAAAGTACACAGTATATGTGATGGTTCATTTTATGTGAATCATCTTGGGTAGGCCATGGTACTTAACCAGGTATTTGGTGAAACATTATTTTAGATCTTTCCGAGAAGGTATTTTTCAAATGGGATTAACACTTGAATCAGCAGACTTTTCCAGTAGATAACCTGATTGGGTTGGGTGGGCCTCATTCAGTCTGAAAGGCCTTAATTAAAAAAACGCTTACCTCCTTTGAGTAAGAGGGAATTCTGCCAGCAGACTGGCTTCAACCTCCAACTGCAACACTATGTCTTCCGGTTCTTCAGCCTACTGGCCTACCTTGCAAATCTTGGACCTGCCAATCTCCACAATCACATGTGCCAATTCCCTAAAATATAGATAGATAGATGATAGATAGATAGGTAGATAGATAGATGCAGAAAGATCAATAAATGGTAGAGAGAGAGACATCTCCTGTTGCTTCTGTTTCTCTAAGAACTCTAATATGGTAATCAAGTCTCAAAACATTCACAAGGTATGCCATAAGTTAGAATGTATGTTGAAATGTGAAGCCAGCTTCAAGTTGGTGGATGCTTCTGAGGAAGGAGAGAAGTAAATAGTTTGGGGGCAATAATGAAAACTTTGGCTTTACGTTTTATGTTTTATTAAACTATGTATCATTGATATGTATAACTTCATATAAGAATACATATCTTCATGTCAAGCAAAAATGACAAAATTAACTAACATTAATTAATTTGAAGAGGTAATAGCATAAACACAATTTCTATTATTTACTGTACTTTTCTATATCTTTAAGCAGTACAAAATTTAAAAATAAAAAAAGCAGCCGGGCGCGGTGGCTCACGCCTGTAATCCTAACACTCTGGGAGGCCGAGGCGGGTGGTCTCAGGAGTTCGAGATCAGCCTGAGCAAGAGCGAAACCCCATCTACCAAAAAAATAGAAAGAAATTATCTGGACAACTAAAAATATATAGAAAAAATTAGCCGGGCATGGTGGCACATGCCTGTAGTCCCAGCTACTCGGGAGGCTGAGGCAGAAGGATTGCTTGAGCCCAGGAGTTTGAGGTTTCTGTGAGCTAGGTTGATGCCACGGCACTCTAGCCTGGGCAACAGAATGAAACTCTGTCTCAAATAAATAAATAAATAAATAAAAATTAAAAAAGCACTGCATGAGTGAGTAGTTTTCTCCCAACCATCAGAATGGTGCTATCCATTGTGCATGGAATTCTGACTCAGGTGACCTTAATATAGCCTCGATTAAATGTCCCTCATGCTTCCCCACAACTGCACTTTGATTTCATGCTCATTCAGCAATATGCAGAGCCCTAATGCGGTCACTAATACTGAGGAAAAAATGCCCTGCATTGAAAACAAATATTTTTGATTACTACAATGAAGATATCCGATTGCAAATCAGTAACTTTATATTTGGTTTACTCTTCAGTCTGTATAAATCTAGTTGGTCTCTAAGCTCAGCAACTTCCAATTTTCTAGGAGGGAAAAAAAGTAGCTTTTGATTTAGCAAGTCTGAGAGCAGGACAGGGGCTACGCTAACTTCCCTTCCTCGCTCACACTTTGAGACCTGGTGTTACAAATCAGGTTTTTTTATTCACCTTCCTGAGCACATATACAGAGGGCATCTAATAGAGCTTGTTTACCACAGAATTTAAATGCATTAAGTGTAAAAGTGGGATCCAAGATCAAATAAGTTTGGGAATTACTGAGTTAAACAAAATTAAATAGATTTTCTTCATGGCAGGATTGCACAGAGCCTTTTGCATACTGATGTATGATGTACTCAATGAATTTCTTAAAGAAGGATATGACATGTGACATGTCTTTTTCCCATGTCACCTATTTTTATAAAGTATCTAATGGGACTAGTGTCTAGTAAGACATTATGGAAAATGCCAATATAAACACCTTGGGGGACTGAAGCTATTGTAAAATAGAATTGCTTCTGCATATATGAAGGAAGTCTTTTAAATTTATACATTTTTTTCTTGTTTCTTATGAGGGAAAGAAATCAGTTGTACCTAACATAACCATAGACCACAGCCAGCCACCATTCTCTATTTCACAAACTGTCAAGAACTTGGGGTCGCTATTAAGTTGCCTTGACTTTCTTCCTTTCCTGGCTAAGTAATTCAATAGACCTTCCTAGAAGGCAAATGAACCAGACAAGGAGAATACACTGGAAATTCCTGCTTTACAGAAAAACAATATGACAGGCATTTTTAGAAGCAAGTGTATCTTTTGTTTCTGACAACCCCAAGACAGCTTAGTTCATATTTTGTGGAGACAGTGAGCTGTCACCTGCTCTACAGCTTAATCACATCCCCCCCCCACACACACAAAACTTCCTCACCCTGGCTCACCATAACAGGCAATGAAGTCACGTGCTTCCATGGAGTTATATGTTTTGTGAAGACAGCAACCCACCATTTATTCCCATAAGCAGCTGGTTTTCACTCTTTAATAGCATTACAGAAAATTCATTCACCACTCTCTTTAATACAAGGGGATCTGATGATGCAGCACTGCTGATGAATTCATCAGCCCTGTGTTCATCTGAGGTCAGTCAGCATTTTTCCAGCTCAGTCCAGCTGCAAAGAGCTTTCCAATCTGACCTTCTGTATCTCAGTGCACATCAAGCTAGTGAGGGAGGAACGGGACAATAGAAATAAAGGTTCTTCTTAGAGTTATTCAGAAGGTTTTGAATTCAAAGCAACAGGGAAAAAGGAAAATAATGTAAGTTTCTTTGGTAAGATTTTTAATTTATATATTTCCGTCTTTGTTTCCTGACTTATTCACAAGTGGTTTTCATTATCAACATCTAGGAAAATCAGAGGCAGCTGTGATGCTGCAGGATGTTGCGTTTCAATTCAACTTCTGATCCCAAAATGACTCATGTGAAACCTTAGGAAAGCCACAGATTCCTTAAATTTAATTTGTTCATTTTCAAAAGGGGGAAGTAATAACTATGGCAGATTCCGTAAGTTTGTTTCACTTAATGCACATTCTAAATCTCTCTGCTGGAAAGGGGAGAAAGAGACAGTGAGAGAGAGAGAGAGAGAGTTCATCATAGAAATTGCAGTTATAGAGGCTGAGAAGTGCCACAAACTGCCATCTGCAAGATGGAGAGCCAGGGAGGCCAATGGTGTCATTCCGTCTGAGTTCAAAGGCCTGAGAATCAAGAGCAGGTGATTTAAGTACCAGTCTGAGCCTGGAAAGCACTGAGAATCAGACATGCTGATGTCAAAGGGCAACAGAAGGTGAATGTCCCAACTCAAGCAGACAGAGCGAATTCAACCTTCCTCCAACTTTTTGCTTTATACAAGCCCTCAAGGGACTGGCTGATGCCACCAACATTGGTGAGAGTGATGTTTACTGAGTCTACTGATTTAAATGCTAATCCCTTTCAAAGATACTCTCACAGACACACTTGGAAATAATGTTTTATAGCTATTCAGGCATCCATTGGTTCAGTTCGGTTGACATAAAATTAGCCATCACAACCATCTTTTAACCTACCTTCTAGAAAGCCAAAACTAAAACTAGACCTTCCAGTAATGCGTCTTTGAGGCAGAGTTTACCATGGTCACAATTATGTACAATGGGCTATAAGGGGAGTTCTCTGGAGTTCCCGAAAACGCTATGCTTTTCTGACCCAACCACCACCCAGTTCTCCTTTGTCCCCTACTTTCTTTGTCCTGCCTATAAAATGATTATAATGACTGGGGCTAAAACAGCCAGCCTAGGACCATGAGAGAAGGAGCGAAAGAATTGTCAAACTTCAGCCCTGTTTTCCTTGAGCTGATAAAACACCTTTCCTTATAACCCAACTGCATATATCTGCCACAGAAAAGAGAAAATCGATTGAGCAGGAGGAAAGGATAACTAGGCTTAAGGACATTACTGGTTGACAGGAAAAGTAGGTGGAAAATGCTTCTGATGTTAGAAGGTCGGTGTATGAGACAGGGGTAAAAGTGGGGGAGAGAGGGAAGGTTCCTGACACTTCTCTCCTATAAACTCCATGGAGCAGGGAAGCAAGTTGAGTAGTAGAAATTCCCAGAGCATGATCTGTGACAATTGTAAGTCCTTTTGAACAAAACTTCTTAAAGTGTAATATACATAAAAATCACCCAAAGACTTTATTAGATTGCAGATTCTGACTTAGCAGATCTGGGGAGGGGCCTAATATTCTGTATGTCTGACACATCAGCCACTCAGGAGATCCCAAGACCTCCACAGATTACTCTTTGAGAAGCCAGAGTCTGGAAGGCCAGTGTGAAGACCTCATCTTTTGATGTGGTAGGACAAGTGGGGTTGAGGATGGTGCCAGAGACAAGTAAGGTACTGAATTGTTACACATTTTAAATAAAAGGGTTGTTTTCATCAGTGTTATTTATTTTGCTTCCTTGAAGGCAAGGGAAAGAGAGAGAAGAAAGGAAGTGGAGACTGGAACTCCAGCTGATGAAAACAATTTAGGAACTTTTTGAAAGGCCAGAAATGTCTAATACCCAGTTGTTGGTTGGTTGCTTAAAGTTGCCTCTCTATACAGTACTCAGATCTTCTACACACCAAAAGATCTGTGGTTAGTAGAGAAGTTTTATTTGTTTCTTTTAGTATGAAAAGTGGGACCACATGCACAGAGCTTTGAGCAAAGTCTTACAGTAACCAAAATGGGTAAGCAGAAAGTAGGAGCTAGAGACCATGAAACATAAGTTTCTTAAAAAATTTAAAAATCTTTGGATGGACATTAGACTTTTCACAAGTTGTAGAATGGAGGTTAAAGCAGTGCTTTTTATATATCAATGAATAGAAAGTCCCCAGCTTTCTCTTGGGTCACATTTGCATCCAATGCGCATGTGAGAAGCAGCAAGCATTAAAAGCAAATGAACAAAAGCATTATAAGCATGGTTTCCAGTCTGGCATGTAAGGATCTTGGAAGTCTTCACTCCTATCCTCACAACAAAAAATAAAAGCTAAACATACAGAAAATTAGCAGCTCTTCTTAGATCCAACAGAGACTTGAGGTCACAGGGCAAACCACTGCCTTCCAAACTTGGAGAGACAGATTCAAAGAATCAAAACTTACTGGAGCAGAAGCCTAGGAATAGAGGTTTCTGTGGGAGCCAGCACCTGGGAAGAAAAACGTAACCTGAAATTGACAGATTTCTGGGGGCTCAATGTGGACAAGTTTGAGAGTTAGCAAGGTCTACAGTCAAGACAAACTATTTTACCAGATCCTGACTGACTGGGCTTTCATCAGAGCCTAACCTACTTTGGCAAAATGAAATACCCAATACCAGCCCCCATAGCCTTGTCTCACTAAAAGTTAATAAAATAAAACTGAAAAGCACTTGAAAGGTCACAGCCGAAGGGCAAAAGCTCACTAAAATACTGATACCTAATTAAAGAACTATAAAACAGTTCCCCTCCACCCACACCCTACCATCACATCACTAGAACTCCTATATAATAACAGGTGAATCCAACTGAAAGAACTACGTGCTTTGGATCTTATTTTAGAAGTCTCTGGGGAAACAAAAAGACAGCATGGGAGACAAAAACAAGGACATGAGAAAAAATTGTAGCCTATGACACCTACAGCTACAGAAAATGGTAAACACAGCCTAACTCTTAGCCACATATACATAAAACTTCTCCTAAAGGCCTGTTTACCTCAGCATCTTTTACCCAGTACATCATATCAAGCTTTTCACAAAACTACAAGGCAAATTAAAAGACAAAATACACAGTTTGAGAAGAGCAAATTGTCAGAATCACTCTTAGACATGGCAGAGATGTTGGAATGATCACATCAGGAATTTAAAATATCTCTGATTAATATGCTAAGAGCATTAATGGAAGAACTGGATGGGCAATGGAATCTAAAGAGAGAGAGAAAACTCCGAGAAAATCAAAAAGAAATGCTAGAAATCAAAAGCACCGTGACAAAATTAAGAATGCCTTTGAAAGACTCATGAATAGAATGGACACAGCTGGGAAAGAATCAGTGAACTTGAAGAAACATCAATAGACAATTCCAAAAATTAAATGCTAAGAGAACCAAACAAGTATAAAAAAGACAGAACTGAGTAGCCGAGAACTGTGGGACAATTACAAAAGCTGTAATATATGCATAATGGGAATACCAGAGAGAAAAGAAAAAATGAAATGAAGAAAATAAAAATTTTAAGAAAAAATGATTGAAAATTATTCAAAATTAATGATAGACTCCAAACGACAGACACAGTGAGATCAGAGAACATGAAACATGATAAATACTAACAGATCCATATCTAGATATATCATATTCAAACTGCAGAAAATCAAAGACAAAGAAAAAATATTGTAAAAAAAGAAAAAACACCTTACCTAGAAAAGTAAAGATAAGAATTATTTCAGATTTCTCTTCAGTGACCTTACAAGTAAGGAGAGAGTAAAATGAAATATGTAAAGTGTTGAAAGAAAAGAAATGCCAGCATAGAATTCTGTATCCAACAAACTATCCTTCAAAAGTAAAGGAAAAATAAAGACTTTATCAGACAAAACTTGAGGGAATTTGTTTAGAGAAGTCCTGTCTTGCAAGAAATGTTAAAAGAAATACTTCAGAAAGAAGGAACATGATATAGGTCAGAAGTTCATACCTACATAAAGAAAGAAAAGAAGAGAGCTAGAGAAGGAATAAATGAAGGTAAAATAAAATATTTTTATCATTAATTTATCTAACAGATAACAGTTCAAAATAATAAGAGAAAAACTGTTTTAGGTGACCATAGTTTAGATAAGTAAAATGAATAACAGTAATTTTATAAGGCATGGGAGAGAGGAAATACTCTGTTATAAGGTACTTTCACTACCCATGAAGTGGAATAGTGTTATTTGGATTAGTTGTAAATGTATACTGCAAATTCAAAGGCAACCACCAAAATTAAAAATATATATATATATATATATGTTCATATATATGTGATATGCCTAGAGAAGAGAAAAATGAAGTCACACAAAATGCTCTATAAATACTAGAGAAAGTAGAAAAAGAATGGAAGACCAAAAAAGAAAAAGAAAACAAAAAAAAGTTCAAATCAATTTTGTTCTTCTCTCAATTCACATGGTGCTATAGTTTGGGTGTTTGTCCTTCTTAACCTCATGTTGAAATTTAATCCTCAATGTTGGAGGTGGGGGCCTAATGGAAGATGTTTGAGTCATGGGGGTGGATCCCTTATGAATGGCTTGGTGCTGTCCTTGCAGTAGTGAGTTGTCACTCTGTTAGTTCCTATGACAGCTGGTTGTTAAAAAGAGCCTAGCACCTCCCTCCTCTTTCTTGCTTTCTCTCTTGCCATGTGATCTCTGCACATGCCAGCTCCCCTTCACCTTTTGCCATGAGTGGAAGCAGCCTGAGTCCCTCACCAGAAGCAGATGCTGCAACCATGCTTCTTATACAGCTTCCAGAATCATGAGCTGAATAAACCTCATTTCATAATAAATTGCCTGGCCTCAGGTATTCCTTTATAGCAACACAAACAGACTAAGACACATGGATCTATTGAATTTACAATTGTTCTGTTTCTTGTTTTAAACTATATATGTGCATATGTGATGTCTAATGCTTCATTAGTCTATCACTAATCAGTTTATTGTAATATTGTATGTACAGTGAGATCAATGTCTTTTGTCTACATTCTTTGTGAATTAAAAATTTTATTAAATATTAAAACTAGAAATACTGTCCTGTTTCAAGAGCTTGATTTTTGGTAGAAAGTATGTTAAGCCTGAAATAAATTGTCCAAAGAAAAGTAAAAGCATGATTCATGAAAGAAGAAGTTGTTAAGTTGGTCTTCACTCAAATTAAACTCTTCTACCCTGCAAAAGATATTTATAAGGAAATAAAAAACAAGCCAAAGACATAGAGACTATTTTTGCAACACATATACTTGATAAAGGCTTTGTACGTCAAATATACAAAGAACTCTTAAAACTCAACAATAAGAAAACAAACAACCTATTAAAACATGGGCAAAGATCCTAACAGACACTTTACCAAGCAAGAAATACAGATGACAAATAAGTACATGAAAAGATGATTAACATCATATGGCTTTAGGGAGTTGCAAACTAAAACAATAGTACCACTACATACCTATTAGAATTGCTAAAATCGAGTACACTGACAATACCAAATGCTGGTAAGGATGTGGAGAAACTGGAACTCTCATTCATTATTGGTGGGAATTCAGAATGGTACAACCACTTTGGAAGACAATTGAGCAATTTCTTACAAAAGTAAACATGTTTACCACACGATCCAGTAATTGTGCTCCTTGATGTTTACCCAAAGTGCTTGAGAACTTATGTTGACACAAAAATCCTGCACATTAACGATTATAGCAGCTTTATTTATAATTACCAAAACTTGGAAGCAAGCAAGATGTCCTTCAATAGGTGAACAAATAATCAAATTGTATTACATCTACACAATAGAATAATTTTTAGTGATAAAATGAACTATCAAGCCATAAAAAGACAAGGAAGAACCTTAAATGCATGTCCCTAAGTGAAAAAACAACATTCTGAAAAGTCTATATATTGTATGATCCCAACCATATGGCACTCTACAAAGGAAAAATCTATGGAGATAGCAAAAAGATCAGTAGTTTCCAGGGGTTCAGGTAGAGGGAGGGAAGAAAAGAGATGGATGAATAGATGAAGCCCAGGAGATTTTTAGGACAGTGAAATTATTCTGTATGATACTATAATCTATAAGTATGTAATGGATGCATGATGTTATGCATTTGGAAAAAACCATAAGATATACAACACAAACAGATAACCCTAATGTGAACTTTGGACTTTAGTTAATAATAATGCATCAATATTTTCTCATCCAAAAAGAATGTCTAAAAATAAAACCACACAATTAAAAAAAATTACATGCAATTAAGACATTATGTTACATTGTAAGCAAGCAAACAGACAAACAAAATTTTACTAAAAGCTCAGAGACAAATTGAGAGAAATAACCCGAGTAACATGAATCTAGACAAACTTACATGTGGGGTCCCAGGGGCAGACATGATTGTCAGAGCTCTTTCCCCTGCCCCCACGTGTTTGATGTCCTTTAACAACCACCACCCAGAAGTCTAACCTTCTAGCTTCCCACGTGACTGAAGCTGAAATATCAACAGAGCATGCCTTTTACTGACTTAGGGTCTATCTTCCACCCTGGTTCCCTCTCTGAGGATCCACCTTTTCCAGACTTACTGACACTAAGGACACCCTCTCTACTCAGGTTCGGGGGTGTACAGGAGCTGCCTTATACTAGTTTATGAGATCCTAAAACTTAAGGAATTTTACTAGCCAGTTGTTAAACACAGACATTATTAAAAGGTAATTACAGAAGCTTATTAGTAAATAACTGTATTGAAAACAATAATTATAAATACACCAAATTAATCATGTTTTTGTTATTTTTAAATTATTTATGTTCTGGAGGTCATTTGCATATTTTACCTGTATGGTGAAAATACTATAAAATGGTCACAGCTCAAATCCACATTTATTATATTAGTAGTTTGAAATCCACCATGGTGAGACACCATGTAAACTGAAAAACTCCGCAATCAGAGATTTTTAAGATTTTTAGTTTTTTCACAGAGCTGGTTGTTAAACACACCAGCTCACCACTGGGTTAGATATTCATTCTCAAAGGTCTATTATCTTATCCTTATGCGTTTCATAATAATTAAATAGATATTGCTAAATAATATTGCAAGAAAGTCCAAAAATGTCAGTAATAATAATAAATACAAATGCATTGCCAAAGAAATTACTTTTTGTTTAAAAAAAAAAAAGTTAGGTCCAGGCATGGTGGCTCATGTCTGTAATCCCAGTGTTTTGGGAGGCCACGGCCCAAGAATCCCTTGATCATACCACTGTGCTGCAGCCTGGTCAACATAGAGAGACCCTGTCTCTTAAAAACAAACAAACAAACAAAAAAGCTAGATAAATATAATAATTTAAAAGGAAACATACCTAAAATGAAAGAACTTAGAAAAGCTGAAATATAGCATGTAGAGTAATATAAATTTAAGACAAAATATAACACAAAACAAATAAATAAATAAAAGGCCTGAAAAGGCATCTATCATGGTGAAAAATTCAAAATTAAAACACATAATAAAGATCACTAAAAATTAGAATTGATAATATATTTAAAATATGTTATCAAACCTGTGAGGAATACATTAAGAAATTTGCAAAATGGGTATGATTTTATCACACCATATCAAAGACTGAAAATCAAATAGATTAAAAAATGTAAGAAATAAAGGATTTGAAAGATACAATAGCATGCTCAGTTCAATAAATATTTACGGATCTTTTTATTTTATAAAGACTGCAATTTAAAATAAAACTTGAATTACTAATAAAAACTGACCATGAGTTAGGCTTGATAACCTCAAAGTAGACAGAATACAGACAGTTTACTGAAGAAAATGCCAAAATGTTCTTAAATAATTGTAGGTGAAAAAGGTCAGCCCAAACATCTATTGTCCAGGAAATATTTTTTTAAATTATTCTAAATAATTTTTGTTTTAAATTGATAAAAATACTACTACATAGATACAACCAAAATGACAAGTTCATTAAAAACCAAATATGAAAAATAAAGTAACTCTATGTTTTAGGTCAATGAGATAGAAAAGCAGCAAATAAATGAACCATAAATATTAGGTGTAAGGAATTAGGGACAAAATATTAGTAAAAAATAACAATAGAAAATGAAAAGTAGAATTGATCAATAATATCAAAAGCTGCTTTTCTGATTTAAAAAACTTGTAATAGAAAAAGTTTTTCTTTTCTTGTAATAGAAAAAGAAATTAAAAAGAGAGGTATATTTATTCATCAGATTAGCAAATATTAAAAGGATCTATGATATAAAGTGGTAGTATAGTAAAAATAAGTACCTCACATACTATTTGGGGGAATGAAACTTTTTCTTTTTATTAAAAATGAAAGCCACAGTCTATTTATTTCAAATCTAGTGTGTTCTCTAAAGAAACACACAGGTCCATATGCAGAAATGCAAAAATTGTTCAGGGCAGCATTGCTAAAAATAGAAACATTTTGAAATTTTTATAAATGGAACAACATTGAATAAACAATATATCTTTATCACGTAATTCTTCGCAACAGATATAAAGAAAGTTGATGATAAGTATGTATTGGCATGGACACATTTTTAAATAAAATACTGTTAAGTGACATAGTATCTCTTCCTTTAGAAAACTTTCTCTTGTCTCCTAAGACTGTGTTACATGTAATTCCTATGTGCTACTGCTTTTTAGCTCTATTTTGAAATCTATTACTTGTCCAATTATTCAGACCTTCTAGTGGACTGTAAACTCTACAGTTGCAAACGCTAGTCTATGTTGTTTATGAAGGCTTGGATTTTGATCCTCACTCAATCCTTCAACTAGCTTCAGTTTCCTCCCTCCTGATCTGCCTTTTTCTTCTTTTTTTTTTTTAATTTCAGCATATTACAGGGGTGTAAACATTTAGGTTACATATACTGCCTTTGCCCTACCCTAGTCAGAGCTGCAAGTATGTCCATTCCCCAGATGGTGTGCACCGCACCCACTGGGTGTGAATATACCCATCCCTTCCTCCGCACTCCCATCTGCCCGACACCCACTGAATGTTACTACTATATGTGCAAGTAAGTATTGATCAGTTAATATCAATTTGATGGTGAGTACATGTCGTGCTTGTTTTTCATTAGGACACCACAAGTCTCCCCAGGAGTAACAGATAGATCCTCGGGTCAGACCTCAGTTTCTTTTCTAATCAAGACAATGATCACAGAAACCCATAGATTTAACATGATGGCCCTTAGCTTTTAGGGTACAGAGTTGTTCCAAGGGTGGGGTCATTTTGTGCCTTCTCGGAGGGAAACCATTTCTCTCTTGGGCAGCTCAACTTGTGTCTTGGATCACGTAGTGTTATCTGATCTGAGTTCATCTTCTAATCAAGTCACTGAAATATCAACTCAGTCCAGCCTAGGGTCCCTGTTAAAGGCCTAAACTTTCTCTGAAGGAAATCTTGCCACCTAACACCAATTTATTTTTATTAGGCTACAGGTTTGAATAAGCACAGGAAATTAGTGTTTTCGAGTCTCTGCAGCATGGCAGATGCTGAGCTGTGCATTTTACCTACTTCATATAATTTAAGATCTCTACGAGACAAACCATCCTCATTGTAAGAGGAGGTTTGCAGCACAAAGGTTAAATTGTTTGTTCATGAACACATTACTATTTTTGATCAGATCTATTATTTAAACTCAGAGCTGTTTAATTCCAAAGTGGGTGTTTTCTTCATCAAGATACTATGATCTATGTATAGCTAAATACAAGGGTAAGTCTAGGTGGACCTTGCTACTCAAAGTATGGTCCAAGGTCCAGCAGCATGAGCATCATCTGGAAGGTTGTTAGAGATGTGGACTCTCCAAACCCAAAGTGACTAAATCAGATTAATGTTTTAAAAAGTATCTCTACCCAGGTGATTTTTATGCACAATAAAGTCATCCATCCATGATATATGCTAGATTTGTAGATTGGGTGACCCAGCAGATAATGACTGGGTGTAGAATGGGTGACGACCTACTGAGATAGGACAAGGAAGTGAAAGAGCAGGTTGAGGGAGGAGAAGGAGAAACCCCACCTTGGATATTTGGAATTTATGTGGAAGACATTCAAGTGGAAGTATTCCTAGGATAATTGGATATAATAGGTAGGAGATCAAGAAGAGACACAGGCTAGAGATTTGGATTGGTGGTCATCAGTGTAGTGTGGGGTGTAGGGTCTTGAGTGTGAATACAGCTAAAGAGCAAGAACAGACAAAAAGAGAAGAGAGCCAAGGACAAAGGTAGCCCAGACGCTATCATGTGGGAGTCTGTAAGTCCTCTGAACTCTTTGTCTCCAAGGTTTAGAACCAGAGACTCTGTGTTGAAGTCGTGGTTCGATGTGGGAAAGAGACCTCTAACAGGTGGAGTTCTTCTGTGAATAAATGGGCTTCCTGGAGAAATCAAGAGGAGCCCCCATTGCATCTCAGCACAATACACTCGTCAGTTGGTGCCACAGAAAGAACTGGGACTATTCCAAGCCTGATATTCCACCATTACCAAAGCTAAATGATTATGCGAGGGGTAGATGTGCCAGCATGTTCAAATTCAAGCATGCTTAACTGCAATTGCAATAAAAGACCACCAAGTTTTGATGTTAAACATATATGGAGAATAAAAGCAGATAACTATCTCAAGTTTTGGATAGCACAGGATTTGATTGTTTCAGCCTTTGAAAGTTGCTATTGTGATTTTACCTCCACTGTCACCATGCAGATTTGAGTTGTGTTAGGAAAACGTAAAGCCAAGGGTGGCATATTGGAACTCTTCGCTGACTCTATGATTCCTTTTCTCCATCATCCCCAATATATAACCTTTCCTCCATTCTGTTGCTAGAACTTTTGTTCTAAAACAAATCTGATCATGCCAGATCTGGGGTGAGATGGAGGAAAGAGGATTTCTTTTGAGGAAACAATGTTGCCTCAGCCTAGAACTCAACTCCCTGGACTAGAAACGGCATTTCACAGTCAGAAACAGACCCCTCTCGGGGCATCTATCCCTATTTTTTTTCTCTAAAATGGTCTTCACTTCATTCTTCACCTGGAAAACGCCTTCTTATCTCTCAAGATCCAATTTAAATGTTTTCCTCTTCCTAGTGCCTTTTCAAGTTTCTGAATTAGATTTAATCATTCCCCAGCAATCTGCACATATTTTCAATAGAGCAGTTGAGACACTTTTCCGTAGCGACTGGGGGATGGGGAAGGTGGGAGTCTTCCCACAGCACTGAGTTCAGGAACAGATTCTGTCCTTGTCATCTTGTGTCCACAGCACATCGACTGCCCGCAGTAGTGCCTCAGGCCTGACACGCTTACCAAAAGCTGTGCCGCTCTGACAAGTGTGTGAGCATGTTTGCCAAACTGCACAAGCATTTGTGCACGTGTGCATACAAGCGTGCATGTACACACACACACACACACACACACACACACATCCCACATCTGCCTCTTTTAAAAAAAAAAAAATTGTTTTTTTCAGTGTGCAGAATTGGAGCACCAGTCTGGTCTTTGCCTCAGTAAGTGAGTTTTTATAGAAAGATATAAACAAAACGAAAAATTGCTCTAGAAAATAAACAAAAGGGACTCCTTGTTTGTCTCAAGCCCCTGCTCATTGAATGATAGATGTTTTCTCTACCATCTTCATTGGTTTATAGATGTTTATAGATAGATGTTTTCTCTACCATCATCACCTGGTTTATATTGACCAAGGATGCAGAGGCACAAAACAGTAGCCAAAACCTATGATGGGAGACTAACCAGTATCTGAATTTGCCCCTTTCATTATCTGTGTATAACTCAAAGTGGGGCTTGGGGAGTGTCAATTTTATAATATGCATGGCAGGACCAATGTCTAACTTAGAAGTGTCTTTTCCCTAAGTCTCTGTCTCTTTGTCTGTCAGTAGATTTATAACTACTCTACAGGATTATTTTAGAAATTAAAAATTCTAACATAAAGAAAAATTCTGAGTATGTAGAAATAGTAATTATCTAATTCTCAAACACTTGCTGCAGAGGTCTTTCAGCAAACAAATCTTCCTCTGCACTCTTCACTTGCTTTCTCTTCCTTCAAGATTCTCAATTTTTGCATCAAATATGCATGCTCTATACAGACATTAAACTGAGGAACACCCAAGGATAATAGCTTGTCTTGTTTGACCAATTCATATCACCATGACTCTTGCAGGTTGAGTTCCCTGGGAAACAGATTCAGATAGAAATCACAGTTAGGATGTTCACTCGAATGTGATCTTGGGATTAATACTGAGGGAAGGGAAGGAAGCCAATGGGAAGGAGAAAGAAGTTAGGCTGCAGAGAAATCTCCATCAAGGATTCAGCTTACTCCACTCAGGGTTCTGAAGCTGGCCAGGTGCTTCAAAATTATCCTGAGCTGGGACAAAAGGCTCAGACCCTTATATCTTCATGTGAACCAGTTAGTTATTCCATGCAGGCTACCATGAGAGGAAGGCACAATATTGGGTAGTTTACTCAGTCAAGTCAATTCCTGAAAAGTGAAGGCACTGAGCACTGTCTGTGAGAAGCTGCCTTCCCTGGAGTGAGGACAATAAGTCCTTCAGTCTTGAAGAAGGATATGGGTGAAATACCACAGTGTCCTCTACAATGGCATCATTTACAGAACTCAGACTATTGAAAGTGCTTAGGGGAAGGAGTGGGAGAGGAGTGATTTCTGAAAGTTAAAAAAACTTCTTTTTTTTTTATTTCAGAATATTATGGGGGTACAAACACCTTGGTTACATGTTATGACTTTGCCACATCCAAACCATGATGTGAGGTGTGCCCTTTCCCCCTACGATGCTCACCATGTCCATTAGCTGTGACTTTACCCACCCCTAAACCCCCAACCCCCAAAGAACATTACTACTGTGTGACCACCTTAGTGTTGATGAGTCAGTGCCAGTTTCAAGAATAGTTACAAATTTGATTATTTTTACTTTTTGAAAAAGAAGGGAATGATGGATAAAATAGGAAAGAGCAGACAGAGGGCTATTTGTGGGCTAACAATTAATGTTGGGGGCAACAAAATACAATTGCTAGCCAAGAATTTGAATCTTGACTCTTGCTTAACAGTGATGTGGCTCTGGGAAGCTGAGCAACCCTTTGGATTTCCAGTCTCCTCATATGCATGTTACAATAACAGCTACATCACACAGTAATTATGAAGATTATGAGGTGGCATACGTGTAACCCACCATGGTGTGAAGCAAGGACGGCATGGCAAAAAAATGATCTCAGTATTATTTTAGAATTGCCTCTTACATGGGTAATTGTGGGAGTCACATTGTGTTAGGGGTCTCCAGAGAAAAAGAACCCAAAAAGATATCTGTATTTCTGTATCTACATATGTATCTATCTATCTATCTATATATAAAGAGATTTTATTATGATGAATTTGCCCAATTGAATACAGTGGGAAACAAGTCCCAAGATCTACAGTTGGCAAGATGAAGACCCAGAAGAAAGACAATGATTTAGTTTCAGTTTGAGATCAAAGGCCAGAGAACCCAGAGAGCCAATGGTATGAGTCCCAGTCTGAAAGCTGCCAGAAAAGCCAATGTTTTCATCTGAGTCTGAATGCAAGAAAAGACCAAGGTCTGAGCTCAAGCAGTCAAGGAGAAGGAGCCCCCCCTTGTTGGAGGATCAGGCTTTTTGTTCCATTCAGACCCTCAACTGAGTAGATGAGCCCCCCCCCCAGAACAGGGAGGGCAATCTGCTTTACTCAACCCATTAATTAAGATGTTCTCTTCATTCAGAAATACCCTCACAAACACAGCCAGAATAATGCTTGACAGAATGTCTGGATACCCTATGGTCTAGTCACATTGACACATAAATTAATCGGCACAAACTTTGTACTCCAGATGCAAGCATCGTATTCAGGAGTCTACATCATAGCAGAAATTCTAGAGTGTATCTCTAACCAATTGATCTAGTCTCCGGCACTGAGCCCTGAATTCACCTGCCAACTACCTACCTCTGGTTATATCAGCATATTCTTGGGACATTGTCATTAGGATGGCCCCTGGATCTGTTATTGTCTTTTTGGTCTACTTTCCCAGCATCCTGCTAAATGCGGCATGATTGTCATTTATTTCTGGTCTCATCAGAATTTGGAGAGAAACACTTCTTCAACCTAAGGGTAAATGAGATAAGAAACAGAGGTCCTTGAGACAGAACATTAAAAATTAACCAGACCTTTGATCATTTAAGATATTAATTGCCTGCTAGCCTTCCTCCTATATCTCTATGAGTTAGATGAAAAAGTGTCTTTCTTCTCCGTAAGCAATAAAATGACAAGCCTGCCATTAGCCTAGCATCTCTCGGGATCAGGCATGCAGAGAAGCTAGAAGCAGACAGGGACAGGGCCCGGCAAGCAGGAGAGGCTCCATGGTTGCTGGGCACCTGCCCAGTTCGATTGTTTGAGAGTAATCACTCACCTCTTAAAGACCTTGAGCTTTTGGCTTCATAGACTCTAAATTGTGTTACACAATTTATTTGAAGAGGGTGTTGCCCAGTAATGCTGATCTACTTGTTTTCCACTCAGCAAATTGATTATTTGATTTTCTCCTCTTCCCAATTAGCATCAGTGGTGGATTTCCTAACGGTATGATCTGAGCTTGAAGGTTAAATGTGGCACACGCTCGTCTGTTGTTCAAATCAATGCTACTCTGACATTGCTATTCCTCACCTTAACTTCCACCAATGATTTGATTTAAACCAGCTGTTTTTGCTAATTCAGTAATTAGTGACTTGGCAAAGCATGAATCGTGATGAGAGGTAGGAAAAAAATGACTCGGATTTACATATCTAATGAAATTTTAGCATGAAAAGTTTATTCCAAAGAATGATAATATCTTATATGAAACTCAAGCTTACAAAAAACAAAAATAAAAAATTTACTAAATGCTCTAGTACCTAAGATCCACACAGTTGCATTTTTCCATTCTGTAAACACCCAATGTGTGCCAGGCATTGTGCCAAATGCTTAACATACATTGCTGTATTCCCCCACCACGATTCTAAAAGATAGTTACTATCACTTCCACGTTACGAATGGAAACTAAGGCCCAGGGATACTTAATATTTTTCCACTGTCACATGGCCAAAAATTGAAAGAGCAGAGATTCAAATTTAGATCTAAGCCCAAATTCCATATTTAAAAATTTTTTTCCACAACTCTTAGCTATTTTCTCTCACTCTTGATGGGTAAAATTCTATTAAAGTCACTCTCATCCCAGTTCAGGAAAGTTGAATGTTTGTTTTGTCTTTGGTCTTGTTCATGTGAATGGCTGAGATGTTGTGTCCAGTGGTCCTACAGAGGCAGCTGGGTGTACAAAATTAGGTCTCCATTTAAAAGATCCAAAATTATCTGTGTGTTTGGCTATATGTTATAAATCATTTAACAGTGTTGGAATTGGCTATGTGCACCAGCTTGTATTATAGCTCTAGAAATATCAATTCCACATGCATGGAATTGGCACGGATTTATATTTCTTTGTCCTCAGGTCTAGTAGCAGCATTCTCTATATTTTTATCTCAAGAAAAATTTCTGAACATTAGGAAAAAAAGTGACTTTTTTTCTAGTATCTTATGCCAGCTTCAGAAATAAACATTTAAATAATGTTTAGAATGCCAATAATTTACAGTTGTCCCCCCTTAGCTGTAGTTTTGCTTGTCCTGGTTTCAGTTACCTGTAGTCAACCAAAATCTGGAAATAAGTGAGCACAGTACAGTAAAATATTTTGAGAAAGAGAGACTGTATTCACATAACTTTTATTATCATATATTATTATAATTGTTCTGTTTTATTATTAGTTGTTGTTAATCTCTTACTGTGCCTAACTTATAAACTAAACTTTATCATAGATATGTATGTGTAAGAAAAACATACTGTACATAGGGTTTGGTGCTATGTGAGGTTTCAGGCATCCACTAGGTGTCTTGGAACATATCCCCTGTGGATAAGGAAGTACTACTCTATATCTTATAGAAAAGCACTTAAAAATAAATAGATCAATTCAACATAGAAAAGAGTATGCTTGTTGAATAACAGACAGTATGGTTTTACATGCATTGTCTTATTTAATCTTTCCAGCAATCTTATGAGGTAAGGTGTTTTGAGGAAATCAAGGCTAGACAAGGTCAAGTGACTTGCCCAAGTTCACAGGGCTAGTGAAGGTCAATGCTTCTGATATCGGAGCCCCTGTACTTTGCACCTATGATAAATGTAGCCAATTAACCAATAGATTCCTTTGTGCTAAGCCTGAAAGGTTTTCAGAACCCCCCCATCCACACTGAGTGCCCTCCTCCCAAACATACAGCTCTCTCAGTAATCACCAGTTGATCAAGAAATGGCATACATTTTTAAATTTAATTCTAACTTTACCACTAAGATATTGCTATGATTTGAATGCCCTCTCCAAAACTCATGCTGAAATTCAATCCCCTATGTAGTAGTATTGAGAGGTGAGGCGGTTAAGAGGTCATTGGATCATCAGGGATTTGCCCCCATGATGGATTCTTCCATTTTTAGATTAACATATTAAAAGGTTAATAGATTAATGGGTTACATGGGAGTGGAACTGGTGGCTTTATAAGACAAGAGGGAGAGATACTAGAGCTAACATGCTCAGCCCCTCACCATGTGATTCCCTGTGCTGCCTTGGGACTCTTTGGAGACTCCCCGCAAGAAAGAAGCGTCTCACCATCTCCTCAGTTTGTAACTTCTCAGCCTCCACGACTGTAAAAACTAAATTTGTTTTCTTTATAAATTACCCAGTTTTAGGTACTCTGTTATAAGCAACAGAAAACAGACCAACAGAAAATCAGTATTAAGAGTGGGGTGTTGCTCGTAAGGAATATTTTAAAATGTGAAAGTGGCTTTTGAACTGAGTAATAAGCAGAGGCTGAAAGAATTTGGAAGAGCAGGATAGAAAAAGCCTAGATTTTGGTGAGGCTTAGAAGACAAGAAGACTAGGGAAAGTTGGGAACTTCTTAGAGATTGGTTAAGTGGTCGTGAACAGAATGCTGATAGAAATATGGGCAGTAAAGGCCATTCTGATGAGGTTAGAGATGGAACTGAGGTAAGGTATTGGAAACTGGAGTAAAACCACTCTCCTTGTAAGTTGGCAAAGAACTTGGCCAACCTGTGTCCATGCCTGAGGGCTTTGTGGAAAGCCAAACTTGATAGTGATGAACTAGGGTATTTAGCAGAAGAAAGTTATAAGCAAAATATAGAAGAAACTGCGCGGTTACTTTTGGATGATTACCCTGAGATTCAGGAGCAAAGGGATAATTTAAGAACAGAATTTATAAGTAAAAAGAAAGCACAATAGAAAGATTTGGACAACTCTCAGCCAGGCTACATAGAGAGTGAAAAAGTTTGTTCAGGAGAAGAAATCAAGGGTATAGCCCAGCAACCTTTGCTAAAAAGATTAGCAGGAATAAAAGGGAGGCAGGTGCTAGATGGACTCTAAAAGTACTTCATACATCTCTGAAGCTGTCCCTTCTATCACAAGCCCAGAGGCCTGGGAGGGCAGAGT
>CM052446.1:7014556-7033415 GCA_028533085.1 Varecia variegata | reverse complement strand
TGTCTTCTTTTGAGAAATATCAATTCAAATCCTTTGCCCATTTTTTAAAATCAGATTATTTGATTTTTTTCCTAGTGAGTTGTTAGAACTCCTTAAATATTTTAGTTATTAGTACCTTGTCAGATGGGTAGTTTGAAAATGTTTTGTCCCATGGGTTGTCTCTTCCCTTTGTTGATTGTTTCCTTTGATGTGCAGAAGCTTTTTAGCTTGATGTGATACCATTTGTCTAGTTTTGCTTTGGTTGCCTGTGCTTTGGGGAAATTAATCAAAAAATCCTTGCCCAGCCCAATGTCCTGAAGCTTGTTCCCAATGTTTTCTTTTAGTAGTTTCATACTTTCAGTTTTTAGATTTAAGTCTTTAATCCATTTCTGCACCAATCTTTATTATTTATTTTCCCTACTAATTTTGGGTTTGTTTTGCTCTTGTTTTTCTAGTTCTTTCAGATGTATCATAAGGAGGATTTTTTATTCTTGTCTACTCAACAATACATTTTCTTTAGCCAGGCATTTTTAACTATTTTCATTAGAAGAGTCTGTCAAGGTATCTATTTTACCATAGTGCTAGAAACAGATGTTTCTATTTTTCTAAGGTGAAAAAAATAAAAACATTAAAATCAATCAAATTAAATGCTTCAAACATGGAGTGGATTTCCCTAAATACAGCATCATCACACCAGTTTGTATGATGTTGTTAGAGTTTTTCCATTTAAGTTAACTATGCTTCCCACACCTTCTTCTTAGTCAAGTTCTAAACAGTCTTCTATGCTCAACTTCAGTGTTGAACTGAAAGTCTGTCTGAATATTCCAGGTAATGTTAATTTAAAATCTTTCTTGTTCACCTAGCAGATATATAAATAGCACGTTATAGGGTGTCCAATAAGATATGAATTATCATCTCTGGTTTTATATATTGGGAAATTGAGCTTAAGACCATGTAAGTTAGGAAACACTGAAACTGATATTTCAACTTTTCTGCTGATTCCTCACCTTGAGGCTGTAAATGAAACAGAACACCAACTCTTATTTATTTGCTACTCACAATTGTATCTGCAGGATGTAAACACTTGCAATTCTTAAGGCTGGCTTGGGATGGAGGCTGTTTCAGCCACTGGATTGTACTTATCAATAGCCCCATCAAAAGCACTCCCAAAGCAGGCAATCTAGGTAAAATGTAGGCCTGTTGTGCATCCTGCTTCAGCTGTGGAATGGAAATAAGGGCTACACAAAGGGGCCATGATAGGCCCTTGGCATTTTATGGTTCTGAGTAGCCTGTCCTATACAAGCTGAGGCTGATTTTCTTTACTCTTGGCTTACCTTGGGAAGCAGCAGCTACAGCTGTGGTGGTGAATTTCAGGTGTCTACTTGGGCAATAAAGGGTGCCCAGATTAAACATTGTTTCTGCACATACCTGTGAAGGTGTTTCCCTATGAAATTAGCATCTAAATTGGGGACCCAGTAAAGCAGATAGTCCTCCCCAGTGTGGGTGGACCTCAGCCAATTTGTTGAGGGCCTGAATAGGGTAAAAGGTGGAGGAAGGAGGAATTTGCCCCCTTTTTTGCCTTGCATTGCTGGAGCTGGGACATTTCATCTTCTCTTGGCCTCAGACTAGACTCACACTCTAGGCGTTCCTGGTTCTTAGGCCTTAGGACTCAGCCTAAATTACACCACTGGCTTTCCTGGTTTTCCAGCTTGCAGAGGGCAAATTGTGGGCCTTCTCAGTCCATAATCATATGACCTGATTCCTGCAATGAATCTCCTCTGATATGCATATAACATATATTATAGAACATATAATATATTATAAATTTGTATAATATATTATATAATATATAATAACAATTATATATATTTTATTGGTTGTTTCTCTAGAAAACCCTGACTAATACATGCTTCACGGACGCCAATTCAACACACACTCATTGTGGGCCTGCCTTGTGCCCAGTATTGTCACAGGTGCCATGGAGATAGAGGGCAGGGGGCAGACATGGTCTCTGTCCTCATACTGCAGACATGCATCAGGGTAATACAAAGAACAGGCTTGAAAGAGGCAAAATCAAGACTGAATTTAAACATGTGAGTATAGGCATGGATAAAAGGAAATGACATGGTGATAAAGTGTTAAGTCAGAGGAAATTTCTGAGATTATTAGTCCTAACCTTTTCAGGGTACAGAGCAGATATATGAACCTAGAACAAGAAAGTGTCATGTTCATAAGGAATTCTTAGTCTATATAGAGTAATTCAGTAAAATGGCAGCACCACCTTGCTTATAATAGGGAGATATTTAAAGTTATATAAAAATGCATTATGCTTTACACCATAGTGTGGTCTCTAACCTATAGTGTAAAAACTATAGTATACAATCTACAATGTAAAGAGTATAGTATATAGTTCTCAAAATGTTGCTTGATTTTTCAAAAGTAGAGTCAGTGGTTCTAGTATTATTAGAGCAGGTATAAGAGTTGGCTCACACAATTACAGAAGCTGCCCCATGATCCGCAGGAGGCAAACTGGAGACCCAGGAGAGCAGGTGGTCTAGTTCTAGTCTAAGTCCGAAGGCCTGGAAACGGAGCACTTGTGTTGTAAGTCCTAATGCAAGTGCAGAGGAAGACTGACGCCCCACCTCAATCAGTTAGGCAGAGAAAGAGTGAATTCTCCCTTCTGCTCTTGCTCTATTCAGGACCTCAATGGATTAGATGATGCTCACCCACATTGGGGAGGGCCATCTGCTTTACTCCTTCACCAATTCAAATGCTAATCTCACTGGGAAACAGCTTCACAAATACACCAGAAATAATGTTTACCCAAATATCTGGGCACCCTGTGTCCAGTCAAATTGACACATAAAATAATCTCAGGGTGCCTACATCATGGGTCTTTCTTCCTTGGAGCCCCTTCTCAACCCTACACTCCACACGCCAGAGCTCCTGTAGGGAGATGGCTCTTCTCTCAAATATGTCCCTACACTCCCAGAGAGCTGACCTCACCTACTGCCCGACACCCACGCCCACACATGACCCACAGCAACCAGCAAAACAACACAAACCAACAAGCATCCGCCACCATGCCCTCTTTTACATACACCCACTCTACTAATGGGGCTGTTTAAAAATAACAAGCATCTATAATTTACTCTAAGTTCACTTAATAATAATGTTGTGTGTAAATAATATTTATCTTCATTTTCCAGATGAGGAAAGTAGCATTCAGGTAAGATAAATAGATTCCTCAAGGTCACACATCTACTTAAGGACTGAGCCAGGTCTGGTATCCTATGAGTTTCTACCATGAGAACATGACCCTCTAATGACGTGTCCATGTAGGTTTGTCAGTTGTCACACGTGTTCCACTTTGGTGGGCGATGTCACTAATAGGGAGGCTGTGTGTGTGTGGAGCAGGGAATATGTGGGAAATCTCTGTGCCTTCCATGAATTTTGCTTTGGACCTAAAACTGCTCTAAAAAATACAGTCTAATTTTAAAAATCATCCTCTGGAATAGTGGGAAGCTTTCAGTTCTTGCTCAGGGGAAGGATGGAGAACCAGTTCCCCACAACAGCTTCCCCCTGAGCAGCCCCAGCACCAGCTCTCTGATTTCTGTGGATGATCCGGGTTGGGCAACGTAACTTGTAGGCTTCTGTGGGAAACCCGGAAACGCACGGGACTGTGCTGAACTCGGGTGTATCTGTGGCTCAGCAGACATGTTACAAATGCTGTCTGAGATAGACAAGTCCCAGATCTGCACTCCCAGATTTCACAGTGGGTGAGAGTTGAGTTCTTGTTGGGCACCAGGTAAATACTCAGGATCCATTTCAGACACAGCCAGAGCTCTGAACTCCAGAATCCTCCCCTGGATGATATTCTACACACGCTCTCATTTTTCTGTCTTATTACATTGAGCCCTTGTCTCTCTACAACCACCTCACATTCTGACCTCAAGCAATTACTCAGAGTAATATTTGGAGTTAAAGAAGTGTCTCAAATGTGCTTGTTTGGAAATTTTAAAGAGGGCTGAGGGATTAAAATAATATAATAATTTTTAGATTTAAAATATTAATGACCTGCCTTATTTGAACAAACAAAAAAGAAAAAAACAAAATGTATTATGAAAACCAAAGATGCAATAGTTTTGTTGTTATTGTTGCTACTGGGAGAGGCAATTTGGTAGAATTAAGAACCCACTGAAAAATCACGAATGACAGCACAGCTTTATTTTCTGCATCTGTGTTATCACCTTCCCACACTCTAATTCTAAAACCTGCTTGCTTCAAGGATGTTTCTTACATGTTATTTCCAATATCCGCCTTTCTAATAACCTTGACTTATGCCATGAATATTTTTGTGCATCTGCAAGATGGCTAGCATTGCATCAGGAGCTCAGGATTCAATTACCTAATTTATTTGTCACCACAATTCATGTGAAGCAGATATTTTTTCCAATGAGAAATCAGGGACTCAGAGAATCCAAATGATTTGCCCAGGGTCATGGAGCTAGTAAATAACAGAACAGGATATGAACTGTACGACCTGCCTCAAAGCACTGAACCAGGCTGTCTCTCCAATATATCACGCTGCCACAGTTGTCAAAAACCACCTACTCCAGTTTTCTCACACTAGAAGTCTGAAGAAAATTAATGGGCAAGAATCTGGTATATTTCCTGTTTGCCTTCATGATATTTATAGCTGATATATTTTTAGGGACCTCAGCTCTAAATATCAAGAGAATATTATGTCTTAATTTATCTGATTTCAAGTTAAATCCTACTTTTGAGACACATACAAAGTACTTTCAATGAGAATGTAAATTCAGTCAACACAGAATATTCAAGATCACTTACCTACACTCTGTCAGTTTAATTAAACCAAAAATATTAAGCTTTTACTCTGAAATGTTTCAAGCAGGGTGGTAAACACTTTTGCATGTTTTGCCTCCTTCAAGCCTCCCAATAACATTATCATTAATTACATTTGACCCGTAAGAAAAGTGAGCATTAGAACACTTAAGTCAAGGGTAGATCGAGACACAAACTAACTTGAATTCGACTCCAAGGCCTGTGTTTTTAACCATAATATTCATCTACCTATAAAAGGATTTGGAGAGCATGCACATTTTATTACTGAGCTGGGATAAGAATGCAGGCCTCTATATGCCCAGTGTGAGGTGTGCTCTGCCTTCAGATGTTTTAACTTTCTAAGTGTAACCTTATTATGGTTAAGTTTCAGATTGCTAAGACCCAGACTGTAAAATAGGTGCCTTAAACTGTACATTTCAGATTCTTGGCATTACCACCTTCCTCTTAGACCGGTTATCATTTTAGAATAATCTCTTTGCAATGTTAATTCCTGGGCTAAATAACAATAGTAATGGTAGTAATAATAAAAATGATCAATAGTAATGATGATGATGATGATAATGTTATCTTTATAAGTTCCATTCCAAGTGGCCTTGTTTTCCAGAGAGAATTGAGCAGAGAGCAAATCGGAAATCTGCAATGAAAAGGCTTAGCTGGCAAGTTGCCATATGTGAATCTGCTTTGATTTTTGCATTTTCTGTAAGATAATTTGAATTCTAAATGGCACTTCAACCCAGAGAGTGTGAAATCTCAAATCTCACTGTATAAGTCGCACAACTGAGCTCCGATAAGTAACCTCTTAATGGTGCATTGAGACTTGCGCCATTAAGAACATTTTCTGTTCCCACCTACCTGTGTGGCCAATTTTCATAGGCAGGTTTCCTTTTAGAAAGTCTGACACCCTCCTCCAGCCCTGAACAGCACACCTGGACTGTGAGATGTCAGTGTATATGCCATCTAGCCACAGCAGAACAGTGACCATTCTTAAAACAGTTTTAATTGAGCTCCACGTTTGAAATTATTTAACTGCCTTGTAAGGTAGTTAGATGGGATTTCAAGCTTTGCTGACACGTGGTGGGGCAGAGGAGTATGTACATGCCACCTCTTCCTCTCTGCAATTTTTCTCAGGCACCATTTCCATAGCAGATAAATATTTATTCTGTGGGACATTTTAGAAACAAAATATCCCCGCCTCAGAAAAAATAATTATTCCTCCAAAGAAAAAAATAATCTCTGAGAAAGAAGATTGAGGCTGAGCATCCCAAACCTAAAGAGACTCTGGGGTATGATCCTAGGCAGTGAATCAGACGTCAAAATATGAACTATTGTCATAGCTGAAAAAAAAAGATAAAGGAAAAATATCATAAGTGGATATAATCTCCAACTTCATACTACTGTTTTTAAAAAGGCAGTATCCATGTGATATGAAATGGCTCATATGTCTGTAAATTTTCAGAGGAAAAACTTTTAGTTTGCATCATGATCCAAAGCTATGCCTTATAACAATAAGGTTTCATTAAGAAAATGAATATAAACTAATTAGTGTAGACTCTGGTACCTAGAAGTGTTATTATGAGTGTCTTTACTCTTTCCATCCCAGTCAAGGCACTGTTGATTGTCTGAGCCAACACACAGGGATCCTCTACCTTCCGTACATCAGAGCACAGCATGTGGCTGCTGGGAGCAGGGATGGAAGTGATCCTCCAGGTCGAAACTCCAAGACAGGCTCCAAGTATACAGACAGCATCCCCATCATACTTTTCACCAGCTTCTACTCATGTCACTCTGGGATCCAGAGTTTATACCCACCCAAGCTCAGTGGGTGAAAAGGAAAGTCATGGCCCACACCCTCGCAGAGCTGGTTTTCTTACTCAGCAGCTATGTTAAATGTGGCAGGTGGTAGGATGGGCTTCTATGGGGGAAATAACAAGGCATCTATGATAGTCTAGGAGGGTCAGAATGGTTGTTATGGAGGAAAAGTTAAGCTCTTCAGGATAAGTAGGCATTATCCAAAGGAGGGAAGGGCAGGAGGATATTCAGGAACCATAACAGATAGTAATATGACTGGAGTTCAGAAACTGATAGGGAAAAGGTGACACACGAGGCTAGAGAGGGGAGCAGGGGACAGACCATGAAGTACTGCAGTGACATCCAATCAAGACAACAGAAACCACTCTGAACAAGCCACATTGGACAGAATGTAATACAAAGAATTGATATCCTGGGGGTGAAGGGCTGGGAACCAGAGCACAGCAGGAAACCTCTGTGCCCTGTAGCCTGAAGGAGCAAATGGGATTCCAGGAGCCTCAGGGGTGGGATCAGGGATAAAATCAGGAGCCCCAGCAAAGGGCCTGTCTAGCAAGAGCTGGAACCACACAGCTGCTACCAAAATGGAACTCTATGGCAAGACCTGTCAAAATGTTCAACACCTGTGCAGTCAATAACATAGGCACTAGCCACGTGTGGCCATAGGGTACTTGAAATGTGGCTGGTGTGCCAGAAAATCTACTTTTAAATTTTATTTTTAATTAATTTAAATTTAAATGGCTACATATGATCAGTGGCCACTGCATTGGCCAGCTCAGCTGGAGCATCTACTGACAAGGGGGTGGTAATCGTTTGGACAGTTTGACAGTTAAAGAGAACTTCCCATTCTTACGCTTCTTCATCCTAGCTACCAACCTTAAGTAAATTACAGAAGGTTGGTGGGTCTGAATTTCCTCATTTTTTGAAACCAGCACAACAATAGATCCTTCACAAGGATTAGAAGGGTAAAGTTGAAAAGTAAGTAAACTATCCAACGCAGTGCAGAGCTCTGGGAAGTTTCCAATGGATGGACGTGTCCTCTTTTCCGGAACTCACACTCCCCTCCTTGCACATTGCTGGGAGTTTTATAAATGGCCATTATAAAATAACAAGATGGATTTTTTATATCAAAACTATCAGAACTGCTGTGTGTAAATTACTTTGACTCTTTCAAAGTAGTTTCTTTGTTAAACAGCACTGACATTGCTTAAATAACTTCGGACAAATTCTTTTTCAAAATTGTTTCCAGGGAGAGTTTCTAAGCCATTCAGGAAAACCACTTCACTGGTGTTTGATTGCATTTCTTATTTTTAAATCATTTTTTGAAATTTTACTTCTCTCTTTTTAAAATTACACATTTTTATTTAAAAAACAGGAGAAGATATTAAGAAAATAAAAATTTCCTACAAACCCGCCAGCAAGAATTAAGAAGTATTAACATCATTTATAATAATCATTATAGGTTTTTTGATGTTCTTTTAAAATTAAAAACATGATCATTTTATGTGCAATTTGATATCTTAAATCTTTTACACTTTCACTCACATAAGCATGCTTATGCCATTTAATATTTGTTAAAATGTGATTTTTAATGCTTTCAAAATATTCTATCATATGAATGTATCAAACCGTATGTGCCTACTCTCTACTATGGCTACTATTTGTTTCTGAAATAAAAAAGAAAATTTTTCTAATTCATAAGTCTTGACTTTATAGGCTTCATGCTGTCTCCAAAATATAACTTACTCTCAAAAGTAGAGAAGGATGAAAGGAAACAACAATGATCAAGTATCTTCTACACATCAAGCTTATCATATACATTATCTCATTTAGTCCTAGAAATTCTGACATATGTAATATCATGCCCCCAATTTTTAGAATTCAAGTGCAAAGTTTCAAAAAGCTAAAGTACATTGTTCTAAGCCACATGTCTAGGAAGTGTCCCAGCCAGATTTTGAAACCAGGAGTATTGGATTCCTGGTCCATACTTGACACTGTAGCAGTTGACAGCAACTGAATGATTTCAACAGAAGAAGAATGACAATTCCAAAATGTGTGTGCCATCTCTCATCACTTATATAGCTCTCAGGATATTAATATAGGCTGCTTTGGCAGAAGAAAGGCAAAGCATTCAAAGTAATTTGGCTCTTGCTAATTACAAAACATAAACCAAAACCTTTTTTTTTTTTTTTTTTTTTGTAACCATGACCCCTTTGGGAGATTGTCCGTGTCAAACACACCCGAGCACATCAGTCAATCCGACTGCAGCATTTCACTCTCCCCCGTCAACCAGGACCTTTCTGGAACTGCCCATAGTGACAGTTTGAGCAGTTTTAATTAACAAGCATGATTAGACTGGAGGAAATTAGTTTCCTAAATGCCAGTCAGTCCCATTTTCTCTTTCATGAGTTCCCAAAGATTGCAAGTGATTCCACTGCTAGGCGGTGTGTTATGGAGCCCGAGGGCCAGCAATGGCCAGCCAGGAATTCAGACTCAGCCTGGCTGTGAACCAGGTGGGATCAGGAAGGAACTTGGGCAAGTGCCCTTGTGAGTTTTCAATTCAGGGAGGGGAAATCTGTCAAGTTACTCTGCTCCTTTTAGCCAACGACACTAACTGGTCTTTCCAGGTTTCCAGCTCAAGCCCATAAGCACACACCTTGAATGAAGGGGCTTATTAACAGATTTGGGGGTGTATTGAAAAAGGGTGGGAATGCAAGTAAGACAAAAAGGCTCATTTATAACTTTAGAGATATAAAGATGAATTTATTTATAAAAATGCAGTAGCAGATTAAGAAATCATCCAGCAAGCACATATGATATTAAGTGTTTAGAATGACAGTTCTGGGAGTTCTGGCACATATGATGTTTCTTTCTGTTCCACGTGACTTAAACTAAAAAGGGGCTGACTTGTGCAGAGAATGGGAGGAAGGACTTTCGAGAGGCAACTCGCAGAAAGGTTGGAACCATGAGCCTTGTCCTGGTGAAACTGTAGATATCACATTGGGGCACTATTTTTCGTTTACTGCTACACAGCACCTTAGGACTGTGGAATCAATCTGCTTGGGTTGGAACTCTCGCTCTGCATCTCCTTGCTGCCTACTTTGATCCAGTTACCTTTTCTCTTTGTGCCTCAGCATCTTCATCTACAAAGAAGAGTTAATAATAGCACCTATCACCTAGAGTTGTTGTAAGGATTAAGAAGACAGCTGTTTGCAAATTGCTTCAAATAGTGTCTGGAGCATCATTAGTCCTAGATAAGAATGGATCATATAACAAATATTTTTGAAATATATTTCATTTTCTGGTTCTTCTTTCTCACCCAGTCATTCAAAACTGAACAACTTCAGGCAACACAGGCACAAAAACATTTCCTCTCCTTACATCTCCCAAGACTATTATCCTACCCCAATTCCTCTCCTAGGAAAGAGGGTCCAACAGGTTGAACATCCCTAATTTCCTGCTCCTACACACTCACACTCATTTATGCTGCCAACTACCCCTGCTTTCATTCTAAAGCCTCAGAAACAAGCTGTCTCTCCTTTTGTTCATAAAGCTCATTTCTCTCCTGGTCCCCAGGTAAGAGGGGCCTTCTCTCCCTCAGCCTACCTAATCATAAGGAATTTTTTCAAATAAATAAGTGAATATAAGATAATTATTGTGAATCATCCATAAACCTGAAAAAAAAAATATCCTTGGCAATGCAAAGTATATATTTCCCAGAATGTGATTAGAGTTCCTAGCCTGAACGAAAACCATACGCTTTTGTAAGAGCCTGGAAGTAAAATCCAAATGGGGGCAAATGATACAGAGATAGAAACTCTCACAAAGCTTAGGTAAGGAGGGTGAGGCAGTGGTGGAGGTGGAAGAATGAAGAAAGGATAAACCTATTACTTCTCTGTTTCAAGCCAATCTCCTTCTCTACCTCACCTCCTATTGGCCAGTATGGGTATTGGAAGGGAAAATGAAATAGTTATGTCTATGAGTATTATTTCAGAGAAGACTGAATGTTTGTTAGGTAGCCAAATGCCCAGGAATTGGGGCCTTTATTCCCTTTCCAAAAACATTTTAACAAGGGAAACAATGCTTTTCTTGTTAAATTCAATTTATCCTAAAATTTCATTAACCAAGCTATGTCATTTATTGAACCTTCTTGTTGATTGAAAGTTTACCCTGATTCATAAAAGCTGCCAATGTCTGGTGATATCAAAGAAATGAAGGAAAAAAACCAGCATATAATTGTAGAGTATATGAATTATTTTCCATGTCTCATCACAGTTTGAAGATATTTTCATCAGACAATCATCAATTTTGTAGACTGTTAAAGATTTATTCTTGAGTGTCCATTTTTCAATGGGAGAAGAGGTAGACATAATTGTCAGTTGGATGGACCAATGTCACTACACAGGTAGGATTACCAACAAGTCAAAATATCCTAATGTCCTTGGCAATTTGTTATCCTACAACAGAAGCCCAAGGAAATAGGGAATTAAAGCATTACTTCTGCAATGTAATAAAAGTAATTCTTTAAATTGATGTCATAATAAACATAATGTTTCATGAATAGAATAAATAATGATTCTCAGAGCTCATCCCAGCTCTTATAGAAGTCCAAAGTGAGACGGATCTATAACAATACTCATGATTCTAGGCGGAATGCTTATAATTCTACATGATTTTAAGATTTTTATTATACTTCCTTAAACGTTGTTTTTTTTTTATTTACTCAGGACAATTTGTTTATCTTCCTTGTTCTGCTTCTGCATCACTGTCGTAGCTATCCTCAACTTTGCATTTACTTCCGTATCATCTGCCTCCTTAGAGACCAAGTTTGTTTGAGCACATAGTATAAATTCAGATGAGCTTTATGCTGAACATGAACTGTAACATAATCTCTGGTCAAATAATAGTTATTATTAGAGCCATTCAGATTCCTCATCCAGAATTTTAACTGAGGGGTAAAAGAACAAATAGAGTGAGCTAGAAACTTGATGTGTCAGGGAGACAGGGAGCAAGCAGCAGAAGGAAAAGGAAATCGTAACAGGTGCTCAAAGAAAATCAAAGGGAGTCAGTGAGGCCCCTGAAAGGGAGGCAGAAATCAGCCATCTCCCCATTGCTGTTTCTTATAAACCTGTTGCTGTCCTTGGAATTTGATGAAATGTCACTGAAATCCTTCTAGTAATGTCTGAAGTGCTATTTTATGAGTTAGCCGGGACGAACCCCCGTTCCTTTTAACCAATAGGGCCTTGCCCAGAGCATCCTGACTGCCTGTTAAGATAAGCAGAGGTAGTGCTATCACAGGGAAGAGAGGAAAAGGAGCATCAGCAGTGTGGTTGTCCAGTGCCCCATGCATGCAATCCCTCAGAACTGCCTGGGGAACTTTCTAAAAATAAAGATTCCCATACTCATTCTGGCTGAGGATGGGCTCAAAAAAACCAATATTTTCTAAAGATCCCCAGGTATTTCTCATGATCAGATAGTTTGGGGGATCTAAACCAGGGGCCCTTTACCTTCTTTGGGTTACAGATATCTTTGAAAATCAGATAAAGCTACCATCCCCCTTTCATTATATGGCATTCATTATTTACTTTTGTATAAGGTTAGGATCCCTAACCTAGATCTAGCCCAATATCCCCTCTGGGGATAGAGGAAAAGTGACAAGTCCAAGAAGCAGACAACAGGAAGTGGCCAAACCAAACCTATTATCTGAGCTTTTAGAGAGATTTTGCAAATAACAGATAAGGAAAAGATATGTTTGTCAGTGTCCAAAGAGAAACCACATTAGGTATATATTTCAACAGAGGGTATGTAATATGAAAAATTGATTACAGAGGTGTTGAGGGACTGAAAAAAAAAAAAGAGAGATACGGCAGAGAATGATTCCAGGAGTCAATTTGTGACCCAGGACAAGGGAACAGAGAGAGAGAAGGGTTAGGATTATAAGAACACCTCTGCCCCCAGTTGGTGTGGGTCCTCTGGGAGCACAGTGCGGGAGCCATGCAGATCCAGGACTCTGATCTCTATGGAGGGGATTCTGACCGTCTGTTGCTGGCGCTGATAAAGAGGGAAATAAAGCTGATTCTGGAAGTAACAAAAGTGGCTGGAGGCTGGAACCAACTGTGGCTACTAGGACAATGCTGACAGGAATAGAAAGCAAAGAGGAGAACCCTTGTTTTTCCACTGCCTTCCAATTGCCCTCTACTGTTCCTTATTGGCAGAATAGGAACAGAAAATGTAGTGGTTTAAAAATATCCCCACAAATCACTTCTCAAAGTGATGTTTGATTTCTCTCTCTTTCAGTGTGGCCTGAACTTAGCGACTCACTTCTAACAAATAGAATAAAGTGAAAGTGATGATGTGCAACTTTGAAGACCTTTCATAGAAAAGAAAGCCTGACTCAGAGGGAAGTGCCAAAAGCATGGAGAAGTATTCCTGGGCAAGAGGGGGCTGAGTCCTAATCAAGAAACATTCACCATTAGCCTGGCGAAATTTCAGGTTTGCTATGGGCCAGTGCCTCCTTTGTGCCTTGCATTCTCCTCCTTTCTGAATAGGAATGCGTACAGCAGCTACCCTATGCCTGTCTCCCTGTTGTGTGTTAAACAAGTGAAGTGGATAACTTGTCTCTTTATCTCAGAGGTCTTCAGGTTGGGAGAAACTGTACTCAAGGGGCTCTACTTAAGAAGCTACCACACTAAGAGCCTCATCCACACCTAGATCTGATTTAAATGCTGAGATTCTGAAATGAGACTCCTGGGGAATTTGTGAGGGGGGTGTGTGTACTTTGCGTGTCAATGGAATGTAAATAATTATTAGCCAGAATATACACTGTGGTAGTTTTATACCTGGACCTCAAATTTTTTGATGTACTTCGCTTCAAGAAGTGTAGTCTAAGATCCCTCTCCTTAAGGTGGGCTGGACTTAGTGACTCATGTCTGACAAATAGTATGAACTATAAGGGATGGTGTGCAACCTCAAAGACTAAGTCATAAAATTAACTGTAGTTTCTTCGTTGTTCTCCCTCTTGAAACACACCCTATGGAGACAGTTAGGTGCCATGTCAGTAGAAAATTCAAGCAGCCTATAGAAAGGGCTAAATTCAATATCCCATGAAAAATTGTCAACAATCATGTAGATGAACTTGGAAGAGATCCTCCCTTAGTCAAGCACTGAGATGAAACTGAAGCTTGGGCTGAAATATTGATTACAACCTTGATAAAGAAGCTCCTAGCTAAGCTGCACCCATATTCATGACCCACAGAAACTGTCAATAAATGTTGGTCGTTTTAAGCAACTAAATTTTGGGGTAATTTGTTACATAGCAGTAGATAACTAATACAAATGGCAAAGGAGAAACATAGTTTTCAGAATCTCAGATTTAGCATCACAAAAGAAAATGTATATGGGAAGATTTAGAACTGGGAGATTAATCACTGTTATGGTCCAGTCATTTTCTACTCAGCATTGCTGTAGATATATGTAAACTTCCATACTAAAATAGTAACACTTCCATGCTTAACAAGTTGCCAATATATTTCAATGAAATAAAAATACTCACCTTCTCTGCCAAAAATGAAAAATACAAAGCCCCAAGAATCATGGTGTCCATCTCTAAATGAAAACAATCTCAGAATCCTTTTCTGGCCAACTTCTTGTTCAATGGACATTTTCTTCTTTTCAGTACTAAACTACTAAGTTATTAAGTATGAAATGTCCGATTTCCTTAAGTACTAAATTTGACAGTTGATATCTCTCTGACATTTCACTTTGACACTTCTTGTTTTATTTTTATTGTGAAGGTACATCCTCATTCTTTCAAGAACATGGTTTGGCTGGTGATTATCCTTCAAATTTTTCTTTAGAGTAATTTTTGTGAAACCATGGATAAGTCAAAAATTTGTGTTATTTTCAAATATGAATTCTGTCGTGGATACAATGCAGCACAGATACCTTGAAATATCAATGAACTGTTTGGGAAGAATGTGGCTAATGAATGCACAGTATGTCAATGGTTTCATAAATTCTGTTTTGGTGATATTGATCTTGAAAATGAGCCACGTGGACAACCTGAGACCAAGGTGGATAATGATTAGTTGAAAACTGTAGTGGAAGTGAATCCACCTCAACCTCTGCATGAATTAGCAGCAAGGTTTGACTTTACTATTCCAACTATATTGGACTCTTTGAAACAAACAGACAAGGTAAAGAAGTGGGATAGATGGGTACTGCATGAATTAAATGAGCGTCAGGAGAGAAGTCATCTTGAAGCTTCCCTTTCTTTGCTGTGACGACATAAAAGTGAACCATTTCTACATTGTATTGTCACTTGTGATGAAAAATGAATTTTTTTGACACTCACAAGCATTCGGTACAATGGTTGGATAAAGAGGATGTGCCAAAACACAGTCCAAAACTGAATATTCATCAAGAAAAGCTATTGTGTCTGGTTGGTGGTCCAGCACTGGTATTATCCACTACAGTTTCATCAAACCTGGTCAGTCAATTACAGTGGATGTCTACTGCAACCAATCGTATGAAATGATGAGGATGTTTGCAATTAAGCAACCAAGATTGGTCAATAGAGACAGGCCAATCCTCTTGCAAAAGAGCACTTGACCACATGTCGCACAAACACTGCTCAAACTACAGAGGCCGGTCTTGGAAACTTCCTGCCATACACCATATTCACCAGATCTTGCACCAACTGACTACCACTTCTTCCAGACTTTGGACCACTTCTCACAAGGAAAAATATTCAATTCTCAACAAGCTGTGGAAAACACTTTTTGCAATTTCAGTGCCACTTGCTCTCCAGGCTTCTTCACTGCTGGCATAAACAAGCTACCATTAACATGACAAAACTGTGTAGATAGTTTAGGCTCATACTTTGATTAATTGTACTGCTTCTTGTGTGAGATATAATAAACTAAACTTTTGATTCAAAGTCGGACCTATATTATAACCGCAGAGACCAAAGTTGTGGTAATAGGAAACATCTGCAAAAATTATGATTAAAATAGTAATCCTTCAAAGATGTTTTTAACAATATAAACTACCCTGGTACAATTAGAATTAAGGAATTAGAAATTGAAAGACAAAGCATCAGTTTATTAGTTATACAAAAAAGAACCTTAAATGTTTTATAACTTTGGTAGGTTTTGTGGGAGGACCATAAACTCAACTGGAAGCATAAAGTGCTGCCATTTCCCAGTCTGGCTTTGTCCTTTGTACCTCTTGACATAGCTGCACATTTGGAATCTAGAAGTATTATTATATTATATTTCTTTAGGCATATTGAAGTAAGCAGTATATGGTAAAATGGGCTTTTGTGAGTAAAGCTAGAAAATAAAATATCAAAGGGGAGTTTAACAAAATCAACAATCTTTTTCAGAGATAGTCCATCTCCATGGTCAAAATGAAGGATAAGACTTGGGATCCAACTAAAAAAAATGTACCAAAGATTTGCATCATTAACAAAATCAACATTTCTAAAGGAAGCATGAAATCAGAGGACCAGATAAAAGGATATGCAGAAAACAAAGATCTGTGAGTGTCTTCAGGAATGTCCAAGGAGGGGAACACCCTGATCAATCGACACAAATATTTCGCTACCCTTTCCTTAGAACACGTTGCATGCAGTGAGCAAGGAGGCTTGCTTCATGCTATACTTAGCTAGTAATAATACTAAAGTTAACAAGGATAACTATTATTATATAGTATATAACTATTATTATTGTTATCTTTAGTATTATCTTTATTATTAGCTAATTATTGTGGAGATTGCTACTATAATTTTGTGGCAGAGATTTTAAGGAAAATTTTCTTCTTGCTTTCTTTACGTGTTCCCCAAGCAGATGACACATGAATTGATTTTATATGTCGATTTTCTACCAGGAAAATATGCTAACAGGGGCATATGTTTTTCTCACGATTCTATTTTTTAATAAAGTCATGGATCTGTAATCAATTCATACATGAGTACTGCTTAACTTAAGTCACTAATCATGCTTATCTCTGAGGTGCTGATGAAAATTAATTTGGGGACAAAAAATGTGAGGCTCTGACCATGAACCACGGTTTTCTCATCTTCATACTGCCCTGATGATGACTCCTCTGAGACCTCAGCCAGTGCCTTTCTACTACTGCTGCCTTGAATCTTGCTAAATTCAGCCTCACAGATCTCTTTTAAGTATTCCTTTTTTCATGCATAGGAACAAAGAAAAGCAGTGCCCCTTCTTATTTATTTAAATATTTATGTCAATAGCATTATTGTGTGTTTCTTAGATGCTGTAGGCTGCTGTAGCAATAAACCATACACGAACAAAGAATGGAAAAGGGTAATGACTTACACCAGAAGACTGCCGTAAAATCTATAGGGTGGAACTTGGAATTCACTTTGAATTACCTTCCCATCTGGCAGGATAAGCAGAACCTGTTTAACATTATGTGCATCAATTTCCTCCCAGTGCCCTAAAAGGAAAGTCTGTATGTGCTTGGCTCCTAGAGATTCTGAAGGTGGCTCCATGGTGCAGGTCATGCTTGCTTCATGTTCCCACTGTCACTATGTTTCAATACGCTGGAATGTGTCTGTTTCTATGGGGTCGGGGAGGGAGATGGTCCTATTTCCAAGTCAAAAGTCCTGGCTCATTTACACAAAAAGTTGCATGTTCTATGTGAATCAAGTACTGCTGTTGAAATTAAAAATTCTCTCCCTGTATGGTCCATATTATACTTTTAAATTGTAGAGAAGGATTAATTGAGTTGGGTAGGAATTGGCTCCCAGAAAAATGTCAAGTACAGTTCTGCTTTGGCTGGGCCAAATAGTCACAGTATTAGCCAAGAGACAGGGAAAGGAGGTGAGTACCTGAGGTGGTGGAGTGGACAGAAAATGCACATCTGAAGGGCATGGTGTGTCCTGTGAATTTCTGAGCTCATGGCACATTATCAGTCAGTGGTTAGGCCATATCCCAGTGCACAAAACAAAAACGTGAGGTTTAGATTATCTTTGGTGAGTACCTTTTATCTAATGTGCTCTATCTCTAATCTCTCTCTCTATCTCTATCTATCTATCTCTTTCTCTCCTTCCCTGTCTCTCTTTATATCCTTTCCCTGGCACTGGAGTTTGTGCCATGAATGATGTCGTGGTTCTGCTGCAGGATGCCAGGCAATATTTGATTTCTCTCTATAGTGACATAGTGGCTTCTTTCATAATTCTTAAGTTCCCAAATTCACTTCCTCCTCCTCACTTTCAGATAAGAGCAAACCGCCTGTTTTATTGATATAACTGGAGTTTGGTAAAAACAGCCAGTGACTATCTAGATCAGGGATCGCCATTACGAGTCTCTCAGGCTCAGTTCTCACCACAAGCCCCACTCAGTTCTTTGTGTCTTTTGACAACTGATTTCACCCAAATGTAGGAATGAATGACAGACGTCGTGTTGTGTTACTCAAGGTTAAGCTGCCCCTTTCCTCCCCTCTCTTCTTAATTGCGCAACAAAGAATTGGGGAAGGAAATGTTTAAGGAGCATTTTTCTATACCCTCTTCATTTTAAAATGCATAACATTTGCTAATGCAATTTATAGTTGGCTGGCCTTGGCTGAAATGCTGCCTCTACTATCTACTTGTGGCATAACCTCTCCGGCCTGTCTCGTCTTTATAACAGGGATCATAATAATCCCACTTTACAAGATATTGAGCACTCAGCCTATGTCAGGCAATCCTCTGAGCCCCTTACCTGGTTTAACTCAATTGCTCCCCAAAAAACCTTCAATATGGGTACAGTAGCCCCTGTTATGCACAGGGGATACATCCCAAGACCCCCAGTGGTTTCCTGAAACCGTGGATACCAGACCCTATATATACCATTGTTTTTCCTATACATACATACCCATGGTAGAATTTTAATTTATAAATTAGGCACAATAAGAGATTAACAATAATAACTAATAATAAAATAGAACAATTACAATATTCCAGCACTACCACTCTTGCACTTTGGGACCATTTTTAAATAAAATAAGGGTTACTACCAACATAAACACTGCAATACCACAACAGTCGATCTGATAGCTGAGATGACTATTAAGTAACTAACCAGTGGGTGAGATATACAGTATGGACATGCTGGAGAAAGGGAGGATTCATATCCCAGGTGAAATCAAACCAAATGGTGTGAGACTTCATCACACTACTCAGAATGGCACACAATTT
>CM052446.1:6996292-7014056 GCA_028533085.1 Varecia variegata | reverse complement strand
ATCAAACAATCCCATTAAAAAGTGGGCAAAAGACATGAACAGAAACTTTTCAAAAGAAGATGGACTAATGGCCAACAAACATATGAACAAATGCTCAATGTCTCTAATCATCAGAGAAATGCAAATCAAAACCACAGTGAGATGTCACCTAACTCCAGTGAAAATGACTTTTACCAAAAAGTCCCAAAACAACAGATGCTGGCACAGATGCAGAGAGAAGGGAACCCTGATATACTGTTGCTGGGACTGCAAACTGGTACAACCTCTATGGAAAGTAGTATGGAGATACCTCAAAGAACTAAAAGTAGACCTACCATTTGATCCAGCAATCCAACTACTAGGTATTTACCCAAAGGAAAAAAAGACATTTTATAAAAAAGCCCCTTGCACTCAAAGGTTTATAGCAACACAATTCACAATTGCAAAGATGTAGAAACAACTCAAGTGCCCATCAATACATGAGTGGATCAATAAAATAGGTTATACATATACCACGGACTACCCCTCAGCCATAAAAAAAATAGTGAACTAATACCTTTTGTAACAACTTGGGTGGAACTGGAGACCATCATTTTAAGTGAAGTGTCACAAGAATGGAAGAACTAAAACCATATGTATTCACTACTAAATTAAAACTTATAGATCAACACTCATGCACACATGGTAGTAAAATTCAATGGATATCAAGCAGGTGGGTAGGGGGATGGGGGATGGTTAAATTCACACCTAACAGGTACAATACACACTAATGGGTGATGGACACACTTGCAACTTTGACTCAAACTGTACAACAGAAATTCATGTAACCAAAACATTTGTACCCTTGTAATATTCTGAAATTAAAAAAAAAGAAAATATGCATACAAGTGGACCCATGCAGTTCAAACCTGTGTTGTTCAAGTGTCAATTGTATATGGCACTACTTTATGCCAGACTGTGTTCTAGGCATTTGGAATACATTAGTGAACAAAACAAACATAAATTCTTGCCCTTGTGGAACTTATTTCTTGCAGAGGGCATTAGAGAATGAACAATAAAAAAATAATTTATAGAGTATTTTAGGAGCTGCAAAGTATTATGGAATGTGGGGCAGCATTGGGGAATCTGAAAAGATAAGGGTACAAGTTTCACTTTCAATTCAGTCATGGCAGGCCACTTTGAGAAGATAAAATTGGAGCAAACACTTAAAGGAAGAGAGGGAACTGGCCATTTAGATATTGAAGAAGAGAATTCCAGGAAAAGTGCACAGCCCATGTAAAGATCCTAAGGCATGATCATGCTTCATATATTCAACAAACAGCAAGGAAAAATTTGCATGTGGCTGAAATAGAGCCGAAAGGAGAGAATATGGTAAATTCAGAGGAGTACGAGGGCTGCAAATCATGCAGAGGTATTGTCAGGACTTTGTCATGTACTCTGAGTAAGACCGGGAAATGTCAGAAGAATTTAAGCAGGGGATGACTTTATTTGATTCATCTTTTACAAGAATCACTCCAGGTGCTATGTTTAGAATAGATCATGTGCTGGAAACGTTGGAAGCATGAAGCCAATTTAAGCACTAACTGCAGAAATTCAGGCCAAAGATAATGTTGGCTTGGGTCAGACTGATAGCAGAGGAGGTGCTAATAAGTTGTCAGATGCTGAATACATTCCACATGTAAGTAAGATTTTCTGACACTTTGGATGTGAGGTGTAAATGAAAGATAGCAGGTGAGGAAGACTTCTCGGTTTTAGCCTCAGCAACTTGAGAGAAAAAGTTACTCCTAATGAAGACGGAGAAGGCTACAGGCGAAGCAGATTTGGGGTTGGGGTGGGGAGAAGAATCAAAAGTTCTGTTTAGGTGTGTTGAGTCTATTAGATTTCCAGGTAGAAAGGTCATGTAAGCACCTGAATATACACATCTGGACTGAAAGAGAAAGTCTAGATGAGGTAAAGGCTGAAGGTAGAGATCCAGAATTTATCGGTTATAGATGTTTTATAAGCTTTGTGAATTAATAAAATTACCAAAAGGGAGTGTCAAGAAAGAGAAGAAAGCCATTCCCTGGGAGACTCCCAACATTTAGAATTTAGGTAAAGGATGAAGAAATACTAAAAGGAGAAAGAAAAACAAAAAGAGTATGCTGTATCACAGAAGTCAAGTAAGGGTACCGTCTATAAAAGAAGATTTTGTATTTTAAATTACTTAAAAGTTAAGGAATTTGAGAAAGACATTGCATTTGGCAACATGGAGTTCATTGGTCACATTAAAGACAGCATATTTAGTGGAGTTATATAAATATAAACCAGACAGTAGAGAAAAAAAAAAAAAAGAAAGGGAGATGAGAAAGTAACACTTTGAGTGAAGAATTCTTTGCAGGTAAGATAGGCTAAAGGTAAAGCCTGTGAAATCAGTGTATTTTCCTGAATTGAAATCATGGCTACACTTATGTAGTAGCTTTTGAATGTTGAAAGCATTATTTCACTTTGCTAAGCCTCAGTTTTCTCATCCGGAAAATGCAGCTATTAATAGTACCTATTTCCAGGTGTTCTATGAAAATTAAATGAATATCTGTGAATACCTTAGCAAAGTGCCTTGTATATAGCAGGCTTTCAATAAATGTTAGCTATTATTATTATTATTTCTGTTAAAGTCATTAACATTAATAAGCTTTTGAGACATTTTACTGTTAAGGAAAGCACAGAAGTGGGAGTGGTAAAGTAATACAGCTTTACAACGTTGCATATGGCTTTAAACGTAATTCTAATTCTTCTTGTCACACACTCCTTTTCTCTGTGTCTCTATACACACACACACACACACGCACATATGCATGTGAACACAAAATAGTGTGCAAACATCATGTCTCACAAACATTACTTGAAGAAGTAGTTATAAAAATACCCATGGTACATATATTTAGTAAACTGTTAAAATTGGTTTACATTTTAATATTTGAATATAGCAGCAATTTTTATGTATCTGAATTGTTAAACAGAATTCACCTGTATAAACATTTAGATCAAAGAACACAGTTCTTTTGAGAGAACTTTTAGAAGCACAGAGGTTAGAATTCTATCTATAAGAGCCTTAACCACCAGATGATTCAAATTGTCATTGAATCACCACTTCTTAAAATAATTATATGCTATGGTTGCCTGGAAACCACACCTACCTTTGGATGCATGATGCTTCTGATCCAGAATTCTATATAAGGGTCAGATATTATGTATTTCCATAGGAAATGAATCTAAAAGGTGAGTAAGTGCCATGAAAGAACGATACCACAGAGCTGATCCACTGAGTTGCCAAGCAACGCAGAGACTGGACCACTACCCAGGAACTGAATCTCTTCATTGCCAAAAAGAAAACCAAACAAAAAAAACAAAAACAAACAAACAAAATCTCTGACAAAATGGAAACATTTCTAAGGCTTATTTTAAAAATAAAGTCTAAAATATTCATGTTTACTTATTTCAAATCCAGATTTTACATTTTATGCCCTGTCTCAGCCCCAAATGTCTTACAGACTCTTTCAGGCCATTAGAGTACCATTGAGGAGGTAAGTTTGTCCATATTTTGAATATTAGTGGTGAAAGGAAGGTGGATTCAATGATGGTGTTCACTAAGAAAGGGAATGTAGGAGATGGCCCAAATCTGGGGTACAGGATCATGAGTTAAGTTTTGAACGTGATGATTTTGAAATTTGAGTTAGATGTCTAAGTGGAGATTTAATGTATTTGCATATATGAGTTAGTGGTTCAGAGCAAAAGTCTAGGCTAATGATAAAAGTTTGGGAGTAACAGCATGTAAGTTACCAACTGAAGTCTTGCAGGAGTGGGGAACCTGCCGCCTTCTGCTTTCCAGATTGTTCATTTTTAAGCACCAAAGGAGTCAAGAAAAGCTTCATGTTTCTCTGCTGCACCCCTTTTAATAAAAAGATTTGTTCTGTAAAATTTAGATCCAGTCAAAAAAGACTGCACTTAAGGACCTAGAAAACCACATATGGCCTGAAAGCTTCAGGTTGAAAGCTCTAATATTCAAAACTCATGTAGAGGATGTCTGCTGGTTAAAGTGTCTTGGGAGAGTCCAGAATAATTCAAGAAAGACCGAGAAAGTGGTTATGCAAGTCAGAGGAAACAAGTTTAAAGAAATGGATCATATTCAATTTATGGAATTCTATGAGTAGTTAAGTAAGATTAGAACTGAAATATATCTATCGAAATCAAGGCACAGTAGTCACTGATGGCCTTGGTAAGTGAAAAATATCAATGAAGGAATGCAGGCATAAATCCGAGTAAAAAGTGCTTGCATGTGAGGGGAAATTGATAAAATGCATTCCTCTGTCTTTCAAGATCTCTGCGAGTGAATAGTGGGAGAAAGAGAGAGAGAGAGAGACAGAGAGGAGAGAGAAAGAATTGGTGCAGATTGCAGGTAGGAGTTGGTTTATAGGTCAATGGCTTAAAATTGAAGACAGTCGCGTCTAAAGGTCTCTAGCCTCAAGCCACTTCTGAGAATAAAGGATAACATAAAGTAATCTGGATTTTGAAGAATATGAAAATGAGAAAAATGATCATGAACATAGTGATTCCAACTGATTTTCTTCAATTACATAAAAAAAAGAAAGGTAGTTAGAAAGCTGTTTCAGTTAGTGCAGATTGTTTACTAGAATAAGAAAGGAAGACAAGCCTTGAAGGCATTGGGGCAAGAAAGTATTAGTGGGGGAAAAACAGGTTTAAATAATGTATCATGGACAGATCAAGATTCATAACTTATTCATTACTGTATCTCCATTAACATGAGTGTGATCATTTTTTTTAAAATACATCCAGTTATATAATGATATGTACCCTCTTCTATATGTATGTTGTATTTCAATAAAAAGGATTTTACAAATAAAAACAATACACAAGTACCATGAATTTTAAGTTCCCAGTTATATTCTGTGTATTCTAGCCAGAATGTACTTTTTAAAACACCTGCTGCTATGCTAGGGAAGAGTATACTGAACCCTACGGTGCAACTGTTTGGTTTTCAAGATACTATGGACATAGCACACCAAGTCATTTAAAAAGTATTGGGATAATACTATTATGATCTTTTTTTAATGTCTGAAGGATCAATACTGATGTACCTCTTTATTCCTGATATTGATAATTTTCTTTTTCTTGCTAGTTCTTGATCAATTTTTGCAGGTGTTTGTCATTTTAATGGGTTTTTTAATTCAAAAAATATGTATTGATTTTATTCATTCTCTCTACTGTAGGTTGTTTTCTACATCATTAATTTCTGTTCCTAACTGTTTTACTTTCTTTCTTCTATATCATTTGAATTTAATTTGCTGTTCTTTAACTTCTTGAGATCAATACACAGAACAATGTTTTTAAGTATTTTTCTTTTCTAATATACATTTAAGGTAAAAATTTCCTTCTTTTTATATGGTAACATTAACATATGAAAAGCTACAGGTATTAAATGTACATTTTGATGAGTATTGACAGATGTATTTACCCACATAGCCACCATCACAATCCAGAAACAGAACTTTTTTTTTATTACCACAGAAAGTTTCCTCATATTTTCCTGCATTTTTCCAAGCCCCAGAGACAAACACTATTCTGATTTCTAACCCCATAAATTGTCCTTGTCCAAACTTTAGATAAATAGCGTCATAGAGAATATACTATTTGTGTCTGTCTTCTTTCTTTCAACATATCATATTTTATCATTTTTTAAATGTTTGCTCTTTAATATTGAGGAAAATTTTCAACCAGTGAAATACACAAATCCTAAGTGCATAATTCAATAAATTTTGACAAATGTGTGACTCATCTTCTCAATCAAGATATAGAATAATCTATTATTTCGGGAAGGCCACTAATGCAACTTTAGGCACCCACTTCACTTCTCTGAATTATTTGATATATCATGTATATTACTTTTGCCTCTTCTTTAATTTCATATAAATGGAATTATACAGTATGTACCCCTTTGTAGATATCTTCTTTTGCTTGACATACTATTTTGGAGATTTATCAATGTTCTAGCATGTGTCATTTGTGTAAAGTATCGATATATCATTAATTCCTTATGCAAAAATTGTTAGTGAAGAATGTTTATGCAAAGTTATGTTTATTGTTTATCTCTTGTTAATGGGCATTAGGATTTTTCTCCCCAGTAATTGGTCATTATGAATAAAGCTACTTTAAACATTTTTATCTAAGTCAATTTGTGGATACATATTTTCATTTCTCTTGAAATGAAATCAATAGCATTCCTGGGTCATCAGATAGATGTAGGTTTACCCTTGCAAGAAACTGCCAAATAGTTTTCTAAGGTGATTGGACCACTTCACCTACTAGTAATGTATGAGTGTTTAATTTGTTCCACATCTTATTCAATCTTGGAGGCTTTCAGCTTTTAAAATTTTAGCAATTCTATCAATAGGAAGTATTAAGATAGTTTTAATTTGTATTACTCTGATAACTAATAATTTTGAAGAGGATTTTGGGGTATTTATACATCTTTTGTGGGAGTTTATGTTCAAGTCCACTGCAATTTTTGCATGTTTTTTCATATTATTGATTTTTAGAAACTCTTTATATATTTTGGATAAAAATTCCTTCTCTAAATGCTTTTTTTGCCTCCATTGATAAGGTAATATGCTGTTTTTCTTCATTATGTTAATATGGATATAAAGGATAAAGTTATTTTATTAGCTGGATTAAAATACTATGATTATATGCATAGATGCCTGGAAGTTTGGCACTGATTCTTGACTAAGATATGGACAGTGTGATAAGTAATGACTTATTATGTGATGTTTAATATTTGAAAGTCCCCTGGCAGCACCTATACATTAATGATGTATACTTGGCATAATCAGTTAGATAGTCTTTTTTGGCCATATGGCCAGAGGGTCACAAAAGACTGCTGGAAAGTTTAGGGAACTCTCTTGAAGCCAAATTTCAGTGCACAAATTTTAGTAGTTCAATCTAGACGTGAAGCACATCCTTGTACAAAGAAGAAAGACCCTAGAGAACTGTTTCTGGAAGTCTGTTGTTTGTCTATACACTTTCTCCTGCTCTTTCCTTCTCCTGCATGCTCTTTTCCCTCTTTCCCCTCCCGTATCCTAACTTTTGCTTTACATAAATTATGCTCTGTGGAGTTTTGTGAATCCTTTTAATTATTCATTACTGTTGTAATCTCTGCAAAGGGGAATTTCATTTATTGGTACACAATTAATAAATTAAAATTTCTAGAATTAAGCCTATCTAATACATTGTGCTTTTGTTTTTGTTTTCAGAATTTGACTGTTTCATCTAAATTGTCAATATCTTAGCATACAATTGTTTATAATATTCACTTATAACACTTTTAATGTTCATAGGATCTGTAGTCATAGCCTCTTTGTTCATTTCTGATATTGATAATTCTCTCTATGTGTCACTCTGTCTTGCTCTGTGTGTGTTATGTGTGTTTGCACATGTATGTGCAGATGTCTAATTAGTCTTGCTAAGGATCAATTACAATGATTTTTTTCAAAGACCAACGTGGATTTTCTTAATGTTCTCTATTGCTATGTATTTGCTATTTTATTGGTTTTGCTTTTGTCTTTATTATTTGCTTCATTTTATGTTTAATTTGCTCCTTTTCTCTAGATTCTTAAGTGGAAACTTAGATCACTGATTTTACACCTTTCCTCTTTTCCAATATAAGATAAGCATTTCAATCCATGAGTTCTCCTCTAAACACTGTTTTTGCTGCATCCACCAAATTTTTATGTATGATGGCGACTTTTTTAGTCAGTTCAAAATATTTTTAAAATTTTTTGACCCACATGTTATTCAGAAAAGTAATGTTAATGACCAAATATATAATACTTCCTATGTTTTTATTGATATTTATATATCACCATTATATAGCTTTCTTTGTGAAGGCTCCATGTGTATCCGAAAGAAATATCTAATCTGAAATTGTTTGGTATGGTGGTCTATAAATATCAATTAGTTCGATGTTGTTCATAGTTTCATCCAGATCTTATATACACTTAATAATTTTTATTTAATATTTATATAAATTATTAAAAGAGGAGAATTTACATCATCAACAAGTTTAGAATGGTCTCCTTCTATGTTCTTTTTTGCTATATTTGCTTCAGGCATTTGAAGCTTGCCTGTTTTATCACTAGGTAGTGTCTTTTTTTTTTTTTTTTTTTTTTTGAGACAGAGTCTCGCTTTGTTGCCCGGGCTAGAGTGAGTGCCGTGGCGTCAGCCTAGCTCACAGCAACCTCAAACTCCTGGGCTTAAGCGATCCTACTGTCTCAGCCTCCCAAGTAGCTGGGACTACAGGCATGCGCCACCATGCCCGGCTAATTTTTTCTATATATATTTTTAGTTGGCCAGATAATTTCTTTCTATTTTTAGTAGAGAGGGGGTCTCGCTCTTGCTCAGGCTGGTCTCGAACTCCTGAGCTCAAACAATCCGCCCGCCTCGGCCTCCCAAGTGCTAGGATTACAGGCGTGAGTCACCGCGCCCGGCCTAGGTAGTGTCTTTTTTAAGTCTAGAAGTACCCCTTTCTTAAAGTCTATTTCATTTAATATTAATGTAGCCATTCCAATTTTACTATGCATACATTTTTACAGTGTACGTTTTATCTCATTTGTTTTCAACTTTTCTGGCCATTATCATGAAACTGTGTCTCCCGCTGAACACATATAGTTGAAGGATCTTGCCTTTTTGTCCAATCTGACAAATTCTCTCTTTACGTGCCTTTTTAGGCCATATATTTAATGTGATTTTATATATATGATTAGCCTTGGTCCACTATTTTGCTATTTTCTTGGTTCAATGTTTTTGTTAGTAAAGTCTCTGATGTTTACGTGAAAGCACTGGGCCCTTGCCACTCTGAATTACCAGTATTCTCATTGCATTTAGAGAGCCAGGTTCAATAGCAGCATCTCCTATTGTCATTTTTGGTCACCACTAATGTTCACCATTGACCACTTTCAAGAATGACAGGACTCACCTCACTAATGTACCTTCACAGGCTTGATGAAAGGAGTGTCCTCTGCACCATCCTGTAGGACATAGGGAGTGGATGAGCAGGTCTAATATGGTATTTTACTCCAGCATTTCAATTCCCTTTAGTCCTTGGAGACTTTTCTGTATGATACCAAGCAAATGTTGGCATCTCACCTTCAGTAATTGTAAAACACATTTAAGTTTGCGTTTCAGTCAACCAACCGAGCACCACTGTTAGAGCCAGTCCCAGCTTATATAGTTAATCAAGAATCTCTACTTAGGGTACCCAAATCAACAAACTCAGCTCAAGGTAATTACATTTCTTTCACCTTAATTCAGCATCATTAGAATCATTTTCCAGATACATTCTGTTGATTACTATAAATATAAATTGGAAAAAAATTGTGAAATATTGAGCAGAGGGGATTACGGTATGTATTTATGAGTCATGCTTTGTACTTGGCTCGTGGGACCTGTCAGAAATGAAGCTTAGGAGCAAAACCTCTAGGAGAGGTTTTGGAGGTAGGTCTTGAGGAGTATCAGCAGTTTCCTTCAAGACAACCTAAAAAGAGGTCATTTGCTTTGTTGTCAAATTTGGGATTGGTGGTGTTGGGGGGTTCTGTTTCTCAGCAAAATTTGGAGGATCCTTAACCTGATAAGAATCTGCTAAGAAGTCACTTTCCCAGTTTTCAAAGCCCCACTACTTTACAATCCATGCCCCATCTTTACCAAAAGAGACCTTCCAAGGTTATGAATCTATTTACATTGTAATCCAGCCACCCACAGGCTCAGTCTTTGGATTTGTTTTTAGAAACCTCAATCCTCTGGCTAAAAAACATGGGGCTTCTTTCAGGTTTATTACCTAGAACTTGAGGTGATAATTTAAAGTCTTGAGCTCAAAATTATCTTTCCACAAATTTTTAAGTAACATAGAAGCAAACAAATAAGCCCAGAGTTCCAATACTCCATTTCCATAAAACGTTCTATGGCATTAAGTATTTGGTCACTCAAAGCTTTATTGACACTTAATTCCTGGTGACCACAGGTGAAAATTTAAGTAACAGTTGGCAACAGCCTGCTATAGGCTACCAATGCATTTACCACTGGCATCAGAGTCATGAATGCCTCTAAATCTATTCAGATAAGAGAATCAATCCAGATCCCTATCTCTAAGATCTATCCCCTTGAATCCGCTTCTGATACTAATAACTGAATTAACCGGAGATCAGTCAGAGAAGCAGAGCCACTGCGAGTGCAATGGGATAAGAGAATTGTTATCAGAATTAGACCTTCCATGATTTTGAGAGAAGGTGGAGAAAAGAAAGTCTAGAAGCCAGAGTTGGGTGATCAGAGGAATAAAACATGAATGAGTTCTCCAAAAGCGCTGGTGTGACAAGGTAAGTCAGAGCTCTTGAAAACAAAAGAAGCCATGCCTGACCAGCTACCAGTGTGGGATCATAAGCGGGTGATGTGTAGGGAGGGTGATGGGAAGCTGTGAGTTCTTATATAACCATTGCCTCTATGCATCTGCAGCTAAGCACCTGGTGGTGGACTGCGACCTGCTGTTGATGGGCCTTTGTGCCTGTTTGACTAATAGCTTATGGAGAAACCAAACTTATGTGACTACTGAAGCTAGATAATAAATGCAAAATAGCTCCTGCCTGGCTCTCTTATATCCAACCACCCTTGAAGCCACGCACCATGTTGTGAAGAAACCCAGACCTTACGGAGACAAACCGAAGTGCCACCTGGTCCTCTGGCCCGACTGAGATCCCAGGCAATAGCCAGCATCAACCTGCCAGTCCTGTGAGTGAGCCGTCCTGGAAGCAGATCCTCCAGTTTCAGTCGAGCCTTCCCTTCCTGACCTTCAGTGGACAAGCGGTGAGTTTTCCCCACCAAGCCATATCCAAATTGCTGAATGTGAGCAAAATAAATGTTTATTATTGTTTTAAGCCAAGGATTGACAAACTTTTTCTGCAAAGGGCCAAATAGCAAGTATTTTATTAGTAAGATTTTCAGGCCATGTGCAGTCTCCATTGTATATTCTTTTTTTTTTTTTTTTTACAACAGTTTAGGAATGGTGCAACAACAAAACATTCCTAGCGTATTAGCCATACAAAAAAGAAGTGGTCTGGATTTGGCCTGACGGTAGTTTGCTGTTGCCTGTTTTAGGCCACTAAATTTTGTGGTGATTTGTGACATGTCAATAAATTATCAAGACAATCAGTTAAATAAATTTCACAAAGCTGAATTTGCAATATTAGGAAAAAAGAGCAAAGAATCACGTGTGTGTGTGTATCTGTATATACTCATACACAAAGCACACTTCATAAGAATTTTTATGAAAGCTTTATTGGCTAAGCACAGAAGATCAAATACCAAACATAAATACAACAACAGCTATATACAAAAGCCCCTATTAAAAATATATCTTATTGGAGAACAAATATCTACTAAAATCTATATTTTATGATTGCTGTGGAGCCGTGGGATACAGGGTTTTATTTATCTTCAAAAGAATCTTAAGAAGGAGGTATTGCTATCCGTAGTTTACTGATAATGAAATTTGATTCAGAGAAGTCAAATAATTTTCTCAAGGCCTCATGATTCTTTGATTAGCAATAGGTAGAACTTGGATTCAAATCCAGTTCTATCTACCAAACTCTAAAGCCTGTGCTTTCAAGAATTAGCTATAGTGGATCTTCAGTAAAATCACTTCACATAAAGTCTGTTTCTCACCTCACCTACCAGTTTTACAGAGGAGGAAACTGAGATGCTGAGAGTTCCTTAGGATCATAGCACGACATAACTGATGGTAAAGCTTAGTCCCCTCTTCCGCACATGACCCTCATCTCCACAGGTAGCTCCATACTCACATCATCACAAGAAGAGTGAGTACAGTACCATAAGATATTTTGAGAGAAAGAGAGGGGGGGGAGAATATGTTCACATAATTTTTTTCCAGAATATTGTTATAATTGTTCTATTTTATTATTATTGTTGTTAATCTCTTACTGTACATAATTTATATATTAAACTTTATCATAGGTATGTACGTATAGGAAAAGAAAACATCATGTAGATAGAGGGCTTGGTACTACCCGTGGTTTCAGGCATCAAGTGGGAATCTTGGATTGCAACCCCTGAGGATAAAGGGGAACTAGTGTATGTATCCTTGTTGAGTGTCAGAAAAAGAGAGTTCTTTCTTTTTTAATAGTGACAGGGTCTCTCTGTGTCACCCAGGCTGGAGTGCAGTGGCATAATCACAGGTCCCTGTAAGCTCTAAGGAGTTGTTTCATATGTGACACTTGCAGGCATAGAAGACACCCTAGAAGGTACGTTGCTTTGAGTTGGGCAGAGCCCTGGGAGGATAAGTATTCCTTTTGGGTTATATTTTTGTGATACATTTAGCTCATATTAATCACTGTAAAAGTTTATGGCACAGGGGCTGACAGACAATTCCTCTTGGGAATGTGTGCCTATTTACCCTTTGAGCTTATTCTTTCCAATCTCCTCTAAGCCTGCTCTGAGGCATTTACTCAGGAAAACTTTTACCAAGTGCTCATAGAATCTGAGCTCAGCCTGTCACTGCAGGGGCATTAAAATATCATCAGAAGGTTCCCATGGACCATGGAAGCCTGTTCTCTTTTCCTCAGCAGAGAGTAGAGGAAGGATTTTACACAAAGCAGTGAGGAGATACTTTATGGACCCACAGACAGGAGTGGAATATCCTGCCATATGAGCTGCCGGGCTCCAACCTAGCCCTGGCATTATGGAGCAAAGTCTTGAAGAAACAAAGTCAGGATGCATGTACTTAATCCATCCTCCCTTTGTACAGATGAGCCAGTGTGCTGGAATTGTCGTCAGTACCCAATTACCTTCTTCTGGCCACATACCTATAAAGAGAAGCATGGCCACATGACTACTCCTAGCCAATGAAACATGAGCCAAGGCATGTACTTGCTGGTATACTTTTAGCCTTGTTCCCTTTCTCTGCTACAGTGGGTACAGATGCTTGTATTTAGATGGAGACCCTGTAAGATCAAATCATCCTGGAACATGCATACCACATGAAGGACAGAAGCTCTGGAATGCCTCTCAGACCTGTGGCAGACTTTGAATGAATGAGAAATAAACTGTTATTGCATTAAGCCACTGAAATATGAAATATGTTTTGTTACTGCAGTGTAACCAAATCTGTCCTGATTAATATATCCAGCAACTTCAGGATGCTACATCTATCAGGATTCTGCTGATTCTAATGAGTCTGTCCAGTGAATCTGCTTTCTATAGTTAGTACTTCAGAATATGGGAGGAAAATATATAATTTCATTGTAAAACGCTGTCATCCTCACCATGTTGGTGGTTCTTTGTCAATACCATTTGGTTATCAGGTGGAGACCGAATATCAGCTACAACTGAAGCTCAACCTTGTAAATTTTCTGGACAAATAAGCAATATTTTTTGTTAAATATTTCTTTCTTAATCAATTTTAGAAAGGCTTGCTTTATCATATATCAAGAATTTTGAGACTTTTCTCTTTCAATTCTGTTTTCTCCCATTGCTTTATACATCTAAAATTCAGAAACACCACCATAATTGTCACTGTTACTGATAAAATATCCTTCCTTCTTTATCTCCCATTGCTTTTCTTCCCAAAGTAATTTTAGAATTATTTATCTAGGTCATTAAATATGAAATGTCTGATTTCAAACCAAAAATGTAGTTTATTATATCTCAAGCAAGAAGCAGTAAAATTAATCAAAGTATATGTCTAAACTATTGACACAGTCTTGCCATCTTAATGGTAGCTTGTTTATACCAGAAGCAAAGAAGCTTGGAGAGCAAGTGGCGATGAAATCGTGAAAGATGTTTTCCACAGCTTGTTGAGAATTGAATATATTGAATATTTTTCCTTGCAAGAAGTGGCCCAAAGTCTAGAAGAAGTGGCAGTCAGTTGGTGCAAAGTCTGGTGAATATGGTGGATGACAGAGAGTTTCCCGAGTCCAGCCTCTGTAGTTTGCATAGCATTGTTTGTGTGACATGTGGTCGAGTGTTGTCTTACAAGAGGATTGGCCTGTCTGTATTGACCAATCTCGGCTGCTTAATCACAAGTATCCCTATCATTTCATCCAACTGGTTGCTGTAGACATCCACTGCAACTGATTGACCAGGTTTCATAAAGCTGTAGTGGATAATACCAGCACTGGAACACCAAACAGATACCATTAGCTTTTCTTTATGAATATTCAGTTTTGGACTGTGTTTCAGCACTTCATCTTTATCCAACCATTGTTCTGAACACTTGTGATTGTCAAAAACAATCCATTTTTCATCACACATAACAATACAGCATAGAAATAGTTCACCTTTATGTCATGACAGCAAAGAAAGGCAAACTTCAAGATGATTTCTCTCCTGATGCTCATTTAATTCATGTGGTACCCATCTATCCAGTTTCTTTACCTTGCCAGTTTGTTTCAAATGGTCCAAAATTGTTGGAATAGTAACATCAAACCTTGCTTCTAATTCATGCATAGGTTGGGATGGATTTGCTTCCACTAAGCTTTTAGCCCATCATTATCCACCTTCATCTCAAGTTGCCTACGTGGCTCATTTTCAAGGTTAAAATCACCAGAACAGAGCTTCCCCAACCATCAATGTACTGTGCATTCATTAGCCACAGTCTTCCCATAAACTTCGTTGGTATTTCGAGCTGTCTGTGCTGCATTGGTTCCATGACAGAACTCATATTCGAAAACAACCTGAGTATTTGACTTATCCATGGTTTCACAAAAATTCCTCTAAAAAAAAATTGGCAGATAATCACAAGCCAAATTGTGCCTTTGAAAGAATAAAGGTGTACCTTCAAAGTAAAAATAAAACAAGAAGAGTCAAAGTGAAATGTCAGAGATATCAACTGTCAAACTTAGTACTTAAAGAAATCGGACATTTCATACTTAATAGCTTAAATGATTCAAAACTATGTTTGGATTTCAGTTGCAATTGTGCTAATTTTATAAGGTAAATTGTAAATACTAAATATTTTTACAACATTTAGCTGAAGTATCCAGGTATATGATTTGTCTCTATCAATTCTGCCTTTTTATTTATCCCAATAAAATGTTATAGTTCCCTTTACAAAGATCTAATATACCTCTTATTAACTTCAGCCCTAATTATTTTAGGTAAATTAGCTTTATCATGAATGTAACATCCATTATTTTTGCTCATGTAATGTGATGCTACTATCTTTGTTATATCTAGATTATTTTGGCTTCTTTATTAAAGTCATAAACTTGAATGCAAATCAAATGCTTTAATTAAGCTAAATCCTTACTATAATAGATTGGTAGGATCCAACCCCATGAGCTTAATATTTACAAGAATGTTCAAAGCATTAGTATTCATAATAGTACAAAACTGGAAACAACTCAAATGTAAATCAAAATAGCAATAAATAATTAATTACATCATACTCATACAATGGAATACTAAAGTGAAGAAAAAGAAGTCACTAGTGATCACTCAAATACATGTTGAGGGAAAGATGCTAAATCAAAAGAGCAAATCCCTTATGATTCTATTTACATAAAGGCCAAGAACAGGAAAAGCTAATGCAGGGTGACAGAAATCAAAATATTGATATGGAGATGTTGACTGAGAAGGGACAAGAGGGAATGTCTGGGTAGATGAAAATGTTCTGTATCTTGAGTTGAATGTATACAAGGATGTATACATATAATTTATACATTTTTGTCCATTTTGCTATATGCAAATTATGTCACATACACACAACAAGCAGATCCAACCTAATGGTTAAAATCATTTTGTGTGATTTTAATTCTTTTAAATTTGTTGAGATTGGTTTTATAGCTGAGATTACTACCCATTGTGCTATATGTTCCATGGGCACTTGGAAAAAAGATGTACTCCGCTACTGTAGGATGAAATGTTTTAAAAATATAGATTAAATTATGTTAATGGGATGTTTTTGAGGTACATATCCTTGCTGAATTTCTGTCTAGTTGTTCTATCAATTGTTGAAGTAAGAGTGATAAACTCTTTAACTATAATTGTGTATTTGTCTCTTTCTCCTTCCTGTTCTACCAGTCTTTGCACATTTTTCAAATATGTTGATTAGTGCTTACATATTTAGACTTTCTGTGTCTTCTTGATAGTTTGAACTTTTACCATTATAGAACGTCCATCCCTGTCCCTGGTAATTTTCTTACCTAGGAAGTCTACAGTATCTGATGGTAATAGAGCCACTCCTGCTTCCTTTTTAATAACATTTTCATGGTATATCTTTGTCTATATTTTCTATTTTTTCATCCTCATATTTCAGTTCTGGGATAATGCTGATGATAATCTTGGCATTGTGTATTTATTTTTGGTTTTCTGTTGGGAAAGGAGTGAAGCCAGCAGGTTTTAAGAGTTCTTTGTATATTTTGGATAACAGTACATTATCAGATGTGTATTTTGCAAATATTTTCTCCCAGTCTGTGGCTTATTTTCTAATTCTCTTGACACTGTCCTTCACAGAGCACTTTTTTTTTATTTTAACAAAGTCTAGTTTATCAATTCTTTCTTCCATGGATCATGCATTCTGTGTTGTATCTAAAAAGTTATCACCATGCCCAGGTCATCTAGGGTTTCTCCTGCATTATTTTCTAGGAATTTCATAGTTTTGCATTTCATATTTATGTTTATGATTTATTGTGAGTTACTTTTTGTGAAGAGTGTAGGTCTATGTCTATATTCTTTTTTTTCTTTTGTGCAAATGGCCAGTTATTCCAGAAGCATTTGTTGAAAAGATTATCTTTGCTCTATTGTATTGTCTTTACTTCTTTATCAAAGATTAGGTGACTACATTATGTGTGTCTATTTCTGGACTCTCTAGTCTGTTGTCTTGATCTATTTGTCTATTTTTTCAACAATACAACACTGTCTTAATTATTGTAGCTTTACAATAAGTTTTGAAGTTGAGTAGCCCTCAAACTTTGTTCTTCTTCAATATTGACTTGACTATTCTGGGTATTTTGTCTCTCTGTTTAAACTTTAGAATCAGTTTGTCAAAATTCACAAAATAATTTGATGATATTTTGATTGGAATTGAATTGAATCTATGAATTAATTTGGGAAGACTGATAAATTGACAATAATGAGTCTGTCTACCCACAAACATAAAATGCCATCCGATTTGTTTGGTTCTTTGATCTCTTTCATCAGATATCATATTTTTAGTTTTCCTCATATAGATCTTACAATATTTTGTTAGATTTATACCTAAGTGTTTAATGTTTGTGGGCACTAATGTAAGTGGTAATGTATTTTTAATTTCCAATTCTACTTGTTCATAGTTGGTATATAGAGAAGAAATTAACATTTTGTATATTAACCTTGTATCTCGCAACACAACTGTAGCTGCTTTTTAGTACCATGAGTTTTTTATTTATTTGTTTGATTTTGAAAATTCTTTTGGATTTTCTACACAGATGATCTTGTCATCTGTTAACAGTTTTATGTTTCTCTTCCCAATGTGGAAATCTTTATTTGGTATTTTGTCTGATTGCATTAGTCAGGACTTTCAGTGTGATGCTGAAAATCATTGGCAAGAGGGCACATCCTTGCATCATTCCTGATCTTGGCAGGAAAGCTTCTAGTTTCTCAACATGTGGGATGATGTGAGCTGTGAGTTTTTTGTAGATGTTGTTCATCAAGCTGAGGAAGTTTCCCTCTATTCTTTCTTTTTATTTATATG
>CM052446.1:6980577-6996192 GCA_028533085.1 Varecia variegata | reverse complement strand
CCACTGCCATCCCCCCCCCGAGTCAGAACTTCAAGTGTGTCCATTCCCCAGGCAGTGCACATTGCACTCATCATGTAGGTATACACCCATTCCCTCCCCCAACCCCCTACCTCTGTCCAATACCCAATTGGTGTTATTCCCAAATGTGCACTTAGTTAGAACCCATTCTATTAAGTGAAGTATCCCAAGAATGGAAAAATAAACACCACATGTACTCACCAGCAGATTGGTTTCCCTGATCATCACCTCTATTCCTTCTTTACCAAGAGTTTTTAATCATGAATGCATGTTGGGTTTCATCAAATGTTTTTTTTTTTTTTTTTCCTACTCTATCGATGAAAGCATGTAATTTTTCTTCTTTAGCCTATTGACATCATGGGTTACATTAATTACATTAATTGATTTTTCTAATGTTGAACCAACCTTGCATACCTGGAATAAATTCCACTGGGTCCTGGCATGTAATTCTTTTTATATTGTGGGATTTTATTTGATAATATTTTGTCAAAGATATTTACATCTACATTCATGACAGATAGTGGTCTGTAGTTTTCTTTTCTTATAATGTCTTTGTCTGGTTTTGGTGGTAGGGTAATGCTGGCCATATAGAATAAATATAGAAGTATCCTCTCTGCTTCTATATTCTGGAAAAGGTTATAGGGAATTGGTATAATTTCTTCCTTAAATATTTGGAAGAATTCACCAGTAATCCCATCGGAGCCTGATGATTTCTGTTTTGGAAGGTTATTTATAGTTACAGGCTTACTAGAATTGTTTCTTTCATCTTGTTTGAATTTTGGCAGACTGTATATTTCAAGGAATTGGTCCATTTCATTTAGTTTATCTAATTGGTGGGCATGGAATTATACAAAATATTCCTTTATTATCCTTTTAATGTCCATGGTATCTGTAGTGATGAATCCTCTTTCACTTCTGATTATTATAATTTTTGCCTTCTCTTTTTTTCTTATCCTGGCTGTAGGCTTATTGGCTTTATTAGCCTCACTTTTCTGCTGGATCTAAGAAAAGTTGTTGATCTTTCAGTTTGTTAAGCATGTTTTTTAAAACAAATTTATTGATACATAATAGATGTACATATTTGGGGGTACATGTGATAATTTAATACATTCATATAATTCATACAGATCAAATCACTATAATTGGGGTATCTATTACCTTAAATATTTATTTTTTCTATATGCTAGAAACATTCATATTATTCTCTTCTAGCTATTTTGAAGTGTTCAGTAGATCATAGTAAACACAGGTCTTATTTATTCTATCTAACTGTATATTTATACCCATTAATCAACCTCTCTTTGTCCCTCCCTGTCCCCTACCCTTCCCAGCAATCATTACTGCAGTCATGCAAATTAAGATATTCACCCTCTCACATAGTTACCTTTGTGTGTGTATGTGTGTGTGTGTGTGTGTGTGTGTGATAAGAGCACCTAAGATCTACTCTCTTGGTGAATTTTTAATATATAATACAATATTATTAGCTATAGTCCTAAACTTACTCATCCTACATAACTGTAGCTTTTTATCCTTTGGCATTTTCCCCGTTTCCCCCATTTCTGCTGTTTTACCACCCCTAGTAATCACTATTCTACTCTGTTTCTATGACAGTGTTTCTACTTTTTATTTGTTTCAAATGTGTTTTAATTGCTCATTTAAGCAATTTTATCATGGCTCCTTCAAAAACTTTTACTGGATTATTCCAACAATTCTGTCATCTCAAGTGTTCCCATATATTGATTTCTTTTTTTTAATTCAGTCTGAGACTTTGCTGGTACTTAGTATGATGAATAATACTTGATTGAAACCTGAACATTTTTGAACTTGTCATTTGTTATTTGAGACTTTGAATCATATTTAAACTGTCTGTTTTCACTGGATTTCTCTGACACTAGTCCAACAGGAAAAGATGATAACTCACTTCATTAATGCCAGGTGGAGGCTGAAGTCCAGCCTCCCCACTCAGCCTCCAGAGATACCAAATCCAGAGGACTCCTCCTTACTGCTGGACAGGGGTGGGAGTTCCAACTCCCCATATGGTCTCCAGGGGCACTATAAAGGGCATGAGCTCCTCATTGCTAGGCAATGATGAAAGTCCTGACTGTCTACCAGGCCTCTTCTGAAACAACAGAAGAGGAAAGAGGAAGGGGAATATCCCAGGTTGGCTTGAAATGACAGACTCTTCACATGGTTTCCATTAACACCATGAGATCAGGGCGTGTGCTTGTTACTGGCCACTGGGAAATAAGCAGGCATGTCTTCTCAACTTTACAGACTGGATTTAGCAAGGAAAGTACTACAACAGTCAGCCCATCCACAGATGGGTTTGCTGCTGGAGTCTTTGGGCAGGCTGGCCTGGTTCCCAGGTTAGCAGGTGGTTGGGCCTGGTGCTTGGTCCACTAGGATAGGCCTGGAGCCTGAATCCACACTGGGAGGCCTGGAAATTGGATTTCTAAGGTCAATCATTCATCCTGGGTCTGCAGGGCCTTACCTAGGTGCAGGAGGCCAGGCCTGGATCCTGTGTCTATAGGGGCCAACCTGGTGCCTGGGCTCACAGGAGCTGGCCTCGTGCTGGGGTGGGCATGGATCCTGGATCTGCAAAGGTAAGCCTGAAACCTGGGTCTGCATGGGCAAGCCTAGATCCTAGGGCCACAAGGGCTGTCCTGGCACTGTGGTGGGCCTGGAGCTGGCAGCTTTGAGAGCCAAGTTGGTATTGGGGCAGCCTGCCACCGGGCCAGGGCTGCAGCCTGAATGTGCAGGGGCTGGCCTGGAGCCAGGGTTCACTGGTACAGTCCTGGAGCTGGGGTCCTTAGGCAAGTCTAGTGCTCACTTCCCTCTCCTCCCCTGAGCAGATGGGGTAGGGGCGAGTTGATGCAGGTAATGCAAAACTTTCTTACCCTCCTCAATGAGTCTTCATTCTCTGCCTCTCCCAGGTGCTGTAACCTCTCACCTGGATTCCTTACCTGTTGGGAAGGCATTTTCAGGTATGGATAGTTGTTCAAACTGATGTTTCTGCAAAGGAACAAGCACTAGAAGGTCCTATTCCACCCATCGTTTTGCTGTAGGACATTGAAAAGCTCCGTTTTTGCTCCACATTTTGTCTGTTAATAGTTTGGAAGTTTGTATAATGTATAATGATTTTCGCTATGGATTTTTTATTTGTATTGCTTTTGTGGCCTAGGATGTGATTAGTTTTGAAAATGTTTCATCTGTACTTGAAAAGAAGGTGCACTCACTGCTCTTTGAGTTCAGGGTTTAGAGAAATGACTCCTAGGAGTCCATATTTGCCTGAACTGGGACCTGACAGGTTTGACAAATGCAAGGACAATTTTAATGTCAATTTCTCCTAGGAACATGAAAATTTGACTCATCCCCTCCCTGCAAACACACATGCAGTGCATCGTTCATGTTCTAATACTTGAAGATAAGTCTTTTCTAGCTATGACCATAGGCAGGCTCCTTATTTTCCTGCTGAATCCCAAGGTGTGAGTGTTTTTTTTTTTCCTACTTTCACTAATTAATAGCCAGGTCTAGGTTCCTGCCTTTATGAAAAGAACTTTATTCCAGCTTCTGCCTGTACATGGACTCTTTATTAGGCATCAAAACCCCGGCTTCTGGGATATAGTTGGTCCCCTTAATCCTGTGCACAGCTAGGTTTCACCTTTTGATCATTATTTGGGATTTGAACTTCCTTTTCATGTAGCACTGGACATTTCCCTTTTTTTTTTTTTTTTTTTTTTTTTTTTTTGCTTTAAAGCTCAGATACATTATTTTAAATAAGTGTTTGTCCGTCATGTTTTATGTATTTAGAGTGAAGTCAGGTTTTCTACATCTGCTCAGTCTACCCACCCAGAAAAAGTATTCTGGCTTTGAATTCTGGGATGAGCTACCTGATGTTATGATCTAGCCTTCACTGAGTTCCACATGTGCATGAATAATAATAAATACAGTAACTAATCTGTATTATGTTATTATTGAGGATTCTGTATCGAAAGTCCAACCTCTATGTCATGTCATAGGTGGTATGGCATCATGGTTAACGGTACAGATTCAGGTGCCAAACCGCCTTATTTCAAATGCTGGTTCTGATATTAATTGTATGACCTTGGGCAAATTACTTAGACTCCTCTTCTCTGACCTATAAAATGGGGTCACAATATTTACCTATTTTATGTGCTTTTGTGTAAAAGTCAGCTTATACATGTAAGGTAATTAATTATAACAATGCCCAGCACATAGCAAAGACTTGAAGACTCGGTTATAATCCCGTGTCAGTGTACAGCATACTCTATGTCTTTTAATCCTTGTAAACTTGTCCTTGTCTATACTCTTGTAAATTATGTACTATTATGGTCCCTTCACACATTGCCTGGCACAAAGTAGGCTCCGGATAAATATGTTGAATAATAATAGAATTCTCAATATTTAAATGAGGAAATGAAACAATGTGAGTGGATAACTGAGCCTGTGTCAGATGGGTTGTAGGTGGTAGAGCAGAGTTTTGATTGATGCTTATTTTCCTATTAACCACAAGGTTCTCATCAGCCCATGGAAACTCTCTCTAGTCAGCTATACCACCATGGATAAGGGAGGGTATTCTTCTGTAAGAATCTATATTTCCCTTCCCCACGTTTTCCTCTACTCTTTTTTTGCATTCTCTTTCCTGTGATGCAAAAGACATTCATTATCTTTCATTATCTTGCTTCTTTCTCTGGACTTCTATAATTGCCTGTGCTCTTGTTTTATACCAGCTTTTGCTAATATGACTTCATTGGGTGATTTTTTTTATCCTTCTCTCTTCTCTAGATCAATAGTCTCTGTTCCCCTCACCTGATAATTCTACCAGCTTTCATTTGCAAGTCCTTTAAAGCCCTGGGGGAGAAAGCCATTTGAACTTCTTCCTTTTATCATGTTTTGTCTTTCTTCAAAGCAGAGCAGTTTCCTTTACCGTGGTAGCAATTTTGTCCTTTCTGGTGCCCTTTCTGTCACAGTCTCTCCATGTGCAGGGGCTACTACAGCCTTTGGCCAGGTGCTAAGATGTTAAGAAAATGTAAAGATTCTATTAGGTGGTGAGCCAGGTGAGTTACTAATGTGATCAGCACCGGTGTCCTCCAGAGCTTCCATTAAGGAATTGTGCAGGCATTTTACTGCAAGAAGAGTTCTGTCTTTTTCTCCGGATCTCTTCTTTGGTGTTTTGATTTACATGAAGGGTGTGCCAACCCCAGGATTCCCTGATAGTGGAAAGGTGGGAGACTCATTTTCTTTGTAACAAAAGGAAGAATCACAAGGTGAGAGAACCGCCACATGGCCAATGCCACTTGTGATAAACTCTGGAGTGTGACTGTCACCCCTAGAATAACATGGGATAGGAAGAATGCAATTTCCCCTGCATCATTTATCCCTATACTTCCTTAAACTTTGGCAAGATAAAATCATACACCCTAATGCTCTCCCTCTCTTAGAGAAACGAAAATTCTATCGTCAGAGAAAGGAAAATCTCATCATCAGAAAGGAAAATCTAATGGCCATTTGTTGTGTGCCTAATGTTATGAACTGGATTGTGTTGAAGCTCTAACCCCAGCACCTCAGAATGGAACTGTATGGGCCATGAGGGTTCTAATTCAGTCTGACAGGCATCCTTATAAGAAAAGAAAATTCGGACACAAAAAGAGATACCAAGAATGTGCAAACGAAAAGATCATGTGACAGCACAAAGAGAAAGTGGCATCTGCAAGACAAAAAGAGAAGGTTCAGAAGAAGCCAACCTTGCCAACACCTTAATCCTGGAGCCTCTCTCTGTTGCTGTGTAGGCAGCCCCTACTAGGTATGCATATCATGCATTCCAATGGTGGCCACATCCCCTCACTGAACACCAGCCTTTTCAGACTCTCCCTCCTTGCTGTTCCTGACATGCAGTTTTTCGGGAACATAGCATGGACTCCAGGTCATAAATCATGGCCAACTTGGTGGATTTAGGTTCCCTCCGAAGGTGGTCACATGGCAGGCTCCCCTCTGCTTTGCAGAGAGGCTGCCTGAGAGTCATGCTGCTTCAGAATTATAAATCAGCACCAGGCATGTGACAGCATTCTGACAGTGGCACTATCATTGTCCTGGAAATAAGAAATGCAAATTTCTCTTCCCTCATTGCAAAGGCAACCAGCAGACTTACTCTGTGATGTTGATCAATGACTTTAATCTATACCTGCCTTCTTCCTCTCAGCTCAGGACCAAGGCAGTTTTTTATTTCCCCAGGTGTCATGTGAGTCATTTGGGCCACCTTGAAACGGTGGCTATTACAATGGTAAGTTTGGGAGAGCAACCTTAATTGTAGCTATTTCACCTGCAAACTGAATCCTGGAGGCTTCAACAATTAGGAGCTATGTGACCTTGACAATTCAGTTGGCCTCCCTAACTCAATTGCTCATATGACAAATGAAGACAAAAACACCTACAGCAGAAGCTGGCTTTGCTTCTGTAAACAGGGAGAATTTCTTATCTTGTGTTTATTTACTGTATTTAGTATTAACTGGCCAGAGTGGTTAGGTAAGAAATGATAAAGAAGTGAGTTTGTACCAATGTATTAATCAAGGCACAGGAAAAATAGGAGTAGATGCTTTGCCAAGAGTTTGTGCAACTTTGTTTTTCACATAGTAATTGACAAGCAGATCTTGCTGAAGAAAAGATGGATGATAACACTAGAGAAAAAGAAGACTAGCATGAACTGTGCACATGCTGGGTTTCAGTTATTTACAAGGATCATCGCCACATATAAATTACCTCCATTATCCTCCACTTTTCTCAACCCAAAATGAAGTCTCTGGGTTGTTTTAATAATATCATTTGTAAGCAGATTATAGAAAGATATATGCTAACTATATGTGGGATTTATATAATATTACAAGTTTGATGCAGGAATTCCAGGTGTTGGAAGAAAATATATAGTTGAAGAAATCCATTTGAGATCCTGCCAAGGTGGAACATAGATGCATCCAACACTTAAGAGTTATTATAGGTCTAGAAAAACTGATCACAAGCAAAAAGAACAAAACTGGAAGAATCAAATTACCTGACTTCAAATAATACTACAGAGCTATACTAACCAAAACAGCATGGTACCAGCATAAAAACAGACACATAGGCCAATGGAACAGAATAGAGAACCCAGAAATAAATCCACAAATCTATAGTGAACTTATCTTCAACAAAGGTGCTGACAACATACAGTGGGGAAAGGACAGTCTCTCCAATAAATGGTGCTGGGAAAACTGGATATCTATATGCAGAAGAATGAAACTAGGCCCTTGTCTCTTGCCATATACAAAAATCAACTCAAAATGGATTAAAGACTTAAATTCAAGACCTGAAACTATGAAATTAATAAAAAAAATTGGGTAAATGCTTCAGGACATTGGTCTGGCCCAAGACTTCTTGAGTAATACTGCCAAAGCACAGGCAACCAAAGCAAAATTGGACAAGTGGGATTCAATCAAGCTAAAAAGCTTCTGCACAGCAAATGAAATAGTCAACAAAAGGAAGATACAACCCACAGAATGGCATAAAATATTTGCAAACTACCCATCTGACAAGGGACTAGTAACTAAAACATATAAGGAGCTCCAACAATTCAATGGGGAAAAAATCAAACAATCAGATTAAACAATCAGCAGATGATCTGAATAGACATTTCTCAGTAGACATACAAATGGCCAATAGGTATGTGAAAAACATGCTCAACATCATTAGTTGTTGAGCCTAAGAATACTGAGTTATAGAAATGCCTCCTGCAATTTTGGAGACAAGATTTGATTTCAGAAGTCAAATAAGGCTTTGCCTTAAAGAAAAAAATAAATGTGTTAGTTCAAAAGCTGCCTCGCCTCAGGAGGGCGTCTCACTGGTCAATGATAGCTGCATTTCAAAGAGACAGCTATAAGCTGGGCCTATGGTTCTCACCTGTTTTGAAAGACAGGACAGGTCTTATCTAGAGCCATGGGTTGCCAGAAACTGACCGACAAAGACTGCCGGAGGTGAGAGCTGATGTTATAGATATGCCAATGCCCAAGCCAGGCCCTGACAGAACCATGCGGTTAAAGTAATAAACCAAGGTACCGCTCATATTGACTTCTGAGATCCTCTCTGTCTCTAAGAACACAATCACCAGAGCCAAGATGTCTCTGTTTTTTGCTAAAGTAATAGCCTTATCATAAACCTTAGAAGTTTGCCCTAAGAAGACTTTGTAACTCATTGTTCCCCTAGATAGAGCTAGTTAAAGGATCTGTAGTAGCCTTTTAGAAGACTTTGACCCTAAACCAAACTGCCTGTTAGTATGTAAATCTCATTGCCCTTGGCAACGGGAGCCTGTATCTGCCCTATAAAATACCTGTGTGGAGTTTCAGTCCTTGTTATATTTCAGCGGGAGAAATATATCCATCCGGACTCCTCCTTTGTCTATTTTCATAAACCTTTACTTTATAAACTATATCTTTGGCTCTGTGTATTATTATTATTATTCTTTTATATTCTGTTTCCTACTATGTTTTCATACTTTGCGATGACCCCTGCCTGAGAGACCGGGTCGGAAGAGGAAAAAACCTCTTTACGGGGAGCGTAGCTAACTCCCCGCAATTAGTCATCAGAGAAATGCAATTCAAAACTATAATGAGATATCATCTCACCCCAGTTAAAATGGCTTTCATAAAAAAGGCAATAATGAATTCTGGAGAGGATGTGGAGAAAGGGGAACCCTCACACATGTTGGTGGGAATGTAAATTAGTGCAACTGCTATGAAGAACAGTATGGAGGTTCCTCAAAAAACTAAAAATAGAATTACTATATGGCCCAGCAATCCCATTTCTGGGTATATATCCAAAAAAAAAAAAGAAAATCAATATATAGAAAAGACATCTGCACTCCCATGCATTCCCATGCACTGTTTACAATAGCCAAGATTTTGGATCAACCTAAGTGTCCATCTGTGGATGAATGGATAAAGAAAATGTGGTACATATACACAATGGAATATTATATAGCCATGAAAAAGAATGAAATCTTGCTATATGCAATGTATGGATAGGATTGGAGAACATTATGTTAAGTGAAATAAGCCAAACACAAAAAGACAAATCTCACATTACCACTCATTTGTAAGAGCTAAATATTAAAAATAAAAATTGATCTCATAAAGACAGAGAGTAGAATGACAGTTACCAGAGGTTGGGAAGAGTAGCAAGGAGTTGGGGATAAAGTGGGGATGGTTAATGGATGCAAAAATATAGTTAGATAGTTAGATGTAATGAACAATATTTGATAGCACAACAAAGTGACTATAGTCAATGATAATTATGGTATATTTTACAATAACTAAAAGAGTGGAATTGGAATGTTCCTAACACAAAGAAATGATAAATAGCTGAGGTGATGGATACCTGAATTACCTTTATTTGATTAATACACATTGTATGTCTGTATCAAAATATCACATGTACCCTATAAATATATACAACTATTATGTACCCATAGTAATTAAAATAAAAAAATTTGAAAAAAAGAATAATAGAAGGCTAGAGAACATAAAATGCCCAAAATGTCTTGGGAGGAGAGAAGGATGCAGATCAACCTCTCTGAGTGACAGTGACACCGTGGTGGCTGGCTCATGACTTCATCCTGCCTAGTAATGCCACAGTTGGCTATTAAGGAATGTGGTTATTATGGTGATAGAAAAAACCTTAAACGTGTCCTTCTGGGCATGTCCTCCTATTCTTTATCCAAGGACATCATAAAATTAATATAATTTCTGAGAAATAGAATGGTTTGTCTTCCTGACACTAGCCCAGAAACTCAAGCAGGCAACAGGGGAGAGCCTGGTGGTCCTTAAACTTCAGCTGCATCTTGTTGTAAGAATGCCCGTGTATTTATGTAAGATCTCACACAGCTATCAAGACCAGCAATACTCTGGCTCTACTGGATAACTGATGGACCAGTCAATCACAAAGAAAACTGAAGATCCAGGGAGGACTGACCAAAGCTTTTGACTCTGTATCAAAGAGCCTGGAAAATAGAAAAGTCATGTATGAACACTTTTTACCACCAACTGGCTGATCATGAATGATCAAAGCAATAAACTGTGAATATATATGGGAAAGGAGTGGGAATAGTAATTAGGGACTTTTTCTGAATCTTTGAGACTAATGAGAAAATAATTTGATTGTTATGGACTGAATGTTTGTGTTCCCCACAAAATTTACATATTGAAGATTTAACCGCCAGTATGATGGCATTTGGAGATGAGGCATTTAGGGTGTAGTTAAGGTTAGATGAGGTCAGGAGGATGGGGGCCTCATGATGGAATTAGTGTTCCCATAAGAACAGATACCCGAGATCTCTCTCTCTCCGGTCCCCACGCGCACACAGAGAAGAGGCTATGTGAGCACACCACAGAATGAAATCCACTCTGCCAGAACCTTGACCTGGAGATGGTCTTTTACCCTCCAGAACTGTGAGAAATACTTGTATGTTGGTTAAGCCACTCAATCTTGGTATTTTGTTATGGCAGCCTGAGCAGACTAAGAAAGTGATCAATAGAGCTATGTCTAAAATCTTCATTCTAAGTTCTTGCCTCCCCAAAACTAATTTTAGGTTTTATTTGACAGTGGCGTAGAGCAGTCAAATGGAGCATGTTAGCAAGATGTTCTGATATGTTAAAAGGCAAATGCCTCACTTCAAAGATCTAATCAAAGCAATAGACAGTTATCTCTGGCAGGAAGTTTGGGAGGTGTGATACAGTGGGAGCTGAGAACAGCCTGGATTGCTGTAATCACCAGCCTGGTTTCTCCCTGCACAGTGTCCCAGCCTGGCAATCCCTCAGCTCCAGGCTTTAGCGACTGGCCTGGACCTCTCGGTCATGTTGCTTGGTAGCTAGTTATGTGAACAAGCACGGAGGGAGGGCCGCCAGTGTCAACTGATTCTTCAACGCAAAGGCTTTCAAATTCTTCATCTTATCTCCCTTTCTGATATCATCATCCTAGGGCAGCATCTCTTCATATCGCATCATGAGAATATTTCAGCACTCCCTGCCTACATGTCCATGCCTCTTATAGTTTTCCTACAATACCAACAATATATTTATTTCATAGAACTGATCATTCCACAAAAACAGCTGATGGTTACCTGCCACCTGCAGACGCCCTGGCCCTGATTTTTTGCTCCAGCATCATCTCTGGCCAGGACCCTCTCTAACCCCTCGGCAAGCTCCACCATTATACTACCCACCTTTCCTGAGCGAGTGAGTCTTTGGCTTTCCCACCTGCAGAGATGGCCTTCCTAAACTTTTCCTGTCTCCAATGGCTTTAACCCACCATACAGCATCAGAAAGTCATTGCTTATTGTGGCAGACAGAAAAATGCCCCCTCTAGAGATGTCTACAACCTTTGGAAATGTCTTTACATGGTGAGGGAGAATTAGGGTTGCAGAAAGAATTAAAATCACTAATCAGCTGCCCTTGATGTTAAGGATTATCCAGGGGCCTTATGTAACCACAAAGGCAGAGGGAGGCAGAGGAGTGAGTGATGCAGTACGAGAAGCACTTGGTTGGCCACTGTGGCTTTGAAGCTGAAAGGGGTCAGAGCGAAAGAACATGCACAGCCTCTGGATGCCGAAAAAGGAGAGAGAATGGATTCTCCTGGGGACTCCAGAAGGAATACAACCCTGCCGACACCTTGATCTTTAACCCTGTGTGACCCACTTTGGACTTCTGACTTCTAGAACCGTAAGATAAAAAATTTGCATTGTATAATTCACTAACTCTGTGGTAATTTGTTACAGCTGTGATAGAAAACGAATATGCCTATACTCATTATTTTATTCATGTTGAGACCCGTTGAAGTTCATCCATTTGCTAAGCTCTGTGGTAGAAACAGAAGGGATGGAAGATACTGTCCTGGTCCACAGACACTTAAAATCCACTTTGGAGAGATAATAATAGCTAACATTTATTGAACACGTACTCTGGCAGGCATGTGCTATAGACGGAATGATTGTGTCCCCCCAGAATTCACATGTTGAAATTCTAACCCCTATATTATGGTATTAGGAGGTGGGGCCTTTGATAGGAGAGCATGTCATGAGCGTGACCTTGTGAATAGGATCAGTGTTCTTATGAAAAAGACCACAGAGAGCTCCCTCTTCCCTTCCACCACGTGAGGTTACAGCGAGAAGATGACCATCTATGAACCGAGAAGGAGGCCCTCACCAGGCACTGAGTCTGCCTGCACTTTGATCTTGATCTCCCCAGCCTCCAGACTGTAAAAAACAAATTTCAGTTGTTTATAAGCCACTCAGTTTTTTGTTATAGCTGCCCAAGTTGACCAAGACAACATCGCTCTACCATTATATATCTTACCTTACTGCCACTTCCCACAACACTGTACACTAGGCTCCAAGGGGTTAATAAGTAGAATAAGTTAACATGAGGGAAGAATTAGCATTTGAACTTAAGTCCAAGTGACATTAGCTAAATCAATTTAGCTACCCCTCTTTTTTTTTTGTAATAAAGGAACAGATATTTGCTTGGGGGTTTCAGAGTGAGGAGGTACTATTTGAACTGGAAGGATCAGTAATAGTTTCTGGGAGTAAGAAGATTTTTGAACTGTATCCAGGCTTAGGTGGAATATCATCTATTATCATTGCATGCACAGTAAGGTGACTATTCACGGCTTCTGTTTGTCATATTTCCAAAATTTAACTGTGCTTGTGTGATTGAGGTTCCTATTTTCTTGCTAGCTGTCTACCAGGGCCTGCTCTTGGGCCCTAGAAGCTGCCCTTAGACCCTTGCATGTGCCCCCTCTTTTCGTAACATGGTAGTTGAATCATCTTCGAAGCAAACAGGAAACTTCACCTTCTTTTTAAGGACTCACTTGATTAGGCCAGAACCACCCAAGATCGTCTCCCCTTTGGTGAACTCAAAGTTGACTGAATAGTAACCAAAGCACGGGAGTGATAACCAGTCATATTCACTAGCCACCTCCCCCCCACAAAGGGAGAGGACTGCACAAGACATGGACACCAAGGGCTGTTCAGGGCCATCTTAGAACTCTTCCTACCACATTGTTTATTTGGACATATGAAGAAGCAACAATAAAGTTAAAATTCAGTTCTTAAGTAGCTCCGATGTTTGACGTAAAGCCTTCGTTACTACTTGGAGATTCTTTTGTTTAAATTTGATCTGTTTAACTGCAAATGGCCCACTAAGAAACCAAAAGAAAACCTGAAGCCAGCAGGGTGTGATCTACTGGATGATAGGTAGAAGGGGCAAGAGAATCTTAAGTAACATGGCTTTAGAATCCAGGTATAAAAATGGATATGCTCTTTCCCATTCTTCCTAAACTAATCATCACTGGTTGACAGGAGCGCATTTAATGGTCTGCATGTATGTTTACTTTCTCCTACATACGAGTAACACTTTACACCAGAGTCACATTTTTATCCCGAGTTTGACATAGGGATATTCTTAGAATAAGCTCTCAAAAGACATTTTTTTAGTTATTGTTAATTCCATTAGAAATTAAAAATAAAGTTTCATTTGGGAAAATTGATTTTTAAATGTTAAAACTTCAATTAAAAACATTAAAATTCATTTCTTGTTGTAAAGTCCTATGGGCTTTGACAAATGTGTATTGTCATATATATGTCACTACAGTATTACACAGAATAGTTTTACTGACCTAAAAATTCTGTGTTTCCCCTGTCCAGCTCCTCCCCAGTATGCCTGGTGATTTGCCATCTTTGTAATTTTGCTTCTTCCAGAATGACATATAACATTGAATCATGCAGTATGTATCCTTTTCAGACTGGCTTCTTCTTTCACTTAACAATAGTCATTGAAGACTCATCTATGTCTCTGTGTGGCTCAGAAACTTGTTCCTGTTTATCACTGAGTCATATTATGTTGTAGGGAGGTGGCACTGTTTGTTTATCCATCACCTGTTGAAGGACATCTTGGTTGCATTCGGGTTTCAGGGATATGAAAATTAAAAAGCTACTATAAACATTTCCAAGCAGATTTTTTTTATAAGCTTAAGTTTTCAAATCAGTTGGGTAAATACCTAGAAGCACGATGTTGGATAATATTATAAGACTATGTTTGACTTTGTAAAAGACTAGCAAAATCTCTTCCAAAGAGCCTGTAACATTTTTGCATTCCTGCCAGAAGTGGATGAGAGTCCCTGTTGTTCCACATTCTTGCCCAAAATTGGTATTGTCAATATTTTGGATTTTTGTCCTTCTAATAGGTGTGTAGTAGTCACCTTTGTTTTTGTCTTCACTGGGTATAGAATTCTAGGTTTATTTACCTTTTTTCTTGCAGCACTTTAAAGATGATCTTCCACAGTCTTCTTGCTTGATTTTTTTTCTTCCAAGAAATCTGCAGTAATCCTTGTATATATTCCTCTAAATACAAGTGTCTTTTTTTTTTTTTATTCCTCTGGATGTTCTTAAAATTTTCTCTTTTTCACTGGTTTTGAGCACCCAGGTTATGATATTCCCGGGTATAGTTTAATTCATATTTCTTATACCTATGGTTTGCCCATCATCTTGAATCTGTGTTTGCAATATTTTTATCAAATTTGAACATTCAAAGTTCAAAATTTCAAAAAGTGAAATACTTGGACTTGATATCTTAACACAGAACCCCATTGGATTTAGCCCAAAGTAAAAGACTTTATAAACAATTTGTCACCCTCCTTTGGTCTATCAGGACAGAGCCATCAGTGCTCTCAACCAGTGGGCAATGGGGAAACACCAGGGCACATGGCAGCATGAGCAGTAGCAATGGTTCCCCTACAGTATGAGGAAAGATGGCAAGATGACTGCCTAACTTTACAAAGCCCCCTAATAAAAGATTTCCATATAATTTTCCTCCTACTCCTAACAGTTACTAGTAGAGCACTGTATTATAATGTGTCACCTCAGACATACCGTTTACACTCTCAAGTCTGCCCCAACTTAAAGTCTGCACAACTTAAAGAGATACCATTCATATTGCAGAACATTAGGAAATTGTTGTTCTTATGATTAGGTATTTTTGGAACTGCAATTTTTATGATTTTAATTTCCATGTAGAGGGATTAGTATGAAGGTATTAAGCAAAAAATGTGAAACTTCAACAAATAGCATCAACTTTGTGTCTTCAATTCTAGCTGGGGTCTGGAACAAAATCAAGGAACCATGATATAGTATGAGATAAGCAATCAGGATAACTGTGGTTAAGGCTAACATATTATAAAGATTATAGGTAGAATTTGGTGCCAAATGGACCTTGATCAAGATTCTGGCTCTGTCATTTACTGGCAGTATTAGAGTTAAGGAGCCTCAGTGAAATAATAGTACCTTGCTAATGGAGCTAGCAATGTCTAATTGCTATTTTGATGTCTGAATGCAATGATGTCAATTTAAGTGCTCTCAGAAACTGCCTGGTATACACTGAGCCCTCCATAAATGGTAGTTATTATTGATTAAACAATGAGGTTGAAGCTCTACTTGAAGGGACACAATGCAAAAACTTGGCTAATAGGTCCCATGCTTCTAATATAGAATGTTTTTTTTTT
>CM052446.1:6959208-6980077 GCA_028533085.1 Varecia variegata | reverse complement strand
ATACTTGGAATATACATAGTTGACAAAATATTTTATGTACAATGGGCTCCCCCAAACAATAAGGACCCAATAGAAAACAGTGTAATGCCTGAACTGGAACATCACAATTAAGATATCCAAAAGTCAAATGAGCATTTGAAAAGTTTCTTATCTCATCTATTATCAGACATGCAAACAAAAACTGGCATAAAATATCAGAATTGCCAGAATTTAAAAGACTAACAATAACATTTGCTGAGGAGTTGTGGAACAATGGAAACTTCCATAGTTTTCTGTTAGTAGTGTATGTTGGTATAACCACTTAGGTATACTGGTGGTATTTATTAAAGCTCATGTTACATACATATTTTGACACAGCAATTCTACTCCTTAGTAAATTGTTTATATAAATGTATGTATAACATTTTTAGCAATGTTATTTGTAATAATCTCACAATAGCAACAATACCAATGTCCATCAATGTTTGAATGTATAAATATATTATGTCATAGCCATATTTTGCAATCCTATACAAGACTGCAAATTAATTAACTTCATACAACAAACATACAAACAACATAGATTAGCACTGGATGATTTTGAGTTAAAGAAGCCAGACCTAAAAGACTATATGCTGTATAAATGTAAGTAACAGACAAAACTATCTGATGGTGTTAGAAGTCAGAACAGTGATTGCCTTTGCATGGAAAGTGACCGAGAGGGGCACAGTTGCTTTTATTTATGAAAATTGTGGAAGTGGAACACACTGTATGGGGGAGGGACACGCTTGTAGCCCTGGCTTGGGTGGGGCAAATGCATTACATGTAACCAAAATGTTTGTACCCCCATAATATCTTGAATTCAAAAAAAGAAAATTAAGTGCATACTTTGTGCACTTTTCTGTCTATATATTTCAAAAATTTATAGGAGAAAAAAACAGACCAAAATTTAAGTGTTTTGATAAAATTTTGTCAAATTCTTCCCAGTTCTCTTGGCTTTTGCCCTGTCGAGTGTCAAGCTCCACATGTAAAGCTACAATGTCCTGCTCTCTGTGAAAGCTAGTCAGCTCTTGCTCTCTTTCTGCAGGGAAACCTTTCATAAGATTACAGAGTTCCAACCTTCCCTGTAAGAGGTTGAAGGAACTCTAGACATTATCCTCTTCCTTCTGCAATGTCAGCTGGGGTAGTCAGACTTGAGGAGCTTCATCGGCCCAGGGGTACCTTATGCTTGGGGAGGTGTCTTTGCCCTAACCTTGTGGTAGGAGAGATTTCTTTAAAATGACACAAAAAATCAATAATTATAAATAAAGGTGTGCTTGCCCTTTGATAATTAAAGGAAGCCCAAGATGAGTCCTGCAGAAAGGGAGCAAGGCTAGCTGCATAGTGACTCTACCTCTGGAATTTATGAGAAAGCACTTGGATCATAAGATTGTTGATTCTACTGTCCATCTCAGCTAACTAGGGCAGGAAAGCAGAGAGAGTTGGAGCATCCCATGATCATAGCTCTTGAAATCTGAAGGGTTAAGAGTGATCATTTAGAAAGCTACAAACCTGGGTGAGAAGGAAAGATCCCCATCAGAAGACTTCAAGAAGTACAGGAAGAGTACTTATAGAGATGTTAACCTGACCATATTGTACTTTCCTGTGTAGATGCCTTCAGACATCTATGTCACTTCTCCAGGTGGCTTGGAGACCTAAATATCAAAAACCAAAATGTCTGTTGAAACTCATTTTTCTCATTCTAGAATAAAATGAAACAAAGGTCAATCTAAACTGTGGGAGGTACTAATAAATGCTCTCCTTGACCTTATCAATGTTGACCTCATACATTGCTTCATTTAACCAAAAATTTGTAGGAATGATGCCCCTACTTGAAGGTCTTGGCTGTCTAGCAGAGTTACAGTGGACAGCTGTTGGAACATCTTCCCAGTGCAGAGTGATACCACTGTAACTGTATCCTCCCACCCTCTCTCCCCAGCTCACACAGGGAATTCCTGGAAGGCATTTTGTGCAATGTGACCACGTTGCAGTCCTGCCCCCATCTACCATTGATTAAGCCTCATGACTAAGCTGGCCCAACCGGAAGTTTATCTTTAAGTATTGAAATTTAGGGCTGAGTGAGATGCCATGTCTCTGTGTTTGGATAATATTGATATTTAAAATTCAGGAAGCGTGGGCCACTTATTTTTAATTAGGTGGACTTGGAAGTGAAGAAACCTGGCATGCAGAGAAGGAGAAAAATAAGAAAAATGTATACAGAGACATTGCCAAGTCTCATTTCCAGTACCGTATTCCCACCCTTGGATTTCAGGAGACACCCACTCTTATTCTAAGAAATGCCTCCATTTATGCTGATGAAGTAGTGTGAGCTCTTTTTATTTGCTTTAAAATAGTCCTAATAAATAGGGCATCATCACACTGAAAAAAATGGGTAGGTATTCCATCTCAGAGTGAGTGTTGCTTATGCTGACTCAAAGTATCTGGCCCTTTAAATCTATACTTAGATTCAAGTAGATTTCCTTTTCTCCCCTCTCTCAAAGACCTCTTTTATCTTACCTGAAAAACTTAAGACTAGCTTGTCATCTCTGCTTGCAGTTTCCCTCTGGGACCAAAGGAGACAAAGGCAGTTATTTAGTTTTATTTCCTAATTGTCCTTCAAGACGTTGAAAATTGTAATTTTGTGTTTATTGACTTTTATCCTCTTGCAATTTGTTAATGTTTTCACAGACTATGTCTTATGTTACATACACATGGGGAGAGAAGGCAACACAAAATAATTTTCTGGTATTGTGTGTAAAGATCTTCTAGTAATTCTCATTCCCCAAAGAGCAAGCATTCTGGGCCACCTTCCCTTGGCAGGAGGAAGCAGAAGACACTTTTGTGGCCATTCCAGACAGCAACAGAGGAAGCGAGCACATTATGTGCAGACTTGCCTTCCCAAACCACGTTTATGTGATGGAAATCGATCTCCTGGATAGCAATTACGGATTCACTGGGGAATCGATGCAGCTAAATTCACATTGACCTCAGCAGAATAATTTATAGTGGAGGAAGTACCTTCAGGCTCTTCTCTGGGGAAACTCAAATAGGTGCAGACATGTATGCTCCTTCAGAAAATCTTTTTCTGGGAACACATGGTTGACCAGAAGGTTATAGATGGATCCTGGGCTGCCTGGCATCTGCAAGTGTTTTTGAGACCTTAAATTTTTGTGGTTTAGTTGAAGCAGGAAAAGAGCTGTAGCATGTCTCGAATAATAATAACTTTAAAAAAGTGATTGAGTATTTACTGGTCATTTAATATGCGCCAACCATGGTGCTAATCACCTATAGCACATATGGGGAAAGGAATTAGCCTGTTATTGATGACCATACTGAAGTTCAGGGATGTTAAGTCTCAGAGTACCACATGTCAGAACTAGAACTTAACACAGACAGTCTGATTTTGATGCTTAGATTTTGAGGACACACTGTAAACCATTCCCCTATTCATTCTTCAAACTATGGGGCACTTGCCAAGTTTCCAAGCCCAAGGTGTAGGCAAGGGCTGTCACAGAACCCCAGGACTGAGTGTGACCTGAGGAGCAGAGAGGAGGCCTGGCCTAAAGGAACAACATGTGGGCAACACAGTCAGCAGGCGGGAGGGACAAGTAGGACAGCTCAGTTTACAGTCAGTTGAGATCACGCATAGCATGTGCCGCCCGCAGTGAGCGCAGGGGCCAGGCGTGGGTGCTCATGAGCATCTGCAGTGCTGGTTCTACATGCAGGGAAGGTGCTCAGACACCAGGGCTTCCCGGACAGCAGGAGGAAGGAAACATCCTCACGAATAATATCAGTCCGTCCACTGGGGCAGCACTGGCCTCAGAGTCAGAGCCTACGGCACAGTTCTGGCTGTGCCACTCTGTGTCCTTGGCCAGATCACACGGCTTTCCAAACCTCTCTTCCATGGGATGGGGAAATCTTTATTTTGACTGCATGCATAGCCAAGTGACACAGAAGAGGAGTGGCAGAACTCACGCTCATTTGGACTCCAAATCGCAGAATCATTTTGTCCATCATGCCCAGCATCGATCCATCGCAGATGATTTAGCATTTGCCAAAGGCTTTGTGAGCTGCACGTTTTGGAAGAATTCTTGAGCCGTGGAGAGTGTGACCACTTTGTAGTCCTATGTCCTCTCCACCCCAAAGGCTGCCCCACCCGTCCTTAGCTGTAGTATGGTAAATAAGCCCAAATGGCTTTGTTTCTGTCGTGTATCATTTAGCCCACTTCAGTCCCAGAGCAGAATGTTCTGCGGTTTGCTCCGGATTCCTTCTTTGCTCCTTCACCTCAGCCTTCCCCTCGCCGCTCATCAGCCAGCTCAGCCCAGGCCCCCAGCGTACGTACTGAGACCTCTCAAGGCGTTTGGGGCCTTCACCCACACCTGTCACAACTCACCCTCATCTTTGGACAGTTCTGGTAGTTCCTGGTCCTTCCTGTTACTCTCCCATGACTTTTTAACCCCCTAATGAAACAAGCAGGAGACTCCAGGTTTTATTTTCAGTGGGCAGAGGGCCTGGGGATACTTGGGGTTCCGTGAAGTTAGGACTCCCCCGATTCAACAACAGCTATCCCAGAGCCAGGAGAGTAGGATACAGAAAGAAAACGAGGAGAATGAAAGTTTGGCGTTTCTGAGGACTAGACCTCAGGTAATGTAGCATCTTCCATTTGGAGCTGCAAATCATTATTCGCTTGCCTGGCCGAGGCAGGATTCCGGAATGCTTCTGTGTTAAAACTAGGTAAAGTAAGCTTTTGCTAGACCGTGCTGTGAAAAATGCCACTTTTGTACCAAAGTTATTTGATTGAATTTCTTAAATCGCCTTTATCAAAATGGTTGTTTGAGAACTTCCTAACCATCTATCAGTAGAAGTATTTGCAGAGATAAAGAACATCAGAGAAGAGGCCAGACTAACTCCTATTTTGGAAGAAAGGTGTTATTGTGGGTGGAGGTTGGTTTTTATTTTAATTTTTTTTTTTTTTTCCTGAACAACATCCTAGAAGCAAAGGACAGTTGCAGAGTTGATTCACTGGGGCAATGCCACGTGACTTGCAGATGAAGGCCCTCATGCTTTTCTGCCCTGTGTGCATGATGTCCAGTGACTAAAACCCAGAACCTCCACGTTTGAGCCCTGCAAAGAAACTATCTAGGGAAGAAAGTGAGAGATGTTCTCTGCTTGCCCTCGTGGTTCTCACCTTCCACGTGTGTGTGTGTGTGTGGGGGGGGGTGTCTGTCTATTTGATGGCTGCCCCCAGCAGCCTTTGCTTCCTGGACACACTGCTTTGTCTCCAGAGCTCTGACGCAAGGGACGGGGTGACCCCTTGGCATAGGAGAGATGGACTGGTGTTTTTCCAAAACCTCAAATTCTGAAGGTGATCAAAAATGGGGAATGGGCAAAGTGCTCCCACCCTCTGCTTCATCATACAAAGCTCCTTTGACCCTGTCTCAGCTGGTGCCTACCCCAGGCCCACGGGCCCTGGATGATCTCACTCTGTCTCCTAAGGTGTAGACCTTGTTCTCCCAGAATTACCTGTTCTACCTGTGTTTCTCCCCTCCTGGCTCTGCGGTTGCACATGCAGAGCCCCAGCTAACACGTGAGATAATTTCTAGCAAGCTGGCTTCCCTCATGGCCAAGAGAACATCCCCACCCTGATGTCCACTTCCCCCTTGGAGCCTGCCCCTTCAGATCCCACTTTGGCTACACAGACATGCCTTTTCACCAGGACCCAGACTCTGTGAATGAGCTCTCTCTGCAGGTATGGCTTGACCCTCCCCCAGGGGTACAAGCTTCCGCTCGCAGAGCAACTCTAAGGTACAAGTGTCATTACTATACACGCTTTATAAATCAATACACTGAGGAACAAATAGATTAGATTATTTTCCCCAAATCACACAGCTCACAAAGGATAGAGCTGGGATTTGAATCCAGATAAATTTGAGCACTAAGCGACAGTCATTCTCTGCTGGCTGCTGTAGTCTCAAGTTTCTAATGCACATCATATATTTTATGAAAACAAACAATCTGCCATAACTAATTCCAAACCTGCACTGGTATGTTTTTAACTAGGCAACTTTTATTTATTGAGATCTCTGGGTAAACCTGTGTAGGCTCACTATTTATTACTGTGCCTCTCACTCTGAAATAGGACTGGCTGGTAACTTGAAAAATGGATAGAGAATTGTATCATTGTTCTCTGACTGGTTAAAATCCCTCCTTCCAGGCTGAAATGCTACTGTATGCTGTCAGTTCTCCCAGGCATTTATCCTGGAGTTATAGTGCAGACCATTAAGCTTGGGGGTATTCTCAATTCTTTGCAATTTCATAAACTGTGAAATTTAGGCCCCATTGAGCGCAGAAGGCTGAGCAGTAAGTGGGTGTGTATTGTGAGTGGAATGCTTTGTGCTTCGAGAATCCCTGTAGAGAAAAGCAAAAGGAGGAGAGTGTCAAACTTGAATCAGACCACTCAGGATCTTGTGACCCCTCCTGTTCGACTTTACAATATCTGGCAATGCCCCTCCCCTTCTACAGTAGCTGTAACCCTGGGGGACGTGTGGTTCTCCTAAGAACTGCCTGGGTAGTGCCTGTGCCCTTCACGTCTCACCTAGGTCCTTCTGAAGACCTCAGCCCAGCTGCCTCCTCAGGTCCGCTGGGCTGCCTATTCCACGCCAACTCCTTGCTGCACACTTTGCTCTGCAGTTCCTTCTGAACTTGCCCTTTAATTTACCTTCTTTTTTATTTCTATGGCTGGACTTTGTAGCATCAGTTCATGACAATCTCACTATTGGCAGGAGGCTGGCCCTCTGCTTCCTGTCCCGCAGCTCCCTGCTCTCTCTGCTGGTCTCCCTGAATTTCTCTCCCCATACTTGGTGTTTGGGGTAACTGAATGCCAGCCTAGGTGAGAAGCACAGACTTCCCTGAAACAACCTGGCTAACAAGACCCCTATGGTGTGGCCAGTCCTAGAGACAAGAGTTCCTGAGCTTTATAGCTCTCTTCAAGCCGGTCTTTACCAGTGGGTCCACGTATGCATGTACACATGTGCAAGTGTGTGCATGCATGTGTGTGTACGTGGTGCACGAATGTGCATGCATATGTGTGTATGTATACATGAAAGTGTGTGTGTGTAGAGGTGGAAAAGGCAGGGAGGGTGGATCCTTGACCAATTTTTCATCAACATTACTTGATCCAACAAGTAATCCCAGGTAGGGAGCCAAGACCCTAGTGTGGAGATGTGACTCCACCCACGGTGTGGTACCACATGGCAGTGTTTACCTTTCTGTCATTCTCAGAGAAGCTCCTCGGGAAGCTTTGTGGCACCAACACCCTGAAATGTACAGGAAGTGGGCAAAGGGCTGGAGGCCAGACCGAGGGCCATGGATGGTCCCGACCTGGAAGAACTTGTGGGACAGAAAGAAACAGATCAGAAGTAATTGCTATGATACAGGAGGTGATGGGAGATTAGAAATCGCCAGTGTCCTGGTGTTTGTGGGGGTTACCATGGGACAATGAGTGGAAACTCTATTGCTGGCGGTTTGGCAGCACTTTATCCACTCACAGGTGGCCGTGGGGAAAGAAGGACCGCTTAGATGCACTTCTGCCTGCCTGTGCCCTGCAGGACTCACTGCAGCTCTGTCTGGGCAAGTGTCTGGGGCCACGTGAGGGGCAGTGGATGCAGCAACTGCAGTTCACTTCGCTGGTTCCTGGCTTTAGAGCGACCCTGCGGACATGCCCTGATTTTCTTCAGTACAGCAAGAATGTGAAAATTAGAAAGCCATGGACATTTCCAGGAAAAGCCAGCTGAAGTACCAAATCAGCTGCAAGTTTACAAATCTAGAAAACTAGAAATTGTCTCTATTTAAATGTATAAATATATTTTTTGGTTCTTTTAAAAATAGAATTCGATGAGAAAATATCCAGCGGCTGATCGTGGGCTATTATAAACCTAAGCTTATTAACGACTGACCCCTGAGACGCACTCCTGCATCCCCGTGCCCCTCACACTCACAAGCACACACACATCAGCACCTTTTCTGCCTCTGGGCCACCTCGGTCTTTACCTCACTCCCTGAATGTGCCCTGCACCCTCCTTTCTCGGGAAACTTGCGCTCACTCTTCCATCTGCCTGGAATGATCACGCCTCCCTCTTTTGCCCAGCGGACTCTGTTGACTTCTGCATCTGTCTTCAGGACATACCCTCCTACTAAGTGCTTACTCATCTGTGGCACTGGCCAGAGTTATAGTCGTGGTGATGTCAGAATTTCTGGACTGGTACCCAGATGGGTACACTGTGAGGTTCTTCATTTTCTCGTGCTGACGACCTCACTCTGGCTGATTTAAGGTGGAATCTAAATGTGGCTAAAGTTGTCTTGATCCCTTTAAGTTCAGAACATTCTCTTTTTGATAAACTATTGAAGTCAAAATTCTCTAATTCCTCACTAGGTCTTTTTCTCCTCTCTTAAATATATCCCTCTCCCCTGACCCTACCCAAGAAGGTGTTTGGAGGCAGAAGGAGGTTTACACATCCCCAAGGTACAAATAGACCAAAAATGTGACTTGTCCCCAGCTGGCCTCCACGTCCTCACTGGCCTCTTGGCCTCTCGTCCTGCCTGGTGACCAGGCCTCCTGTGCTAGCACACACGGAGGTGAATCTGGGCCTTTCCAGATTGTTGAGTGTCATGTCACACCCACTGCTGAAAGCCACAGATCTTGCCTCTTCAGCTTTGATGCCCCACACATTCTGTGGTCTCCTTGCCCTTCCCCAAGCCTCTCCCGGTCCACTGGGCAGTGGCACTAAAGTACTATAGCATGGTCACTGGGGCCAGTTTGGGGATGAATCAGTCAATTGAGTTCTCCAGCTGGGGGTAAACAAGGGGACCTGTATTCTGACTATAAGAAAAAGAAACAACAGACCTAGTTATTTGAGCACAGCAAGTGGTGACAGCATTTTCCAACTCCACTAGTAGGTTCAGGATCACAGGCATCTCTCTAAACTGCCCAGATTCCTTAGTGCAGCAGGGACAATGGTCTCCTGGACTTGCTGGCAGCAACATCAGCATGTTGGCACATTCCTGGACCCCTCTTTACACAGCAGCCAGGGTCACATTTACCAGTGCAGTGACGTTATCTGCAGCCATGGCATGGATTTTTCACAAGAAGATTAATAAACTTAAAAACTTTAAAAAAAAAAAAAATCCGAAGGGCATTCCTGAGGGCTGGTTCTCACAGCATTGTGAGGACAATGAGGACTGACTGCTTGGGGTCTGGAGCTTATAACACGAATAAGAATCTAAGGATCAAAAAAAAGACATTCTCACCACAGTGTAGGAGACTAAAATATGCCTCTCCAAAACATGACACTTTGGCATAAAAATTATTTTGAGCTGGAAACATTTGAGATTCAACAGATGCAAAAAGAAACTTCCCAGAGCTTCCCTTATCTGAATGAAAGCAGAAATTTTTGAAAAATAAGAACTGCCATGAATTCTCTCTCCTGGGGAAGTTTTATGGCCATGAATAAGATGAAAAGTCATTGCCGAGATGGACCTATGCAAACAAGTCTTACTCCATCTGTTTTCCCCATATAATTGCCTTCCCACAGTTTGCCACCCTTAGAATCCTAAAATCTTTTCCTTTATCTGAACACTTCTCTACCAATTCATTTTTCTTTGTTAAGAAGTTATGTTATCTCAAATTCTAACCACCCCTTTGAGTTACTCATCACTGAGTTTCTCCTGTGCTGTATGTGCTGGCAAGCTGTTTTTCTCTTGTTAATCTGTCTTTTGTCAGTCTAATTTGCAGGGCCTTAGCTGGAGAACCTAGAAAAATAGAGGAAAAGTTTTGTTTTGTTTTTTTTTCTTCCCTACAATAGCAGCCATTTAAATCTAAATAGTAGTTACTCACATTCTTTCAGAAAATATTTATTTCTGTGGATTCTCTCCTCTTTCTGTAGATTCAAAACCAAAGCCCTGCCATTGAGGAGCTCACAGTATGATGGGGGAGGGAAGAAGCAACTACGATGTGACAATGTGTTCACAGAAAGTTACAGAAGGACTGGGTTTGGGGTAAGAGAGGTCTGCATAGGTTTTCTGGCATTTCCATTCCTATGCAGTGTTGTGTATGATATCTTCTTGATTCAGACAAACTTATGGTTTGCTTACAGTTCTATCACTTACATGAAATAAAACAAATCTGGACATAAATAAGGAGAGACTTTATTCCAAAGAATTATTGAAATAAGAGGAGAGAAACTATTGCAACTGGGGAAGAGGGATGACTGCAGTAGGGAGAAGGCTCCCGCCATGAGATCTGCAAGTATCTCAAAGGTTGGGTAGAAAAGGGTTTTTCTTGTATAGGGCGGAACAAACTAGGATAGAAAGAACTGGGAGAAATGGAGGAAGGTGCAGATGGCATGATCTGAAAGGTGACCCTGAGGTCAGTCTACCCTTGGGAGGGGCCAGTGGGAGGAGCTGAGACTTTGGAGAGTCTGTGCCTGGCCTTGTCATGGGTATATAAGGTGCAGCTTCTGAGAGCCTCAGCTAAGTCATGTCATAAAGGATGACCCTCCACAGTAAACCACTTCCTGAAATACGAAAGAGGGGAAGTTTTCTTAATTTTTGCTGTTTCCAAAAGCACAGGCTCAGATACAATTTAATATTGTAGTTTAGTTTCTATATAAGTTTGAGCCTCAGTTTCCTCATGGGAAAGGTGGGTAAAAAACGGTTCTATGTCAAGGTGGTTACGAAGATCATAAATGGAACTCGTGTAAAAAGCGTTAGTAGTATGGTACCAGGCACAATTTAAGAGCTCAATAATAGTAGTCAACATTATTATTCTGATTAATTTTGTTGTTATTATTGTATGCTGGGCTTTGCTCTTATTAAAGCAATTTTTATTATCTATTTTAAAATTAAATGCAAGTAACCAGAGTCTAAAGCATTTAGCAAAAAATGAATATGTGATTAATCTTAGTGCGACCCTATTACTATCCAGGAGAAAGCCAATGGCATTAGAAGCATTTGACCAAACAAAGGACATACCAGTCAGATCTTGTTAAACTAACTTTCAAACATGATTTCATTGAACGGATTCCCTGGAAACCCATGCAGAGCGCTGTTTGCAATCTAAATGAGCAAAGGCCTCCTGGGTATAGAGGCTGGAGACTCCTTTGTGGATCTAAAGAGATGCCAACTCTCTGAGGGTTGTGTCTCTGGGTCTCAATGTGTACTCAGACTCCTACTAATGTGACCACAGTGACTCTTTCTACGAGTATTCAAATTCTTCCAGACCCTTCTCTCTCACACTGGGGATGGTGCATCTCCTAACAGCTTCTTATTGGTTTAGAAAAGATTCCCTTGAGACTTTGTAAAGGAGCCTTAAATATTTCATGGACTCATCTGCCTATTTAATTATGTCTACATGCAAAAAAGTCTTCCTGGCTGAGCATACATTTTGCAGTACTGTTATCTAAATATTTAAACAGCTGGGCTTCTGTGTCCTCAAGAAATGTACCAGTCTTTGCTTACGAGGAAAGGCCCAAACTGAAGAAGCTTCAGAAATATATGAATATCATAAGTAGATCTCCACATATAAATAGGGTGGCTAATTTTTATCTTTAAAGCTAATTAAACAACAAAAAAAAAGTCTGCTCTTTGCATGGACTGTTTGCTAGGGTAGCTTATGATATGCTAGAGTGTAGCTTTGGAATAAAAGAGGCATAAATGAGAATCTTCATCTTACCATTTACCAACTGGACAAAACAGCACAAGTCATTTAACCTCACTGAGCCTCATTCCCCTCCTTCTAAAAATGGAACTAATAATGGCGCCATTGCTAACTCCTGGCAATCATTAGTTGTTCTCCATTTCTGATCATGTCAAGACTGTTTTATAAATGGAATCATATAATATGTAACCTTTGGGAACTGGCTTTTTTTCTTTACCACTTTACTGAGGTATCATTGACCTACAAAGAGCTATACATATTTAACACTTACAACTTGATGAGTTTGGAGACAAATATAAACTCATAAAACCATCACCACAATCTATGTCATAAACATATCTATCACCTCCAAAAGTTTCCTCCCATTCTCTTTATTTATTTATATTTATTTTGTGTGTGTTAAGATCACTTAACATAAGACCCATCCTCTCGGCAAATTTTTAGGTACAAAATACACTATTATTAACTATAGGAACTATGCTATACAGTAGATCTCTAGGACTTATTCATCTTATGTAATTGTCCAGGTTTATCCATGTTGGTGCAAATGGTAGAATTTCCTTCTTTTTAAAAGTTGTATAAGATTCCATTATGTGCATATGCCACATTTGGTTTATCCTTTCATCCATTGATGAGTGCTTAGGTTGATTCCATATCTTGGCTATTGGGAGTAGTGCTGCAATGAATGTGGGAGTGCAGATATCTCTTGGAGATCCTGATTTCAATTCCTTTGGATATCCCACAAGTGAGATTGCTAAATCATATAGTCATTCTATTTTTTAATTATCATTCATCATAATTCCCTCAAGATTCATCCAGGTTGGCAATTATATTTTTAAAATAAGAGTATAGCTTATTATTAAAGCAACTTGATCCATCCAGGTCTTGATAGAGACTTAATTCTCTCCAGATAGTTTACAGAAAGGGACTTTAATGAACGCACTAGTACTAGAAGCATGAGCAACAGTAAAGGAGCCAACAAAGAGTGTGGACACACCTTGCAGATGAGCAACAGTGGAAGCCATGGCCATCACTGAAGCTGAAGCAGAGAGGAAAAAAATGCCCTGACCAGAGCCCAGTGAGAGGCGCAGGTGGAGGAGGAGGAGGAAGGTCTGATGGGAGCAAAGATCAGGGACAGACATAGCTACTGCAGATTGAAGCTAGGAAGACGTGACCTGACTTCTCTCCTGTCCCCAGATTTCCTGCCTAACTTTGGCAGAACCTAACAGGAAGCCAGTGGACCAGGAAATCCATACAAAGCAGCCTTTAGAAGCCAGCCACCATGGGCATAGAGCAGGGCACAGAAAGGCACAGATGGATTTAGAGACAATCAACACACAACCAGCACAACAAATAGTGACACAAATTTGTCCATTCATCAAGTATTTCTTGAATGTCCACTATTTGTAAGTCTCTGTTCTAAGCAATGGAGAAGCACAGTATCCAAAAATGACGGAGTCTTTGTCTTTAATTTCTAGTAGAGGAAGACAACTAATAGATATGTACAAATGTGTACATTATATTTGTTAATAGAAACGGTATAAGAAGATGATAGCTGTGATCTTGGAAAGAGTAGGCACACTGCTGAAGTTATGCCCTTAAGTGAGAAAGAGTTCATGGGATCTAGTGCATGAAACTCAATGGCCTTAGATAGGGGCATGGACAATGCATCCACAATAGCAACTGGAGAGGCAAAATAAATGTATGCAGATAAGTGTAGGGGTGCAGATGCAGTGGATGGAGTATATGATGTTCTCTTCTGTTGGTTTCTATTGTCTCAGTGAAAAATGAATAAAACTGATAGGAAGGATAATTAAGGAGGAGTTGGAGGTTTGAGGAAAGAAAATATATGAAAAAATAAATGGTGTAGGTCATGAGCATCTTTTAAAAACTCTTGCCCGGACCAATTAGATGATAACCACCAGGGGTAGGACACAGGCATGAGCATTTTTTGAAGCTCTGCAGTTGGTATCAATGTGCAGGCAAGTTTGGCAAGCACTGGAGTAGGGAAATTAACACCTGACTGTCCAGCAGGTCTGAGGTTAGAGGTCATGATTTGCAGGTAAGACCAGTCAGCATGGTCATTGTCTCTCACCAGTTCCAGAGGCACGTGTGTAGGTACAGAGTGAGTTGTGGGTTATATTTAACCACAATTGGGTTTAAACAGATAAATATAATAGAGGCAAGGGAGCTGAGGTGTATGGAAAAAGGTGATTACTATGATGGAACCTGGGCTTTCGGCTGGGTAAGGAAGGACTTGGGTGTGATGGTGAAAACTCAACAGGTTCCTATGGGGTCACATTTCTGGAGCTGGTGCACTAGAGGGAGTGGGCTGCAAAAGTGGATAATCAGGATCAGATTACAGCATACTCAGAACTGAGATTGGGGAGAGGGCACAATTCCTGGTAATGCTAAATTTCAGAGCACGAGCCTGGAAGCTGGTGACTGATATGAGCAGGAAGATAGAATATTAAGGAGAGCAAGTTAAAAAACTAAAAGTTAAATATGTTATAGATGTGCTATGCGTGGATACTGAAATCCTCAAGAAATATGTCATAAATAGTATTAGAGACAGAGACATTAAGCCAGATACAAATGTTATAAAGTAATTGTTATATTTAAATGTAATATTAGTTGTAGCAAATCTGGAAAAAAATCTCATTGTCTACACAGAAAATGAGGAAGAGCAAAGCAGTGATTAGAGATAGATTTGGGGGTCTGATTCAACACTGGCTTCACCACTTCTCTGTATGTGGCCTTGTGCTGATGACTTAACCTCTCTGTGACCCACTTTATTCATGACTCGATGTAGATGATGATAGTATCTCTCTGATAGTTTTGTTATGATATGGAACCTGTAAAGTTCGTAGAATGCTGCCTGACATTACCATGTTGAGTTGTTTTATCCATACTTATCAATTTTCCTTGATGGTTCTCAGACTGCAGTGACTCTTGGCTTAACTTACTCCAAGGGAGGAGTTCTCAAACTTGAATGCACATCAGAATCATCTTGGGGGCTTGTCAAACATATTGGCCAGCCTCAATCCCAAAGTTTCTGATGTAAGGCGGGGCCTATGAATTTGCGTGACTGAAAAGTTCCCAGATGAGGCAGATTCCACTGTTCAGGACCATGTAACAAACCTCCTCTAACAGGAGGCTTGTTATTACAGCATGGTGCTGGCATAAAAGCATAACCTACTCTCCTTTACTGATCTAAGGATTAGTAAAACTACCACACTTAATTCTTCTTGCCTGATTCATCTCAGCATTTCTCGAAGTCTTTAGGCCATGGTGGCATCAAAATTCTCCTTTTTTTCCTCCAGCAAAATTTAATTTATCTATTTTTGCTCAAGCTCTTCCTTGCTTAGTTGCCTAAATAATTTTCTACTTGGCTTGGTGAAAACTGAAAAAGAATGTTTCTCACCAAATGGGTTGAATTGATTTTTCAGACTTTTGAAGGAAACTTGCTGTTAACTCCCATGAGTTTCTAATGCCAGAAATGGGAAGATATAATCATCAAAGGCTTTACCATGGGCATTCTCACCAACTGTTTGAAGAGACTGTCCATTGTCAGAAAAAAAAATGATCTGAAACTTGAAAATAAAAATGTGGGTATCACATTCTTTCAACATCATACAGTGGCAAAGACCGCTCATGGATTGTTTAGGAGAATATACTTAATTTCTCTCATTGTTTAATAGTAGTTAAAAATTATAGATTTAATTAAATTACTTGCTGACATATGTATTTTCGTCCAGTTGCAAAGCAAATAATTTCTGTCCAATGGTATAGAATATCCCAAAGATTTATGGCCTATTGGACATAAAACAGTTTATATAAAACTCAGTAACAATCTCTTAACACTCCTTCGTTAAATTGCCTGAAAACACTCTTACTTCTTAAATGTTCTTTGAATTCGTCACAACTCCTTCAGTGATCAACAAGTTACAGTCTTTGATGTGTTTATTTTATGCTTGCCTGAGAGTCATGAGTTTGCATATCTGAAAAGTACACTTGAACACCATTCACTGAAGAACCCATTTGAAATTGCTTTATGAGAAGACTAAGTTTAAAATTTGGTGAACATGACTACTCTGTGGCATAAATGTACCACCAGTAGTTAAATTTTACTATAATTGGCTCAATGACACATTGCAACAAAGGATATCAAAGTGCATCAGGATGGGAAAGCTGAAGAGCCATGGTTTCTCAGCTTGCCCCAGTTTCCTCACAGGAGTAGTACTCATGTGTTGAGGATTCAGGCATTCTGCCTTTCCAGGGTCAAGTCCAGCCAGAATGCAAGAACCTCTGGGTAGGTGATCCTGTTACCTGCAACTCTTTTGCTAAGCTATCTACCTGGATAAATATCAGGTGCTGGTATAGTTTCTGACTGTTACTTCTGGTATCATCTTTCTGTACTGTCTCTAGGTTCTATTTAATAACCACTCATCGCACATGCATGGTCACTTGGTAACCATGCAATGACGACTAGTTAGGAGCACACACCAGAATCTCCTTCATTATAAGACAGCGAGGACTGAGTGAGCATGGCAGGCCCAGCCACACTGTTTCTACTCACTCTTCTCTTAGTTAAATCCAGATTTCTGGAATAAACTTAACTAAAGGAGTGAAAGATCTCTATAATGAAAACTGGAAAACATTGATGAAACAAATTGAAGAGGATACACAGAAAAATGGAAAGATATTCCATGATCATGGATTGGAAGAATCAATATTATTAAAATGTCCGTACTACCCAAAGCAATCTAGAGATTCAATGCAGTCCCCCTCAAAATACCAATGATATTCTTCACAGAAATAGAAAAAATAATCCTAAAATTTATATGGAACCACAAAACACCCTGAATAGCCAAAGCCATCCTGAGCAAAAAGAACCAAACTGGAGGAATTAAATTACTTGACTTCAAATTACACTACAGAGTTGCACCAACCAAAATGGCACAGTACTGGCAAAAAACAGACACATAGACCAATGGAATAGAACAGAGAACCCAGAAATAAATCCACACTGATATAGTGAACTTACCTTTGACAAAGTTACCAGGAAAATACAGTAGGGAAAGGATACTCTCTTCAATAAATGGTGCTGGGAAAATCAGATATCCATATGCAGAAGAATGAAACTAGACACTTATCTCTTGCCATATACAAAAATCTAATCAAAATAGATTAAAGACATAAAGGTAAGACCTGAAACTATGAAGACACCCACCAAAAATTGGGAAAACACTTCAGGATATTGGTCTGGGCAATGATTTCTTGATTAATACCCCTGAAGCATGGGCAGCCAAAGAAAAATTGGACAAATGGAATCCCATCAGGCTAAAAGTCTTCTCCACAGCAAAGGAAACAATCAACAAAGGGAAGAGACAACCCACAGAATGGGACAAAATATTTGCAAACTACCTGTCTGACAAGGAACTAATAACTAGAATATACAAGGAGCTCTAACAACTCAATAGGAAAAAATCAAATAATCCAATTTAAAAATGGGCAAAGTATATAAGTAGACATTTCTCAAAAGAAGACAAACACATGGCCAACAGGTATATCAAAAAATGTTCAACATCATTAGTCATCAGAGAAATGCAAATCAAAACTGTAATAAAATATGATCTCACCCCAGTTAAAATGGCTTTGATCAAAATGACAGGCAATAGCGAATGCTGACAAGGATGTGGAGAAAAGAGAACATTTGTACATTGTTGGTGGGAATGCAAATTAGTGCAACCACTAAGGAGATTCCTCAACAAACTGAAAATAAAACTATTAATACCATATGACCCAGCAATCCCACTGCTGGGTATATATCCAAAGGAAGGGAAATCAGTATATGAAAAAGATACATGCACCCCCAAGTTTATTGTAGCACTATTCACAATAGCCAAGATTTGGAATCTACCTAAGTGTCCATCAATGGATGGAGGAATAGATGAAGAAATTGTGGTACATATATACAATGGGATATAACATAGCCACAAAATAGAACAAAATCCTGCCATTTGCAACAACATGGATCGAACTGGAGAATATTATGTTAAGTGAAATAAGTCAAGCATAGAAAGACAAACCTCATATGTTCTCACTCATGTGTGGGAACTAAACATGATTACTGATCTCATTGATCTCATGGAGACAGGCAGTAGAATGATGGTTACCAGAGGCTGGGAAGGGTAGTGGAAAGGAGGGATAAAGTAGGAATGGTTCATGGGTGCAAAACATAGATAGTTAGAATGAACAATATTTGATAGCACAACAAAGTGACTATAATCAACAATAAGTTAGGGTACACTTTAAGATAACTGAATGAGTGGAATTGGAATGTTCCAAACATAAAGAGATGATAAATTCAGGTAATGGATACCCCGAATACCCTGATTTGATTAACATACATTTTTAATACACGTTTATCAAACCATCACATGTACCCTGTGAAGATATACAACTATTATGTATCCATAATAATTAAAAAGAAGAAAAGAAAAAATAAATAAATGCAGATTTCCCAGATGGAGTGAACATTTTATAAACAAAGATATAATTTTTTTTCACAACGAAGAATGTAATGTTACTAAAACCTAATTTTTTGAAATTCAAATTAGCTAAGATTTCAGAAAATGAGAGCATCAACCCAAAGAAAATTTGAGGGAGGAAATTACAGAAATGCAGAAAAAATATAGAACTAAGAGTTAGTAAAATTGATGAATAGTCCAAAATATGGTTGCTTAGAAAGTCTCATAAAATAAGAAAAAATATAAGTTTAATCAAAATATGATAAGAAATCAAAATTAGAAAGTATATATAATGAATAAAATGATTAAGCTAGAATGAATTGCTGTCATGGTTTTGTCATAAATTTGGAAATATCAATGAAAGGGATCATATTCTATAAAACAGATGAACAAGTTCTATAATGAAAGCAAAACTAACACCAAAATTAACATGGTAAGAATTAGAAACCTGAACAAAGCAATTGGGAAAATTAAGAAAATTATTATTGATTATTCACAGCAATGAGGGTCAGCAGTATGAAAGGGATATTCCACATTATTCTTTGAAGACTTCACAGTGTACCATCTAGTCACCTATTCCAAAGCTTGAAGAAAATTGAAAGCTGCCCAAGGTAGCTACAAGGCAATGACCAACTCAATCCCTAAAGCTGATAAAGTCTTTACAAAACCAGAGTGAATTGATTACAATTAGCTGTAGATATGAAAATCTAAATAAATGACTGTAAAATTAAGCCATACAATAGGAAAGTAATAAATCAAATTGGGAATTCAACTCTGATACAACATGAAAAAATTCATGAACATCACACAATATATCAGTAATATAAAGAAAATAAATCATATCATTTTTATAGGTACATAAAAGAGATTTGGTTAATCTCTAACTCATGCCAATAAATAAATATTTTTACAGGATAAGATTATTCTTTTAAAGTTTTTCTTTATTTTGCAAAATGAAAATAAATTTTATGAATAAAAACATGTAAACTTTGTTTATGGGACTGCACTGTCACAGATGTGCAGGTGGAGTTGACCCACAGCCTATGTGTGTTCCAGTTAGTACCTGCATTTCTGCAAGTGGGGGATACTTATCTCAAGCTGTTTAACTACCAGAGAAAGACTGTGCAGTTAGAGGCAGTAGCATATAGAATTGACTATGGAACTGAGAAAAGTCCAGAAGGATAAGAGAATACTGACAGGAGAAAGGTGAGCACTGTTCTTATACTATTGTGCCACTTTAAGAAACTAAATGAACAAAGGCAATTGGTCTCTTGTTCTGTTGATGACCTTATCAGAAGAATAAATAGTAACAATAGGCAAAGCCAACTCCAAGTTACCTAAGCTGCTAGTAAACTTCTTTGTGAGGAAAATATCACAACCACTCTCTCCACTGAAATTATAAACTAGATGAGTTTGGTTCCAAAATGTATGCGTGTTTTGGGCAGGATGGTCTTTGATACTATTCTACTTATATATGCTTAGACACTTACCAAAGCTGCTTCCGGATTATCAAAGTAAAACAGATTCGTGGAGGGAGCTACAATAGCATTATTTATTCTGTTAGCATCTCTTCAAGCTCACATCAATGAATAAACAATTTGGACTCTAGGAAATATTGCAGATAATGGCTAAAATTCTGAACTGGTTATCAAGTATGTGTCAATGGATCCTTTCTCACCTCTATTTATATGTCCTTATACAACATCTTAAGAATGTGATTATAGTCTCACCTGGGCATTTTAAAATGCTTACTGATTCCCAATTACAAGTGGTTAAGCAAGCTCCTCTTCTTTTCAATTTTCCTGTGTCATTTTTCACAAATACATTCCCAGTAATTTCCACAATAATGATGGTCTAAACAAACAAATTGAAATAGATATGAAGACAAAAATTGTTCCATGGTTAGTGAGCTAAGGAGATCTATGGAATATCTAGAGTTATAGGAAACATTACCACTAAGACCAGTGAACAAATTCACGTTGTATTAGATGCAAGAGAACGTATAGTCTTTCCTAGCCAATTAACAAAAAACTAGTATCTAGAAGGAAGCTGTGTAGAGGTCTAACACCATGGCTGGCTGTCAAAATCAGACCAAGCCAGTTATCAATCATGGCCCCATTCACCAATAATGTTCAAGAAGTTTTAAGAATGACGTTAATTTTCAAGTTGAAAGGACATTTGAGCAGACTATATATTTTGTTCATAGAGACACAATTATACACTACTGAGAAAGATAACAAAATTGCTGTGATTATTGGGACATCATTTTAAAGATCTTTCAGGTTGCTGAGAAAATAGCTGAAATTGAGAAACTAGTGCTGTGATTGAAGAGCATGGAAGACGCGACAAAATTGAAGCTCTTCAATCCATGAGAACAAGTCTGTGTAGAGAACTGTGTAAGGCTAATTGATAAGTGTTTTCCTACAGAGGAAGAGGGCAATCAGAATGACATATCTGCAAATGTTAACTTTTAGATTTTTATAGTAAGACATAAAGTCTCATGAGGCATAAAATTAGACAATTAATATTTAATGAATTTTAAAAAAGGAAAGAAGGAAGGAAGGAGGAAAGAAAGGTAACTTATAGGAAAAATATCAACAATACA
>CM052446.1:6923509-6958708 GCA_028533085.1 Varecia variegata | reverse complement strand
GCTCTGTTTTGAGTACTTCTTGGAGGGCTGGTCTTGTCTTGGTGAATTCCCTCAGTCTTTGTTTATCTGAGAATGTCTTAATTTCTCCTTTGTATACAAAACTTGCCACTCTTATTCAACCTAGTGCTTGAATATCTAGCCAGTGCAATAAGACAATAAAAATAAATAAAAGAGTAATAAGTTGAAAAGGAAGAAATGAAACTATTCCTATTAGCAAGTGACATGATTATCTACATAAAAAGTCTCAAGGAATCTACCAAAATAATAGAAATAATAAGTGAATTAACTAAAGTCACAGGATATAAGATAAACATACAAAAATCAATTGTATTTCTACATACTATTAATAAACATGTTGACATCAAAATTAAGAATACTATACCATTTACAATCTCTTAAACATATGAAATACTTAGATGTAAATCTAACAAAACATTTTCAGGACTTCCATGCTGAAAACTATAAAACTCTGATCTAAAAAGAAAAAATCACCAAATGTCTAAATAAATGAAGAAATATGCTGTGTTCATGGATTAGAAGACTCCACACAGTACAGATGTCAATTCTCCCTCAAATTGATGTATATGTTTGATGCACTTCCTATCAAATTCCCAACAGAATTCTTCCAGATATATACAAAATTATTCTAAAATTTATATGGAAAGGATCAAGAACTGGAATAGGTAAAATAATTTTGAAATATATATATATATAAAATGCCAAGTCTCAGCTGGGAAAACAATGTATCTGATTAGCAACGTCTGCCCTGGGTAAGATATTCAGTGGGTAGCAACCTGAAACATATTTTATATCCCCAAATTGTCATTCCCTAGTTATCCAGGGAAACTAAGCAAAACACGGCACCTCCAAGAGACCAACTCACATCATAAAATAGTTAAGACAAACTGAAAAGCATGATATAAATTAAGATTCTATCAACAGGGAACATAAAATTATCTCATGTTTATCCTAGACCCACAAAATTATGAACCTAGAATCAAGGCATCTATCACAACAACAGACTTTTCCAAACCAAAAGATATTTCCAGTCCTATCCAGTCATGTATCACAGCACTTTGTAGTGATGGGAAAAGGGAAACAGAGAACAAAAGAAAGGCCTGATTTTGCCACTTCTATTGAACATAGTACTAGATGTCCTAGCTAGAGCAATTAGGTAAGAAAAAAAAATAAAAGTCATCCAAATTGGAAAGGAAAAAGGAGAAATAATTAAAAATATTTCTGTTCGTAGACAACATGATTTTATATGTAGAATCTTTATATGTAAAGATTATACACACACACACCTGTTAGAATTGAATAAAAGATTTTGCAAAGTTTCAGAATACAAAATCAATATACACACAAAAAAAAATCACTTGTGTTTTTACACACTAACAATGAACAATCCAAAAAGGAAATTAAGATAATAATTCCATTTCTAATAGCACCAGAAAGAACAAAATATTTAAGTATAAACTTAACCAAGGAGATAAAGAAAAACTTATATACTGAAAACTACAAAATGTTGCTGAAAGAAATTAAGTAAGACACAATTAAGTGGAATGGTATTTCATGTGCAAGGATTGGAAAACTTGAAATTGGTAAGATGTCAATACTACCAAAAGCAATTCACAGATTCAATGCAATCCCTATCGAAACCCCAAAGACTTTTTTTTTTTTTTTTGCAGAAATAAGAAAATCCATCCTAAAACTTATATGGATTTTTAAGGGATCCCAAACAGCCAAAACAATCTTGGAAAAGAAGAACAAATTTGTAGGTCTCACACTTCCTGATTTCAAAACTTACTTACTACAAAGCTACAGGAATCAAAATAATGTGGTACTGGCATAAACACAGACATATAGACCAAGGGAACAGAGTAGACATTGCAGAAATAAACCCAAACATATATGCTCAAATAATTTTCGAAAAAGGTTCCAAGACCATTCAATGGGGAAAGGATAGTCTTTTCAACAAATGGTTCTGGGGTGCTGGGAAAACTAGATATCCACACCCAAAAGAATGAAGTTGTGCCCTTACACTGTACTGTATAAAAAGTTAACCCAAAATGGATTAAAAACCTACATGGAGACCTAAAACTATAAAACTCTTAGAAGAAAACATAGGAAGAAACTTTCATAACATTGAATTTGACAATGATTTCTTGAATATGACACCAAAAGCATAAGCATCCAAAAAAATAGACAAAGTGGGCTACATCAAAATTGAAAACTTTTGTCCATAAAAGGACACTATCAACAGAGTGAAAAGACAACCCACAGAATATATAAAAAAATTGTAAATCTCATTATATCTGATAAGGGGTTAATATCCAGAGTATAAAAAGAAATCTAAAACTCAACAACAACAACAATAAAAAAAAGCAACCCAATTAAAAAATGAACAAAGGACTTCAATAGACATTTTTCAAAATAAAATATACAAATGACCATTATGCACATGAAAAGAAGTTCAATATTACTAGTCATTAGAAAAACACAAATCAAAACCACTATTAGGATGGTGTTAAAGAACAAAACAAGTGTTGGCAAGGACGTGGAGAAATTTGAACCCTGTGTAGTATTGGTGGAAATGTAAAATGGTTCAACCTCTGTGGACAATAGTATGGAAATGTTTCCCAAAATTACATATAAAATTACCATATGATCTGGCAATTCCACTTCTGGGCGTAACACAAAATTGTAAGAATGGCCCTAAACAGACATCTGTACATTCATATTCATAGCAGCATTATTCACAATAGCCAGAAGATAGAATTAACCTAAGTGTCCATCAGTGCATGAGTTAATAAACAAAATGAGGCATATACATACCAGGAATATTGTTCAGCCTTAAAAGGAAGGAAATTCTGTCACATGTTACAACATAAATGAACTTTGAAAATATGATGCCAAGTAACATAAACCAGTCTCAAAAGCACATATATTGTATGATTGCACTTATATCCCGAGAGTAGTCAAATTTATAGAAAAAAAAAGTAGAATGGTGGTTTTCAAGGGCTGGAGTGAGGGGGGCTGGGAATTACTGTTTAATGGGTTCAGAGTTTCAGTTGAGGATAAAAAATTCTGGATATGGATGGTGGTAATAGCTGTACAACAATATGAATGTACTTAATGCCACTGAACTCTATGCTTAAAAATGGTTAAAATGGGCCAGGCACGGTGGCTCACACCTGTAATCCTAGCACTCTGGCAGGCCGAGGCAGGTGGATTGTTTGAGCTCAGCAGTTCGAGACCAACCTGAGCAAGAGTGAGACCCCATCTCTACTAAAAATAGAAAGAAATTATATGGACAGCTAAAAAATATATATAGAAAAAATTAGCCAGGCATGGTGGCACATGGCTGTAGTCCCAGCTACTCGGGAAGCTGAGGCAGGAGCATCGCTCGAGCCCAGGAGTCTGAGGTTGCTGTGAGCTAGGCTGATGCCACGGCACTCTAGCCCGGGCAACAGAGATTCTGTCTCAAAAATAAATAAATAAATATTTTTTAAAAAATAGTTAAAATGGTAAATTTTATATTATGTCTATAGATACATAGTATATATACAAAATTATATATACATATATATTCATTATTGATATAAGAAGAGAAAGAGAGAGAGTGCAAATGAGGAAAGTAGCTTCCTTCCAGCCTTGCCAGGAAGCCACCACTACCAGCTCCTCAGATTCCAAACCCTGAATGTAACACTAAGTGGGAGAAATCTCCCATCATGGGTAAATGAGGTGGCAGATGGGCTTTCAGAATTCCAGGACCTTCTCAGGTCCTGTATAGGTACTTCCACAGGTGCTCCCTGAGCCTACACCTTCAGAGACCCACAATGCCATGCAACGACTTCCAACTCAAATTCCTCAAATCTCACAATGTTTTGACTTTTTAATCGTGTCAACCTTGGTTAACTTTTACTACCTAAATGGCTGCACAGAGGAACCCCTTCTATCACATATTTTCATGTCACAACAGAAAAATATGGAGAAAAAAAGGCAAGCAAGATACCCACTTATTTTACATCTACCATACCCATTGCTCTATTTATTTATTATACTAATATTTCTCAAATATGCACAACATGCTCAAAAAAGATAAAAATTACAGGCCCCACATAGAGGAGAGACAGGCAATATTAAAAATAATTCAGGACTGACTATATAAAATCTCCAGGGTCTATTGCCTATTGAAAATGTGGGGCCTGTTGTTTAAAGTTATGAAGAATTTCAAGTTGGTGATAGTAGAGTATAAAATCAAGTGTGCATCCATGAAGCTGGCCCTGAATACAGTGATATAGAATGTTAAAGTATATGTAATATTATATTATATCATATTATATTATATTATGTCTTGTATAATAAGTATAAAACAGAAAAAGAAAAAGGATGGAAGAGTGATATTAATACAAAGTAAAGAATTTGCAATTTCTAGGGAGGGTAAAGAAAAAAGGTGTCTCTGAAAAAAAAACCTTTTAAATAATAACTAAAAAGAAGGGAGGAAAAGTGCCATGGAGACATTTGGAGCAAAGCATTCTTGGCAAAGGGCACAAACTGGAAGCCTGCCTATGTCCAGCCTACTGAAGAAACAGTGGCTGAAGTAGAAACAGAGAGGGAAAGAGTAGAAAAATATGAGGCTAGAGACTTACAGGTGTGAGCGAGGAGTTATGGCAAATACCATGTAAGATGTCTTGGGTCACATTAAGGACTTTGGCTTTTACTATGGGAGAGATCACAAAATCCCACACACATAGATTAGGTTTACACATTTGTTTATCACAGTGAATGTTTAAAAACTTACCATCAGAACCTACTAATGTATCTTCTCCTTTGACCTTAAAAGAAGAGAAGATGGAGAACAGATATTTATTGAGCTCCTTCTAGAAGCCAGAAATTAAACAATAAAGTAGATTCATCAAACTTTCTCAGATACTATCATTTGGATTATACTACATCTATCATATGGGGTGCCTCAGAGCCCAGCAATTCTTTTTGTCCCAGGACCATGATCTAACTCATTCCCTTCTCCCCCACCCAACCCCTAGTACATTCATTTAGGCCCCAGTATGCTTAATGACAAATGCAGTGGTTACTCTGGTTCTAAACCCATAATATCTAACTATTTAGGTTACCAAGTATGAAATGTCCGATTCCTGAAGTACTAAGTTTGACAGTTGAAATCACTAACATTTCATTTTGACACATCTTGTTTTATGTTTATTTTGAAGGTACATCCTCATTCTTTCAAACACACATTTTGGCTTGTGATTATCTTTCACATTTTTTCAGAGCAATTTTTGTGAAACCGTGGATAAGTCAAAAATTCCTGTTATTTTTGAATATGATTTCCATCGTGGAACCAATGCAGCACAGACAGCTCAAAATATCAATGGAGTGTTTGGGAAGGATGTGGCTGATGAATGCACAGTACATCAATGGTTTGAGAAGTTCCGTTCTGGTGATTTTAATCTTGAAAATGAGCCACATGGGTGACCTGAGACGAGCTGAAAACTGTAGTAGAAGCAAATCCATCTCAATGCGTGAATTAGCTGTGTGAATTAGCAGCAAGTTTTGACGTTACTATTCTAACAATACTGGACCATTTGAAACAAATCTGCAAGGTAAAGAACCTATATAGAACCTATGGAAAGTAGTGTGAAGATATCTCAAAGAACTCAAAGTAGAACTACCATTTGATCCAGCAATCCCACTACTGAGTATTTACCCAAAGGAAAAACAGACATTTTATAAAAAAGACACTTGCACTCCAATGTTTTTAGCAGCACAGTTCACAATTACTAAGATGTGGAAACAACTCAAATGTCCATCAATACATGAATGGATTAATGAAATGTGGTATATGTGTACTATGGAGTACTACTCAGACATAAAAATAATGGTGAACTAATACCCTTTGTAACAACCTGGATGGAGCTAGAAATAATTCTTCTAAGCAAAGTATCACCAAAATTGCCAAACAAACACCACATGTATTCACCATTAAACTGGAACTAATCAATCAACACTCTTGTGCACATATGGTAGTAAAACTCAGTGGCAATCAAGCAGGTGGGAGGGAGGAGGAGGAGACAGGTAAATTCACACCTAATGGGTACAATGCATGCTGCCTTGGTGATGGGCACACTTATAACTTTGACTCAAATGGCACAAGAGCAACTCATGTAACCAAAACATTCGTATCCCCCCAAAAGCAGCTGGATAGATGGGTTTCATATGAATTAAATGAGCATCAGAAGAGAAATCATCTTGAAGCTTGACTTTCTTTGCTGTCATGACATAAAGGCAAACCATTCCCACACCATATTGTTATATGTGATGAAAAATGCATTCTTTTTCACAATCACAAGCATTCAGCACAATAGTCGGATAAAGATGAAGTGCTGAAACACAGTCCAAAACCTAATATTCATTAAAAAAAAAAAAAACTAATGGTGTCTGTTTGGTGGTCCAGTGCTGGTATTATCCACTACAGCTTCCTGAAACCTGAACACAGAGGATGTCTATCGCAACCAAGTGGACCAGGTGATGAGGATGCTTGTGATTAAGCAGCCAAGATTGGTTGCAGGCCAATCCTCTTGCAAGACAATGCTCAACCACGTGTCACACAGAGGATGAACGTGGAAACTCTCTGTCATTCACCATATTCACCAGACCTTTCACCAACTGACTACCACTTCTTCCAGGCTTTGAACCACTTCTTGCAAGGAAATATATTCAGTTCTCAACAAGCTGTGGAAAACACCTTTTGCGATTTCCTTGCCACTTGCTCTCCAGGCTTCTTTGCAGCTGGCATAAGCAAGCTATCATTAATATGGCAAAACTGTGTGGATAGTTTAGATGCACACTTTTATTAACTGTAGTGCTTCTTGCTTGAGATACAAGAATCTACACCTTTGATTTGAAATCGGACATTTCATATTTAATGATCTAATCAGTATTTTCAAAAACAACATTCCCTTGGATATTTATACATAAAATAAATTTCCTTTTATCAGAATATGGAAATATAGAAAGCTATTTATATAAGTTTCTCAGCAGATAAAAACTTACAACCTATGGTAACATGTTAAATTGGCACATTAACCATTTTATATGTATATTCACTAATTGCAAACCATTATTATGCTAAATTGTACTGGGGGGACAATGATGGAACTATGCTCATGTTTAGGGACCTTCCCCTGTGACACAGGAAAGTGGACAGGTGTTCATGTTGCTAGGAGTGAGGCAGGGACAAATCAGAGGTAGATGAAGTATTAGGAAAACCCAGGGAAGCAGGAGATCACTCTCAGCTGCTGAGTTAGGGGAGGGTTCATGAAGCAGCAGCAGTGTTTGGACAGCTGTGGTCAGGTATATTTTCTAACCCATTCAGTTGGTGACAAGAGAAAATAAGAAATAAAAAGAAATAGATATAGAAAGAGGTAATGAGAGGACAGATAAAATTAGGGGAATTGTTTGGGAAAGAGAAGCAAAGGAGGTTATAGAAAACATGGAAAAAAATAGTTGTTGCTAAGATATACAGATGGAAGATAAAAGGGGGGAGATAGAAGAGGAAGTAGGAAAGGGAAGAAGGAAAAATGTGAAAAGGTTGAGGGAAGCAGAGTTAGAGAAAGAGGTAATGAGACACAGAGGAAGAAACCTGAAAGCGAAGAGATATTTGGTAAGATGATCAAAATATATAATGTATCAAAAGGCACTAGGCTATGAGTCTCTGTCCAGGAGACCCCCTGAATATATAGTCTTGGGTCTAATACTTTTATTTCCACGTAGTTCTAGATCCTCTCAGATATGCATTCCTTTATGTTTTGTTTTTGTCCAACATCGAAGCAATGCTCTCACTCACTTTGCTTGGAAAACCCCTAGAGTTGAATCTCAATATCCCAACTCAAGAAGCACCATGGGTTTTTATGTGGTGGTTGTTGCTTGTTCGTTTGAAAGCCACGGAACTGCTTTGGGCCCTTGCAAACATAGCTAGGAATAGAGAACACTGTCACGTGCCCTGAGGCTAACCAGTGGGTCCAGAATTAAAGTAAAACTTTCCCAACCACTTTTTCATATACAAATCGTGTTAAATTTGAAACCAGCAGCTGTGCACTTTAACCACTTTCTCTTGCATGATTTATTCCAATTGCACTTTTTAAATAAAACTTCCACTTTAGCTATGGAAATAGATTTCCTTCCTGAACAACTTGTTCTTCTAGAAATAAGTGTTGAGTCAGATATGTGACAATGATTCTGCCAAAAGAAATATGCACCATAAACAGTGTCTTCCTATTTGTAGTTGACTCGTGTTCCTCTGTGCTGGGAAAACTTCTTTCTTCACATTTTAGGGGTGAAGAGGAAGTGTCTTATGGAAACAGACTAAAACAGATTTCTGAGAAATAAGAGTTACCTATGGGGCAAGTTAAAATGTCTTTCAGAGCAGGAAAAAATGCAATTTAAGGTATTGGTAGGTACTCAAACAGGTAGTTCCATCCGCCACCTATCACAAACATAGGAGTAAAAGCATATTTTAAATTCAGTTTGGAAAGAACAATTTTTACCCCAGAATTTTCCCTACTTTTGATTTCGTAGGAAAAATCTTTGCTTTTTCTATTTGATAATAAATAAAAGCTACTCCTAGTGAACCTTTTCCCTATAGCTTACATTATCGTCAGCACTTTAATGTTAAGTTATCTCATTTTATCCTTAAAACAACCTTAAGAGCAAAGCATGCTTATCTCCACCAAACAGACTGGGAAACTGAGAATTGGGGAAGCTTAAGTATGGCTCCTAGGTCACATACCAATAAAAGCCCAAACTTGGCTGGAGTCAAAGCTAGATTATTTCAAATATTAGGCACTTAACCAGTGAGCTATATGGCCTCTATCTGAAGCTTATTTATTAGAAGATGAATGCAGTTTGCTTGAATCTCAGCTGGTGGGTTGGGATGGGGAGGTTGGCCACTGAGGGATCAAATGTGGGCAGAACTTGTTATGTGAAGCAAAAAAAGGTTTAAAAAAAAGTTCAAACAAACCTTTTTAAAGGAAGTCAGGGATAGCAGTTGTGTAGACCAGATGGTGAATAGATGTACTCTATATGTACTATATATAGTATACTATACATGAACTTGATGTAACTGAAAACAGGTCAGAAATAGTGGGGACGGTCTAGGAGAATAGGCTTAATGAATCTAGGTGCCCAGAGTTGGTCCACGGGTTTGTGGAAAATAGGTGAATTGGGCTAGCTTAAAGAATATTGTACTTTATCACATGGAAATTACTCAATAAGATAGCAACATGTCTTCCAGGTCTCAGAGCATGCTGTTTCTGGAAGCAGCAAATAGGCAGGAAGTTATATAAACCATGGTGCTCTTACCATAATTGTTACCATCATTAATTATGAGAAGCAATATATGAAGGCAGAAATACACTGTATACTAAAGGGTGTTGTTAGAAACTAGTATTGCTGTACTTTCTGCTCAGTTTTTCTGGAAACCTAAAACTACTCTTAAAAAATTAAATGTACTTAAAAATTAGCCAGTTAATATAATGTTTTTTTTATTTTTATTTTACTTCAAAGTATTACAGGGGTACAAATGTTGGTTACATGGATCACTTTTGCAATACTTGAGTCAGGGTTAAAAGTGTGTCTGTCACCCAGATAGTGTTCAATGTACCCGTTAGATAGGTTTTTGCCAATCTGCTCCACCCACCCTCCCCCATGCTTGATTTCCTTTGAGATTTATTAATATTTCCTATGAACATGTGTGCTCATCAGTTCCAATTTAATAGTGAGTACATGTGGTGTTTGTTTTTCCATTCTTTAGATACTTCACTTAGTTTCATCCAAATTGTTGCAAAAGGCATTAAGTCATCTTTTTTCTTGGCTAAGTAGTATTCCATGGTATACATATAAGACAATTGTTAATCCACTCATGAATTGATGGGGTTATTTGATTTTTTCTTGCTGTTTTGCATGAGTTCTTTGTAGATGCTGGTTATAAGTTCTTTACTGGATGTATAGATTGTGAATATTTTCTCCTATTCTGTAGGTTGTCTATTTGCCCTGTTGATTGTTTCCTTGACTGTACAGAAGCTTTTTGATTTAATGAAGTCCCATCTATTTATTTTTGTTGTTGTTCTGATTGCCACTAGGGTCTTCATAATTTTTTTGCCTAGGATGATACCTAGAAGAGTTTTCTCAACATTTTCTTCTAGAATTCTTATGGCTTCATGCCTTACATTTAAGTCTTTTATCTATCTTGCATTAATTTGTGTGAATGGTGAGAGATATGGATCCTGTTTCATTCTTCTGCATGTGGCTTTCCAGTTGTTCCAGCACCATTTTTTGAATAGGGATCCTTTACCCAAGTGTATATTGTAGTCTGATTTGTCAAAGATCAGTTGGCTGTATGTGGATGGCTTTGTGTCTGGGTTTTCTGTTCTGTTCCATTGATCTGTCTCTATTTTTGTGCCAAAATTGGTTGGTTACTATAGCTGCATAGTATAGTTTGAAGTCTGGTTACTATAGCCTTATAGTATAGTTTCATTGGTTACTATGGCCTTATAGCATAGTTTGAAGTCTGGTAATGTGTTGCCTCCAGATTTGCTCCTTTTGCTTAAGATTTATTTGGCTATTTGGGCTCTTTTCTAGTTCCAAACGAAGTGTGCAATTATTTTTTCTAGATCTGTGAAATATTATGTTGATATTTTGATGGGGATTGTATCAAATCTATAAATCACTTTGGATAATATGGACATTTTGACAATGTTGATTCTACCAAACCTTGAGCATGATATGTTTTTCCACTTATTTGTGTCATCTGTGATTTCTTTCCTCATTGTTTCCTAGTTCTCTTTGTACAGATCTTTCATCTCCTTGGTTAAGTATATTCCTGGGTATTTTTATTTTCTTGGTAGCAATTGTGAATGGTACTTAATCATTGATTTGACTCTCAGCTTGACTGTTATTGATGTGTAAGAATGCTACTGATTTGTGTACATTGATTTTATAATCTGAGACTTTGCTGAATTTAGTTGTCACTTCCCAAAGTCTCTTGGTGGAATCTTTTGGGTTGTCTGTATATATGATCATATCATCTGCAAAAAGCAGTAGTTTGACCTCCTCTTTCCCTATTTGGATACCTTTAATTTCCTTCTCTTGCCTGATTGCTCTAGCTAGGACTTCCAGCGCTATGTTGAACAGAAGTGGTGACAGTGGGTATCCTTGCTTTCTTCCAGTTCTTAGTGGGAATGCTTTCAACTTTTCCCTATTCAGTATGATGCTAGCTGTGGATTTGCCATGTATGGTTCTTATAATTTTGAGATAAGTTACTTCTATGCCTAGTTCATTGAGGGTTTTTATCATGAAAAGGTGCTGAACTTTGTCAGAAGCTTTTTCTGCATCTATTGAAATAATCATATGGTCTTTTTTTTTGCTTCTGTTTATGTGGTGAATCACATTTATTGATTTACATATGTCAAACCATCCTTGCATCCCTGGAATGCACCCCACTTCATCACAGTGGATTATTTTTTGATATGCTATTGAATTTGGTTTGCTTGCATGTTATTGAGGATTTTTGCTTCTCTATTCATAAGGGATATTGGTCTGTCATTTTCTTTTTTGTTTTGTTCTTTCCTGGCTTTGGCATAAAGGTGATAATGGCTTCATAGAATGAGTTAGGGAGGATTCCCTCCTTCTTGATGTTATGGAACAATTTCTGCACAATTGTTACCAGCTCTTCTTTGTAGCCCTGGTAAAATTTAGCTGTGAATCCATCTGGCTCAGGGCTTTTTTTTTTCCTTGGAAGATTTTGTATTGCTGCTTCAATCTCATTGCTCATTACTGGTCTGTTCAGGAGTTCTATTTCTTCCTGATTGAGTCTTGGGAGGTTGTGTGCTTTCAGAAGTTTGTCCATTTCCTCTACTCTACATGTTCTATGTCATGGGCATAGTGATTTTCATAGTATTCACAGATGATATTTTGTATTTCTGTGGTGTCAGTTGTAATATCTCCTTTTTCATTTCTGACTAAGTTTACTTGGATCTTTTCTCTTCTATTCCTGGTTAATCTAGCAAGAGGTCTATCGATTTTGTTTATCTTTTCAAAGAAACAACTTTTTGTTTCCTTGATTTTATGTATTTTTTTTGTTTTTTATTTCATTTAGTTCTGCTGTGACCTTAGTTATTTCTTTTCTTCTGCTGGCTTTTGGTTTAGTTTTCTATCCCTTTTCTAGTTCCTTGAGATGTGTCATTAGATTGTTAATTTGCAATCTTTCTGTCTTTCTGATGCAGGCATTTATGGTTATGAATCTTCCCCTGAGGTCTATTTGTGCTGAATTCCACACCTTTTTTTTTAATTTCAGGATATTATGGGGGTACAAACATTTTGGTAACATGTTATGACTTTGCCTCACCCAAGCTAGGATTAGAGGTGTGCCTTACCCCCATACAATGCTCACTGCATCCATTAACTGTGAGTTTACTCACCCCCACACTCCCAACACAATAGCTTGTGTCCCCTTTGTCATTCAGTTCAGGGAATCTTTTGATTTCCATCTTATTTTCATTGTTGATCAGCATCAGGTTATTTAATTTCCATGACTTTGTGTAGAAGTGAGTGTTACTCTGGAAGTTGATTTCTAGTTGTATTCCACTGTGGTATCAGGAGATACATGGTATGATTTTTATTTTTTTGAATTTTTAGAGCCATGTTTTGTGGCTTCATATATGATCAGTCTTGGAGAATGTTCCATGTGCTGATGAGAAGAATTATGTTCAGTAGTTTTTGGATAAAATATTTTGTCAATGTCTTTTAGGCCCATTTGTTCTAGAGTCCCATTTAAGTCCAGTGTCTCTTTATTTATTTTCTGCTTGGATGATCTCTCCAGTTCCGTCAGTGGGATGTTGAAATCCCTAGCAAGGATGCTGCTGTTTATCTATTTGCTTAGATCTAGTAAGGTTTGTGTTATGAATCTTGGCACTCCTGTGTAAGGTGCATAAATATTTAGGATTGCTGTGCCTTCTTGTTGAATTGCTGTCTTTCCTATTGCATAATGGCCACCTTTGTCTTATTTACTATTGTTGATTAAAAGTCCATTTTATCTGATATGAGGATGGCTACATCTACTTTCTTTTGGTTCCCACTTGTATGGAATATGATTTTCCATTGCTTCACTTTGAGTCTGTATGAGTCTGTGTGGGTTAGATATGTTTCCTGGAGACAGCAGACACTTGGCTTGTATGTTCGTATCCATTCAGCCAGCCTAGGTCTCTTGAGTAGGGAATTCAAACTGTTCATGTTGATTGATAGAAGTGATGTGTGGGATGCTGTTCTGTTCATCCTGTTGGGTATACTTTATTGCTTTGTTTTACCTCTTGTACTGTTGTTTTACGTGAGCTATAAGCTTTAGATTTTGGGTGGCTTTACTCTAATGGGTGACTATTGTGGTGATCCACATATAATAGAGTTCTGAGTATTTCTTGCAGGGCATGTCTGGTCTTGACAAATTTCCTCAGTGATTGCTTGTCTGGAAAAGTCTTTATTTCTCATTTATATCTGAAACTTAATTTTGTAGGATACAAAATTCAAGGCTGGCAGTTGTTCTGTTTAAGAAGACTGAAGATGGGGCCTCAATCACTTCTTGGTTTTAAGGTCTCAATTGAGAAGTCTACAGTTAACCCAATGGGTTTTCCTTTGTAAATTACTTTGTATTTTTGCCTTACAGATCACAAGAGTTCCTTCCTCGTGTTCCTCCTTTGGCCAGTCTGATGGTTATGTGTCTTGGTGATTGCCTCTTTGTGATGAATCCCCAGATATTCATTGAGCTTCTTGTACCTAGATATCTAAATCTATAGCAAGACCAGGAACGTTTTCCTCAATTATTCCCACAAATAGGTTTTCCAGCCCTTGTGCATTTTCTTCTTCACCCTCAGGGATACCAATATTCTTATATTTGGCTGTTTTACATAATCCCATATTCCTTGTAGGCTTTCTTCATTCCTCTTAATTCTCTGTTTCTCATTTTTGACTGATGGAGTTAATTTGAAAGTGTTGTCTTCAAGCTCTGAAATGCTTATTTCTGCCTGATCTAGTCTGTTTTTAAAACTTTCCACTGTGTTTTGTATTTCATTAAATGAATTTTTTATTTCCAGAAGTTCCATCTGGTTTTTTTCTTAACGTGTCAATCTCTTTAGTAAATGGTTTATTCATTTTCTGACCTGTTTTTCTGGTTTCTTTGAGTTGGCTTTCCATTTTATCTTGAATTTTGTTGAGCTTCCTTACAATCCGTATTTGGAATTCTTTATCTGTCATTTTAATATTTTTATTTTGGTTGGTAACTATTACTAGAGATGTGGTTTTCCCTCCTGGAGGTATCCTTTTACCCTGATTCTTCATACTTCTGGAGTTCTTTCACTGATTCCTTCTCACTGGAGCAGCTGTTGCTTCTTACTTTTGGATTTTGTTTTTTTAGATAGGGCTTTTTCCCCTTCCCTCACTCATACAGGTGTGTTTGTAGCATATGTTGGGTAAGAACCTCTGGCTTTGCCTGTGTGTTCTTTGATGGTGATCTATGTTCTGGAGGGATGCCTTGGTTATAGATATCCTTAGTTTGGTAGTTTTCTCAGTTGCTAGTTGTTTGTAGGCTGTAGGAGTGGTGGGCTATATGAGTGGGCAGATTCCTTACCTCCCTTTGGTGAGGGAGGATGAAGGTCTTTGAAATCCTTTCTCTTTCCCCAGCCCTGTGGTCTTAACAATGTAAGTTGTAATGGCATGACCAGTTTACTCTGAGACAGTAGGTGTCACTTGTGGGTGAGAATCAACTTCACCCTATATGATTAAACCAATAAATGCTGTAAAGGGCTGTTCAAATTGACCTCCCTGTCAGTGGTGCTTGCCATAAGGAACAAACTGCAGTGAGTTTTTTGGGTCCTGTGACTAGCTCTAGTCCCTCAGGAGAAGCACTTGAGTGCTCCAGGTGGTGGTTGGGGCCCTGGAAATTCAAGTGAGTCCTTATTCTCTGCTACAGCAGAGGCAGGTGGGGGAGTTTGGCTCAGTGGGGCTGGATTGGATGAGCTTGCCCTCAGGATCCACAAAAGCTGGCAAGGTAGCTGTTTCTGCAGTGGTCAAAGTTCTGCTCACAGCTTCTGGGGTAAGCCATCAGGGAGGGGCTGAAGTGGCCCCACCCAATAAGAAAGTCTGCTTGTGGACATGGGGCCATATGAGATTCACAATATGGCCAGCTGGAGCAGGCCTCGCTCCTCTCCCCCTTCCGCTGGTCCATAGCCTACTCCTGGTGTATGTCTGCAAGTAGGAGCTCAAACCAGCCAAGTTTCTAGATGACTGTGCTGTGGGCCCTGAGGTTCCCTGCTCAAGATCCTGGCCTGAGCTAAGAGAGTGGTCCTCCTATGGGAGAAGGGGTATGCCACAAGTGCTGCAGCTAGAACCCATACTGCACTCTCTCCCCAGATCTGTCTATATGGACTCCCTTGCCTCCCAATACTGATTCACAATTCTCCCCTCTGTGCCCCCAAACAATGTGATCAAGACTTGTGGGTATAGTATCTGGCCTACAGGTCCCTGCCTGGGTCCTCAAAGATCAATCCCTGACCATGCCACTGGTCTTGAGTTTCCCATGGGGTGTCCAAGCAGGTTCAATGTCCCTCTGCCTCAGGGCATGCCCCACTTTGATGGAGCCACTAGGGAAGCAGCACCACAGAGGGCTAGAGAGCAAGGAGATCACAATCTGAGCAACCCTCCATCTGCTGCGGGACCCCAGGATAAAAGGTCTGATCCCTGCTCTCTGTGGAAATATTGGTGTGGTGGCTCAATTGTCTCTCTTGGCAGCCACAGGTGGGGGAGGGTAATGGGAGAAAAAGAGGATGGATGGAGAAAAGCTAGCACTTTGGTCATCTCCATCCCTCTCTCTGGGAGGCAGCCTGCCCAGAAAGTCCAGTTTCTGGAGTCATGCAAATCACTCAGGACCCACTGGACCCCTGTGGCTCCCTCAATCTGAGCTGGAGTTGGAAAATTTCTGTGTGGGAATGAGCAAGACAAAACCTGAGGAGCAATATGGAGATACCTCAAAGAGCTACAGGTAGAAATACCATTTTTATCTGGAAATCCCATTACTGGGCATCTACCCAAAGGAAAAAAGACATTCTATAAAAAAGACATGTGCACTAGAATGTTTATAGCAGCATAATTCACAATAGCAAAGATGTGGAAACAACCCAAATGCCCATCAATACATGAGTGGATTAATAACATGTGGTATATGTATACCATGGAGTTCTACTCAGCCACAAAAACTAGTGGTGATCTAGCACCTCTTGTATTACCCTGGCTAGATCTGGAACCCATTCTACTAAGTGAAGTATCACAAGAATGGAAAAACAAGCAGCACGTGTACTCATCATCAAATTGGCATTAACTGATCAACACTTATGTACACATTTAGTGGTAACATACATCGGGTGTCTGGCAGATGGGGGAGGGGATGAGGGGATGTGTACATTCACATCTAATGGGTGCGGTTCACACTGTGTGGGGGATGGACATATTTGAAGCTCTGACTCGGATGGGGCAAAGGCCATTTATGTAGGCAAAGTATTTATACCCCCATTATATGTTGAAATAAAAATAATTTTAAAATTGAAAAAAAAATAAAGAAATAAAAAGAATCATAGATATCCTTTAGGGAGAAGAATGAAAAGCTAACGGCCTGAAAAAAAAAAACGTATTTGAGGGAATAATTGAGGAAAACTTTCCTAGTCTTGTTGCAGATTCAAACATCCAGATACAAGAAGCTCAGTGAACACTTCAGAGATTCATGCAAAAAGGACATCTCTAAGGCACATAGTCATCAAGCTGACCAAAGTCAACATGAAGAAAGAGCTCCTATGAGGCAGGAGACAAAAGCATCAAGTAACTTACAAAGAAGAGCCCATCAGACTAACAGCATTCTTCTCATGACAAACTTTACAAGCCAGAAGGGATTAAGGACTCATTTTTTGTCTCCTTACACAGAATAACTGTCAGTGAAGAATTTTGTATCTGCAAAACTAAGATTAATAAATAAAGGAGAAATAAAGTCTTTCCCAGACAGCAAACATTAACTATTTTATTTGGAAAGAAGCGAAAGAGTTCAAATAAGCTCAATCAGAAATGAAAAAAAGGAAACATTAAAACTGATACCACACAAAGAAAAAAGATCATCTGAGAGTACTATGAAGACCTCTATGCACACAAACTATAAAATACAGAGGAAATGAATGATTTTTGAAAACACACATCCTCCCAAGCTTGAATCAGGAAGAAATAGTAATCCTGAACTGAAAAATAATGAGTAACATGTTTGAATCAGTAATAAAATGTCTCCCAATAAAAAAGGAAAAAAAAAAGAAGGTTAAGACCAGATTCACAGTCAAATTCTACCAGATATACAAAGAATAGCTGGTACTTATTCTGCTGAGACTATTCCATAAGATCAAAAAGAATAGAATCCTCTCTAACCCCTTCTATGAAGCCAGTATCATCCTGATACTAAAGCCAGGAAAAGACACAACAAAAAAGATAACTACAGACTAATATCTGTCATAAACATGGATGCAAAAATTCTCAATAAAATACTAGCAAACTGAATCTAACAGCACATCAAAAAAGATAATTCAACATCATCAAGTGAGTTTATCCCAGAGATGAAAGAATGGTTCAACATATGAAAGTCAATAAATGTGATTCACCACATAAACAGAAGTAAAAACAAAAACTTATGATAATCTTAGTAGATGCAGAAAAAGAATTTGGTAAAATCCAGCATCCTGTCATGATAAAAACCCTCAAGAAAATAGGCATAGAAGAAATATACCGCAAAATAATAAAAGCTAAATGTGACAAACCCCATAGCCAACATGACACTGAATAAAGAAAAGTTGAAAGCCTCCCCTTAACAACTGGAACAAGACAAGGATGTCACTTTCACCGCTTCTATTCAACACAGCACTGGAAGCCCCAGCCAGAGCAATCAGGCAAGGGCAAAGCATAAAGGGTAACAAAATCAGAAAAGAAGATCTTCTATCTAAAGACCCAAAAGACTACTCCAAAAGACTCCTATAATTGATAAATAAAATTTAAAATCTTAAGTAATAAAATTAATGTACACAAATCAGTAGCATTCCTATATGCAAATAACAGCCAAGCTGAGAATCAATTCAAAAACTCAATACCATTACAACTGCTGCAAAAACAAATAAAATAAAATACCTAGAAATATACTTCACCAAGGAGGTGAGAGTTCTGTACAGTAAAAACTACAAAATACTAATAAAAGAAATCATAGATGACACAAACAAATGGAAAAACATCCCATGCTCACTGATTAGAAGAATAATAGCGTTAAAATGACCACACTGGTCAAAGTGATTCATAGATTAAATTCAATTCCCATCAAAATACCAATGTCATTTTTCATAGAATTAGAAAAAAAAATCTTAAATTTCATGTGGAATCAAAAAATAGCCTAAATAACCAAAGCAATCCTGAGCAAAAGGAACAATTTATATGCATCTATAGTAACAAAAACAACATTATACTGGTATAAAAGTAGACACATAGATCAATGGAATGGATTAGAGAACTCAGAAATATAATCATATACCTATACCAAATTAATCTTTGACAAATCAAACAAAAGCATACACTGGGGAAAGGACACTCTATTCATAAACAGTGCTTTGAAATTTAGATAGCCACATGCAGAAGAATGAAACTAGATTCCTATCTCTCACCATATACAAAAATTAACTCAAGATGGATTAAAGACTTAAATATAAGACCTGAAACAATAAAAATCCCAGAAGAAAACCTAGAAAGAAACTCTTCTGGACATTGGCCTAGGAATTTATGACTAATATCCTACAAGCAAATACAACAAAAGCAAAAATAAATAAATGAAATTTAATTAAACTAAAATGTTTCTGCACAGCTAAAGAAACAATCAACACAGTAAGTAGACAGCCTACAGAATGAAAGAAAATATTTGCAAACTATACATCTGCCAAAGAACTAATACCCAGGATCTATAAAAACAAACAAATTAGCAAGAAAAAAATAAATAACCACATCAAAAATGAGGAAAATGCATGAACAGACACTTTTCAAAAGAAAATATATAAATAGCCAGCAAACATATGGGAAAATACTCAATATCACTAATCATCAGGATAAGGCAAATTAAAACCACTATGAGATACCACCCTAACCCTGTTAGAATGGCCATTATTAAAATGTCAAAAAACAATAGATGCTGGTGAGAATGAGAAGAAAAGAGAACATTTATACACTGTTGGTGAGAATATGAATTAGTACAACCTTTATGGAAAACAGCATAGAGATTCTTCAAAGAACTAAAAGTAGACCTACCATTCAATCCAGAAATCCCACTATTGCACATCTACCCAGAGGAGAAGTCATTCTATAAAAAAGATACCTGCACTCATATGTTTATTGCAGCATAATTCACAATTGCAAAGATACGGAATCAACCTAAGTGTCCACCAATGATGGGTGAATAAAGAAAATATGTATATATATACACCATTGAATACTACTCAGCCATAAAAAAGATTAAAATAATGTCTTTTTAGCAACTTAGATGGAACTGGAGACCATTATCTTAAGTGAAGTAACGCAGGAAAGGAAAAACAAATGCTGCATGTTCTCATTTATAAGTGGGAAATAAACAATGTGTTTACATGATAATACAGAGTGGTGTAACAGACATTGGAAACTCAGAAGGAGGGAAGATGGAAAGGGGTTAGGGATGAAAAATTACCTATTGAGTACAATGTACACTGTTCAGGTGATGGGTACACTAAAAGCCCTGACTTCATCACTATACAATTCATCTATGTAACAAAAATAAAATCACTTGTACCCCCTAAATCTTTTGAAATTAGAAAAAAAAAAAGAATTAATGTTCATTGAGAGATTGGTTAAAATATGGTTGATTTTCTACGCCAATCATGATGGTAATAGCCTTTGTTTGCAATTTTATATATTTATCACAAAACTCTATAAAGTAGTCATCATTAAGGTTCATTTTATTTATGAAGAAATTGAATTTCATAAAGGTTAAATGTCTAAAAGGATAAAATATTCAGAAATGTCTGATTCCAAAAACTACAGAAGCATTTTAATAAACCATGAATTTTTAAACTGTATTTGAAGCAAAGCATCATGAGCTCCAAACTTTTATTTGCATTAACTTTGTTTGCATAAGTCCCTTCATCATTAATATAGTTTGAAAATATCTGGTGATTCCAATTTTCCATGGTTCCTTAATACAAGTTTTTAATGGAATTATAAAGAATATTTGCTAATATGATAAAAATTCTATCATACATTTGCCAAATGATATGAATGGCATGACTCAGAGAATGGGAACAATTTCTGAACCATCTTCTGAAGTTATTTACCATTTTCTCCTTCAATGTATTTAACAGAAAAATTGCCTAGGTGCAGTTTTCACTGTGACACTTGCTGTTTCAATTACTCTGCTTCTGGCTTGTCTTCCCAGACATTTAAACCTAGAATAGGCATATCGGATTGAGGAAAGGGGAAGGATTTTAATAGCTACTTTCCTTTGAGTAAGCCAGTAAAGAGGAATATAGAAAATAGGAAAATCCATTACATTTTAACCAATCTCTTTCTGTTCCTGTTTAACAATTTCTCTAAGATGCAAACTGTATGATGAGATTACTAATGTATCATAGGGAATATAATTCTTAATATTATCACATATTTTTAAAATACTGCCCTGAGTGGTCATACTAGTTGATTCTGCATAAACAACGTATGGATGATTTTATGTTGCTATAATGTAACTAACACATGGTATTATCAGATTTTTGATTTGTGTGAATCTGATTGGTGTAAAATTCTATTGTTTTAATTTGTATTTATTGATTCCTGGAGAGTTAGGAATCTTTTCATTTATTTCTTGGACATTCTAATTTTTTCTATGAATTGCCCATTCATATTCCTTATCTACTTATAAAATTTGTTTATTTGTAATTTTCATGTGGTTTATAGGAGTTGTTTATATACTCTGGATACCAACCTTCTGTCAGTTATGTACATTGAAACTATTTTTGCTAAGGTAATACAATATTTAGCACTCTGTGTACCTAGAACCTACCACATTATTTTGTTAAAATAAACTGGAAAATGTAGACATGGGGGATAAGATTGATAGATACATTCATTTCAGGTGTACCAACAGCTTATTTGGGAACTAAAACTCTCAGGTCCCTAATCTTTCTGATAAGTTTAAGTGACCAATGCTGGAGCCTCTGAAATTCTATTTTTATGGTTCCCAACTCTCTGAATATTCTCTTCTGCCAGATACACGATACCATCTCTAAACTTTGGGTTCTGAAAATGTGCTTCCCTATGGGAGGCAACTAACTTTGCAGTCTCTTTATCTGTTTTCTCATCTGTAAAATAGAGGTATTAATATCTACCTTATATAATTATTATGGACATTAAATGAGACAATATATGCTTCATGTAATACATTATGATTGATAGAATACTAAAATAAAGCCTCAAATTTTAAATATTTGGATAATCTGACAAAAAAAATGAAAAGGAACAGTATGGGAGCATGAGCTTATGGGAGTTGGCAAGCATTGAAGCAGTTTAGATTACTGGGGCATATTCAAATTAAGAGGTCCTGAAGATTCTGTGAACAAGACACATAGAGAAAAACATTGGATTCACCCTAGGCATAAAATCTGATCAGACACATCAACACATAAACCTAGGACTGAAGATGGCCTATACCTCGAAAAAAAGAACTGGTGCATTTAAATACAGATATTCTTTTATATATACACACCATGAACTACTACTCAGCCACAATAAGGAATGAAATAACATCTTTTGCAGCAACTTGAATGGAATTGGAGATCATTATCCGGAGTGAAGTATCTCAGGACTGGAAAACCAAACACCGTATGTTCTCTCTAATAATTGGGAGCTAATCAATAGGCACACATGGGCACAAAGAGATGTAAAGTTCATAGGAAATCGAGAAGTGGGGAGAGTAGGGAAAAAACTGACTTATTGGGTGCAATGAACACGATTCAGGTGATGGGCACACTGAAAGCCCTGACTTAAGTGTGTGAACTAAAATAAAATTTTAAGGCTCACCTCCCCCTGACTGACTGAATGGGCCTCCTTGTGGCGGAAGGAATATCCTAAAACTAAATTGCCTGCCAGGAGGAGGGAGGTCAGAAATGCCTCATCATGCCCCCTCCCTTCCTGGGGACATCCTTTGTAACCCATTAACAAACAGGCCTAAGGGTATGCAAGACAAACCTGCTTGTCCTCAATTTACACAACAAATATATGTCCAGTGGCTTATCTCTGATAAACAGCTCCTTATGTTAAAACATTCCAAGCCTTTAGACAAAGCTTCCCGTCTTTAACCAATTACAAGTCAAAGAATATTTAAACCCACCTATAACCTGTAAGCCACCCCACCCCCCACTCCCCCACCCTCCCCCCACTTCTAGATGGCCCACTTTTTCAGGCCAAACCAATGTATGCCTCCCACATATTGATTTATGACTTTACTGTAAATCCTGTCTCCCTGAAATGTATAAAACCAAACTGTAACCCAGCCACAGTGAGTCCACTTGCTCAAGACTTCTTGAGCGTGGCTTTGGGTCATGATCCTCTAATATGGCTCAGAGTAAATCTCTTTAAAATTATTTTGCAGAGTTTGACTTTTTCTTATGTTAATGAATGTGACGAAAACATTTATACACCCTTAATATTTTGAAATAAAAAAGATAATAAATATTCAAAACTTATCTCCTCCTTATAAGTTTAATAGATTTTGCTATCATCCATGCTCTTGGGATTATTTACACCTATGTTATCTGTGTGGTAGAAATACTACAGAGTGCTGTGCTCCTGCATATCTCTCCCAACTCCATATTCAGTGAAATGAATCAGCCAAGGTGGGAGGACTTACAACACAGAAACTTGCAAATTCTATAAATCAGGGTCTAATTTTCAGTTTTTTAACTGTCTAGACAAGAAATTGATGTTAAAAATGCAGATTATACTTAAAACTATATCAACTCTGTAGCTGTTCATTGGAATGACCACAAAAAAAGGAGACAATATTCTTTCAGAGTCAGCAAAAAAGTTACTCGCATTGCTGTCAAATGAGTGCTTTTCTAACATCTTTTTTGTTTCACTTTCATCTTTCTTGTTAACAAAAATATCAACCAACTTTCATGTCCAACCTACACTTGTTATCTCATTGCAACCATAGTTGGTTCTAGATTCAAGAATTCCACACAAATCATTGAATGCATTGTCTAAGAATCAATTGACTATACATAATTTATAATAAAGAATATTGATATTTTATTGTTAAAAATAAGAATAAATAAATACAGACATTACTTGATTTTGCCAAAGGAACACTATAATGTATAATAATATGGCAGACTTAAATAGAAACATAAAAACAAATACATACATTAAATGTAAACAGTCTCAATACACCAATAAAAAGAGATTTGTAGGACAGATTTAATTTTCTTAAAGTGGCCTAAGTATGGTTTGTCTACAGGAAACTCACTTAAAATATGATGATATAGGTAGAGCAGAGATAAAAGAATAAAAAAAAAATACCATGAAAACACTAATCAAAAGAAACCTGGAGTGGCTATATTAATATAAAATAAGTTTCAGAGAAAAGAAAATTACCAGGGACCAAGAGGCATATTAACAAAATTATAAACCAGTTAATTCATCTAGCAGACATAATAATCTTAAATGTGCATGTGTGTATGTATCAAACAGCAGAGCTGTAAAACACATAAAGCAAAAACAAATAAAACTGAAATAAGAAATGGATAAATTCATAATTATAATTAAGGACTTCAACACTACTTTCTCAGCAGTTAAAGAAATTGCTAAACAAAAAATCAGCTTTAATGGAAAATAACTGAACAACATCATCAATGAAGAAGATGTAAATGACATTTATAGAACACCCAACAACACAAAATAGACACTATTTTCAGGCATGCATGGGACATTCGCTAAAATAGACCATATCTTGGGTCACAAAACACAACTTAAAAATGTAAAACAATCATCCAAGTACCCATCAATTAATGAGTGGATTAATAAAATGTGGTATATGTATACCATGGAGTACTACTCAGCCATAAAAAATGATAAATTAATGCCTTTAACAGCAATTTGGATGGAACTGGAGATAATTCTTCTAAGTGAAATATCTCAAGAATGGAAAAACAAACACCACATGTTCTCACTATTAAATTGGAACTAACCAATGAGCACACATGCGTATAGAGGGAAGTAAAACTCAGTGAAAATCAAGGGGGATAAAGGGAGGGGGAAAACCTACCTAATAGGACAATTAACACTATTTTGGGGATGGGCACACCTATAGCCATGACTCAAGCATTACAAAAGCAATTCATGTAGCCAAAAACATTTGTACCCTCTTAATATTTTGAAATAAACCAAAAATGTAAAACAATCAAACTCGGATGAAGTTTGTCCTCTGACCACAATGGATTCAAACTAGAAATCAATAATAAAAAGATAAGAGAAAAATCTCCAGACACTTGGAAATTAAATATACTTCCAAATAATAATGAGTCAAAGAGGAAGTCTCAAGGGAAATAAGCAAATGTATTTAACTGAATGGAAATACAACATATCAAAATATGAGCCAAAACTGTGGTCAGGAGAAAATTTAAGACAATAAGTGTTTATATTAGAAAAGAAGAAAGGCCTCAAAGAAAACAATCTAAGTCACCACCTAAGAAGCAAGAGGAGGAGGCTTTCATCCTGCTGTTATCTGTACACTCCTCCTGGGGGCCTGAGGATGTGCCTACGCAGCCTGCCACCACCACCACCACCACCACTACCACTGGTACTCACCCACATGTGTCACCTGGCTACCTGGGGACTAGCCCACCCAGCCTGTAGCAGCCCCACTAACACTAGAACAACCTGACTGGAAGCCAAAGAGTTTACCCACCACTACTACTCCCATTGCCCACACCCTGCATGCTGCCCAGGGAATCGAGGATGTGCTAACCCACCTGGCCCATGATTTCCACTGCTGTTACCCTAGCAACTGCCTGGAAGCCCAAGAATCAGCCTGCCTAGACCCACTAACATCAGTCTCCACATATGCCAACCATGGGCCCAAAGACAGGCATGATTAGCCAGTCACTGCCACCAACAGGGCCTGAAGACTGGCTCATCTGTCATCCCATCCCCAGCAACGCTTCTCCACAGCCTCCGCTAAAATCCACAGCTCAAGACACTGAAGAAATCACAGACATCACTGACATCGTTTACACTGAAGAAATCATATGGAGATTGCACTACTGTATGCACCCAGAGACACAGCTAAAGTGCCATACCCAATGAACACTATAGATATATCTTCAAGAAAAATTATTTCTGCAAAAGGCAATCAAAACAATGGAAGAAGCAATTGTTACACCACATGTGCAAATATTTGCATGAGGACATAAGAAATATGAAAAAGCAAGGAAATATGACACTTCCAAAGAACACAATAATTCTTCGGTAACAGATTTCAAAGGAAAAACATATATAAAATGCTTGGAAAAGAATTCAAAATAATGATAACAAAGAAGCTCAGTGAGATACAAAAGAACACAGATAAACAATACAAAGAAATGAGGATGAGAAATGTGAATGAGAAATTCATCAAAGAGATATTATAAAAGAAGAACCAAACATAAATCCTGGAACTGAAGAATTCATTGAATGAAATAAAAAGTACAATTGAGAGCTTCAATAATAGACTAAATCAAGCAGAAGAAAGGATTTCAGAACTTGAAGATAGGTCTTTTAAAGTAACTCAATCAGACAAAAAAAAAAAAAAAAGAAGAAGAAGAAAGCCTACATGGCATACGAACACCATAAAGCAACCAAATATTTAAATTTTGGGTGTTCCAGAAGGTGAAAGGAAGGGTCAAAATATAGAAAATCTATTCAATGAAATAATAGCTGAAAACTTCCCAAGCCTAGCAAGAGGTTTAGACATCTAGATTAGATACAGAAAGACAGAGATCCTTAAATAGGTACAACCCACAAAGATCTTCTCCAATGTACATTACAATCAAACTGTCAAAAGTCAAAGGAAAGGGATAATTATAAAAATAGCAAAAGAAAAGCATTTAGTCACATATGAGGTACTCCTCATCAGGCTAACAGCAAATTTCTCAGTCGAACTCTTAGAGACCAGAAAAGAATGAATAATCTTTCCAAAGGTCTGAAAGAAAAAAAAAAAAAAAAAAACAAGCAAGAATACTATACCTAGAAAATTGCCCTTTATAAATTAAGGAGAAATAAAGTCTTTTTCAGACAAGCAAAAACTGATGTAATTTGTCATCACTAGATTGGTCATACAAAAAGTTCTTGAAGGAGTCTTACACATGGAAGTGAAAGGACAATATTGACCATCATGAAAACACAAAACTATAAAACTCATAGGTGGAACAAACACAAAATGAAGAAGAGGAGGGAATAAACTTTTACCACTACAGAAAACCACCAAATTTCAATGATAAACAATAAGAGAGAGAGAGAAAGGAACAAAGCATGCACAAAATGCTTTGAAAATAATTAACAAAATGACATGTCAATAATAATCCTGGATGTAAACATAAAATTTCCCAGTTAAAAGATATTGACTGGTGGAATAGATTTTAAAAAAAATAACTATACACTTCCTATGAGAAACTCACTTCACCTACAAAGACACATATTTACTAAAATTAAAGGGATGGAAAAAGTCCACTCAAATGGGAAAAAAAGCAAGCAGGAGTAGCTATACTTATATCAGAAAAAAACAGCTTTCAATTAAAAACAGTGAAAAAAGACCAAGAAGGTCATTATATAATGATAAAGGATTAATTCAGCAAGAAAATATAATAATTCTAAATACAAATGCAACTAATTCAAAAGCACCAGTATTAAGAACAAATATTATTAGATCTAAAAAAAGAGATAGATTCCAGTACAATAATATTTAAAGGCATCAACACCCAACTCTCAGAATTAGATCATATGGACAGAAAATTATCTCAGAAAAATTGGATTTAAACTATACTTTAGATCTAACAAAGTTTATAGGCATTTACAGAACATTTCACCCAACAGCTGTAGAATACAAGCAATTCTTACTAATCATGGAATATTCTCCAGGATAGAAATATGTTAGGACACAAAACAAGTCTCAACAAATTTTTAAAAATCAAAATAAATTCAAGTATCTTCTCAGACCATACTGGAATAAAACCAGAAATTAATAAGAAGAGAAACTTTGGAAACTGTACAAATGCATGAACTTAAACAACATGCTCCTGAATGACCAAGCAGGTCAATGAAGAAATATTATATATATAAAGACATTAAAAAATTTCTTGAAACAAATGACAATGGAAATACAATACACTAAAACCTGTGGGATACAGAAAAGGTAATGTTAAGAGGGAAGTTTATAGCAGTGAATGCCTATATCAAAACAGTTGAAAGATTTCAAACAAACAACCTAACAATGCACCTCAAAGAACTAAAAAAGCAAGAAGAAACCAAACCCAAAATTTTCAGAAGGAAAGAAACAATAAATCAGAGACTATTATGAATACCTATACACTAAAAAACTGGAAAACCTAAAGGAAGCAGATAAATCCTGGACACATACAAACCTACCAAGATTGAATCAAGATGAAATAGAAAACCTAAACAAGGACTCCTGAATAACAACAAACAAGATTGAATCAGTAAAAACGACACCCAACAAAGAAGAGCCCAGACTGGATGGCTTCACCACTAACTTCTATCAAGATTACAAAACACTAGCACCAATTTTCTACAAACTGTTTCAAAAAATTGAAGAAGATGGAATTATTCCTAATTCATTCTACAAGGCCAGCATTACTCTGATACCCAAAATAGACAAGGACACACAGAAAAAGAAAACTGCAGGCCAATATCCCTGATGAACACAGACACAGAAATCCTCAACCAGATACTAGCAAGACAAATCCAGAAGCATAATAAAAAGATAATATACCATGACCAAGCAGGATTTATTTCAGTGATATAAGGATGCTCAAATATGTAAATCAACAAACATGATACATCACATCAACAGAATGAAGGACAAAAACCATATGATCATCTCAATAGATACAGAAAAAGCATTTGATAAAATTCAATATCCCCTCATGATAAAAACTTTCAACAAACTAGGAATAGAAGGTTCATACCTCAAATTAATAAAGACCATGTATGACAAACCCACAGCTAATATTGTACTGAACTGGGAAAGCTGAAAGCCTTTCCTCTAAGAACTGGGACAAGACAAGGATGCACACATTCACCACTTTTCTTCAACATAGTATTAGAAGTTATAACCAAACCCATCAGGCAAGAGAAAGAAACAGGCATCCAAATAGAAAAAGAGGAATTCAAATTGTTCCTCTTTTCAGATAACATCATGATCTTATGTTTAGACTAATCTATGACAGAAGCAAAATCTCCTAGATCTGATAAACAAAGTTAGTAAAGTTGAAAGATACAAAATCAACACGCAAAAATCAGTAGCATTTCTGTACACTGATAATGAACTTGCTGAAAAAGAAATCAAGAAGGCAATCCCATTTACAATAGCTACAAAAATACCTATTAATAAATTTAACCAAGGAGGTGAAAAATCTCTACAAGAAAAACTACAAAATGCTGATGAAATAAATTGAGGAGGACACAAACAAGTGGAAAGACATCTCATTCTCTTGAATTAGAAAAATTAATATTGTTAAAATGACCATAGTAACCAAAGCAATTTATAGAGTCAATTCAATCTATATCAAAATACCAATCATATAAATTAAAAAAAATCCTAAAATTTGTGTGGAACCAAAAAAGAGCCCAAAGAGACAAAGCAATCCTGAGCAAAAAGAACAAAGCCAGAGGCATCATACTATCTGATTTCAAGATATATTACAAGGCTATAGTAACCAAAACTGCATATATGTTTAAAAAAAACACATATATGAATGGAACAGAGCAGAGAGCCCAGAAATAAATTCATGTATCTATAGCTCACTGATTTTCAACAAAGGCACCGAGAACGTACATTGAGGAAAAGACACCCTACCGTCTTCAATAAACTGCTGGGAAAATTGGATATCTACATACAGAAGAATTAAGGTAGACCCTTATCTTTAACCGCATACAAAAATCAGCTCAAAATGGATTAAAGATTTAAATATAAGACCTCAAACTATAAAACAACTAGGAAAAAGCACTCCCGGACATTGGTCTAGGCAAAGATTTTATAGCTAAAACCTTAAAATCACAGGCAACAAAAACAGACAAATGGAACTATGTTGAACTAAAAAGCCTTCTGTACAGCAAAGAAAACAATCAACAGAGTTAAGAAACACTGTATTGAATGAAAGAAAATATTTGCAAACTAATCATTCAACAAGGGACTAATATTCTCAATATACAAGGAACTCAAAAAACTCAACGGCAAAAATCCAAATAATCTCATTATAAAGTGGGCAAAGTCTCTGAATAGACATTTCTCAAAAGAAGATACAAAAACAACCAACAGGTATATGAAAAAAAAATTGTTCAAAATCACTTATCATCAGAAAAATTCAAACTAAAGCCACAATGAGATATCTTTCTACCTGAGTTAGAATACTATTACTGAAAAGACAAAAAATAACAGACACTGGTGAGGATATGGAAAAAAGGGAATTCTTATACACTACTAGTGGGAATGTAAATGAGTACAGTGATTATGGAAAATAGTACGAGATTTCTTAAAAAACTAAAAATAGAACTACCATATGATCCAACAATCCCACTAATGGGTGGGTATTTATCTAAAGGAAAGAAAATCAATACATCAAAGAGATGCCTACACATCCATGTTTATTGGAGCATTATTTACAATAGCAAAGGTGTGGAATGAACCCAACTGCCCATCAATGGAGGGATGCATAAAGAAAATATGGTATATACACACAACGAAATACTATTTTACCATAAAAAAGAATGAAATCTTGTCATTTGCAGTAACATTGATAACTGGAAGTCATTATGTTAAGTGAAATGAGCCAGGCACAGAAAGACAAATATCACATGTTCTCACTCATATGTGGAACCTAAGAAAGTGAATCTCATGAAGATAGAAAGTAGACTTATAGTTAGTAAAGATTGGGAAGAGTGTGTTTGTGTGGGTTGGGGGGTGATGAAGACAGGTTGGTTAATAGATATAAATATACAGTTATGTAGAAAGATAAGTTCTAATGCTTGATAGCAGCCTAGGGTGACTATAATAAACAACAATGTATCATATGTTTCAAAATAGCTAGAAGAGAGGTCTTGAAATGTTTCCAATAAAAATGGCAAATGCTTGAGGTGAAGGATATCCTAAACATCCCAACTTGATCATTACATATTCTATGCTTGTAACAAAATATCACATGTACTTTATAAATACATACAAATATTATGTATCAATAAAAAAGCAAGCAAGAAAAAAGAGCAAAGCAAGCCCAAAATTGACAGAAGGGGATAATAATTATAAGAGTAGAAATTAATTAAGTGTAAAATAGAAAAAACAATAGAGAAAATAGATCAAATTTTTAAAGATCAATAAAATGGACAATTTTCTAGTAAGACTTATAAAGAAGTCTACTAATATTAGAAATAATAAGGTATATTATTACAGATTTTATAGACATTAAGAGTAAAAAGGTATACCATCAAAACACCCCCCTACACAAATTTGACCATTTATATGAAATGAATCAAATTCTCAAAAATCATAGACTACCAAAAATCATCCCAAATAAAATAAATGATATGAACAATTCTATAACTGGAGAAGAAATTAAATTTGTAGTAGAAAACCTCTCAAAAAGACAATCTCCAGGACCGTATGGTTTCACTGGAGAATTCTATCAAATATTTTTAAAATAAATGACACCAATTCTACACAATTTCTGAAAAAACAGAGGAGGAGGGAGCATGATCCAACTCATTTTATGAGGCCAGCACTACTGGTACAAAAAATAAAGATTTTTTTTTGAAAAGACCAATATCCATCAGGAGCAAAGATGCAAAAATTTTCAATAAAACATTAGCAAATCAAATCCAGAACTTGTAAAAAGAATGTATACCCCAAACAAGAGGGATTTCTTCCTTCCCAGGGATGAAAGTCTGGTTCAATATTTTGAAGTTATTCAATATAATTCATCATATTAACATGGTAAAGAAAAAAAAGCATGATTATATCAATTGATATAAAAGAGATATTTGACGAAAATAAAGTTATAATAAAAACTCTCAGAAAATTAGAAATAGGAGGACATTTTCACAACTTGATAAAGGGCATCTACAAAAACCCATCAGCTAACACCACACTTAATGTTGAAATACTAAATGCTTTACCCTAAATATTAGGAATAAAGCAAGGATATCCATTGCCAACACTCATATTTAATAGTACTGGAACTCTTTGCCAGTGTAATAGGGCAAGAAAAGGAAATAAAAGGCACAGTGACTGGAAAGAAAGAAATAAAACTGCACTTATATATGGTATTAATATAACTGGTAGAAAAACGTAAGAAATCTACCAAAATAAGTGATTTTGACAAGATCACAGTATATAAAGTAAATTTAAAAAATCATAAATTTCTATATGGTAGCAATGAGCAATTGAAAATCAAATTTAAAACATGATACCATTTACAATCACTACAAATAAAAACACTTAAGTGTATATTGAACAAAATATGTACAGGATCTACATTCTAAAAACTTTAAAATGCTGATGAAGGAAATCAAAGATAACTTCAGTAAATGGAGAGATATAATGTGTTCATGTTTTAGGATATTCAACATAGTAAAGATGTCAATCCTCCTCAAACTGAAATATAGGCTTAATACAATTCCTATCAAAATATCAAGAAAATTATTTGAAAATATAGACAAGGTGATTTTAAAGTTTATATGAAAAACCAGAGGACCTAGAATAGCCAAAACAGACTATTCATATAAACAAAAATGACAAAATTCATCACCAAAGAATTGTCACTAAGGGTATACTAAAGGAATTTCTACAGGTAGAATAAATATTAACCCAGAATGAAGCCTGAAAATGCAAGAAGGAAATGAAAAGCAGTGAGGAGAGTAGATTGATAGGTAAATCTAAATTAATGTTGCCACATTAAAAAATGCAATGATGATGGTGGTAGTAATAATAATAATTAATAAAAACAATGCAAAATACAAAGGAGGTTAATATTTCTAAGTTGTTCTATGGTCTCAAACTCTATGACAGCCTTGAAGACAGCAGCCACTCTCCCAGCACAGGTGCCGTACAGAGCAGAAAGAATGTTATTCTCAATGAACTGTTTTGTTTTGTGTGTTTTGTGACTCCCTGAAATGGAGTCTCAAAGGGCTTGCCTTTTTTTCTGCCCAACTCAGAACTCTCCCAGGGCTGAGATGCCTGTGTGTGGGGCAGTTGTCAAAAATATTTAAAGGCGATCTGTTAGCCATGATGGCTAGAGCAAGGAATAAACTGTTGGCGGGGCGAGGGGGATAGAACTAACCAAAAAGCTTAGAAGGAAAGCCTGAGGAATGAGATACATTGAAGAATAAGGGCTTTGAATGCTCCCACATATTTCTGGGCATCCAGAAGGCTAATTGAATGCTCACGGTTTGACACATGCTCAGAAAAGAGTCAAGAAGGCAGGCGCTAAGCTCTCCCATCGTGGTTGACCTTCAGACTCTGCACAGTCAGGAAGTGAAGGCTCAGGGAGAAATGTAAACTGCATGGCAGACAGTGCATCATGCCCCACACAAGCATGGGACCCTCCTGCAAAGAATTGGAGAATTGTTTCTTTGTTTGTTCCAGGTGTTTAAGTAATCTCTGTTGAATGACTAGATGACTTACTCAGCTAACAAAACAAAGATTTCAGTGAACACACAACAAAGAATACAGATTTTACAAAATTAGTTCAGAAATGTCACTAAGCAAACAATTATTTTAAGAAGCAGCAACAAAATAACGAAGGAGAATCTGATTTACAAAGTTGCCACATTATAATTATCAAAATGTGCGTTACAACAAAAATTTACAACGCATTCAAAAACACAGAAAGTATGACTCATAAACATAAAAAAAGAAATCAACTATTTTAAATATGCTCAAAGAGCCAAAGGAAACCATGTACAAAGAACTAAAGGAAACCATGAAAACAAATTCTCACCACAGAGAAATTCTCAGCAACTAGATTAGGATTATGTAAAAGGAGCCAACTAGTAATTCTGGAGTTTAGAAATACAGTGAATGAAATTTTAAAATTGTCGGAGAGGTTAAATGGAAATTTGAGCAGCCAGAAGAAAAATCATTAAACATGAAGATAGGTCAATTAAATTTACTCCATCTGAGGGGTGGAAATAACCAAAGAATGAAGAAAAATGAATAAAAAATGAATGAAGTATTATAGGCTTGAAAAGTCGCATTCCCTAACAGAGCATTTTTTCACAAAAGTTTACTAAGAAAGATGTAGAATTATTCATAAAGATAGATATTATTATAATGGAAGTAAAAAAGAAAATAACCCATATCTCATAGAGTGAATATGAATACATAAATTTTTTGTATATATAAACAGTGACATAGTGGCATACTGTACAGCACTGAAAATGAATAAATTACAGGTTTGCAAGTCAACAGGAATAAATCTTAGAAACATAATATTCAAGTAAAACTTTTTAACACAAATACATACAGCATGGTACGAAGTTTATGAATTTTAAAATAAGCTAGATATATTCAGGATTTTGCTTCTCTTAGGGCCTGAAACAAATGGATCAAGGTAAAGCATGTTTCCGTTTCTTAAATTGGATGGTGGGTTCACTGGTGTTTATTTTATGATTATGCTTCTAAATATGTGTATTTTATATATATCACAAAATTAAAATTTTCCATCTTTCAACAAAAAAATTATAAAATATCCCAAAGGGCAACAAGAAATAGTCTGTAAAGCAAAGCAAGCAGCAGAACTAGATTCAGATATGGCACTGTCTTTGGATTTGTCAAAGAATTTAAAATAACTATGGTTAATATGTTAAAGGATCTAATGGAAAAAAATAGTGTACAAAAACAAATAGATAATGTAAGCAGTGAAATGGATACTCTAAGAAATAATTAAAAGGAAATACTAGAAATAAAAAACACTAACAGTAATAAAGAATGCTTTTGAGAGCTTCATCAGTGGGTTAGACACAAAGGAGGAAAGAAAATGTAAGCTTGAAGATATGTCAATAGAAATTTACCAAAAAGAAATGCAAAGGGAAAGAACAAAACAGTGGAATATGCAAGAACTACACGATAATTTCAAAAGGTGTGACATATGCATAATTGGAATACCAAGACAAGAAAAATGAATGGAGCAGAATGAATATTTGAAGTCATAATAGCTGAAGAGTTTCCAAATTAATGACAGATACCAAACAATGGATCTAAGAAGCTCAGGGGATCCCAAGCAGGATAAATACCCAAAACAATACAAAACAGAAAGGTTCTATACTTAGAGGCCTCATATTCAAATTGCAGAAAATGGATAGCAAAGAGGAAATTTGAAAGAAAGCTGAGCAAAGATATCTTACTTATAAAGAATTACAGACAAGAATGACACTGAACTTCTTATGAGAATTATGTAAACAAGAGAGTGAAGTGAAACATTTAAAGTTTTAGGGAAAAAAAATACACCAACCTAGAATTTTGTATCCAGTGAAATTATTTTCAAAAGTAAAGGAGAAATAAATATTTTCAGAAAATAAAGAAGGAACTCATCAACAGCAAACATCCTTGCAAGAATTGTTAAAAGAAGTTCTTCAGAAATAAGAAAAATGATGGGTGAGAAGTTTAGATATATGTAAAAAAAGGAAGTCTTGGAGAAGAAATAAATTAAAGTAACATAAATTATTTTATTTTTCTTATTCTTAACTGACCAAATAGACAATTGTTTGTTGAAAGTAGTAATAGTAACA
>CM052446.1:6905863-6923009 GCA_028533085.1 Varecia variegata | reverse complement strand
AAACCCAGGAGGCTGAGAAGGAAGGGACCTCACACACATGTGCCTATGATAAAAGCTATTACAGACTCCCTGAAGGGCTCTTATGCACATAATGCCTGTAATAGGAAATTTTGCCAAGAACTTTCTAAACTGCAGCTTGCTACATGAGTCACAGGGACAGCTAGCTGGATGCACAAAAACACTTGCCTGACACACTGTCTCCACTAATGAACTGGCAGCAACTCCCATGATAAGCCCCTGTAACCAATGTTCTCTTTGTTTCAAAACAAATTACATGTATTTTTCTCTTTTCTTTTTAAGAGCTTCCCCTTGCTTCAACCTCTTTGGATTGCCCCTTAACGTTCATATACCAGATTTGCAAATCTCCCGTGCACTCCCAAATAAACTCATTATCTTAGGGGAATCTTTTTCTGTTTGTCATTTGAATTGACTATATATATATATATATATATATATATATATATATATACATACACACACACACACACACATAACCACAATAAAATAAAAAAATTTTGGAAATACCAAAAAGATTCAATTATTCCCAAAATGACTCTTCTAACTCAGTCCCAGGTCTTTGAAATTTTAGAGTTCATGATTTATTTTCTGAGTTAAAAAAAACACCTAGTTTGCTTTTCTTAATTAAATAAACTTATTTTGAGATAATTACATAATAGATTTACATGCAGCTGTGAGAAATTATATAGAGAGATCCCATATACACATTACCTAATTTCCCCAGTAATAACAACTTGTAAAACTATTGTGCAATATCATAATCTAGTATACTGAAATTGGTCAAAATGTAGAACACTTCTATCATACAAGGCTCCTTCATGTCACCCTTTTGTATCCACACCCATTTCCCACTTGACCCTGTCCTCTCCCTAATCCCTGGCAGCCACTAATCTGTTCTCCATCTCTATAATTTTGTCATTTCAAGAATGTCATATAAGTAGAATCATACAGTATGGAAACTTTTGGAATTGGCTCTTTTCCACTCAGCATAATTCTTTGGAAATTCATCCAGGTTGTTGTGTGTATCCATATTTTGCTCCTTTTTATTGCTGAGTATTATTCCATGGTATGGATGTATCATAGTTGGTTTAACCATTCACCTGTTAAAGTACATAAGCATGGTTTCCAGTTTGGAGGTATTATGAATAAAGCTGCTATAAACATTCATGTATAGGTGTTTGCATAAGTTACGTTTTTATTTCTTCTGGAATAAATGCCCTGAAATGCACTGGTTGGTCATGTGGTAGTTGTATATTTAGTTTTATAAGAAATTGCCAGACTGTTTTCCAGACTAACTGTACCGTTTACATTCCCAACAGAGATGTATGAGTGATCCAGTTTCTTTGCATCCTTGTCAGCATTCGGTGTTGTCTCTTTAAATAATTATTATTTTTAGGCATTATAATAAATGTGTAGTGACATCTCATTGTGGTTTTACTTGTCATTACCCTACTGGCTAATGTATATTTTTGTCTATATATTTTTCAACAGAATGTCTCTTCATTTATTTTGCCCATTTTCTAAATAAATTTTTGTTGTTGAGCTTTGAGAGCTCTATAGTCTAGATACTGTTGGATATGTAAGATATTTTGTCTGCAAATATTTTCTCATACAATGTAGCTTGTCTTTGTATCATCTTAACATGATATTTCAAAGAGAAAAAGAGCTTTTAATTTTGATGAAATCTAATTTATCAATATTTCTGTTTATAGATCATGCTTTTGTTGTCAAGTCTAAAAACTCTTTTCCTCACTCTAGATCTTGACAACTTTCGATTTTTTAAGTTGTATAGTTTTTCATTTAACATTTAAGTTAATCTTCCATTTTGAATCATTTTTTGTATAAAGTGTGAGACACATCATTTTATTGTTTTGCATATGGATATCCAACTTCTCCAGGACCATTTATGAAAAAGGCTTTAATTCCTCCACTGAATTGGTTTTGCACTTTTGTAAAAAAAAAAAAATCAGTTGGGCATATTTGTGTGGGTATATTTCTGGATACTCTAGTCTATTCCATTAGCTATTTTTCTATCCCTCTGCCAGTGCTAAACGGTCTTAATTACTATAGTTATTAAGTATACTATAGTATACTATAGTTCAAATAACTCTTGAAATTGGGTACAAATTGTTCCCAAAATTGTTTTATTCTAGTTCTATTGTCTTTCCATATAAATATTAGAATTCTTTCCATATTCACAGAACTTTTATTGAGCTTTGATAGGAATTACATTAAACCTGTGTATCAATTAGGGGAAAATTGATATCTTTAATATGTTAAAACTTCTAATCTATGAACATTACATGCTTTCTTTGATTTCTTTACTCAGAGGTTTGTAGTTACAGCATACAACTATTGAGCATGTTTGTTAGATTTACATACAAGTATTTTGTCTTTGAGCAATTTCATATGGTATGGTATTTTTAATTTTTATGTCCACACGTTCTTTGCTAGTATCTTGTGACTTTGCTGTACTCACTTATTAGTTCTAGGAGAGTTTTACAGATTCCTTGTAATTTTCTATGTAGACCATCACGTCATCTGCAAATAGGGATGCATTTTTCTTCATCAATCTGTATACTTTTATTTCTTTTTCTTGTCTTCTTGCACTGGCTACAAGATCCAGTGCTATGTTGAATTAAGAGTGATGAAGGACACAACCTTGCCTTGTTCCCAAACTCAGGGCAAAAGTATTCACTATTTCACCATAAAATATAATATTTTATATTTTACATAGCTTTTTTGAAGACACTCTTTATCAAGTGAAAGAGCTTTCCCTCCATTCCTATTCCTGCTTTTTTTGAAAGAAATATTATCATGAATGGGTTTTATATTTTGTTAAATGCTTTTCCTGCATCATGCAATCTTTCTTTCTTAGCCTGGTAATCTGGTGGAATACATTGATTTTTTTTTTAAATATTGAACTAACCTCACATCCCTGGGGGGGAGAAAACCCACTTGGGGCTAGTGTATAATTCTTTTTATATATTGCTGAATTCTACTTGGAAATATTTTGTTAAAGATTTTTGTGTCTATAATCTTGAGGGATATCGTTGTTTTCTCTTCTGTACTATCTTTGTTTCATTTTGGTTTCAGGATAATAGTAACTTCACAAAATGAGGTAGGAGTGTTCCCTCCTCTTCTTTCTTCTGGAAGAGATTGTGTAGAATTGGTCCAGTGTCATCTGAAGGTAAATCAGGATTAGTAAACTTTTATTAGAAAAATTAAAATCATTCCAAATTAAAGAACAAGAACCACTGGACTAAATAATACATTGGCACCAATGGCTTTGACCTTCTCCACACGTTGCCTGGTGGGTGGTCATTGCTGTGGTGAGACTACACAAACTGGCACCCTTCTTGTACTCCCAGATGGTGCCTGAAATCCCCCAGCAACTGTAGTCAAAACCCCTGGAAGCACGACCTGATGATAAAGAAGCCCAGGAAGGGGGAGAGTGCCCTGTGAACTTGACAAAGCACCAGGCCTCTCTTCCTCAAATGTTATCCGAATGAACATTCACACCCCTCTTAGCATTAGTTAGGCTTTTGTTTTGTCCGGCACACTAGGTTCAAGGAAATTATGTCCGGCAAGAACCATTGCAGTAAATATAAATGCTTTGGTTCACTCGAGCTCTCATTCATATCTTTTGGTCATTTATTTAGATATTCCCATAATACAGTTGGCCCAGTAAAGAACTGTTGTTGAAGATCTGCTAATTGACAGAGGCGGGGGGTGGGGGGAGGAGGGGGATGGGTGTATACCTATATGATGAGTGCAATGCGCACTGTCTGGGGAATGGGCACGCTTGAAGTTCTGACTTGGGGGGGACGGGGGTGGGGGAGGTGATGGGTGTATACCTACAGGAAGAGTGCGATGTGCACTGTCTGGGGAATGGACACGCTTGAGGCTCGGACTCGGGGGATTGGGAGGGACATGGGCAATATATCTATGCAGAACTTTTGTACCCCCATAATAAGCTGAAATAAAAAAAAATTTAAAAAATAAATAAATAAATAAATACATACATACTACTGCTAGTAAAAAAAAAAAGATCTACTAATTAAATCAGTTTGACTTAAAAAACATTATTAATTCAGTATTCAACAATGTCTGTTTGTTCATTTGTTTTTGCTGCAAAAAATATGCCAAGCATTATGCTTTGTTCTGCAGATGTAATAGGCAAAAACAGAATTGACTGTGGGAAAGTTATACAAATAAAACAATCACAAAAATAGGCACTTACAAATTCAACATAGACAATGATGGAAAATGAGAGTGGCTGACAGGAGGAACTGGTCTGGGGGTCAGGGAAGGCTGGTGCTGAGATCTAAGGGTAAGCTTGAGACAACTAGTGGGGGTTCCTGTCTGTGTGTCACAGAAGGTTAGCATCGCTATGCAAAGTTGGCAAGACCGAGCACTGGGCCCTAGAGCTCACAGTCAGTGTTTGTACTGGACCTTGGAGAATGAAAAATCTTTCCTTTCAAGGAAGGGGGTTTCCAAACCAAGGAAACAGAAGTACAGTTTTGCCATTCCCTAAAATGATATCTTCTAAACACAAAGAAAGGAACCAGGCTAAGGGCAGGAAACACGTAGGTCTCATGACATGGAGAAAATCCTTCCTATATTATTATATTTACCAACTGATTCCAGGAGTCCTCACTAGATTTGTCAAATTGTGCACTTAAACCACCTGCTCAGGGTGCAGCCAAGGTCAGGGCTCACTCAGCTGTCTGCTTTGTCCTATTAAATGAAGGCACTTTTATCATGCCTTTCATGGACACAAGGAAAGCAGAGTTCCCTGAGGAGATGATGCTCTTGGCAGGCTGCAGGATCCATCCCTGCCCATCTCCACTGAAGATTAGGATTTGCACAGAAGCAGTGGGATTAGCTCAGGCTTACTTTCATCAGTAGACTCATCCATTGTTCACAGGCTTCGGTTTTAAATTTCATTGCTTTTCAGTGTTCAGTCAGGGAGTCAGATATATATCCCATAGTGTTATATAAAGGGGCCATTATGCCAGGACAAATTTAGCCTTAACAAAGGACTGCTCTTGAAGGCTGTCTTAATCCTGATCCATTTTACTTCTTCCTTTCATGACATGATCCGTGAAGCTATAAACATACTAAGAATAACTATTGTTGTGGAAAGTTGTCCTTCTGTTCTAAATATAACTCGCATCTTTATTTTTCCTAAATAATCACTTGGAGAAAAATCTTATAACTGGATTACTTATATAAACAGTTCTACAACAGATTCGGCGTTACTATACCTATAGCCAAGCGGATCTCAAACATCTGATAAAGATCAACTTTCTTTAACCTCAGGTAAATAAATATGTGGGGAAACTAGGCACTTTCCCACCTCAGTGCCATGTTGAAAAGCTAGGGTTATCTGCAGGGTATCTGATTTAAAAGGTGTTAATTGTATAACGCAGGAATACAACTTGAAGAGGCATGGAAAAGAAGCATGTGAAAAGCCAACGGATGTTATGTTGGTGACTGGTGTCCAGGTAGATAGCATTTCTTCATCCAGAAAGCATGTCTGTGTCTAGCCCTCAATCACTCAAGGTAGGGAGATTGAGGCACACACACCATTCAAATAAAGTGAATGCCTCATGACAAACATGGATGCTGGATGGAGAAATGTTTTTACTATTATTAATAATTAATGGATGTTTTCCTTTAATATTTCCCTAAAATTTGACAGTGGGGTAAAGTAAAAAGAGCATAGAATTTGGGCTTAGACAGACTTGTGTTAAAATCCTGATTCTGTCATTTATAACTTAGCATTTATATGTTAAGTTTTGAATGTTGATGTGATACTGCGTGTCAAGGAAAACTCTGACAGGTAATTAAGAAGAAGGTAAGCTGTTTGGGACCCAGACAGACTGGAGGAATGCACAATGGTGGGGCATCTTGCATTGTACACATAACAGAGGACAATGGCTCAGGCCCTGTGTTTTATTACACCCAACCTGGAGACAGAAGGCAGCCCAAGTGGATTCATTCCTCCTCCAAACTGACAGGAATTCCTTAAAAAACAGCAGATAAGCCTAGCACCACTGACAAATGGGATCAATTGGCAGCAGCACCAAAATAAGTCATGGGGGGGAAGCACTCTTCTTTGTCACACCTGAGACTCCCTTCTTCCTCCTAGAGATCCAAGGTGGACAGCCAGAACCAGACAACAGGAACCCAGCCCCACAATGAGCAGCCCTGTCTGGGAAGCCTCTTTGTCACCACAGGCACAATATGCTCCTCACCTGGCCAGAGACATCTGGGCATCGGGGAATGATGGGGACCAGTACCAGTGAGAGGATTCCTACCACATCACTCTCCCAACAAGGATGCCCAGCTCGCCCACCAGGGGAAACACCTTCCATTCACTCAGACAGCACAGCAGGGACCAGTGGAAGCCCCATCCATACCAGATAATCAAACAGGCCAAAATAGCACCCTGTGGGCTCTGAAAATCAAACCGCTATTGAAGCCACAGCCCACAAGTTAGATCAGGGCCTGCAAGTTTTAGCTAAACAGGGTGACATGCATGGAAAAATAAAAAATTTAAACAAGATCCAGAGTTTCCTAATGTAATACATAAAGTGTCTATGATACAATCAAAAATCATCCATTATACAAAGAACTTGGAAAATCATAACTTGAATGAGAATAGCCAATTGACTGATACCAATACCAAGATGAATCAGATGATGGATTATCCAATAAGGATTTTAAAGCAGCCATGGATAAAAATGCTTCAACAATCAATTACAAAGTCTCTTGACACAAGTGAAAAAGAAAAAAAAATCTTAGCAAAGAACTAGAAATTTTTTTTTTTTTTTTTTTGAGACAGAGTGTCGCATTGTTGCCCAGGCTACAGTGAGTGCCGTGGCATCAGCCTAGCTCACAGCAACCTCAAACTCCTGGGCTTAAGTGATCCTACTGCCTCAGCTTCCCGAGTAGCTGTGGCTACAGGCATGCACCACCATGCCCGGCTAATTTTTTCTATATATATTTTCATTGGCCAGATAATTTCTTTCTATTTTTAGTAGAGATAGTGTCTCGCTCTTGCTCAGGCTGGTCTCGAACTCCTGACCTCGGGCGATCCACCCGCCTCGGACTCCCAGAGTGCTAGGATTACAGGCGTGAGCCACCCGCGCCCGGCCTAGAAATTATTTTTAAAAACAAATAGAAATAATAGAACTGAAAGACACAATAACAGAATTAAATTCTACCCCAGTGGGTGGCAAGATGGTGAACAAGAAACACCACCAGCCACCAGAGCATCTCTGTAAGAAGGAGACATTTTAGATGAAAAAGAAAAAAAAAAACAGACAGACAAATATAGATTGGATGAGGGTCAGATGGAAGGGTGCCTGAACCTACAGGAGACTACACAGGAAGAGGTTGCAGAGCAGAAGTGGAGAAAGGCATCGGCAGAGATTAAACCCTGAGGGATGTGGAGACCAGCGAGAAGGGTAGGTGGAGAGGTTAAAATTTCCCTGCCTTGCATCTAGGACTGTTGGTGGGCTCCCAAGCTGCTGGAGATACCTGCCAACAGCAGCCCAGAGACTGCTGCCACCAGTGATTGGAGAGCTTCTTGTGGATAAGGCACCAGGCTCCTAGCTCCCCCGGGATGCCTCCCACCCCACAGACCCAAGCAGGTCGGCAAGTGCCATATGGCTTCTCTACACACCAGGCACCTTTGCCCTTAAGCAAAAGGAACAAATTGGGAGGCATCAATTTACCAGACTACAAGCTATACTACAAGACCATAATAACCAAAACAGCATCTTACTGGCACAAGAACAGAGACACAGACCAATGAAGCAGAACTGAGAACCCAAATATAAAACCATCCTCATAAAGCCATCTGATCTTTGAAAAAGCAGACAAAAACATATACTGGGGAAAAGAATCCTTATTCAATAAATGGTGCCGGGAAAATTGGATAGCCACATGTAGAAGACTAAAACAGAATCCACACCTCTCACCTCTCACAAAAATCAACTCACGATGGATAACAGACTTAAACCTAAGGCATGAAATTATAAGTACTCTAGAAGAAAATGTTGGAAAAACTCTTATAGACATTGGCCTAGGCAAAGAATTTATGAAGAAGACCCCAAGGCAATCACAGCAACAATAAAAATAAATAAATGGGACCTGATCAAATTAAAAGGCTTCTGCATAGCAAATGAAACTATCTTGAGAGCAAATAGACAACCTACTGAATGGGATAAAATATTCTCATGCTACACATCTGATAAAAGGCTAATAACTAGACTCTATATAGAACTCAGGAAAATCAATAAGGAAAAAGTCAAACAACCCAATTAGAAAGCAGGCAAAAGAGATGAACAGAAACTGTTCAAAAAAAGACAGACTAATGGCCAACAAACATATGAAAAAAAATGATCAACATCTCTAATCATCAGAGAAATGCAAATCAAAGCCACAATGAGATATCACTTAACTCCAGTGAGAATGGCTTTTATCAAAAAGTCCCAAAACAGCAAATGTTGGCATGGACGCGGAGAGATAGGAACACTCATACATTGCTGGTGGGACTGCAAACTAGTACAACCTCTGTGGAAAGTAATATGGAGATACCTCAAAGAGCTACAAATAGAACTACCATTTGATCCAGGAATCCCATTACTGGGCATCTACCCAAAGGAAAAAAAGACATTTTATAAAAAAGATATCTGCACTAAAATGTTTATGGCAGCACAATTCACAGTTGCAAAGATATGGAAACAACCCATGTGCCAGTCAATATGTGAGTGGATTAATAAATGTGGTATACGTATACCATGGAGTACTAGTCTGCCATAAAAAACAATGGTGATCTAGCACCTTTTGCATTATCCTGGATAGAGCTGGAGCCCATTCTAGTAAGTGAAGTATCACAAGAATGGAAAAACAAGCACAGCATGTACTCACCATCAAATTGGTACTAATGGATCAACACTTATGTGCACATGTGGAAGTAACATTCATCCGGTGTCAGGCAGGTGGGAGGGGGAGGAGGGGATGGGAATATTCACACCTAATGGGTGCAGTGCACACTGTCTGGGAGATGGGCACGCTTGTAGCTCTGACTTGGGCAGAGCAAAGGCAATTTATGTAACCTATACATTTGTACCCCTGTAATATTTTGAAATAAAAAAATCAAAAAAGTAAAAAAAGAAATTTCCAAATAAAGACAATAAAAAGATAATAGTTCCATCTAACATGATGTAACTAGCATGTAGTGTGATGCAACTTCCCTGCATACAACCAAAACTGTACTAATCCCTTCCCCAGAATTCAGCTTTCTGGATTCAACATTTGGGATTACGGCATTTGGCATTGTATCTTTTGGAATTAATGATTGGTACTGCTCTACCTCTGTAAGTATTCCTTTCATTAACACTTCTTTGAACAATCTGTGTGAATTCTGTTTCCTGCTGGAACCCTGACTGGCACTTTCCAATAAATTTTCTCATTACTGCTGCTAGTAGCATTTATTTAAATTTGTTGTGATTGAGCTGTGCTACTTGTAAGCAAACATTACTTAACTAAAATATGTTACCTTTTAATGTGGGATTAAAAATTCCAAAAGACGATATCACTTTCAGATAAACATGGTAGATTTTATCTCCTTTCCTTCCAAAATTCCAGAATAAAACAATTAAAAGGTACCAATCTACAATAATAACGAATGAGAGAGAAGGTCACAGCAAACTAGAGACAGCAGCAGGATTTAGAAGACACTGAATGAATAGAGAAGTGATAACCAAATTAATACAGCACAGAAAATCAGTCTAGCAAAGACTACCAAGAGGCAACAAGGTGATTGTCTTTCCAAAGACAGATTGTACCAGGAAAGGTGGGGAGGGTGAGAAAGTTATTGAAATTCAGGATCTTGTCCTTCACTCCTCAAGAGATTTTGCTCTGAAGAAATGTAACCAGGAACAGCAGAAGATGGGTATGTAAAGAGTGGCTAAACTCAGGGCAGGCATGTGGGAGTCTGAACATCTACTCTACTTCCAGAATCCTAGCAGCTGGAAGGGATTGGAGAATTCTCTGGGACAATGATCTACTTGGAGAGAACACACCCAAGTACCAATAATTGGGAATCCAACAAAGGGCCAAGTTTCCCTGGGCCTCCATTTTAGTGATTCTCCACATATCATAAACACAAAAACCAAATTTATTAAAAAAGTCATTCTCAACTTATTACAAAGCTAGTAAATGTGCTCTCTAAATATCTTGAATAAAAAAAAATTTTGACAGTATACACAAAAAATAAAACTTTTACTTTTTTACATTTATTGTAATATATTTTCTAATGAAAACGTGTTCAAATTGTGTATACTTTGAATATAATTATAGCTACCTTAATTCTTTTGATTATTATTGTCAATCAAAAATTATGTAAAAATCTTCCTTATAACAATATAGTATATTTGCTGAAATAAAGGCAAGAAAAATAATTTATAGGGTATATAATTATTTTATTACTCATTCACACATCTCTAGGGCCATACAGCATGGAGGGGGCAGGAGGGAAGAAGCCCAAGGAACCCCTAGGGAGGTTCCTTATACCTCTATGTTCTTAGTCAAACTTAATGGAAAACAGCTGTAGCCAAATGTGTGCAAGACCACTGAGGACCAGATATCTCAAGAATTAGCACTTGAGTCACATCATTTGCAAAGAATTTTGACCAATTGAAAGGCTTTCTGAACAAAAAGAGATAGAGAGAGAACTTGGAAGAATTAACAGGATTCGCATACATAACCTAGGGTCCCAATATCATTAAGGAAATAAGGAATTTAGCCATTTTTAATCCACATTTTTATGCTATAAAGATTTTCATTCTTATTTCCTCTTGTTTATCCTATTACTACATACAGGGTATACTAGTTGGCAGTTAACCTTACAACTTAGTCTGTGGGTCACATAGTAATATGGAATCATACCGAACTAGAGGAGAAGTAAATACTGGTCTGGATGCTGAAAGCAGTAACTGGGGAATATTCGGTGTTGTCTTCCTTAGAGGGTGAGGTACATTGTAATCAACAGGCCTTAATGCTGGGAATATATTTGGAGAGGGGTATATAAACATAGGAATAGGTTAGAGATTGATAGAGCTCACCAAAGGCATGGATTGCAATGAATATTTGCCATGGGGTGGTAGGGAAACCTAGCACACACACCCATATAGAGTTTGGCCAGAGACAGAGTCCCCATCCAACCCTAAAACTTGAAAGAAATATATATTCCTTTTAAGCCTTGGTTTCACTTAGGACATAAGCATGTGGGTCTAGGTTTGTCCACTCAGACTCTTGTACCTTGGACTTTGAATGAAGAAACAGGGATATGGAAGCCATAGGTTGTCAGTAACATAGACTTTCCAGGGGCAACGTAGAGACCCTTAAGAGTATTCACAAGACACACTGAAGCACCTGGTTTTTGTCAGTGGGTGTAGCCGTAATGTCATTAGAGTAATCCTGGCATGATGTTGGTTGTGGTTCTAGTAGAATAGCTTCCCTATGTCTTAAGAGATAGCCCTGTTTGTACCCTATATCTAAACTGTTTCTCTAGTCTTTTCAATGATTATGTAAACTACCCTATATCCTTCCAAATACTTCATTTCTGCTCAAATAAGTGAGAGAAAGTGACTCTATCTTAGCGCTAAAATCCTTGGCAGAACCACCAGGACTTAGAGGCTATATAGTATTCTCTAACTTCCTCTCCAGACACACTGGGCTTCTTGCTGCCCTCCAGGCACATGAGTGTCAGCCCCCATACACACTACGTACGTACACACACACACACGCACACACACACAAGCTTGTTTCCCTCTCCCACCTCCGGATGCCATGCCCACTGCTAATCCAGCCTGGTACGCTTTCCCCCAGATGGCCTTGCGTTATTTATGGCAAACTCCACTAAACCACAACCCATTTCCAAGCCTTTCTCCCTTGCCTGCTTCCCACCACAGAAGCTGGAAAATCATCACTTTCCCGTAGTGGCCCGCAACAAGAGATGGCCATGTGAGAGTAATAAACAATAAGGCATAAGCAGAGACTTCTGAGTATATTTTTATTTTCTTGATTTAATTAATTAAGTTTAAAAAATGACATACTTTACAGGAACCAGGGCTGGCTTCAGCTCTTGCAACCCGTGCAAACAGCGCCCCTCTCTCAGAAGGGATTTCCCCATTTCCTCCCACCTGGCTTAATGCTCTGCTGTAGCCCTTTCAAAATTCTTGTAAGTGAAGTCCAAGGTGACAGGGCAGCATGATCACGAGCAACAGATTCTCTAGGTGATAGCGCCAGATCTGCAGCCGAGGCAGACAGTGCAGGCACAGGGCAATTGACTAGTGGCCAGGTACACCTGCCTTTCCTTCGGCCGTCCGGGGGAAGGGCCATAGGGCCTTAAGGCAGGGGCAGCGACCCGGGCCCAAAATGGCAGCAGAGCCAGCAGCCGTGGCCGGAGGAGCGAGGAGGGGTTCGGCTAAGGGACATTGCACTGGGACCTAGTGAGAGGCCACAGGCTTGCCCAGCTGTCCCTGGTGGCCTTCCCTGCAGCCCCTGCGAAACATTAACTTTCCGGGCTTAGCACCAGGACAGGAGTGCCAGCGCTCAGACAGTAAACTTTGTCAGTAAATTATTACAAAATAAAAGCTTATGCAAGGACATTGCAATATAGCATATTAGGGATTTATTTGGATTCTTCAAAGAGTTTAGAATCTCCAGTTTTAATAACGACTGCAACATTGCAAAGCAAATAGAAATTAGATTTAAAAAGATTGTGGCTTTCCACAGGAAAGAACACTTCTTCAGTGAAGCTCTGGATGAACCAATTATTAATGAGGACAACTCTTAAATTAATGTGTCCTTTTTAATTGAAAATACAATGATTGACTGCATAAACAGGCATTTTGAATTATATGCAAAGCAAGTAGCCCCTTTCAGTTTCTTGTGCAATCTCCATAGGCTACAGAAAATGTCAGAGGACACATAAAAATGCCATTGTACAAATTTACATTTCAAATAAAATTCAGATTTACACAAAACTGATTTTAGAAAAATTGTTTCATGAGAATCAATTCTAGATATATTAAAATTTATATTTTTAAATAATTGGTTAGAAAATTTCCCCATGTTGTCACAGTCTATAAGCAGATATACTGTTTTAACTCTCTTTTAACAGCTCCAGTAACAATTGCATCAGCATAAAGATCCTTGTCAAAATTTAAAAGTTATCAAAAATTATTTGCAATCTTTCATTTGCCCAGAGTGACTGGTATTGCTTCCAATTCTATTGATTGAGCATGAATTTACTTTTAGTATAAATTTTGATGACCTAATAAAATTGCAGAAAAGCAAGCCAGAAAAAAATAGTATGATCAATTAAGATAACATATAAATTATTATTTATTGTTTTATATAAATTTATGGCACCAAAACATTATTTTTTTGCAATTTGTATGCCTATGTTGTTACTTGTGTATCACTGTTGCCTTTTAAAAGTAATAAAATATTTTTAAAGAAAGAGGTTTTATATATTTTTGTTACCTTATTTAATGTCACATTTTCCTGCCTCTTGAACAAAGGCCCTGCATTTTCGATTTTCACTGTCCCTGTCAATTATGCACCAGCCCTGGCAGCCACTGTCATTTCCTTTTCTTTCTAACTAGAATGCATATGCGATACTTAAAAGGTACAGTGGTCACTTTGAAATTATGAGGAGGTAAATCCAACATATTAAAAATGAATAATTAGCTTGATGTGTCATCTCTGTTCTCGATATTACCATTGAGATGATACATTGGGCCTACACTACTCACCACTAGATAACCTCTTATATGTACAAAAAATAAAATAAAGCACCAATCGTTTGAGCTACTGTTTGTTCAGTTTTCTGTTACGTCTGCACATCGCTCAGACATCAGCTCATACATCCCTCCTCAGAGAGAAATTCTCTGACCCCTTAAAAATTCCTCCTCCCACTGTCACATCCATTCCATTCCCATTTATAGCACACATCACTACCTTGAATGATCTCATTTCTTCGCTCGCATGATTATCTTTATCTTTTCTAAAATAAAGTGTCAGCTCCATAAAAGCAGAAATAGTTTGTCTGATTTATCCCGACACACCCAGCACCCTGGCACGGAGCGCCTACTCAAGAAATGTTTGCTGAGGAATAAGTGCATGATTGAATTAATAAAAGGATTTCCTCAGCAAAGAAACCAGGGTGAGATCACAAAACAGGAAGGGGGAAAACACCTTTTAATTATTTCTTCAGCAGTAAGAACTAAAAGAGCATTTTTCTTTAAACACTTCCAAGTGCAAATTATTGTGGGCTGTAAATTGTCTTATGCTAGTTGGTGAGGATATTTTTTATGCTCAAAATGTACAAAACTGAGTTTCCATGGAAGCAAAGAGAGTCTTTTCTCTTTTATTAAGAGTAGGTCCTGTTGCCATCTTGCCACCAGACTGTACAACCTGACACCATAGCGGGACCCCTAGGTATTCTGAATGCTCAGTATCTGAAACAGCACCCATGGACACTAATGTACCTAACATGATCTTTTGACTATTATTATTCAGCAGTTATGGGTAAAATCACATACCAAGGGGCTGAAGTCATGATGCAAAAACAAAAAGCTGATTATTAGCTCTACTTCTTCCTCCCTGATACATAAATATCTCCCACCCACAAACCATCTTCCCCAGGATGTATCTACAGCCTCTCTATAACTCTGTATCAGCTAGACATTGAGATGTAATTTTTATGATTACCTGACTTATTATAATACCTTAATGTTTGTATCTGCACTTAGAATACATGATACATTTTGTCTCTACATATCACCAGTACCCCTTTGCCACTTCCATTTGATTGAGGTCACATTCCTCTTCTTAAAACTTCTATTGTCCCCATTCACATCAGCTTGCAGCTGCAGGCAGTAAGAGGTTCCTTCTGATCTGGGGTCAGGGTCTCCTCTCCACGTGATGGAATCAGTTAAATTCAGATATGCCTATGAATCCAGGGGCTTTTCCATCACTCTATGCTGTTTCTCTCCCTTTTAGTCTTGACCAGGGACGAGCCAAGAGAAAAGGCATTTTGACCACAAGAGGACCCACAGTAACCCTTGAAACTGAGACAGGGAACTAGCAGGTACTGCTTTGGGCATTGCTCTGGGCTTTGCTGCCACATTGCCTGAGTCTGGAAATCTCAAAACAAAGATTCAAACTACCCTAAACAAAACAGGATGGAGGCAGGGCAAATTGCAACCAGTTAGAACACAAAAAAAGTGGAGAAATAGAGGGTGTCACCCTGATTCCAGGAAAACACCCCTTTCATGAATATTCCTGCCCTTGTTTGGCCTATAATTAAGCCATTGCTTAAATAGAAAGGTAACAGGCATCAGGGGGCTGGTTGTCTTCTGCAGGAAGATCTTGACTCTGCTCTGCAGAGTAGCCTTTCTGTAATTTCTCAATAAATCTCACTTTCGCTTTATGCTGCCGGCTCACTCCTGAATTCTTTCTTGCGCAAAGCCAAGGACCCACGTGGACCTCTTGAGAGGCTCCCACCCAGTACTGGGAGTCACTTTCCTGTGTCAAAACCACATCCGGGTCCTTCAGCACTCTAATTTGGTAATTAGAGATAGCAACATACAAATGCAATCTAAAGCCTTCGAATGTATCCTTTGAAGGAAAGATGTACTTGCAAAACACACATACGCACACGCAAAATTATTGGCAATAATGAGAACAATAGTGATCACAGTATAAGCAAGTGTCCCAGACCTCACATATTTGTTATTTATGGGAAAACAAGGTGTCCAGGAACATAGATGTCATCTTCTCTCATTAACTGTTGGCATTTCATCAACACAGACATTTATAAGAGTCATGTGGAATAGTACACATGTATTTTGTAGGGTGATACACACACAAACAATTCCTACTTGATAGTCTTTTATAATTCCAAGCTCTTTCCTGTCCATTTTATTTTCACAATGTCTCTGTAAAGGTAGTAGATTAATACCAACCCAATTGTACAGGTGAGAAAATTGAGACAGAATATGTTTAAATGATTTGCCCAAGTTTCTTTATGTCCTTGTCCCAGCCTCCCACCAGTGCAATGAAATGCCTTTCTCAGTTTATAAACTCCCTAGTATATAATAAACTTGAGTTTGATTACCACAAAGTTCTCTGTTTTTCTGCCTAATTCAAAAGTAGGTTGTTTTTTTTTTTTTTAAATAATAAAACATTCTCCTTCCCTAGCCTGGGCAATCTGTGTGGGAACGCAGAAAATAGAAAGTAACAATAAGACAGTGCATTTGCATGGCTTCTCAAGCTGTCAGCATCCTAGAGATAATCTCTGCTGTCACCATGCATTACTATACAATACTCCCATTTGATCGATTAGGTTCAGAAAGTTTATGAACTTAAAGAAGTGGAACTTGTAACTCTATTACAGAACAAAATATAAACTTCTAGTCAAATACTTCACCCATTCACGTGAGCTGATGTTAATGGCAATGACAAATTTGTTTGCAGTTCTATCCAAGAAAACACAAAAGCCAAAACTGCAATACAAATATCCTAATAGATCAGTGCCTGTTTTTGAAAAGGCAGGAAACAAGCAACTGAATGAGACCTGGTTGAGAGAAGATGCTTTTTTATGAGCTTTAATGACTCTGTGACAGTTGGAAATACTGACCTGGAGCCCAGAAGTGTCGCTCGATGTCTTAAGACGAAGATACAAGGATCAGCAGTATTCGCTGGCCAACTCTTAAAGGGAAGATTAATTTACCCATCTGTATTTCCACCAGGACAAGTACAGGGCCCCAGACATGGTGGATGCTCAGTCAGTGTTGGCTCGGTGAATGACTAAAGGACTTAATGAATTCAGCTTGGCAGGAAAAAAGAAAAAAAATACAAATCTGTTTTTCTCATTAAAAAATGAACACGTATCTTGAATTGAATCATCAAGCTTGATTGAATGTGTTAGCCTACCAAAAAATGTAAAAATTTTTTTAGATTTATTAATTTCCTCTGGAAAATGAAAATACTAATTATTTATAGAATTAGTCACTGAATCTTACCTTCTATTTTC
>CM052446.1:6850540-6905363 GCA_028533085.1 Varecia variegata | reverse complement strand
TCAGCCAGGCCATCCCTATAGATTTTTCTCTAAGTAATTCAGTTTTAACATGTGAATGTATTAGTTTAAAAAAAAAATAAAAATAAGGCCGGGTGCGGTGGCTCACACCTGTAATTCTAGCACTCGGGAGGCTGAGGCGGGTGGATCGTCTGAGCTCAGCAGTTCGAGACCAGCCTGAGCAAGAGCGAGACCCTGTCGCTACTAAAAATAGAAAGAAATTATATGGACAACTAAAAATATATAGAGAAAAAATTAGCCGGACATGGTGGCACATGCCTGTAGTCCCAGCTACTCGGGAGGCTGAGGCAGGAGGATCGCTTGAGCCCAGGAGTTTGAGGTTGCTGTGAGCTAGGCTGACTCCACGGCACTCTAGCCTGGGCAACAGAGTGAGACTCTGTCTCAAAGTAAATAAATAAATAAATAAAATAAAATAAAATAAAAGCTCTTTAAAGAGAGAGAAAAAAAGTAGAAAGATTTTATTTTTCTGTTTCTGAGAATCTATCCTAAAGATATGGCCATAAATAGAATTACTTTGTTACAAAAAGATATTTAGTATGTCAATTTTTCTTTTTTATTTTTCCCTGGCTATTCTATTTCTGGAATTTTTCTCAATGTAGTGATGCAATACAATATAAAAAACTTAAACTACAAAAATGTTCATTATACTACCATTTATAATATAATATTTCATTCTGGATGAAAAGAAACAAATTGAATTATGGAAAATAGGAGAGTATATAGATAAAGTAAATCATGGCACTCACACATGTTGATATATTTTATATATTATTTAAATATTACATATTTAAAGAATATATCATTTTTTTAAATGGCAGAAAACAGGAAATGATCAAGAATGGAAGCATAATTATAACACTATAGCATACATGGGATAATTTCTCAAATCTCTGATTTCTTTTTCTTCTCTCCCACTGCCACCCACTCCCCACAAACAGCGAATTTTTTCTGGTCCTTCATAAAAAAAAAAAATACCCCCATCTTCTCATCAAACTAACAAACTCACTACATTTATAATCACCCCATGCCTTTCTCTTGTTACAAAGGAATAAGTGTCCAAAAACAAATTCTCCACATTACTGTGATTCTCTTCCAATTTTATTTTCTCTGGGGACTTTCTACCCCAGTCTTCTGGATCATTCTACTCATTCTAGTCTCTAAAAAGGCAAACAAAACAAAAATTTTCTCTAGCTCCTATTTCATTCTTGCTGCTGCCATAATTATCTTCCTCTCAAAATGAAACTTTATGAGGGAGAATTGTAGAATTGTTCCACTTGCCAGCCTCTCATTCTCTCTTCAATAGACACCAATAGGGCTTTTATACCCATCAGTTAGTGGAAAGTAATCTTAATAAGGGCAAGAATGATCTTACTGCAGCTAAATCAAATGATTAATTTTCAATTCTCACCTTACTAGACTTTTCAGTAGTATACTAAGTCTTCACTTCATGTCATTGATAGGTTCTTGGAAACTATGATGTTAAGCAAAACAGCATACAACAAAAATGATTTTACCATAAACTAATTGATATAAGTGAGAGTTAAGATCCTGTGACATATTTCTGGTCACAAAAATGTTACCAAATTTCCAACTAACTACCAATACACTTCTAATATTAAACATTGAAATAAATGTGAGCATACACACAGTTAAGAAAGATAAATAAAAACAAGTAAAACAATGATTTACCCACTTATTCCAGTTCAGGGCTGTAGGTGGCCAGGGCCTGTCCAGGCAGCTGAGGGTACAAGGTGGAAACACCCACCCTGGAGAGGACATCATTGCACTACAAGGTGCACTAACACACATACTCACACTCACTCACAACGGGGCAATACAGACAGATCAATGCATCTAAGGTGTATGTCTTTGGGATGTGGGAGGAAACTAGAGTACCCAGAGAAAACCCACACAGACACAGAAAATGTACAAACTCCACACAGCCAGTGGCCTTGGCCAGGAAGCTATTTTTTTTTTTTTCTCATCTATGTTGTAACAAAAGGACGTTGGATGAAATGACATTATTCAAGAAGCTATTGTACTGTATACTAGGGATTGGAAACTACAGATAATTTACATGTTTGTAAATAAAATTTAATTGGAATACAGCCAAGTTCATTCATTTACATTTGATCTACAGCTGCATTCATACTGTAATGGCAAAGTCGTCTCTCCTTGAAACACTCTCTTCCCTTAGCTTCCCTTACAACAGTCTGCTTGCTTTCCTTCTGATTCTATGGTTTCGCTGTCTTCTCCTATTTGGTCCCCTTTTCCGGCTCCTCCTCTTCTACCCATCCTCAAATATTGGAGTTCCTTGGGCTGAATTCTGGGTCTTCCCTTCTCATATACTCTACCCCTATATGTAGCCTCATCTATTCCTCCAGCTGAAAATAGTATCTGTAGGTTAACAATTCACAAATGCATATCACTAACTCAGACCTCTCCCCTGTGCTCCAGAATCACTTAGCCAACTGCATATATGACGGCTCCGTTTGAGTATTTCACTGGCTTCTCAAACTTAAAAGTCCAGAACTGCACTCTTACCCTCCATCCTCTCACCACACACCCATGAAACCTGATTCTCCTGAAGAGGTTTTCATGTAAGTTTATGGATCTATTAGCTCATGCTAGAAACTTAGGAGTTATACTTGACAACTTCTTTCTCAATGCAGTGCTGTCGATACCAGTGTCAGGATAGGTCTTGAATCTATTGACATCTTTACGTCACTGCTTCTTTTCTGCAAGCTACTGTCATTTCTCCACTGGAGAAACTGTACGAGCAAGCTTCTAAATGGATACCCTGTTTCTACGCTTTGTTCAAATCATTCCCCGTGAATCTTCCAGAGAACATTTTAGATCTGGCTTATGCTTCCATTGAAGGGCTCTGCATAATCTAACCCCTATCAACACCTCCTCCTTCAGGTCAGGACACTCTTCCTCTTGTCCACTATGCACCACCCGTGCTGACCTTCTTTAAGATTATAAAATATATCAAGTCATTTCCTCCCTTAGAGATTTCCACTCTTCTCCTCTTCAGATGGTTAACTCCTGTGCATTCTTCAATTTCAATTCAATTGTCACTCTCTCAGAGAGACCTTCTTTGACCTTTGTTATAACATTTCATTACACTTGACTTTTGCATCACAGAGTACCAGGCAGGATTCAAAATCCACAAAGAGAAATACTCAAAATTTTTTAGATTTCTTTGTTTGGATGAAATCAATTTAATTTTGCCTCTATCCATTTCCACTCACTCAAAGAGATGAGAAATTTGACTTCAGCAATCCTTAGGGAATCCTCAACATGGGATTATACCAGATATTAAGGCAATTACACAGCACTGGGAGTAAAGGAAGCTCGTCTGATTGTTGACCTCCTGTGCACACAGCTTTCAGCTGAGATGCTCATTGTCCAAGCTCATGTGGTCAGGGCTTTCTAGTTCCAGATACCGTTGCTTTGGTGCCATTCTGGGGCCTACAGTCCCAGGGAACACCTACAGAGGTGCACTGCACAACTATTTCCCTGAGGACTTGCCATTTCCTAGAAGTCCTCATGTTCCAGAGCCCCCAGTCCCTCTCCTCTTCCCAGTCAAGAATCTCGCCTTCCTATTCATTGCTTGTCAAATTATTCTCCCTTTTTTCTCCCCTTTCAAGTCACCTATCTAGTCCCAGAGCCTTATTGTCAGACCCTGGCTAAAAGAAGGATTTTAGTCAGCCTCACTGAATCTCCCTTAATTTCATGGACGTAGACGTTAGATTGGCTCTTGACACTGCTTAATGACATTAGCAAGTTTCTTGACTAGGCTTGCTTTCTTGTTGCCCAAAGTAACATTTTCATACCTTATTCTCTCTTTCCTAACGACCTCTTGCCCCTCACATCCCTCCTCATCCTCACCTAATGCTCTGTTCATACGCTGTTAAGAAAAATTGGCCAGGCCCTTGAATTCCCAGTCCCAAATCTACAAAAACTATTTGAACCCATCTTCTTCAAGCCTGTAATGAATTATGAAATTTTTTAATTCCTATTAAATACCAATTTCTCCACTGTCCTCTGGATTCTTTTACCTCTTGCTTTAGGAATTTTTGGCTTTAGTCATCTATTCTTTCTTGCAATGCCAGTCTTTCCTTCTCATCTGCATTATTTTCATCAGCATACAGAGTTTATTATAATTTTCCATTTTAAATTTAAAAATAATTCCCCTTTATTTTTCATGCATTGCCCCACATCTCTGATGCCCTTCTTAGGCCAATCTAGATGATATAGTTTTCTAGGTACACTAGCTTTAGTTACTCACCTCCCATTGACACCTTATCCCATCTCATCTTGGTTTCTGTCTTCACCATTGAAACAAAAATGCTTCTGTCAAAATCACCAACAAATTTCATGTTTCTAAATTTTATTGCCATGTTTAACCTACATTTTTACTCATCTCCTCAAGACCACTTAACATATTTCCTCCTCCTCAAAGCACTGTACATTTTTGTTTATATAATACCACTCACTTAGTTTTCCTCAAATCAGGTCTGGCCATGACATTTTAGCTACCCTTGCAAGCATCTCTTCTACCAAATATATAAATGTTCAAGGTTTCCAGGTCTGAAGACAGGCATTACAGAACCCATGTATTAGGGGGTGACTGAGTTTCTAGATCAAATTCTGGCTGTGCCAGAAACGTATTGGTTGTTCTGGAGTTAGAACCAAGCAATCATAAAGCCAATCACTGTATTATTTCAATTGATTTGACTGTTAGTTCATTCTGACATGACAGAATTAATGACAGGGTTTATTAATTAGCACTCTAGTGGCTAATGTCTTTATTTAGCTCTGCCTCAAACCTGCCGATTTGGAAGAGACTAACATCTCCAACTCGGCAGGGGGCTCATTTCTTAACAGTGAAATTTTATACTGAGAGATTTTTTCCATGTTCATATTTCTCTAAAATGCACATAGTTGAAGTAATCTGTAGCCTACAACAGATGAAATAAATACTAAATTTAGTTCAAACCAGGGTAGACGGCCAACTTTGTTGGATACTTGACTTTTAATACCTTGTCACTTCCAAGCTCCCAAGACTACTAGGGAAAAATCTTCTCACAGAAGCTTGAATGTCAGGGTTGCATGTGTGCTGTGCCCAGGTGATCAAGCTCCTGGAAAGTCTGGTCCATTAGCATCACCTACAACGACAGTGCTCTGCTGAATGCAGCAGATAAATGTGTGGGTCTTTATGTTCAGCTGTGTTTCTGAGATGTCCAAGGTCACTTAGGAAGGAGCCCTGGGGAAGGCACTGGTTTTTTATCTCCCCTTCCCTTCCCAGCCTCTGGGACCCACGGTTCTACTCTCGACCTCTATGAGATCCACTTTTGTAACTCTCACATGTGAGTGAGAACGTATGATATTTATCTTTCTGTGCCTGAGTTACTTCATTTACTGTAATGATCTCCAATTCCATCTATGTTGCTGCAAATGACAGGATTTTGTTTCTTTTATGGTTGAATGATATTCCACTATGTATAAGTACCACATTTTCTTTTTTTTTTTTTTTGCCATGTCAAAGTTTACTTTATTATTCAATATCAACTCCATCTCAACGGTTGTATGACATTAATCACGCAATATATATAAACTCTTCAGATTGTTACAACTACAGCCTCTAGTTTAACAGATATATCATAATAGTTCATTTGGGTACAACTATGGTTTATCTGTGCACCACAAACAATTACAAACTTATTTCTTCTCTGTAGATTTTTAATGTTACTACAAAGGTTATATTTACCACAAAGCCATGCTCCACCAAAATTTGAATTTATATTATTACCACAAAACAAATATTTTCACTTTAATGTTAAAATGGTTTTTCAATTTCAGAATATTATGGGAGTACAAATATTTTGGTTACATATAATGCCTTTGCCTCACCCAAGGCAGAGCTACAAGTGTGCCCTTCCCCCATACAGTGAGCTCCATATGCATTAGTTGTGACTTTACTCTCCCTTACCATTTTTTTCTCTCTGGAAGTGTGATTTATTTGGTTACGTTTTAATGTCTTTTATGGGAAATTTATTTTTATGGGAAAAATAAATGGCATTACTAGGGTGGAGGGCTCACATGTGGGGAAGGGGATCAAATTATTTTTAAAGTGGCATAGTGACCTTCAGGCATGTTACATTGCTGACAACTTATTATTTGGGTGATGCTGTCATCTGGTGACCACTGTTTAACTCTCTGGTGAGCTTGTTTAATGAGGAGGCTGAATCTAATTTGAAAAAAGAAAATCATGGAAGAATTTCAGCCTGGTGTACCTTGTGGCCTTGTAGTCACATCATGTCCTGAGGAGATCCATGGCAGAAGTTTCTAGGGCAACAAGACAGGTTTGTAAGTGTCTCGGGAAGCTGGACCACCCAACTCGCCTTCCTGAATGGAAGGTAACAGAGAGGCAGCAGCAAGGATGGATGAAATAACTAGATTTTTCTAATACCCAGTCTCTTTCTCTAAAGCAAGTAGCTACCACCTCCAAGATGACCACAGGATTGGCTCTAAGGTCCAATTAAGTTAACAAGAGAAAGAAGAAAAAGTAGAAAAATATTGGTCTCTGGAAGAAATTCAATGTTTCTCTTCAGTGTTCTTTAATTTCAAGGACCACTATGGGTGGTTAGATTTTAGGATAACTTATTGACTGTGTTCATCGTTAGAGCAAAGTGTTGGTGCGGTCTTATTTCTGTGATGCAGAGGAGGCAAACACTTGTTTTCAGCTCCCCCTATCACCATCCCTTCGTAAACAGTTTGAGAAAACCATATATATAACGATAGTAAACCTACACAAAAGGAAAATCTGAAGTTGAGGTTGGCATGATCAGATTTACATTTGGGAGGTATGTCTGGGGCCACAGTATGAAGGGTGGATTGAATGGGAAGAAATAAGTGGCAAGGAGATCAATTCGCAGATAAGAGAGGATAAGGCTCTGTATCAGGAAATTCACTATCCTTCGTGTGCACGTATTTTAAGGATTTGTTGTAAAGTTTCCTCAAGCTTTAAAATTGCCCTCTATATTCGCATATCAAATAAACAGAGCTATCTGCAGCTGGGTGAACAAGTCCACATCACAGTGCTCAGGCGTTCGTAGACTTTAATCACACACATGGGCTGCCCCACCACAGACTGAAGTCCTGCCCTGTGTGGTTTGATTTTCCCTGCAACCAAGTGTCTTTCTCTTCTTCTCCCTCCGCCCCCCCCCTCTCTCTCTCTTTCTCAGACACACACAGCTTTTTCCAACTCACCTGCAATCTTTCTTTCAGTTACAGAAACCAGTGCTGCACACAGAGAAGAGCTGTGTGAAAAGGATTTTCTGCTGGATTTCCAATACCTTCTGTAATACTGCCCAGAGATTAGTTCATCTTTGGGGCTTGTTAACTATGCTCTTGAGACTTTCTTGGCCATCTGTAACATAAGAATAGCAAACAACCCATTTGCCTAATCTGGCAAATTAGGCAAATCTGGCAAATGTGGGAGAGACCACGCATGTCTCTCCCTTGGAGGAAGACTCACTTTAGATTGAGTGCATTTAGGTGCTGATTGCACACCCACCAGAAGTAGGAAATTAAGAACAACAATAATGACAGTTATACTGACAACATATATATTTCTGATTTTTTTCCTTACAAATTACACAGCATTTTCAAATAAATAATAGTATTTGTTTGCCGAAACAACCTTCTATAGTGGCTTCACTGAACAGGAAACTGGGATTCAGAGCACTTGAGTTATCTGTCCAGTGTGACACAGCTGAAGGGGGCAGCGCTGGGATTGAGTTCAGTGTCCCCTGGACCCAATCCAGTTCTTTCCCCTCCTCCATCCTGGATAAATAGTGTGTGTGAAGTCAAACGACCTGCTTTATCATTTTGAAAAATGGAGAACCATTCCCTTTGTCTCACCTCCTTAGTTTTTCCTTAATTGTTTCATTAGCAAGCAATCCACTTTGAAGAATTTTCCAGTCTGCCAAAGCTTGTAACACTCCTCAGTATTCATACAACATTACGATTTTCCTGTAAAACTGAATAATCTCTGTAGTTAGTGCGTTCTTCCATGCTGAGTTGGAGAGAAAAGGGCGTCTGTCCCATGTGTCAACACTGCTATAATTCTCTTAGGTCATGGCTATTTAAACCCTCACATTTATAAATTGCACCGTCTCCAGGGATTCTTTCGGTTAAAAAAAAAATTACAACTTTAGTTTTCATATCCAGTATCCAAATTGAGAATGGGTGGATAATTTCCGTCACCCAATTGCTACTATGAAATGAACCAATTCACTGGAAATTTCACTTTCTGTGGCATTTTGTTTCTTGTGGAAAATATTTTAAAAATCACATTTGCCCAGATTCCTTTTCTAGAAACTATACCATCCTTCAGACTGGATTCCCTGTGCCTGATCTTCTAGGGATAGAAGTTACTCTAAGTCCCTAGGCCAACTTCCAACCAACCAAAGCAGTTGGGAATATTTCAATTTCCTTTCTTTGCTCCTGCCTTGTTCACTAGATTTTTAACCAAACCACGAGTCCTGTCTTGGGATTTGGATTCCACACTTATTCTTGATTTGGACACATCTGACCCTGGTCATATGGTAAGAAAAACAAGTGCTCTTGTTTCTCAGGCACATTGTTAGATAACAACATGGCATTAGCCACTTCTGTTAATTAAGAAAAAGTCTAGGCTAACCATGACTGAAGAACAAAATTATACAGTATTATTTGTCTCAGCCTAGATGCAAAGTTATTTTCCTCCTTCCCTTTTCTTCTTGGAATATCTCTTAGAGATTTTTTAAACAGACATAATTAGGCAGGTATGTTAAGAGGCTGAGAAGGGTAAGTATGTGTGAAATGTGAGACAATTTCATGAGAACACTTTGTTTTCTATGGGTCTCTCCACCATTCACTTAAGAGATCCTGAGGAAGTCTTTATTCCCTCTCAGCAAAGCATAGTGGATAAAATAAAACCAGCTTTTATTGGCTCTATGTTTACAAAAAGACTCACCTTCCTAGATCCTTATTTGAAAAGGGATGTTTGGAGGTTATAATCACTTAGACCAGATTAGTGGGGTAACATAAAAAAAAAATCAAAAGTTCACAGGACATCTTATCAATTCTAATCTACTACAGATTTTTTTACTGCTTCTAACAGTAAATAGGCTACACATCTCTGTAGCACCTTGATTTGGACATCAGAAGGACATGTTGGGGAAAGGACTCACCGTTTACAAAGATCAAAGTCCAAGCCTTGGTTTGATCAAAAATAGTTGAGATCTTCAAGCTTGTCTCTCAGAAGAGCAGAGAGAATTCTCTGGTTTTAAAACCGATGAAGACAATGCTGTTGAAGAGTATCAGGAGTCCAGCCATCAATAGTGTCCCACGCTGATACCACTGCCGATGGAGAGCCTGCTGCCCAGCCACCCGGTTCTCCCTGCGGTGGGGATAGAGGTTGGGGAGAAGAGTAGAAATGGGGTGAGGACTAAGGAAGATAGTGTGTCACACAGGACAGGTCAGGTTATACTGTGCTAATTACACACACACACACACACACACACACTCCCAATGGCTCAAAATAACAAAGGTTCATTTCATGCTCACACTACGTGGATAGCATAGAGGCTCTGTTCACATCATCATCATCCACACTCAGAAATCCAGGCTGAGGGAGCAGCCGCCATTGCGACAATGCCTTTACCATTGCCATGGGGGAGGGGAGAATGTGTCATAGCAAACTCTGGCTATTAATACTCCCACTACAAAGTGACAGGTGTCAGTCATGCCCAATGTTATCGACCAAATAATAGTCACAGAATCCCACCAATAGGCAGGGAAATCTAACCCTACTGTGTGCCCAGAAGGGAAGAGCTGCATATTTATCATAGCCCCACCAATCACTGTAGTCAGAGAAGGAAGAGGCAAGGACAATCGATGACTGTGGGCCTGAGCATGTGCGCCCTGCAGGGAAGCACGTGGGACAGGAAAAGGCAGCCTCTACCTGGTCAGGGTCCTTGTGCTTGTGGTGGGAAGCCTAGCAGGTATGGAAAGTGATTTCCCCAAATTCCCACAGGTAGGATGTGGCAGAATTGGGCCTTTCGGTTTTTGCACCCAGGTCTGGTGCCTCTTCCGTGTTCCAAGCTCTTCCACTGAGCAGCTGAAAGCTTGATCTCCACCCTCCAGGCACTTCCAGTGGAGCTGGGTAAAAAGCCTGACATAGGGCACACAATAAATGAATGCAACTGCCCAGGTCAGTATAACAGGACAGCAGGAGCGAAGGCAAAGCGGGAGGAGAGAGCCCAGCATCAGTGAGAAGCCCTGAGAAGGCTCAACTAAGCAGGGCAGAGGCAGCCCACGGGGACACGAGCTAGATGGGCCAAAGGAAAGTGGATCACCCGCAGGGAAGCCAGGCTTTGTGCTGAAGGCAATGGGAGGCTATGAAGGGTGCCTGAGCAGAGGCGTAATATGGTGAGGCTGATGTTTAGGAAGGTTGCCCAATATTAGGATGATTTAGAGGTGATTTGGGCAACAGAGAAATTCAAGGAAACTCCCACTCCCCAGGGGACTGTTGCAATGATCCAGCTAACAGGCAAGGTTTGGAGTTGGCTGTTAAAGATGCCAAAACTCCTAAGTTCAACAGCATTTTATGTCCTGATTTTAATTCATTGACACGGCTTGGGTGGCTGGGGTGCTCATTCTTAGCCTAGAGCGCGTGAGCCACAATCGGAAAGTGTAGCCTCCCCTTGGCCTCCAGGGTGAGGAGGAGTTAGCCAGTGAGGGCAGACCTTTGGCAGCAGCAGCTACTCAGAAAAACACTGGCATCAGGGAGATGAAGAGGTCACGGCCCTGAGGACGCTGAACTCACTCGCCGTTTAGTTGGCCTGAGGGTGACCTCTCTGACCCAACAAAGCCAGATGACTCTGTGCCTGTCATTATGTCTCTGAACCTGAAAATGAGCCTTGACCCAGATACAAAGCTCCAACTCCTTGCCATTAACTCCACTAACTACCACAGTCCTGCTAGAGCCAAGGAATCTTACATGCATCCTTGGGAGAACTTAGCTGTGTGCTTATTGCTATTGCTGTGATTAATGAGGGCAACCCTGCTCTCAGCAGTGCCTCACAAAAGGAGTGGGCAGCCTCTCTTTAGAAACCAGGAGCCAGGAACCCTGAACTACCTCCTGGCCAAGCATCAACATATGACTTCACCACCACACACAGACACACACATGCACGGACACACACACACACACACACACACATGCAATGCTGCCTTTCAGGGCCCTTGTGCACACTCGCCACCAAGAAAGGCCTGTCTCCCTCCTCCCTCCCTTCCCAGGTCCTCCAGGCCAACTCTGCCCAACTGACTGCCCTGGCCTCAGGCTCCTAGATGTCCAGCCATGGAGGCAGCTGGAAGGGACAGAGAAGTCAGGCCATTTCAGCCAAGGTGCAATGGTGAGGCTGGGCTGGGACTCGTTCGGATTCAATTTATACTCTGTTTCCTTCCGATTTTATGGCACTTTTACTTTCATGGCCCTGAAAAACATCTTTGTCAAAATACGCATCATAGTCTTCGGCCTGCGGAGGAGGCACTTTAGGACGCCCTCCCCTGCGAGGGCGCCAACAGGAGGGCGTGACATAACTCCTGTTTATCTGCCGGCGACCAGCTCCCACTGCAAGGCAGGAAAGATCTTGCTGCTTCCATTAGGAAGCTTTCTCTTCCTAAGAACTATAATTAGCTAAATGCTCTTAAACTCCACCATGGAAACAGCTGGGTATATTTCCAGGTGATGGTTCAACGCTTTACGCGTAGGGATCTTAGCCTTTCTAGATGTTAATCGCAGCCTGGGAAAAATACGAAAAACAGCAAGGAAATAACAAAATTGGAACCTCAGGCAGGAGGCAATTTGTAGCAGAAACACAGGCCGGGAGGGTAGAGGGAAAGACAGGGAGGGCCCGTTCCCGACACATGGCCAGCGCACCCAGGCAGGAGGGACACTGGAGGAGGTCAGCTGGCTCCAAGCCAGACCCAGACAGGTGAGGCCAGGGCCAGGTAGAGACCCTCAGTGAATGAAAGGTTTTGGTCCACCCCTACCCATAAGCAAATCAAAAAATATTTATTTCCCAAATGACCTTAAACTAGTATATAGGCTGAATTAAAATCATTTTTCCTAGACATTTTAATTGCAAAATTATGGGAAAATTTATTGCAACTGAGCTGTTTCCCCTTTTCTGGTGGTGCTTCTCCTTTGCCCCAAGTTTGTGCTTGATCAATCCTGGGTACCTGCCATTAAGTTGGACCCTATGTACAGCTGCCTCAGTAGTAAGCAGATGACCGACAGGGGCCAGAAATGCCACCACGAGCATGGAGCCCAGTACCAGGGAACCTGGGCAGTGCAATGTCCCTGCCTGCAGGTAGGAATCTCTTGCTCTACAATAAGACCTTGGTCATGGGCCAATAACTGGTGTTTCCTTCAGTCTCAGAGTCTCCAAGAATGAGATTGGGTGACCAGTTATGCTATGGTGTGGATATGGTTTGCTTGGCTCTGCCAGGTCTCATGTTGAAATTTGATCCCCAGTGTTGGAGGTGGGGCCTGGTGGGAGGTGCTTGGATTATGGGAGCAGATCCCTCATGAAAGGCGTAGTGTCATTCTCGAAGGAGTGAGAAAGTCCTGTCTTAGTTTTCCAAGACCTGGTTATTGAAAAGAGCCTGGCTACTCTTCCTCTCTTGCTCCCTCGCTCACCATGCGACATGCCAGCTCCCCTTTGCCTTCCACCATGAGTAGAAGCTTCCTGGGGTCCTCACCAGACCTGCAGGTGCTGGTGCCAGGCCTCTTGTACAGTCTGCAGAACTGTGAGCCAAATAAGCCTCCTCTCTTTACAATTATCCAGCCTCAGGTATTCCTTTACAGCAGCACAGTCGTATGAAACAAGTTAGAACTGAGCAAACAGGTTGAGACTGGAGCCAAACCTAAAAACTGGGCACACGTTGAAGAGCAGACAGGGTGGATGTCCTAGAGGAAATAAGGTCCCAGGACTAACTGGTGACAAAGAAAAAGTACAGAAGAGAAGAGAGACTGGACATTTTCACTGAGCCCCTGGATCGTTGGCTCTGGGCAGGCGACTTTTCAAGCCATCCCAATGGTTGGAACTGAAGTGGCTCCAGGACTCCTTCCCTCACTCAAGAATAGCCTGGGTGTGGAAGGGTCATCAAGATGCAGGGAAGGGGGAGCCTTGGGAAAGGAAAGGTCTATCCACCAAGCAGCAAGGACCCAGGGAAACAAAGTGGGCTGGCACAGAGCTGAGACCTGACTCTAACCCACCATGAAATCATTCCTCTCCTGACACATACACAGGAAAAATAAGGACAGCCACCACCACCACAGTAATAATAACAAAGCTTACTACATGCCCAGCACTGTCCTAAACTGTGTACCTCCATTCACTTTTGTACCTCCTCCTTGAAACAGGTGCTACGATGTTCCCCATTTTAAATACAAGGAAGCTGATACAGAGAGATAAGTGACTGCTCTTGCAGCTCACACAGCTGGTAAGTGACAGAGCTGAGATTTAAACCCAGGAATTCTGACTGTAGAGCCCAATTGACAGGCTATACTGCCTGTCTGAAAACTGTTGAATAAATAAAGGAATAGGAAAGTGAGAACTTTTAGTGGATAATGATGTCCTAGGTTGAGGAGGATTCTGAGACTCTAGCTGGGTTCAAGGGGAAAGACTCAATTAGTGACATCTGCCCTGGGACCTTTTACTAGTGATGGGGACCAACTATAAGGCATCATAAAAAAATAATGATGCAAATGTGTTGCATTATGTTCCCTGTGTCAAGCTAGGGATCTGTTTACTTCAAGTGGAAGGGCATGCCTGGTGGTATCAGATCTGTGCTGTTTAGTGAAAAGAGCCGTTGAAGTTTATGTGGGTTCTGCAAACCTGAAATTTGGGTAGACATTCCAAAGTCAGGTGCAGAATAGGGCCAGCGCCATCTGAAGATAAAGACCAATTACTATGGAAAACTGAAACTACGGAAAACTGAACCCCCAAACCATACCCAGATGGTCCTGGCAAAGTCTAGGAGATCCAGAGATCCACTCTACCTGGGGGCTCTTTGCCTCCCCTTGTCATGCAAACTTAGGAGCATAAGCCTGGCAGCTGTCCTGTGGGAAGGAAGACACACACTTCAGGGTCCTAGCCAGAGCCATGCCCTATCCATTCAGTTTTCTTCACTTCTGCAGCCCCAGAGTGTGCTTTTTGAACTCTTGTGGACTCAACCAGTAGGTTCAACACTCAAGGTTTCACATTTCTCAAATGCCGCCTCTTCTGTGAACCAACTTTTGACCTCTTCCGCCTGGATTTGTGCATCCTTCCTACAATTTCCCACTGCCTGATGCCCAGTTTCCATGCTGTTCATCACAAGTTCCCATGTGCATATCCCTTAGCCCCAACTTCCCCCAGATGACACTCCCACCCTGGGCCCACTCTCATTTCATCTGTGACTCTGCTCAATGTCACCTCACCAATCTCCTTCCCTGACAACCTTCTCACAAAAAGAACTCCTGCCTCCCAGTCATCATCTATCCATCTACCATGATTTATTTTTATGGCACTTATCAATACACACTACTATATTGCACACTAATTATCTTGCTGTCTGTCTCCATTTGCTGTGTGAGGGTCTGTGGTAGGCTGAATGGAGCCCCTCCCCCAAAGATGCCCATGCGTTAATCCTCAGCACCTGTGAATGTGGTACCATATGTGGCAAAAGGGACTTTGAAGATGTAATTAAGTGAAGAATCGTGAGATGTGGGGATTATCCTGCATTAGCCGGGTGGATGTAACATGATCACAAGGGTCCTTGTGAGACATAGGCAGGAGATGATTCAGTAGAAGGTAATGTGACAATGGAAGCAGGGGGAGAAAAGGCCATGTGAAGTGGGACCACGAGCCAAGGAGTGCAGGTGGAAGCTGGAAGATACAAAGAACAGACTCCTCTAGAACCCCCAGAAGGAAATAGTCCTGCCAACATCTTGATTTGGCCCTGTAAGACTCATTTCAGACTTTTGCTGAACAACTGTTTTGTTTTGTAATTTTTATGTCTGTGTTTGTGTTTTATATTTGTGTTAATTTGTTTTTTTTTATTTGTGTTAATTTGTTATAGCAGAAGCTGGCAACTCATACAGAGTCTTAGTCTGTTTTGTTCACCACTATATTTCCAGCTCCTAAGCTAATGTCTGGCACAGAGTAGAAAATAAATGAATACTTGTTGAATTAAGAATGAATGAATGAGTTAATGAATGAATTCCTCCCCTTCAATATGAAACTAAAATGTTTGAGGGCAGGATCTAAGCCAGATATGGCTTTATTTTCTCCTCAGTTCCTGACACTTTGCACAAAGTCATCATTCCAAAAAAGTACTATTTTATTTAGCAAGTAAGATATTCAAATAGTATTTTCAACTGTGTTCAGGCATCAATTTACTGAGCACCTGCTGCATACCACATAGTTTAGTAGGCATTAAAAATGCAAGACCAAAAAAACCTGGACTTACTTGTTCAGTTGATTACAGCTTAGTCAGGGAGAAAGTGATTGAAACCAGCAATCCACACAGTAAGAACTGGGAGCCCCCTAACTGAGCACCTACTGTGTAACAGGTACTATACCGAGATATATTTTAATGGAGATCTTAAGAGCATGGGCTTGTAGTGAGACAAATTTGAGTTCAAATTTACTTGTGAAATTTACTTTATCTCCCTGAGCCTTGGCTTCCCAACTGTAAACCTGGGAAAACAATACCTACCCCACAGGGCTGATGATAGAGTTAAATGAACTAATGTACATAAATGCAGTGGTGGTTAATTTTCTTCATTAACTTGGCTGGGTCATGGTGCCCAAATAGTTGGTCAAACATTACTCTGGATGTTTCTGTGAAGATGCTTTTGGGTGAGTTTAACATTTAAATAGGTGGACTTTTAGTAAAGCAGATTGCCCTCCATAATGTGGGTGGGCCTCATCCAATCAGTTGAAGGCCTGAATAGAACAAAAGGATGACCTCTTCCAAGCAAGAGAGAATCCTCCAGCCAACTGCCTTTGGATTTCAATTATACATCAGCCCTTTCTAGGTCTCCAGCCTGCCAGCCCATCCACAGATTTGGGGTTTGCCAGGTTCCATTATTATGAAAGCCAATTCCACACACCTCCTATTGGTCTCTTTCTCTGGAGAACCTTTACTGATACAAACACATAATATTAATATAATGCCAAATCACATAGTAAGAACTCAATGTATTATATCTCATTTAATACTCATAACATTTGAGGTATGATTATCCCCATTATAAAGAAAAGGAAATTGAGGATTAGAGAGATGAAAACATCTTGCCTTTCACCATGCAGATCATAAATGCCAGAGGCATGATTCACACTCAGTGGCATCTGCCACCTAAGCCTGGACTCTCCATCCATGATGCTGCCCCCACTCTGCTTTAAACCTAACCAGGCAGCATGCTAAGGGAATCACAGATTCTTTTAAAGGATACAAACTAAGAGTCAAATTTATTGAAATTCTAGAGTTCTTAATACCTTCCCAGGCACATACAGATGATCAATGAATATCTAATGCTCTAATTCCTTATATTGCATTAGACCACCTAGGTTCTTTGGGACTACCAAACTGAGCATCAGGAAGATGCCATATACCAAGCAGAGTAAACACCAAGCAGCATTCCCCTCTTTGACTCTTGCATTTTAATTCACTGTATAATCTATTTGCATCCTACTGCCCTCACACAGCTACTGACTGTATCCTCTAAATTCCCTCAGATTATCTCTTAAATACACAGATACCCTGTGTGCTGGTCCACCTTCCCTCCCTAACCTTAGCAAATATGCATAAGGAAGCATACATTTCTTGTTTTCAAAAGACAAACTGCTGATCAATAATTTAGGGACATAATATTTACAAATTGTTGTTAACATTGCTTTATGCCAAACTAAGACCTTGGAAGAATCCAATCATTCCTGAATGCAATTACTTCTGCCTCCAGTAAAGATGACAGAACTGAGACTAGATTTACTCACCCACCTAAGACAACACACAAAAAAAGACACACTGTATGAAACAATGGACATTCCCCATCAGGAAAGGAAGGGCAGTGATCTTTGATAAACATAAAATAAACAAGGTGGCCCTAAAATTGCCCCAGCATATTGCCTTGCAGAGTGTCTAGGCCACAATGTATGGTGCAGAAATCCAACTCCTCCCTCAGTTGAGGATACTGAAGTAAGAGTCTAGCAACTCCAAGGTAGTTAGACTTTGCAAAGAAGAGTGTTGAAGAGGAGAGAGCTGCGCAGTGACAGAACTCTCAAGGTCTTCTATGAGTCACTCCTAAGTATTCACCTAAGTACTGATTAGCACATGCATGTAAGAAAACCACTCAAGGAGGGAAAAGAATGACCCTAAAAAGTTAGAGATAATAGTGCTGGGCTTTACCCGGGGCTGGGGAAACTTTCTGTTGTCATCTGCCAGACTTGAAAACCTCAAAAACTATGGGACAATGGGTAGAGTACACAGAGAGGTCTTGAATCAACACTGGGGAATACTTAACCCTAGATCAAGCATTGCTCTGAACCTGCCTAACAAATCTCTAAAGCAAGGCCTGAAAGCAAGAAATTATTTCCAAGCACCTTAACTTTATCTCAGGAAAAAAGCTCAATAACTTCAATAACATCTGTATGAATAAAAAATGCATATATAGCAGTCAATAAGGTAAAATTCTTAATGACTGGCATCAAATCAAAAATTACCAGGCATGCAAAGAAGCAGAAAAAAGTATATAACGAAAAGATAAATCAGTTGAAACCAACCAAGAACTTACATAGATGTTAGAATTAACAAACAAGGACATTATAGTTATTGTAAGTGTATACCAAATGTTGAAAAAGTTAAGTAGATACATCGAAGACATTTTTAAGAAAACACTCACCAGTCAAACTTACAAAAGACAAAATCTGTAAGTTTTGAAATAAAAAAATACACTGAATGGGATTGACAACAGATTAGACAATACAGAAGAAAAAGTCAGCAAACTTGAAGACATAGCACTAGAACCTACCCAAAATGAAAATAGATATAAAAAATGTTTTAATGTAAAGAGAGGATCAGTAAGCTATGGAATAATTTCAAGAGGACTAATATATATATATTTGAGGTCCCCAAAAGAAAGGGGCAGAAAATCTATTTCAAAAAATAGTACATAAAAACTGTCAAAATTTGATGAAAACTGTAAGTCCACAAATCCAAGACGCTTAATGAACCACAATTACAAGAACTATGAAAAACAGGACATATCACATAATCATATTGCTCAAATGCTCATATTGCTCAAAATCAGTGGTAAAGATAAAATGTTAGAAGCAGATAGAGGGGAAAAAAACTTGTTACGTGCAGCAAAACAAAGAACATTTTTTTAAGGCAGCAGACATTCTATTTGAAACAATGCAAGTAAAAGGATAGTAAAGTAACATCCTTACAGTACTAAAAGAAAAAAAAACTGTCTATTTAGAATTGTATAACCAAAAAAAAATATTCTTTTAAAATGAAGGCAAAATACAGGTTTTTCTAGACAACCAACATCTGAAATTTATCATCATCAGAACTACACCACAAAAAAATGTTAAAGGAAGTCCTTGAGGCATAAAGAAAATGATACCAGATAGTAATATGGATCTGTACAAAGGAATGATGAATACCAGAAATGGTAACTAAATGAGTAAATATGTAAGAGTTTTTTAAAGTTATTTAAATGTTATTTAAAAAGCATAATTTAAACAAAAATAATAATGCAGCATGGATCCCTATCACAGCTATAAAAGTGAAATGTAGGAAAACAAAAACAAAAAAGAAAGGAGTGAACAAGTGGACTATACTGTTGTAAAGCCCTTTACATAATACGTGAAGTGGTTAAGTATTATTTGAAGGTAAAGTGTGATCAGTTAAAGATATATACCATAAATCTTAATGCAGCTGCTAAAGAAACAAAACAAATCACTATATCTGGAGAGTCTTAAAAAAAATTCAATCAGTCCAAAAAAGAAGGCAGAAAAAGAGGTAAAAAAGAACAAAGACAAGTGGGGCAAATAGAAAACAAACAGCAAGATGACATATATAAATCATAACTATATCAATAATGACATTAAATTTAAATGGTTTGAATACCTCAATTAAAATGCAGAGTTGTCAGATTGGTTAAAGTGGTGATCCTCAGATACTGCCTTCGTAACATGAACTTTAATTATAAAAATACAAATAAGTAAACTCAAAAGAATGAGAAAAGGTATACCAAAATAGGACTAATCTAAAAAAAGCTACAGAGGTTGCATTAATATCTGACAAAGAAGATTTCAGAACAAATAATGGCACTAAAGATAAAAAAAGATAATTTTATAATGATAATGAGGTGAATTTATCAAGAGGACATAAAACTTCCAAACATTTATGCAGCTAATAATAATTTAAAAATGCATGAAGCAATAACTGATAGAACTGCAAGGAAAAATAGACAAATCTAAAAATACAGTCAGATATCTCAATACTCCCCTCTTAATGATTGATAAAATAATTAGACAGAAAAGCAGAAGAGACCTGAATAACTTAATTAACATTTACATAACACTCCATACAAAACAGCAGAATATACAGTATTTTCAAGAGCAAAAGGAACGTTTACTAAGATAGAATATATTCCATATTCTAGGCCATAAAAACAAGTCACAAACTTAAAAGGATTCAAAACACACAAAGTATGTTATGTGACCATAATAAAATTAAATTAGAAATCAATAATAGAGAGATTACTGGAATACAAACTTCTAAATGATTCAGAGGTCAAAGAAGATGTCTGAAGAAAAATTAGAAAGTGTTTTTGTTGAATCAAAATGAAAACAACTAATTTGTGGAAAGCCATAAAAGCAGTACAGGAGGGAATTTACAGCACTAAACACCTATATTAGAAAAGAAGAAAGATTTAAATCAATGACCTCATATTCCATCTTCAGAAACTAGAAAAGGAAAGCAAATTAAACCCAAGATAAGTAGAATAGAGAAAATAATGAGTATCAGAGCAGAAATCAATGAGGTAGAAAATAGAAAATTGATGAAACCAAAAGTCAGTTGTTGAAGATGATTGATAAAATTGATAAACCTCTAGCCAGACTGATCAGGAGAAAAAAAGAAACTACGCAAATTATCAATATGAGGAATGAGAGAGTTAGGATTAATACAGATTCAAATACATTAAAAAGAAAGTAAGGGCTTATCATCAACAACTTTGTGCTCATACACTTGGCAACTTACATAAAATGAACACATTTTTGAATGACACAAATTGTCAAAGCAATTAAGAAAAAGTAGGTAACCTGAGTCATCCTGTATCTATTAAAGAAATTTAATTTATAGCTAAAACTTTCCCACCAAGACAACTTCAGGACCTGATGGCATCACTGATGAATTTTACTAAGACTTAGTGAGGAAATAATACCAAATCTACCTAAGATAAAGGTAGATACTAGATCTACCCAGATAAAGACATTATAAGAAAATAAAAGTACAGACTGATATTCCTCATTCATGTAGATGCAAAAATTCTAAACAGAATTTCAAAAAATCAAGTACAATACATAAAATGAAAATTATAACTGAATGAAGTTTGGGGAAAAGAATGCTTATTCAATAAATGGTGCTGGGAAGATTGGACAGCCACATGTAGAAGACTAAAACAGGATCCACACCTTTCACTTCTCACAAAAATCAACTCACAGTGGATAACAGACTTAAACAGAAGGCATGGAACTATAAGAATTCTAGAAGAAAATTTTGGAAAAACTCTTATAGACATTGGCCTAGGCAAAGAATTTATGAAGAAGACCCCAAAGACAATCACAGCAACAACAAAAATAAATAAATGGAACCTGATCAAATTAAAAACTTCTGTATGGCCAAGGAAACTATCATGAGAGCAAACAGATGACCTACAGAATGGTAGAAAATATTCACATGTTACACATCCAACAAAGGGCTGATAACTAGAATGTATATAGAACTCAGGAAAAGCAGCAAGAAAAAATCAAACAATCCTATCAAAAAGTGGGCAAAGGACATGAACAGAAACTTTTCAAAAGAAGGTAGACTAATGGACAACAAACATATGAAAAAATGCTCAACATCTCTAATCATCAGGGAAATGCAAATCAAAACCACTATGAGATATCACTTACTTTCAGTGAGAATGGCCTTTATCAAAAAGTCCCAAAACAATAAATGTTGGCATGGATGCAGAGAGATAGGAACACTCATACACTGCTGGTGGGACTGCAAACTAGTACAACCACTCTGGAAAGTAATATGGAGATACCTCAAAGAGCAACAAGTAGAACTACCATTTGATCCAGCAATTCCATCACTGGGCATCTACCCAAAAGAACAAAAGACATTCTATAAAAAAGACATCTGCACTCAAATATTTATAGCAGCACAATTCACAATTGCAAAGATGTGGAAACAATGCAAGTGCCCATCAATACATGAGTGGATTAATCAAATGTGGTATATGTATACCATGGAGTTCTACTCAGCCACAAAAAGCAATGGTGATCTAGCACCTCTTGTATTATCCTGGATAGAGCTGGAGCCCATTCTATTAAGTGAAGTACCACAAGAATGGAAAAACAAGCACCACATTTACTCACCATCAAATTGGTATTAACTGATCAACACTTAAGTGCACATATAGTAATAACATTCATCGGGTGTCGGGAAGATGAGGGGGAGGAGGGAATGGGTATATATACACCTAATGGGTGCGGTGCGCACTGTCGGGGGAATGGACACGCTTGAAGCTCTGACTTGGTGGGAAAGATAGTATATGAAACCTAAACATTTGTACCCCCATAATATACTGAAATTAATAAAAATTTTAAAAAAAGTTTACTCCAGAAAAACAAGATTTTGTTTAACATTTGAAAAGCAGTTAATATATTTTGCAATATTACCAAACTAAAAAAAAAGAAAACCCATATAATCAGCTCAGTAGATGCCAAATAATCATTTGACAAAATCTAACATCCATTCCTCGTATTAAAAAAAGAAAAAAGAAAAAAAATACCTCAACAAACTCAAACTAGGAATAGAGGAGAATTTCCCTAAATTAACTTTAAAAATCTACAAAAAACCTACAGCAAGCATCATGCTTAATGGTGAAAGAGTGAATTTTTTCCCTATAAGGCTAGAAATAAGACAAGGATATTCATTTTTCCTACATCTCCTTAACACTGTAGTAGAGTTTTTATACAGTAAAACAAGGCAAAAAAAAAAAATCAAAACAAATCTCCAAATTGGAGAAGGAGAATGAGTCACCGTATATTTCCTACTTTATCCATAGATGATATGATGATGTAGGTAGAAAATCTGATAGAATCTACAAAGCTAAAATTTACTTTATCAAGGTTGCAGAACATGAGATCAATATATAGAAACTCAATTTTATTTCTATATACTAGGAATGATCAAAAGTCAAATTTAAAAATACCATTTATGATTGCATCAAAAATATGAAATAGAGTTAAATTTGACAAATGGTATGAAAGCTCTGCACAGTGAAAACTATAAAACATTGCTGAGGAAAATTAAAGAAAACTAAATAAATGGAGAGATATATTATGCTTATGGGCCAGAGGAGTGTAATTGTTAGGGTGTCAATTCTACCTAAATTAATTAATAAATTCAATGTCATCAAAACACCAGAAGGTTATTTTAAAAAATAAAATTGATAAGCTGAATCTAAAATTCACATGTAAATTCAAAAGGTCTATAAAAGTCAAAACAAATTTGAAAAAAAGAACAAATTTGGAGACATAATATTACCTGATTTCAAGACTTATTATAAAGCCAGAGCAGTGAAGACTATATGGTATTGGTGTAAAGGCAGATCAGTGATTGCTGGAGGCAAAAGGGGCAGAAGGACAAGTTCACAAAAGGGACAAGAGAAAACTTTTAGGGTGATTATCTTGACTGTGATTGCTTCACAGGTATATACATATGTCAAAACTTACCAAACTGTGCACTTCATTATATGTGCAGTATATTGTACAGCAATTATAGCTCAATAAAGCTACTCTAAAGGCACAAACACATCTGCAAAATAATTACACTGGCCATAAGACAACTAAAATTTATTAAAAAATTAATTCAGTATCCATTGCAGGTGGTACAGTCTCATTACTAGGATTCAAGCTTTAAAAGTTGTATCCTCTTCATTCTGTGCAATGTGTCTCTGTGACTGTGAGTGTAATCACATTGGAGTTGTGTCTAAATTTGAGCTCTTTCATAAACATGAGATTCCTACCTCAATGGACTTCCTGGCCTGCCAGACACACAGCCCTACCCACACATGTAGTCTGTGGTATAACCTCATGCCCAGTTCTTATGGCCTCATCCTTTTTTTTTTTTTTTTTTTTTGGGTTCTAAATTCTCTCAAGGCCATGTTCAAAAGACCCACAGTTATTGACTTTCTACTTCATCGTAGCTGTCTACAAGACACAATGAGGGATGGATTCTAGACTGACTTCCTTGGAATCTATCCCCTAGTTTGAAATATAAAAAACAAAAAGTAGGACTTGAACAATAAGAAAAACAAAGTACAAATGAAGAGGATGTGTAAAGTACCAAGCTCCAGCAGGTAACACTTGGTACAGTTATGGATGCCTGTGGTGACACCCTGAGGTGATGAATGGCCCTCTTGCCCACTAAAGGTTAAAGGTCACAGAAGAAGATGATAAAATGCAATGGGGTGAGAGGACAGTATGGAAATGATCTAAATGGCAGTGAGCATAAAGCAAAAGCTGGTAGTGAAAGACTATAATAGGAAAATAATGAGACTGGCTTCACTTGGCTTTTCAAGGAGATTCTTGGAGCACCACTCTTGCTAACATTTTCTGCAATAAAATAGTTCTTGTTTTCCTTTAGAAAACACATCCAAAACTTAAAATGAAAAATCTGTCACTCATAGGGTTGTACATGAAGGGGGCTCTGCTGGGGGTTGGAAGAGTTGGCATGTTGACAGAAGCATGCAATTTCTGGTGTCCTGAAGCTTAATTTTTGCTACAGGCTGTCTTCTCTTAAAAGGAACTTGGAAAGAAAATAAGCAGAAATTCACTCTAACATTCCAGAAAAAGACAATTTTCATGAACTTCCAACTTAATGGAAAGCTAAGTGTTTTCAGTTATGGTATCAAACTTTTTCAAACTTACTTTTATTGACCTTGTAAAAATATTTTTTTGTTGTCTCTCCTTCCTTTCTTCCAGTTTCTCTCTATTAGCTGAAGCACATTGCTCCCCAACCAAGAAACTTCACCCACATAAGAGACCACCCCCCATCAAAGAAACCACAGACTGAACGAGGCTCTCTTACATCTGAAACAAGGGCACAATGGCAGAAAGGGGACTTAATCAATGATCCTGGGCCAATTTATTGGCCATCCACGTGAAATGACTTGGGAAGGAAGGTTCCCAGACTCCTTCCCGTCTTCTTTCCATGGGATTCCCACCGTAAAACCCAACCTCTGGGTTTGCTCCCATGCTCTGGAGGCAGTAGGATCTTACGTGGAAGAGATTTAAGATGCAGCATTAATCATCTATAACAAAAAGCTAGCAATAAAAAGCCTGTCAAGAAGGAAATAGAATATTTCCTTTTGTGACAAAGCAACTATTAAAATAATGGGGTAGGGGTTTTTTGGGGGGAGGCATCTTTTTTTTTTCAGAGTATTACAGAGGAACAAACATTTTGTTTACATAAATTGCTTTTGTACAGTTTGAGTCAAAGTTATAAGTGTGCCCATCACCCAGATAGTGTACATTGTACCCATTAGGTGTGAATTTACTCATCCTCTCCTCTCCCCTGCCACCTACTTGATTTCTGATGAATGCTATTTCCATATGTGCACATAAATGTTGATCGATTAGTTCCAATTTAATGGTGAGTACATGTGGGTGTTTGTATTTCCATTCTTGTGATACTTCACTTAGAAGAATGGTCTCCAGCTCCATCCAGGATAATACAAGAGGTATTAGTTCACTATTTTTTATGGCTAAGTAGTACTCCATGGTATACATATACCACATTTTATTAATCCATTCATGGATTGATGGGCACTTGGGTTGTTTCCTCATCTTTTCAATTGTGAATTGTGCTGCTATAAACATTTGGGTGCAGGTATCATTTTAATAAAATGTCTTTGTTTTTCCTTTGAGTAAATATCCAGTAGTGGGATTGCTCGATCAAATGGTAGTTCTACTTTTAGTCTTTTGAGCTATCTCCGTACTACTTTCCATAGAGGTTGTACTAGTTTGCAGTCCCATCAACAGTGTATAAGTGTTCTTATCTCTCTGCATTCATACCAGCACTTGTTATTTTGGGGGTTTTGATAAAAGCCATTCTCACTGGAGTTAAGTGATATCTCATTGTGGTTTTGATTTGCATTTCCCTGATAATTAGAGACATTGAGCATTGTTTTATATGTTTGTCAGCCATTAGTCTATCTTCTCTTGAAAAGTTTCTGTTCATGTCTTTTATCCACTTTTTAATGGAGTTGTTTTATTTTTTTTCTTGCTGATTTGCTTGAATTCTTTGTAGATTCTGGTTATTAGCCTTTTGTCAGATGTGTAGCATGCAAATATTTTCTCCCATTCTGTATGTTGTCTATTTGCTCTATTGTTTGTCTCCTTGGCTGTGCAGAGCCTTTTAATTTGATCAGGAAAATAATCCCTATCAATAAATGGTGCTGGAAAAATTGGATAGCCACATGTTGTAGAAGATTGAAACAGAATCCACACCTCTCACCATTCACAAAAATTAATTCACAATGGATAACAGACTTAAACCTAAGGCATGAAACTATAAGAATGCTAGAATAAAATTTTGGAAAACTCTTAAAAACATTGGCCTAGGCAAAGAATTTATGAAGAAGACCCCCAAATCAATCACAGCAACAGCAAAAATAAATAAATGGGGTAGGTTTATATGTACTGAGTTAGAAAGTTGTCCATAACATATTGTTAAGTAATAAAGAAAAACTGCTTACCAAAATGCATAGGTATATAGAAATATCTTTATAAGTTTATTTTAAAACTACTGAAAAGGAACAAACCTTATTTAGGGTGGTCTAGGAGGGGTGCGGGAAAATTATACTTTTTTACTCTATGTAATTCTAAAGTGGGGTGTTATGGTTGTTTCTAATTGTCTTTTCCTTATTCGTTTTTTTTTTCAATTAAAAATTTTAAAAATCAACAAGTGAAGCAATAAAACATATTTTCTCTTTATCTGTTTCCACTTTTATTATTGGACTAATCCAGTAAGAACATCATGTGGACAGAAACCATGTCTGAATGGTCACTGTGGTGTCCCTTATGCCTAGAAGAGTACCTGGCATATTGAAAATATTCAATGACTATTTATTAAATAGATGGGGTAGTTAAACAGACTCAGTCCCATCATCACATCTAGTCCAGAGTCCTTGGCATAACTGGGCTCAGCCTTATCCCCTCCTTGGGCCTCCTCCTCATGACTGCGCCCCCACCTGGCTCCCTTCACCTACATCTTAGTCTTGATTCTTTTCTTGGTGACCCAGTCCCCCAAGCATCAGCCTGGCCCCTGCTCTTGCTGTCTTCCTGCCAGGCAATGAAGTCCTCCCTTTGACTTCTACTTGGGCAGCAGGAACGTTGCTACCCAGTGACACTCTTCTGTCTCCTACTGTGCACTTGCACTTAGGATGGAGCCAGTTCTGAGCTCATCCTCTATGTGCATGTCTGCACTCCCCACAAGTTCCTTAGAGCATGCGCATGCCTGTTCTTTGACTGCTTTTTTCCCACTGGATACCCTCTTCTATCTGATTGGGGATGTTCCCAGATTCTGAGGTTGGGTCTGTTTTCCAAGGTCTCCACCAGAGGTCAGATCTGGTCCCAAGTCCCAATCCTCCCGCTCCACTCCCACTTGACTACAGCAAACTAGGTGATTGGTAGCCAGGCTGAGGGGTGATACCCATAAGATGCTTTGATAACACCCAGAAATATCCAACTTCTCCAGTTTCTTGTTCATCATGCAAGCACTTCCAGGAAGTAAAATACATTTTTTTCCGATTTTTTAAAATCCAACTTGTTTACCTGAAATGAAAACACATCACCAAATAATAGTCTATAAGGACCTTTGCTACCTTCTAGCCCTACTCTGTGGCTCTTCCTTCTCAAAGAGTCATTTTGCTTTTGATTCTCTGTTCATAAATAGGAATCTATGAGATTGTATCTTTGCTTCTTGTCATCTAAGAGACTCTATAGAGTCAATGAGTTCAACCTAATCCTTTGCAACCTGAATAACCATCACAATGAAAGTGCATTGTTGAAAAGGGTTGTGACCCTAGTGAAAACTCTGAATATGCTGCCCAAGATTCAAGAGCCAAGTACAGAGTCAAGAGAAGTCACTTGAGTGTGTTGAACACTGATAGTTGTTAAGATCCTTCTCTAAATTATCTTGTCTCATAAATTTTATATTTAGCAGGAGGCAGACTATTTTTTACTAGGAAATCTGTATGGAAAAAGTAAAGCCATGATACCTGTGAACATAGTCAGGTTAAAGTAAATGAGACATAATGTAACAAGTAGGTCAAGGACCCAGGAACACCTGAATCTTGCTCTCAGCTCACTTTCCTTGTTTAAGATCCTTGAATGACCAGAGAATAACACAAAAAAACTCGACATTTATGGGGGCCTACGTCCTAAGCCGTAATGAGCCAGGCTGTTCAACCTGGGACACAGAGGGGAGTAGACACTCTCTGCCTAAGCTAAAGAATCCTACAGAATCTGGAAAGGCTTGTTTAGTGCACTTCCACCACAAGGCCCGTAGTTGAGTGACAGGTCTCACTACTGTAATGAGGAGAAAACACATTGGCCAACAGGAAGCAAAAGACCCAGTGAAGACCAAGAGTATTTTCCGTGAGCCTCAGTAAACTGGCCCCACACCTTTCTCAAGTAAAGGACTGCCCATTTCAATTAGCTATTTTTGAAAACAGAGCATTCAGAATGAGGCAACAAAGAAAAATACAGATGGCTGGGATTTCTCTCAGAGGAGTAGCAACAGAAAAACTGTCTTCACTTGGTTGTTGGAAGGAAGAATGTCCACAAGTCCATCTCAAGAGACCACATGGGTCTTTACTTTCTTTGAAAGCTCCACCACTGGGATTATGGCCCACTACAATGTCTTAGGATCTGATCAATCCAGAAAAGCAGCCCGTAAGGGTAGAATAAAGTGGGCAATAGTAGCCCTGATCTTCCCTTGGCCAATAGTGTGCTTTATTTTATTTCCAGTTATTCTTGCCAATGGCTGGTCAAACCACAAGAGCTATTTGCCATGACACAAGACACGTACACTGCCATATCAATCAAGAATTATTGACTTTGTATCTCTTCAACTCATCACTAGTACATAGAACACCAGTATTATCCGTATTGGGATAGTTCTGCTGACATGACCAAATACAGAACTTGTATCTCTGCTCCCAAATAATATTTTTTGTATTTCCCTTCCTATTGGTAGTAGATACCTAATCACACAGTCAAATCACACTCAGCAAAAAGGTTGCCTGATTATGAGGCATCACGTTGCAAGGTATTCAAGGTCACACATGATTTAAAACTTGCATAAAGTTATAAGACAATAACTTTAAGAAAAGTTTAGATTTGAGTTGCATTATGGGTTTTTGTTCCTACATGTAAACTCTAAGAAATTTTAAAGAAGAAAAAAATGTCAAAATTGTATGTATTTTTTAACTCACAGTGAAACCAAATGCAAAATTGTCTTCTTGCTGGAACATATTTTCAAGAGGCAACATGTTCCCCAAGCCAAAGGCAGGAATGGAACCTACTGAGGGCCATTCAAAACTAAGGAACACTCCAGCACCTTAGAAAGGGCCTGAGCTACGCCTGCTGTGAGCCCCAGTAATCTTCAGCTGGCCAACTCAATCACACCAGTGCTCAAGTCAGTCCTACAAATGCTGCCAGAGGGGTGGGAAACACTCTCCACTCACATGAGAACTCCAGGGTGGTGCAATTAGCTTGAGTCAGGCATCAAATCACCTTCGAACACTCTTGGTGACTCGTCACAAGCCAAGCTACAGCCTCCATGCCCTCCCCACTGGCTTTATCTAGGATGGCCAGATTTTCTCTGCATTGAGAATGAGTCACCTCATGCTACTCTCCCTTGCTCTTCAGCCACACCTGTCTTCTTCTAGTTCCTCAAAGAAGACCCCAGGGGCCTTCTTTTCCACACATTGCTGTACATGCAGCCATTCCTGATTTTCAGCAAAGACAACACTTCCTAAAGGATGCCTTCCCTGGATTCCCAGATCTCCTGAAGTCCTGCTGGCACATGTCACCAAGGCACACCTCTTCATTGCAATTGTGTAGCTTCTGTTAAATATCTGACTTCCCTGCTGGACCACAGATTCTATAAAAGCCAGGAGCCGTGCCTGTCTCTGTTATCTCTTTACCCAAGGCTCCTAGCTGAAGGCCAAGCACAAAGTATTTGTTTAATTTTTTTTTTGAATTTGTAAATTAATTCACAATTAATCAGGAAAATACAGTCCAGTATAAAGTAGACCTAAGACCAGGAGGGTGTGGGAACGTCTTTTTGACTTCTGAAGGTCTGCATCACAGCTGAACAAGGTCTGTTCATTCTTAAGTCAGAAATAAGAAATTCCATCAGTTATATATGACTCTCCAATCTGACCATCTCTGTGCAATTTCTACCTTGTTATCTAGCTAGGCTCTGTCAGGTAGATTCAAATCCATAAATGTGTGTTTTTAATAGAAGAGCAGTGAACATAAAATAAAAAAAAAAATTCAGCTGTCATTTCTTAGCAGTGTGACCTTGAGGAAACTGACCTCTCTGAATTCAGTCACCTATGAAAAGATGATAATGATTCCTGAGGTGGCATAGATGAAAGAATTTTCCAAATTACAAAAGGCTGGAGATTGGTCTAATGTTGAAAACATATCAGAATTTCAAATGGAAAAACACACAATTGCAGAATTAGGGAGCCCAGACAAGTTCCCCCTACAACCCAGTGAGCAAATGGCAAGGCCAGAGACTGTGAATACATGGTCTGAGAGTTTGCCGGCAACCCTGCCCTCCAGACAGCACTACCACTCCCGCCAGAGGTAAGGCTGGATGCTGATTTTATTTAAAAGATTCCATTCCATCAGATTGTCTCATGATAAAAATATTTTCCCACACTCTCCATGAATTTGCTATGAAGTTCAACAATGTGTAAAAGCCACTGAAGCACAAGCACAAGCTAAATGAACGGGCTCATGACTGGGGATAGACTCACGCTCGTAATTCAACCACTGCTTCTGAGAGGCTAAGCTGACACATTTTCATATTAGGGGGAAACAGCCTTATGAGAAAAAACTGTGCACACAAATGACCCAACAGGAACCCTGACAGCAGGACCCCCCCCCAGACCATGTTAGGTAGTGCACTAGAACAAGGAGTACTAGATTCAACACCTTGCCAGCTTGTTTACCTTGAATACGTTGCTCATTATCCCCTCAGAGATTTTGCAGCAGTCACAGGCATGCATAAAAAGGGACACACGTTGGTATAACTAGAAGGACTCCAACCTGGAGAAGGCACCATTGTGGGCCCAGGGCAGCAAGCACTGGAGGAGAAGCACAGACAGAGCTGGTGGCCATGGTCTGGTGAGGCTGCTTCCCATCTGGGACTGTGAGTCATGAGGGGACCCTCATGGTGGGAGCAAAGAGTCTGTGGTGTGGTGCTTTCGGCCACCATGGGTCACTGCAGACCTAAAGCTGGCCCACAAAGTGAACTTTCCATTGGTAACAACTTTTTCAGGAACTCTGTGTGGAAAAGGAGCTGCCAGCTAAATTCAAGAGGCCACCTGCTGTGAGCTCTTCTCCCAGGTGTGGAGTGGGGACTAAGCCAAGAGACCTGTGGATTCTCCTCATCAAAGCGTTCTGTGACAGGGTGCCCCCAAGCACAGGCTCTTGCTGTCTGCTAATTGCTTCCTATATCCCTTACCTCCTTCATGGAATCAGCTGCCAAAGAAGCCCAAAACTGTTGGTGCCTGTGCCTTTGAAGAGATTAGTCTGTGTAAGTCAGGCACTAATGATGTAGCTATTACCAAATACACAAACTGAGCAAATGGTTTGTATTCATGTATGTGTGAGCCACCCCAAACACCCCAGAGAAATTCACTCTGCTGCTTGTATATTTGATTAGCAAAGAAACATCGGGGAAGAAGCTGTTAGCTTTCAGAAGCAAATCTTCTAATGATCATGGGAACTAAAATGTCAGCTTTGAAAAATGGAAATCTTGTATGAGAAGCTCCTATAGGCCCCCTGCCCAGTGTTTTGCATGTGGTTTCAGAAAGGGGGCCCTTATTGACATTCTGTAGAGATTCTAGTAAAATCCAGCCAGGGCCCCCAACTTTCTGCAGATCCTCCTAATGAATCTCTAGGTAGAAGAGAACAGAGTTATATGATATTCCCCAAGCAGGATTCAGCACAAAACATTGACTATCTCTTTAAATACAGAAATAAATCCAAATATCCCCTTGTGTTATACATACTTATTTTTTTCTGGCTTGCCTGGGAGGATTTATTCTTCTGCATTAGGTGACTAGGGCTTTGGGATTCTTACAAGAAGCTACTTTTGCCTGGCTGGTGCTTTAACCATGAGATGGAATTACTTAGCCCAACTGAAAGGAGGCAAGTTTTCTTCTGAACTGCACACAGAGGCCTGTTTTGCTGTGTAGGCTATGAGCCCTCATAAAAGGCTTGAATAGCAGGCAATGAGGGTAGTTTATAGGTAGGAAAGGGCTGCAAGCTTGAGCACTTTTAATTCCCTCATTCTAGTTTAGTGACATACATCAGCAAAAAGCATTTTTTACTCCCCAGCTTCTTGTTTTAATAGTCTCCATGTTATTTATACTGCTTCCATTTTCAATATTCTCCAAATTGGGCCCCTAATCTCTCCACTTGAAGTTGTGCTTACTCACAGAAAAAAATACGGTGACCAAATGGACATAACAGATACATGCAGAATATTCAACACAATAGCAGCAGAATTACACATTCTCCTCAAAGGCACACGCAACATTCTGTGGGATAGATCATATATTGAGTCACAAAACAAGGCATAACAAATTTAAGGAGGTTGAAATCATACCAAATATCTTTTCTGACCACAACAAAATGAAACTAGAAATCAATAGCTGAAGGAAAACTGGGAAATTTGCAAATGTGTGGAAAATAAACAGCAAACTCTTAAGCAACCAGTAGGTCAAAGATGAAATCAAAAGGGAAATTAGAAAATATCGTGAGACAAATGAAACAAAAACACAACTTACCAAACCTTATACAATACAGCAAAAATAGAACTAAGAGGAAAATTTATAGAGGTAAATACCTGCATTAAAAGAGTAAATCCCAAATCAACAACCTAACTTTACACATTAAGGAACCAGAAAAAGAACAACAAACTAAATACAAAGTTATCTAAAGGAAGGAAATAATAAAGATTAGCACAGAAATGAAGAGTAAACAATAGAAAAAATCAAGGAAACTGACTGTTGCATTTTTTTAAATATCAACAAAATTGACAAACTTTTAGCTAGACTAAGATAAAAGAGTGAAGATTCAAATAAAATCAGAAATTAAATAGGAGACATTGCAACTGATGCCACAGAAATTAAAGGGATTATAAGAGGCTATTATAAACAGTTGTGCACCTGTTTAGATAACCTAGATGAAATGGATAAATTTCTAGAAACATATGACTTACTAAGACTGAATCTTGAAGAAATAGAAAATATGAGCAGATCTATGACGAGTAAGATGACTGAATCAGAAATCAAAAACCTTCCAACAAAGAAAACCCCAGGACCATATGTCTTCACTGGACAATTCTACCAAATATTTAAAGAATTAATAATCCTTCTCAAATTCTTCCACAAAATTGAAGAGAAGGGAATATTTCCAACCTCATTTTATAAGGTCAATATTACCCTGCTACTAAAGCCAGATAAAAACACTACAAGAAAAGAAAACTATAGGTCAATATTCCTAAAGAATGTGGATGCAAAAATCCTCAGAAAAATACTAGCAAACCAAATTCATTATTAAAAAAAGCATATACCATGACCATGTAGGATTTATCCCTGGGATGCAAAGATTGTCCAACATATGAAAATCAATTAATATATACCATACTAAAAGAAGAAATAATAAAAATCATATGATCATCTCAATAAATGCAGAGAAAGCATTTGACAAAATTCAACTCCTTTTCATGATAAAAACACTCAACAAACTAGAATTAAAAGAAAATTACCTCAACGTAATATAATAAAAGCCATATAGGAAAAACTCATGACTAACATCATACTCAATGGAAAAACACTGAAAGCTTTCCCACTAAGATCAGGAACAAAGCAAGAATGCCCACTCTCATTATTTCTATTCCACACAGTACTGGAAGTCCTAGCCACAGCAATTAGGCAAGATAAAGAAACAAAAAGCAACCAACTTGGAAAGAATAATGCAAAATTATCTCTCTTCTCAGATGGTATGATCTTAGACGTAGAAAACCCTAAAAATGCAACACACACACACACACACACACACACAGAAAACAACTATCATAACTAATAAATAAACTTAGCAACATTTCAGGACACAAAATCAACATTAAAAAATCAGTTGTGGCTGGGCATAGTGGCTCACACCTGTAATCCTAGCACTCTGAGTGGCCAAGGTAGGCAGATCATTTGAGCTCAGGAGATTGAGACCAGCCTGAGCAAGAGCAAGACCCCGTCTCTACTGAAAAAAATAGAAAGAAATTAACTAGACAACTAAAAAATATATAGAAAAAAAATTAGCCAGGCATAGTGATGCATGCCTGTAGTCCCAGCTACTTGGGAGGCTGAGGCAGTAGAATTGCTTGAGCCCAGGAGTTTGAGGTTGCTGTGAGCTAGGCTGAAGTCACGGCACTCTAGCCCAGGCAACAAAGTGAGACTCTGTCTTAAAAAAAAGAAAAAAGAAAAAAAATCAGTTGTTTCAGGTCTTACATTTAAGTCTTTAGTCCATCTTTACTTCATTTTTGTATATGGTGAGTAATAGGGATTCAGTTTCATTCTTCTGTATGTGGCTCTCCAATTTTCCCAGCAGCATTTATTGAATAGAGCATTCCTTCCCCAGTGTATGTTTTTGTTTGCTTTATTGAAAATCAGTTGTTTGTAGCTAAAGGTTTTATTACTGGGTTCTCTATTTTTGTTCCATTGATCTATGTATCTATCTTTATATCATTACCATGTTGCTTTGGTTACTATAGCCTTGTATTTAATAGTATATTTTGAAGTCTGACAATGTGATGTGATGACTCCAGATATGTTCTTTTGCTTAGAATTGCTTTGGCTATTCAGACACTTTTTTTGTCCCATGTGAAATTTAGGATTGTTTTTTCTAGTTCTATGAAAAATGACATTGGTATTTTGATGAGAATTGTATTGAATCTGTAAATCACTTTGGGCAGTATGGACATTTTAACAATGTTGATTCTTTCAATCCATGAGCATGGGATGTTTTCCCATTTGTTTGTGTCATTCATGATTTCTTTCATCAGTGTTTTGTAGTTCTCCTTGTAGAGACCTTTCACCTCCTTGGATAAGTATATTGCTAGGTATTTCATTTTTTTTTTTACAGCTATTGTAAATGGTATTGAGTTCTTGATCTGACTCTCAGTTTGACTGTTATTAGTGTATAGTAATGCTATTTATTTGTATACATTAATTTTATAACCAGAGACTTTATTGAATTTATTTATCACTTCTAGGAGTCTTTTGGAGGAGTCTTTAGGGTTTCCTAGATATAAGATCATAGAATCAGCAGAGATACTTTGACATCTTCTTTTACAATTTGGATGCCCTTTATTTCTTTCTCTTGCCTGATTGCTTCAACTAGGACTTCCAGTACTGTGTAGAATAGAAGTGGTGACAGTGGGCACTCTTTCTTGTTCCAGGTCTTAGGGAGAGTGCTTTCAGCATTTTCTCATTCAGTATGATGTTGGCTGGGCATTTGTCTTGGACAGCTTTTATAATTTTAAGGTATGTTCCTTCTATGCCTAGATTTTATAATTTTAAGTTATGTTCCTTCTATGCCTACTTTATTGAGGGTGTTTATCATGAATGTGTGCTGGATTTTATTGAATGCTTTTACTTCACCTACTGAGATGATTGTGCCATTTTGTTTGTTATTTTGTTTATGTGATGAATCACATTTATTGGATTGCATAAGTTGAACCATCCTTGCATCCCTGGGATTAAACTCACTTGATTGTGATAAATTATCTTTTTGATGTGCTATTGAATTTGGTTTGCTAGTATTTTGTTGAAGATTTTTGCATTTATGTTCATAAGGGATATTAGTCTGTAGTTTTGTGGGGGGTTTTGTTGTATCCTTTCCTGACTTTGGTATCAGAGTGATACCAGCTTCATAGAATGAGTTAGGGAGGATTCCCTCCTTCTTGATGTTGCACAGTTTTAGTAAAATAGGTGCCAGTTCTTCTTTGTAGGTCTGGTAGAATGTGGCTGTGAATCCATCCGGTCTGGGTTTTTTTTGTTGTTGTTGGGAGATTATTTATTACTGCTTCAATCTCACTGCTCATTACTGATCTGTTCAGGATTTCTATGTATTCCTGATTCAAGCCTGGGAGGTTGTGTGTTTCCAAAAATTTATCCATTTCATCTAGATTTTCTAGTTTGTGTGCATAGAGGTTTTCATAGCAGTGTCAGATGATATTTTGTATTTCTGTGATATCATCTGTAATGTCTCCTTTTTCATTTCCGATTGAGCTTATTTGAATCCTTTATCCTCTATTCCTGGTTAATCTAGCTAGCGGTCTGTCCCAATTTTGTTGATCTTTTCAAAGAACAAACTTTTCATTTTGTTGATCCTTTATATTTTTTTATTTCAATTTCATTTAGTTCTGCTCTAATCTTCATTCTCGCTTTTCTTCTGCTAGCTTTGGATTTGGTTTGTTCTTTTTATAGTTTCTTGAGATTTGACATTAGGTTGTTAATTTGTGATCTTTCTGTCTTTTTGCTGTAGGCATTTTGTGCTATGAACTTCCCTCTTAGCACTGCTTTTGCTGTATCCATAAAAATGCTAGAAGAAAATATAGGAAAAAAAAACCTTATGGACATTGACCTAGACAAAGAATTTATGACTAAGACCCCAAAATCAAATACAGCAAAAGAAAAATAAATAAATTGGACTTAATTAAACTAAAAAGTTTCTGCAAGGCAAAGAAAATAATCGACAGAATAAATAGACAACCTACAGAATGAGAGAAAATATCCCCAAATGACACATCCAACAAAAGACTAATATCTAGAATCTACAAAAAACTCAAACAGATCATCAATAAAAAAACAACTCCATCAAAACATGGGCAAAAGACATGAACAGATTCTTCTCAATAGTTGATAGACAAATGGCAAAAAAACATGAAAAAAATTCTCAAAATCACTAATCATCAAAGAAATGCAACCTGAAAACACAATGAGATACCACTTCATCCTTGTCAGAAAGGCCATTACTTATAAATCAAGAAATAATAGATGTTGGAACAGATATGGTAAAAAGGAAATGCTTAAAAACTGTTGGTCGGAATGTAAATTAATACAGTCTCTATGAAAAGCAGTCTGGAGATTCCTTAAAGAACTGAAATAATAATAAAACTTAAAAATAAATTCAATCAATCAATCAGAGGAAAGACGCACGTATAAAGATCAGATGCCAAAGAATACGTTTAAATTCATGTTGCTTGAGCACTGCCATCCCATTCTGTTTGAAAAGCCACGCTTTTTGGCTATTCTGTATTCCAGTATTCTCCTCTTTCTTTTCCTCTGGATCCATCCTCTCTGTCTTAACCTCTATTTCATTCTTTTTTTCTTCTCTTCCCCGTTGTGCTGCATTCTGACAGAGTTTTCCTGCCCAATCTAGCTCATTCCCTTATCTGTTATGTCCAATCTGCTACTCTGACCATATTTTTTTGTTTTCTTTTTTGATATAAATTTTAATTGCCAAGAATGAGTTTCTTTTCATAACTGCCTATTGGATTCTGCTAGTAAAAAGAAAGAGGAGGATGGGCCTGGCATAAGCAAACACGAGTGTCTGTCATGGCAGGGAGCAAATGTGTAGCTTCGTATCATGACTTGTTTTAATCTACGTTGTACGACATCCACAAATACCGTTCAAAATATGTATTTTAATGCCTAGATAATATTACTTTTACAGATTGTACAATTATTTAACCATTCTTCCAATGTTGGATATTCAGTTTGCCTACATTTTTCATTATTATAGTTAGCCAAGTAATGAGCACCCTAACACAAAGCTACTTGTGCATAGCTCTGATCTTGTTCTTAGGAAACATTCCTAGAAGAATGTTCATTAATGTGTAAAGGCAGATACTAACAAATGTGTTTCTGGACATGTTATCAATAGTGCTCCCACCAGGTATTTATGAGAGTGCCCAATTCATCTTGCCCTTGTCAACGTTGAGTATTATATATTTTTAATATTTTCAAATTTAAGAAGTTAAAATTTTCTGACTTTAATATATCTTTTTTGATTATTAGAGAGGATGAACTTTTTCCACATAGTTCTTGGCAATATATATTTTATCTTAGATAAATTTTCTCATTTCATGTTTCTGTTTTTCTATGTTGGTAGTTATTTCTGTTACAAGAGTTTTATATGTGGAATATATCTGGCCTTTGTCATAATTTTAACAAAAAAAGAACTCAGTTTTTAATTAGTGCTTCATTTGTCAATTATTTCTAATAAACAAAAGATACTTAGTTTTCATGTTATTGTTTTCTCATTATTCACTAATGTTTGCGTTAATGTTAAATTTATTCCTGTAAGATTTCTCCTGTGTTTATAAGTTAAGTGGCCTTGTCTCTAATCAATTGTTCATGACTGATTCATATATGTTTGAAATAATTCATTGTCTTTTTTTAAAGTTCCGATGTGGTTATTCATTTGACTGTTGATATTACTTACTTGATCATAAGCAGAGAACTAATCATTTCTATGACTACAATTTTAAGTGTGTCACATTATCTTTGCATTTGCTTTATATTACAGTGATATTTGTTACATACAAATTAAACACTGCTTATACTTATTATAAATTGTAACTTTATTCAGTGTAAAGCTACTCACATTTTCCCATTTAAGTGTTTCTTCAGTTTTTTCTGTGTTGATTTGATTTGTAAATCTGCATTCATCTTTTTTTAATATTTTAATACTATAAGATTCAAAGTAGCAATCTTGATTATGACTTCAACTAAATGATAGAATTTTAATTTTTAATGGGGGAGAGGGTTAATCCTGTGGTATTTGTATATGTTCATTCTTATTTTTGTGATTTTGTTTCATGCTCAATGCTTTCTAACTTTTCTTACCATTTCTATCATACTTTGCTTTTTGTTTTATAGACTTTTGCTTTTATATTCTATAGTGTTTAGAAGGCAGAAAACCTGTTTTTAATTCATTAATAGTCTGGATTTTATAAATGTATAAATTTCCATTTGACAATGAAGAACAAATAACAACTTCTAAATTCTTATATGCATAACAAGTATTTTTGTGCACACATTTTTCCATTTATTCTATCCATTTCTAGTAGTTGATAATTTTCTCCTGAATGATATAGTGGGCTTACATTCAACCAGCAGGTTCCCATAGTCTGGAATAGAAGGTATCCATTTTGATCATTCAGTTCCCATGAATTACTGGCTGTAAATATCACTGGCTGTGGACCAAGATTGTTAGTATACAGTAACCACATTTAGAATAAAAATCATCTTTGTTAAGCAATAGGTTGGGCTTTTATAATGCAGATTTATAAGAATGCTTTCAAAAAATTTCCTTATACACTGATCATATTGTTCTTTTATGTTGTCTTTCAGCCCTTTCATGCAAAAACTCAAGACTAGAAAAGTTGGGTTACACCTTTAAATTGCTTGTGTGTTTTAGGACAGTTTAATAGTAGTTAGCTATCTTTTAAAATAATGGAGAATACCTTATTGTTGTCTTTTGACATGAGAAATGACTTGGTAAGCAATTCTTTTCTTTTTGTGTTTAAGATAAAAATTATTTGAGAAGACAAGTATTTAAGAGAAAAATAAGCCTGATTATAGTTCACCTTATGAAACTGACTTATTTTGCCATTATGTGTTTCTTCTCTCTCCTTAAAATGAAAAGCCTTGACAGAACCTAACTACTAGTTGGTCTGTTTCACTAATTTTATCCGCTACTCAATAAATTCATTTGAATTATGGAGTCAGACGCTCTTTTAGTTCAAGGACAACTTCTGTATTACCTTTGATAATTGTTTCTATTCAGAGAATTCATGTTTATTTCTTTAGAACAAGTAAAAGCTTTGGTTGGATCTCTAATACCTGTCTTCCATATCTGTTATTCTCTTTGTCTTTTTGTCTTTTCCTCTTCATTCTGGGACAGATTTTTTTTCAGTTTGTAACTGATAGTACTGAATTTATTTTGTACTATGTCAATTTGCCACTCTAAGGATTTTATGTTTATTTACATTGCTGCATTTTGGGTCATTTTGAACTATTTTTTTTTTATTTCAGCTTATTATGGGGATATAAAAGTTCAGGTTATGTATATTTCCCATGCCCCCCCATCCCCCCAAATCAGAGCTTCAAGTGTGTCCATTCCCCAGACAGTGCGCATCGTACTCATTATGTAGGTATACACCCATCCCCTCCCCCCACCCCCCCACTTCTGTCCGACACCCAATTGGTGTTATTCCCAAATGTCCACTTAGGTGATGATTAGGGAAACCAATTTGCTGGTGAGTACATGTGGTGCTTATTTTTCCATTCTCGGGATACTTCACTTAGTAGAATGGGTTCCAACTCTCTCCAGGAGAACAAAAGAGATTCTATATCACCGTTATTTCTTATAGCTGAATAATACTCCATGGTGTACATATACCACATTTTACTAATCCACTCATGTATTGATGGGCATTTGGGTTGTTTCCACATCTTTGCGATTGTGAATTGTGCTCCAAGTTTCCTTTACTTCTATGCCTCAATATTAGCCTTTTATTGCATTACAATTACCTGTATCTCTATTACAGAACAGCCTCTTGAAACTTTTTGAAAACACAGATATGTTTTCAATAATTTTTTCTTTGTTGAAAGCAGAAATGACACTTAATTTATTTATTTATTTAGGTATTTAGAGGAGGAAAGAGAAGTTTACTAATTTGCCAGCAAATGAGGTTGGCAGACTCCTGTCTGAAAGTACCAATGTCCTCCAGAAATGACACTTTTTTTTTCTTGTTAAAATTTTTATTTAATTTTTTAATTGACAATAATATGTGTACATATTATGGGATACATAGTGATGATTTGATACATATAATATACAATGATCAGATAGGTTTAATTAGCATATCCTTCTCAAACATTTGTCATTTCTTTGTGTTGGGAACATTCAGTATCCTCCTTCTGGCTATTTGAAACTATATATTTTTGTTAACTATAGTAATCTACAGTGGTGTAATACACTAAACTTATTCATCTTATCTAGCTCTAATTTATCCTTTAACGAATCTCCCCATGTTCTCAGATTTTTTATCAGAAGGGGTACTGGGTATTATCAGTTGCCTTTTCAGTATCTAGTGATATGATCAAATGGCTTGTACCTTTTAACCTATTAATACAGTGTCATAATAATATTGTATTAAGAGGTTTATTCACTTCTCCCAAATCACAAATGTAAAGTCAGGAAACTTAAATACAGCAGGTCATTGAAAATACAAATTTGTTCTTTGCCATATTCTCTTTTTTTTTATTTCAGCTTATTATTGGGGTACAATGCACTTTTAAACATATTATCTTCCTTTGCATCTATAGAGTCATACTCTTTTTATATTATACTGCAGTATATTTTCATAGAGCCTATAGTGACTTTTGTCAACTTTATTGCTGTATCATCTACACATAATAAAATTTAACCATTTTAAACATGCAGTATGATGAGTTTTGGTCATTGTGTACAAGCAAGTATCTTCCACCACAACTGAGATATAAAACATTTGTGTCCTAAAATGTTTTCTCCTGTTCCTTATTTGCCATCCCCTTCACCAGTGCTCACCCCCAGGAAACCACTGATCTGGTTTCTGGGACTATATGTTTGCCTTTTCTGGAACTTCATATAAATGGAATAGTTTAGTATATGGTTTTTGTATATGTTTGACCTGTAACACTTAGCATAACGTTTTTGAAAAATAGCCATTTTCTTTTGTGCACTAATATTGTGTATCTTTTTATTGTTGAGTAGTAGTCTATAATTTTACATTTTCTTTGTCCATTCACAAATTGATAAATAGTTGGGTTTCCAAATTTAAACTATGATAATAACACTGCTATGAACATTCCCACACATATATTTGTGTAGCTGTATGTTTTTATCTCTCTTCTATAGATACCTAAGAGTGGGGTGTCTGGATCATAAGGTAAGTGTAATTTTTAGCTTTATAAAATACTTACTGCCATACTATTTTCTGAAGTGGATATACAATTTTTCAATACCACAAGCTAAGTATGAAAGTTCCAATTGCTCCATACCCTTACGAACATTTGATATGTTTTTTTTAATTTTAGCTATTATAGTAGGTTTATAGTGGTATCTCATTGTGATTTAAATTTGCATTTCCTTGATGACTAGTGAAGTTGACCATCTTTTCATGTATTTTTTTAGCCATTGGTATTCTTCTTTTCTATAGTTTCTGTTCAGTCTTTTGATCTTTGAGTGGAGAGTTCTTTTTATATTTGGGTTACAAGGCCAGAAAATTTTTTGCCCCTATTTTCCCTTGGTCTATGGTTTGTCTCTTTACTTTCTTAACTGTGTCTTTCAAAAAGGAAAAGTAATTTTGATAAAGTCAATTTTATCATTTTTATGCCATATGCTTTTTGTGAGCTTTTTAAAAAGTCTTAAAGTCACAAAGATTTTCTCCCATTGTTTGTTCTAGAAGTTTTAGAGTTTATATATTTATGTCTTTGATCTGTTTCTAGTTAATTTTTTGTATAGTTTAAGGTAAGAGTCAAGTTTTATTTTTTTTTCCATTCAGCTATCCAGTTATTCCAGAAACTTTGTTGAAAAGAGTATCTTTTCCTCACTAAATTACCTTAATATTTTTGATACAGATCAATAGTCTATGGGGCTTTTTCTGGCCTCCCTGTTCTGTTTCATTGATTAATATATCTATATTTGCCCCAGTGCCACACTCCTGGGATTACTGTAGCTTTAGAGTAAATCTATATATCTGTATGCCCTTGATATAGAGTCTATCAGAAAGTATACGTCCTCCAATCTATTTCTTGCTTTCCAAAAGTGTTTAACCTATTCTAGTTTCTTTGATTATCTACTAAAACTTTAAAATACGTTTGTCAATTTCTGCAAAAGAGGCTGCTAGCCTTTTGATGAAAATTGCATTGAATGAACTTATCAATTTGGAGTGAATTTCCATCTGAGTCATATTGATTCTTCCAATCTCTAAACATGATATCCCATTTCTTTTATTTATACTTTCTTTAAATTTATTTTGCAATATTTTAAAGTTTTGAGTGCACAAGCCTTGAACATCTTTTATTAAATTTATTCTTAAGTATATTTATTTTGGTGTTGTTGTAAATTGAGGTTTTTTATTTTACTTTTGGATTGTTCATTGCTTGTATATAGAAGTACAATTGAATTTTGTGTCTTCAACTTTGATAAGTTCACTTTTTTCATTCTAACCCCTATGCATAGATACCATGGGGTGTTCAATGTACCTAAACATGCAGTCTGCAAATAAAGACAGTTTCACTTTTTTCTTTCCAATGTTATTTATTTAATTTCTTTTTCTTCCCTTATTGCACTGGGTAGAACTTTCAGGATAGTGTCGAATAGGAGGAGCAAAAGCAAATATCCTTGCCTTGTTCTTGGTCTTAAGTAGAAAGCATTCTTTTATCAGTGCATACAGTGTTAGGTATAGTTTTTTCATAGATGCCCTTAATTAGGTTGAGAAAGTACTCTTCTACTGCTGATTTACTGAGGATTTTTATCTAAGTGGATGCCATCAAATTTTTCTTTTCATTTATTGAAATAATCACATTAATGTTCTTTTTTAGTCTACCACTAAGATGAATTACATTGGTTAATGTTTTAATGTTAAACCAATCTTGAATTATCAAGTTGTTTGCAACTTGATCATGAGCTATTATAATCTTTACATACTTTTGTTAATTAGCTAAAATATTCTGAGGCTTTTTGAATTTATATTCATCAGAGATATTAATACATATTGATTTTAAAATTTTTTTTCTAGTTTGGTAAGAGGGTAATACTTGACTCATGAATGATTTTGGGAGTGTTCCCTCTTCCATGATTTTCTGAAAGAGTATTTTTCAGTATTTTAGTACTATTTCTTCTAAAAATGTTTTATATAGTTGACCAATGAAGTCATCTGAGTCTGAAGATTTTTTGTGGCAAGGTTTTTAACTATTACATCAGCTTGTTTAATTGATATAGCCTCTTCAAATTTTCTATTCCTTAATGAGTCAGTTTTGATAATATATCTTTCAAGGAACTTTTCCATTTCCTCAAGTTTGTAAAATGTATTCACATAAATATATTCACAGTATTTTCTTTAAATGTTTGTGGAATCTGTAGTGATGTCTCCTCTTTCATTACCAATATTGTTAATTTGAGCCTTCTCTTATTTTTTCATTTCAGTATAGCTAGAGATGTATCAATTTTATTGACATTTTATGGTTTTATCCAATGTCTTTATTTGTTTGGAAGAAATTCTCATAATTGGTTTTCACATCCTCATTTTTCATGTAAGTATTTTAAGCCGTAAATTTCCTTCTAAGCCCTCTCTTAGCTCTATTACACAAGTTTTGTTTTCAATTCTTAATTCATATTCAGTTTAAAATATTTTCTAATTTTCTCTGTGAGTTCTTCCTTTAACTTGTATTATTTAGGAGTGTGCTATTAGAAGTGTTAAAATACCTGGGGCTTTCTAAATTATCTGGGGCTCCAAATTTTCCTATAACTCTAAACATGGGTTGATACTGAGGAGGAATCATTCTTGGAATTTAGTAGAATATTTATTCATTCAACAAATACTTGAGTACCTATTGTGCACCAAGTACAGGCACAAAATTGGAATACATCAGCAAACAAAATAAAAATCCCTGCCCTCATAGGGCCCTTACTGAGTGAAAGGAATGGGACACAAACAATAGACAATAAACACAATAAATAAATGCATCATATAATATTTTAGAAAGGCAATGATTACTTTGGATGGAATTTAAAAGACCAATAAGGTAGATGAAGAACAAAAGCAGTGGTAAACAATAGGTTGTAATTTCAAATAAAGATATTCTTATGAATAAGGTAGCAATTGAACAAAGCCTTTAAAGAGATGAGGAAGTCAGCCATATGGATACCTTAAGAGGATGCCTGCCTACAATGTTCGGAAAATCACAGGCCAGTGTCATTGGAACAAAGGTAGTGAAGCAGGGACTAGAAGGAAGGGTGGTAGGATATAAGATCACATAGGACCTTGTAAGGACTTGGACTTTCTCTGTGAGTTAGATGGAAGACAAAGGGTGTTGAACAAAGGATGTATGTGAAGGCTTACATTTTAAAGTCTCACTCTGGTTGCTAGGTAGAAAATAGCTTGAAGCAGGGCAAGGGTAAATTAGGATGCCTTTGCAGTAGTCCAGACAATGATGGTGGCTCACACCACAGTGGTAGAAGTGGTGACTAGTTAGATTACATATATATTTTGAAAATAGAGTCCATGAGATTTCCTGATGTTTTTGGGGTAGGTCTGAGAGAAAGAGAAGAGTCAAAATGACTACAATGAATTTACACTGAGCAAAAAGATGGATGAGCTGCTATAACTGAAATAGGGAAGGAAGAAGATGAAGAAATTTGTAAGTGAGATGGAGAGATTAAAAAATCAGTTTTGAATATGCAGGTGAAATTGTCAAGTAAGGAGTGAGTTGGTCTGGAATTCAAGAGAGAAGTCTGGATTTGAGATAGAAGTTTGAAAGCCATCAGTATACAGAAAATATTTGAAGTCATGAAAATAAAAGTATCATTTCATGAAACTGCCCAGAAATCCTTTAAAACAGAAGTTATCATTTTCCCCACTTCCAACTCTAATCCATTTCAAACACGTCGTACAGAGAGAAGCTGCTAGTTTACAGATTCTCCAGGCATTGGCTCTGGCATCCAGCTTGGATGCATCTGCTGATGCTGACTAGTTGGCAGGTGCACATCACCAACCATCAGGAAGTCACAGAGATGACAGATTTGGCTCTGAGTACCTAAAGCAATTATACATATCCCAGTCCTGGCAGTTCCTCCAGAATAAAGACAGGAGGGCTGCCAGGCTCCCACCTGGATGGTGTGAATACGTAACTGTGTCTCACCTAATGAGAAGGCATCACTCCAGTAACATTCTTGCTTGTAAAAAGTTTTATAACCAAAAGAAAAAAAATATACTGAAGGCTGAGAGACTCCCTTCAAGCATGTTGGATAAAGAAGTCACATGCCCCACAAATAACTATATATTAATTATTAAAGATTAAATATTTCTTCCAAAATAATAAAACAGGTATTTGAATATCTGTGGAAACAAGAGACAAGGCAGAAATTATTTAAGTCTAGGAAAGATTGTAAAGGTCTATGTTGTTGATGTATAGTAATGCTACTGATTTGTGTGTACAATGATTTAATAAGGTGAGACTTGCTAAATTCATTTATAATTTCCAGTAGTCTCTTGGGAGACTCTGGGTTTTCTAAATTTAAGATCATATCATCAGCAAAGAGTGGGAGTTTGACCTCCTCTTTCCCCATTTGGATACCCTTGATTTCCTTATTGTGCTTGATTACTCTGGCTAGGATTTCTAGATGGCTAGGATTTCTAGAATTATGTTGAATAAAATGGTGACAGTGGGCATCCTTGTCTTGTTCCAGTTCTAAGTGGGAATGCTTTCAACTTCCCCATTCACTATGATGTTGGCTGTGAGTTTGTCGAATGTGGCTTTTATAATTTTAAGGTGTATACCTACATGATGAGTGCGATGTGCACTGTCTGGGGAATGGACATGCTTGAAGCTCAGACTCGGGGGAATGGGAGGGACATGGGCAATATATTTAACCAGAACTGTTGTACCCCCATAATAAGCTGAAAAAAAAAAAGAAATTGGATAGTGAAAAAAAAAAGATATGTTGTGTCTATTCCTATTTTGTTAAGAGTTTTTATCATGAAAGTGTGCTGAATTTTGTCAAATGCTTTTTCTGCATCTATTGAGATGATCATATGGTCTTTGTTTTTGCTTCTGTTTATGTTATGAATCACATTTATGGATTTATGTATGTATATTAAACCATCCCTGCATCCCTGGGATGAAGTCCACTTGGTTGTGGTGAATTTCTTTTTCTTTTTGTTTTTGTTTTTCTTTTTTTTTTTTTTTTTTTTTTGATGTGCTGCTAAATTTGGTTTGCCAGAATTTTATTGAGAATTTTTTCATCTATGTTCATCAGGGATATTGGTCTATAGTTTTCTTTTTGTGTTGTGTCCTTTCCTGGCTTTGGTATGAAGGTGATACTGGCTTCATAGAACAAGTTGGGGAAGATTCATTCCTTCTCAGTGTTATGAAATAATTTCTGTTGTGTGGGCACCAATTCTCTTTGTAGGTCTGATAAAATTTAGCTGTAAAATCATCTGGTCTGGGACTTTTTTTGTTTTTGTTGGAATAATTTTTATTGCTGCTTCAATTTTGTTGCTCATTCTTGGTCTGTTCAGAAGTTCTATTTCTTCCTGACTGAGGCTTAGGAGATTGTGTGTTTCCAAGAATTTGTCCATTTCCTCAATGTTTTCAGGTTTCTGTGCATAGATATTTTTAGATCATTGAGAGTTGACATTTTGTACTTTGGTGGTGTAAATTGTAATATCTCTCTTTTCATTTCTGATTGAGCTTATTTGGGTCCTTCTTTTCTATTTTGATGCCCATTTCCATTGAATTTTTTTCCCATCACTTCATCTTCAGTCTGAATGAGTCCTTGTGGATTAGATGCGTTTCCTGGAGACAAGAGATATCTGTCTTATATTTTTTTATCCATTGAGCCATCCTATGTATCTTGAGTGGATAATTCAAGCCATTCATTTTTATTGAATGAATTGATAAATATGATGCATTTCTGTTCGTCCTGTTGGGTAGGACCTATTGCTTTGTTTTACCTCTTGAGACATTATGGTATATGGGCTCTGAGCTTTAGATTTTGGATGATTTTTCACTGGTGTGAGTCTATTGTGCTGATCAACATATAATGCAGCTCTGAGTATTTCCCACAGGGCAGGTCTCTCACAAAAAAATTAATTCAAGATGGATAACAGACGTAAATGTAAGCCATGAAACTATAAAAATTATAGAAGAAAATGTTGGAAAAAAATCTTCTAGATATTGGCCTAGGCAAAGAATTTATAAAGGAGACCCCAATGACAATCACAGCAACAACAAAAATAAATAAATGGGACTTGATTAAATTAAAAAGCTTCTGCACAGCCAAGGAAACAATCAACAGAGAAAACAGACAACCTATAGAATGGGAGAAAATATTTGCATACTATACATCCAATAAAGGGCCAATAGCCAGAATCTGAAAAAAACACAAGCAAATCAGCAAAAAAAAAAAAAAAAATCAAACAACCCAATTAAAAAGTGAGCAAAAGACATGAACAGAAGTTTTTCAAAAGAAGACAGACTAATGGCCAAGAAACATATGAAAAAATGCCCATCATTTCTAATCATCAGGGAAATGCAAATCAAAATCACAAACAGATATCACTTAACTCCAGTGAGAATGGCTTTTATCAAAAAGTCCCAAAACAACAAATGCTCGTGTGGATGTGGAGAGATAAGAACACTCACACACTGCTTGTGGGACTGCAAACTAGTACAACCTCTATGAAAAGTAATATGGAGATATTTTGAACAACTAAAAGTGGAACTACCACTTGATCCAGAAATTCCACTACTGGATATTTACCAAAAGGAAAAAAAGACATTCTATAAAAAATACATTTGCATCTTTGTTCATAGCAGCACAATTCACAGTTTCAAAGGTGTGGAAATAACCCAAATGGCCATCAATACATGAGTGGATTAATAAAATGTGGTATATGCATACCATGGAGTACTACTCAGCCATAAAAAACAATGGTGAACTAGCACCTCTTGTATTATCCTGGATAAAGCTGGAGCCCATTCTTCGAAGTGAAGTATCACAAGAATGGAAAAACAAGCACCACATGTACTCACCATTAAATTGGTACTAATTGATTAACACTTATATGCACATATGGAAGTAACATTCATAGGGTGTCAGGCAGGTGGGAGGGGGGAGGAGGGGATGAGTAAAGTCACACCTAATGGGTACAGTGCACGATGTCTTGGGGTTGGGCATGCTTGTAGCTCTGACTTGGGTGGTGCAAAGGCAATATATGTAACCAAAGTATTTGTACTCCCATAATATTCTGAAATAATAATAATAATACAAGAAGCCTAAGGACAAAAAGAAATCTATGAGCCTGAAGTTCAGGCATAAAAAGAGCTATGACAGGGCATAGGAAGAACATATAAGCCTGCCATCTCTGGTGTCCCAGTTCTGCCCCTCTTCCTTTCCTCTACTCTTTCATTTTTGCCTTTATTATAGACTCGGTCACACTCTACTTTATTAGCTGCTCACTTTTCTGCTTCCCCACCAGGCTGTGTGCCCCTATAGGGCAGGGACCATTTGATTTCTTAGGGTTTCCCTGTGCCAGAACAGAGCCTTGTGTGGAATATAAAATTGGACCACATGGAATTGCTGATTTCAATTGTTTTGACCTACAAAGAAAAAGTAGCTATTTTATATAATTCAACCTGATCTGATTCAATTAATCTACATTTAGTCCATGATGAATAAATTAGAAACTGATTTCTCCACAGAATAACCAACAACAGAATCACACCTGCAACTCTGAATATCAAAAGATAGGGTAATAATGGCGATAGAATTTTGAGTGAGTATTGAAAGCCTAAAATTTATACCCACATAAACTGTCCCAGATATTTAATGTCTCAGAAGTCATACCACATATATAACCTTCATTGAAAAAAAAATGATTTTTAAAGACGTATACCAAATGGCCAAGATATTCCAAATGGCATTGGGATATTAATTTTATATGAAATTCCTGGCAGGATCTCCCTGGGAAATGTAAAACTCAACAATAGTGATTAATCAGAAAATTCTTACCAAGAATTAATATCTCTGAAAACCACACTAAGCTTTGAACTGGCCTCTCTAAAGACCACCAAGAAGGGAGAGGGCCAGAGCAGTCTTTCCTAATAGTGTCTTGATGAAGCTGAAAAGTAAATAATTACCAGGTTTGAGGCAGGTAGAGATCTGGGGAGCTGCCCCACATGCAGGTGTTAAGCCCAGACATTAAGTGTAGGAATAATCCTCACCCTCCCTCACCACTGGCCCAGCAAAAAGTTGGCCAGGGAGGTTGATGGAGAGGAGGTCCCAAGGTATAGTAAGGGGTACCCCAAAAGTCAAACAAAGCCCAGGAATTCAAACTGAATGATACTCAACTCCAGAGAGGCATTGAACCAGTGTTTAGGGGCCAACTTCTAGTTCCTGGCAGTGGAGAGTCCTTCCCAGACCAAGGCAGATCAAAACAGGAGCTTCATTACTAAGGATGAAACCCGATTGTGGCAATGGGGACACCTGGTCAGGTTAAACTAGCGGCACAGTGCCCTGAGAATCTCCTGCTTCTCTTCAGTGCCAGTTCTCCCCACACCAGAGAACAGGAGTGTGGCTGAGCCAGTAAGTGAGGAGATGTGAGGACGCAGGAGCACACAGAGGTTGGGAGCAAGCTGGATCTTCAGTGGCTCTCCACAGGTGAAGGATAAATATCAAACTTCCTAATCTGACACATAAAGCCCTGGAAGATTCCGTCCTGCCTGTCATTCCAAAGCACCCTACAGACCCGTGTTTTGTCTCATTGAACTAGTGCCATCACCAAGTAGCTACTGCCCCAAGCAGAGTCAGTGACTCCCTCCTCCATGTGCCCAGCTATGAGACACACTACGCTGCTCGGTAATGACTCAATTACATCTGTGTTTCTGCTACTTGGCAGAGATGATCTCCCTGCATCACAGAGCCAGCTCATAAAAGATAGAGAATATAGACTAAAGGACATGTGGAATCATGTGTAAACTCTTCCAAACTGTGGAAAACAAATCAGTATGATCTCAGAGTGGGACTGCTGAATTTATTGGCACAAAAAATTAAAGCGACCTTGGACACTGGAGCTTGAACTTTGCCCTGACTGCCTCTTTGATCCCAGCCTGTAAATCTTTCATAGAAATTCTCATCTTCACTCTCCTCAAGGTAGGAGGGCGACAGGTGCAACTGGCTGTCACTGAGGGACGCTTACGAATGATGACAAGAACCCAAGGCTTGAAGAGTGTTACATTTGGGTGTTATTTTTTAACTCCAGAAGACAGCACCTATGAAAAATATTTTCTGATTTCATTGCCTCTATGCATAAATAAATAAATACGAGGCGATTTGATTTAGTGGAAGAACCACAGGCTTGGTTGAACAGATTTGATTTCAAATTCTAGCTCTACCACTTAATGGGGAAGTGGGGCAATAGGCTATAAAATTGAGGCATTATCCTCTAGCCCACAGAGTTGTGAAAATCATTGAAAAATCAATATAATATGCCTAATTCTAAGTTAGGTTCCTCTTATACATTCAACAAATGTCTATCACTTCCTCTTGCACCAGGGAGTATCCCACACCCTCCTTTGTCAGATTCTACTCCAGAGACTCAGAAGGTCATATTTTTAACTTTAAAATAAATTTTATATAGCACTATACATATCTATCAGAAATTTCCATGTATTAGTATTTCCTATTTAGCTAAATGATCTGCAGAATCACCAAGGAGGTGGATTCTGGAATCCGATGGGTACAGCAAAGGACAGAAGATTTAATGGTCCTTCCAAATCTAAAGATGCTATGAAATTCTTTGGTGCCTGTGGGTGGCTTTAGCCTTGGCATCTGTGAAGATAAAAAATAATGACAAGATTCACCTCTGTAAGGGCCTGAGTTGTCCATGCCCTGGATGCTCCCAGGATTCCATCCTCAGTAGCACTGAATCAGTGTGAAGAAGATCTGCTACTGAAGATGGAGTTTGGGAAGTGCAGAGAGAAACTCAAATAGGGTAGAAGCTGGACGTGTTCAACTGCAGGCACACAGGGACCTCAGGATGTTGGGGAAGTGGAAGAAAAGAAAACTGTAAGTGCATGAGTCAGGGATGGGGAAGGTCCTCCAGGGGGAATTTGGGCCTCTGTGCTGTGTCTAAAGAAAGATGTGATAACCAGCATTTACCACTCACCAGCAGATCCTGCTCTCAGAAAAGCTCAATGAGATACCTGAAGCAATAACACCAGAGTTCCCAGACAAGTGCTATGATCAAAGTCAAGGTCAGGAAAGCTGCGCAGCCATGTGCCTTTCCCAGCCCTAGGTCTGGACTGCTTGACCAAGCCAACCTCTTCATTCCTACTGACTATATGGCCTGCCGTCTCTCTGCTCTTTCCTGCTTCCCTGTGTTCCTGTGAGTTTCCCAGACATGGCTGTGGCTCCTTTTTTGAACACAGGGCTGCCTCTGTCCTGGGAAGTGGTCTTCAGTTGTCTTGGAACAACCACCCTTTCAACTTAAACTGGTAAGAACCTGCATGCCTCAAAGCCATTCGCATCCTCCCCACTCCCACTCTTCTGGGGCTCGCTTATTACCAGGTGGCCTCAGCACTCTGGGTGATCACTACACTAGGAAGGGCACTGCAGGTGGAGCTGAGGATATATTATGGCTGCAGCCTTGTGAGCAGGAGAGATAGGCTGGGATTGGTGCAGGCCTCTGACCTAGCAGGGAAGAGGAGGCTAAACCGAAGACCAACGCTGAGCAAAACTAGAGATTAGGGCAGTTTGGGTTCTAAGAGTGTCCTGGGCTTCCCCAAAGCACTCAAATGACCAAGTCTAGAGTAACTTGATTAACCCCCTTCCAATAGGAGCAGAGGGGGGGTCTTCTTGTTCTCGCAAGTATTACTCTAGACTGGTGTGAGCCTGGAGGCAGAGGGGACCTTAACAACTGGGAGCTGCACCCCAGAGTCATTTTATGTCCTTCACATCCAGCCACACTGGACCTCTAACCCACCTCATGGCCTTTCTACAGACTTCTTTCCCTGGCCAAAAAGCTCTTCCAGTGCCCTTCTCTCTATACAAGGGATTTCTGGTCATCCTTCAGCTATCAGCTCTTCCCTGAGCCCTCGGCTAGAGCAGATTGACCTGCTGTTCTTTCTTAGGAGCGCCCTGCCTTTTTGTTGATAGTCCTTAACATAGTCAATAATTAGCCACTTCTGGTATCATTTAATTAGTGTCTGTCTCCTCTAGGTTGTAAGATCCATAAGGCAGAGACAGTATGGGTTTTGCTCACTGTTTTATCCCTGACCCTGGGAACATAATAGGTGTACAATAACTATTTCTTGAGTTTATATATTAATGAATAAATTCATTGAGTGCTTCTCTAGTGGCAACGTGCTTAACATCCTGATTGTGTCACCTCATGAAAGCCATGCAAGGACCTAATGCAGTGGGTAGTCTCATTGTTTGCATTTTGTAGGGAAGGGAATCAAGGCTCAGAGAGGCTAACTAGCCTTGCCCAGGTCTCAGACCTATGAGGTGGTGGTGCCATGATTTGAACCCAGCCCTGCCTCAGGCCAGTGTCTGAGCTCTTGAACAATGACTGACACTGGTTTTGCAAGGAGGATGAGCACAGGCATTAACCCTGAAGTCCTTGGGCTGGGTAGAGTCTTACCTGCCCCCACTAACTGCAAAGCTTTGGCATGTCACCCCCCCAGGCCTCAGTTTCCCCACTTGTTATATGGAGGCAGACGGACTAGATGATGTTCAAACATTTGGAGCCTACTAGGATCCTTATGGAGAAGATGCAAAATGCTTCCTAGGCCAAGAGCGCTGGTGTATGGCCTTTGTATCACTTCCTCTGATGAGAAATATTCAAGACACCAATAAAGCAATGGCAGAAAATGGAGCTTCCCATCTTGAAGTGAGGGGGATCTCTCTTTAGATTATACTGGCAACAGCAAGGTCTTCTTCTATGCCCCTTGATCTCAGGACTAAGCGCCCGGCATGGTCTCTGCCCTCACCATGTCTCAGGCTGGTGGCTCACACCTTACTGGTCTCCAGACATAGAGCCCCATCCCCTAGAAACGCACTGCCATCCTTTCCAACACCCAGTAGATGTCCATGTGTGTCACACCATTATTTCAATCTCACCATGTTTCACATTATACTCATTATCTTTCCCACTACCTCCTCGTAAATTGACTCTTCTTGGAAGTCCCCAAATCTTTGAGAAGGCCTAACAATCTCTCAGGCATCAAAGCTAGAAAACTCTTCTGGAGAAGGGCGTCATCAGCTCCTCTCCTTGCTTCAACCCCCACCTCCAGATGATCCCAAGCCCCCCAGTTGCCCTTTGCAGTGTTCCCCAGAGAGACTCCGTCTGTTTGCAGCCACTCCCAATCCCCTGGGGTGGGCCCAAGTCATATTACACCTCACTTGCTGCGGGAGCCTTCCTGCCAGTCTTCCTGCTGTGGCCTCTCCCATTTCAACCTAAGTTGCCACCCTTCGCCCTGTCCCAGCCCCTGGAGTCACTTGAAGGCAAAGGTCAGTCAAGGGTAGGGCTCTGAGACAGTGAGAGGGAGGTAAACCAGCAATCTCAGGTTTCGGCTTGGGGCGTGGGTCAGGGGGGCCTTTCTTGGACAGGGTTGGAACACAGCAGGAGCAACTTCATGGGTTTCCGCAGGGGTGCGGTACTGCCTGAAGAAGTAACTGCTGGATCTGTTTTATTTTCTAATCCGACATTAGAAGCTTTAGTTTGCTTGCCACCAATGCAAGCCTTACCCAGTGGCTCTAGTGGGGCTGTTCTAGGCACTGTCCCACCCACACCACAGTTATTCCTGCCTCTTTCATGCAATTCACCCCACCTGGGAAGAATCTCACCTTCATTTTCCACCCACAAAACCCAAACACATGTCAGAGCCTGACCCTTGCCCTGCCTTGCTTTCAGTTTCTTCCAACCTTCCCAGTCCCCCAACCACAACCCCCACCCCCAGCACATGGGTGATTTCTGTAGCTCATTTAGCCTTCACTTAGATGTCCTCAGGGGGGTTGTAAATACCTGCTAACCCATTTACTAATTCCCTCAAGAAGCTAAAGAGATGGCAACTTCCTTAAGTAGGGGAACCCTGCCCCAGCCTGCCTTGCATCTCCCCCAGCCCTGCTCAGCTCTGAGCCTACCATGTAGGCTCACCAAGAGTTGATGATTGATTGGTAGCAGTAAAAGGTCAGGCGAGTGGCTCCATCAGAAGCAAAATGCACAGATCCACAGCCAACACAACCCAGGAACAAAG
>CM052446.1:6783827-6850040 GCA_028533085.1 Varecia variegata | reverse complement strand
GGGGAGAGGATGGGTGTATACCTACATGATGAGTGCGATGTGCACTGTCTGGGGAATGGACACTCTTGAAGCTCAGACTCGGGGGATTGGGAGGGGCATGGGCAATATATTTAACCAGAACAGTTGTACCCCCATAATAAACTATAATAAATAAATTAATTAATTAAAAAAAAAGATGCCTCTGTTTGGACCCTAAAGATAGTACCTGTTCCTTTTCCTGGGAGAGATTAGAAAATTCTGCACCACACCAAGAGGTCTGGTCTCAGGTGTCTCTGGCAAAGTTCTCTGTGGCAAAGAAGAGGGTGCAGGGCTCTTAAGTTAGAGTGAGGGAATGAAAAACAAGAGAATGAGACTGGTGCACGTCTCTTACGGAGGGAGGCAAGCCTTAGAGCAAAGCGTGCTGGTTTGGAGCATCTATTTTCCTCGTCACATCCACCTGACTGAATCTGTAGAGATTTTAGAGCAATGAAGCTCTGAGGCCCCTGCCCCCCAAGCCCCTTCTCCTCACAGAGAGAACTTTTCCTGTTTCTCCACCGAGACACAATCAGAAGCCCTCTAATGCTACAGGCATTGGCACCAGAGTAGTATCATTTTGAGCCACATGATTCTCACTTTTCCCTAAGCAACTAGGACTGAGAAGTTTACAGGCTACTTCTGGAAAGGGCATTGAATCAAAAGGGAAAACGCCCCAGTTCCCCTAACAAAATGATAAAATGCAGGTAACTTGGAAACCGTCCTTTTAAACGTCTCGCAGAACGCACTTGCTTCAGAAGCACAGATTGAAAAAAGCCTGATTCTTTTCCCCTTGTCCTTTAACTTCAGAAACTGCCTTGTTTCTTAGATTTTGTTTTCTTTTTCAAGCAAAGGACAGAATCATTAACAACCCTCAGGCTCTCCCAGGACCCTGTTAATTAATCTGATTTGGGGCATTTCCCTCGGTTAGCAATGGTGAGCCAGCTCCAAGCTCCTGAAATTGAAGCCCACGTCATTCACTTCTCATGCAAAGCCTCAAGCCTCCCTGGTGAAATCGGGGACTTAAATTGGCCTTGTTCTTTTACCCAGGCAATTAATAATGCAGTTGGCAGAAAAACACAGCTTGTTTGCTAGGCTCCAGAGACAGCCGCCAACATGCCTTAACTGAGTCCAAACTGCTGGGTGAAGGTGCTTTTCTGCATGCAGTTCTGCTGGGCAGGAGCTGAGGGGCCTTGCCAAAGATCCACTCTCTCTGGGAAGGAAATCCTGGCTGATTATTTGCGTAAGAAGACCAAAACCTCCTGGCATGTGCACAGCACTTTGCAGTTTACAAAATGTTTCTCAGCAGTTCTCAGTTAATAGTTATTGCTCAATATCTCCCATTTGCATTTTCCAAAGCAAAAAAAAAAAAAAAACAGTGGATATGCCCAAATCCAACTTGTTCTCAGGTGGGATCTGACTTCATACAGGATTGCTCAACGCAGATTATAAATTCTAATCCTTCCCTTAGTTACATTGTTTCTTCTTGGTCTAACCATTCTCCTTTAAACTCCCAAAACAGCGATATTGTACTTCTCTCCACAGAAGACACGCACGCACAGACACACACAGGCACACAAATATGGATATTCTCCAGAAACAGGTTTGAGGCATATCATGATTTCTATTTAAAGTTCTCGGAACCCTCCGTTGTTCAAAAGATACTGTTAAAATCTTTAGCCAGGTCCTCTGTGTTGATTCATGTAGATCTAGGTGATTGTTTTAACCTAGACAGTATTCCATTGGATATATAATCCATAAGGTATCGATCCATTCTCTTCCTGAAGAGAGGTGCATCTATTTTCTCTTTTTAGCTATTACAAACAGTGCTGAAGTTAAGATTCTTGTCTGTGTCTTTTGTTTCTTCACACCAGAGTTTCCTTAGGAAGAAGGGAAATTGCTAGGTCATAGGATGTACATATTTTCAACTTTCTTGGGAATTGACAAATTGTTCTCTGAATTTCTTGTACCAATTTGCACTCCCACCAGCAATATACAATTCATCTTCCCTATAGGTTCGTCAAAGATATTACCAGTCAATAGTTTTTAACAATTCTATAGGTAGGAAACAGTATCTCATGTTTGTTCTAATTGACATTTCCCTAATGACTAGAGAGGCTGAAAACCTTTTTTTTCTTTTCTTCTTTTTGGCCATTTATATTTCTTCCTCTTAATTGTTCATTCATGTATTTTGCCTATTTTTCTTCTGTTGAGTAGTTTCTCTTTTTTTAATTTATAGATTTATGTAACTATATTCTGCATACAGATCCTTTTATGATTTCACTTTTCCAAATATACATAAGTTTTAATTTTACAGTATATTATAATTTTTGTTTAAAAAGTATACCTCAACTCAATATCATAATGATATTCTCCCATATTTTCTGCTAAAAGTTTCACACTTTTCCTTTCACATCTCAGTATTAGCTTTTCTTGACTTTATTTTGGGAATATTTGAAATTAGTATGTGATTTTTATCTTTTTCTCTATCTGTATGATTAGCCTATGGTCCTAGAAAGATTAATTGAATAGTCCATCTGTTTTCTACCATGGTTAGTTCCCTTCACCATGTGTCAAACTCAGATTAATGTGTAGTTCTGTTTCTAAGTTCTCTATTGTATACCGTTATTCTATTTGACTAACTCCATGCAGATATCAAACTCTTGATTCTTATAGATTCTTAATAATTGTCTGTACAAATTCCAACTTATTCTTCTTCAAAATCATCTTAGCCACCTTCTTTTCCCTTAGAATCTTAGGATTAGGACACTGAGTTCCATAAATACTTTGTTGAGATTTTTATTGGAATGTCATTGTTTATAAAATAATTTTGAACTAATAACCACCCTTATAATATTGACTTTTCCTATAATGGATATTCAGTAAAGTCTTTCCATAGTGCTTTGTTATTTTATCTGTATATTTTATCACTAATCCCATAGTTTTCTCTCCATATTGGTATTCTTTTAAAAAAATTTTCTTTTGGGCCAGGCACGTTGGCTCACACCTGTAATCCTAGCACTTTGGGAGGCCGAGGCAGGAGGATGCCGTGAGCTGAAGACTTTGAGACCAGCCTGAGCAAGAGCAAGACCCCATCTCTACTAAAAATAGAAAAATTAGCCAGGCATCATGGCACATGCCTGTAGTCTCAGCTACTTGGGAGGCTGAGGTAGGAGAATTGCTTGAGGCCAGGAGTTTGAGGTTGCAGTGAGCTGTGATGACGCCACTGCACTGTACCTGGGGTGACAGAGGGAGACTCTGTCTCCAAAAATAAAAAAAAATTTTCCTTTTATTATTTGTTGCTATGCATGGGTATGCAATTGATTTTAAGTATTAATCTTATGTCCAACAACTTTGTAAGCTCTCTTGTTTTGTCAAATAATTCTTTTTGCAAAATCTCTTAAATTTTCTATGCAAATAAGTGCATTTTCTATCAATAATGTTACTGAGCTCTTCATTTTTAAATTTCATATCTTCTCTTTGCTTTTCTATGTTAGATCTTTAGTAAATAGTTGAATATCATCAATTTTATGTGGTTCAACCTAATATTAGTACACTGCCTCAAACTTCTAATGCAATACTGAATAGAAATAGTAATAGAGGGTTTTCTTGATTTATTGCTGACTTTTAAGGTATTCTAGTATTTCACCATTAAGCATGATAAATACTATAGGCATTTAATAGATACCATCTTTAGTTAGAAGCCACATCCTTCCTTTTCTAATTTAAAAGATTTTTAGTTACAGTTTTTCAATTAAAACTATCCCTACATTCCTGGGCAGAATATACACAGCATTAATATGTTCATGGTATAAATGTGTTTTGATATTCTCTCTCTCTCTCTCGTTCTCTTTCATACACACACACACACACACACACACACACACACCTCAGTTCAGTTTGCTAATAGTTATTTAGGATTTTTGCCTCTCAGATCATAATTAACCTGCAATTTTTTTCTCTTGCTGCCTTTGCCTGATTTTGGAATCAAGATTATAATAACCTCATAAAATTAATTTAGATGTTTTCCTTCTTTTCTATTCTCTAAAGATATTTGCATGAGGATCATCTGTTCCTCAAAGGTTTGGAAAAATATGTCTATAAATAGTCCATATCTATTTTTCATTACCATTCGGGGCAACTGAGTAAATTGCTAATAACTGGTTCACCTCTTTTTATAGAAATGTTCTATTTCTTTATAAATTGTTTTTCCAAATTATAGTTTTCTAAAATTCTTTTTCATTAAACCTTCAAATTGGGAGAAGTAAAATTCATTGGAAATCAAAAAGGGGGCAGTGGGGAAGAGGGAGGGGGAAAAACCTGCCTAACAGGTACAATGAACACCATTTGAATGGTGGGCACAGTCATCTCCCCGACTGAAGCATTATAAAAGCTATTCATGTAACAAAAACATTTGTACTCCCTTAATATTTTGAAATAAAAAAAAACTTTCAAATTTGTCAACATGTATTAATAGTTATTCATGATTTTACTCGCATAAAGGTTTAAAATCCCTTCAGTTTGAGGATCACTGAACCAACCAATAGCAAAAATTAGAACCTCAACCCTAGGGCACATAGACCCATGGTCACAAATTACGACGGGGGTGTTTTTCCTACCCAGGGCCCAGGCAGCAACAGACAATTTTCTTGCTATTTGCCTTTGTCTGTGTCAGAGGGTGTCTCTTTCCTGGGCCACTCTCTCACGCTCAGCCTCCACACTCCTTCCTCCTTCTTCCTTCACTGTTTCATGCGGAGGTCTCAGTTCCGACCTGCTGCCTTGTGCAATGGCACAGCTCGCTGTCATTCTCCATGTAGGTGTTCAGTCTCCCACCTGAGTGTGCAGAGCTCTACGCTCTCCTACCACCCACTAAGGCCAGTGAAGGATTAACGCCATTGTTACCAGTCTGGTTTGCAGAAGCCTTTTAATTTCTATCACATACCAATCATTCTTTCACGTAAGCTTAACTCTGCATTTACAAGAATGGTGAACAATTTCATAAAGCACTTCTAGTTCTGTGACAATAGCAGGGTCTTTGAGTTATGCATGTGAGGTGTCACAAGAAGACAAAAGCTAGATTGGCCCCCAGAGCAGCAAAGTCCTGGGATGTGGGGAGATGGAGTCACCGAAGATCGAAACCTAGGACTATGCCGGGAAGCTTCACGGAGAAAGATACAGTTTAGCTAAGAGCTGATGGATGTGTAGGATTATTTATACAGAACTAGAAAGGAGGAAGAAAGCATGCTTACTTGTAAACAGATCTTTAAAGTGTGAATCAAAGGCAACCTCAGATGACAGCTATTTGAAGGAAAAATGGCTAAACAAAAAATCCTGAAGAAAATGGAGTAGACACACATCAGGTGAATAAGAAATAACTACTGAATGAACACAAAAACTCCATGGTCAAGAGCTTCCAAAAGAAACAAGACTGTTTATTCAGCTGTGTGCAAACACTGAGAACAGCACCTCAGAAAAACCATTCCCAGAATAACTGGCCCAAAACAGTTACTGCTTTGAGTCTGTGTAGTCGGTGCTCTGATAAGAGGATGGTGGTGAAGTGGCTGGATCTTAGCCAGAAACTGGCCACTCAAGTGAGTCACAAGACGTCCTCAATCAGAAGCCCAATGTCTGAGCAACAATGACTACACAGAGGACATCAAGCCCATGGTGGAGTGAGCCCCTCTCGGAAATGACAGAAATATTGGCTAAACTTGATCCCACTCTAAGTACAAGTTCAAGCTCACTCTCCACCTTGCAAAGTGGATCAGAGGCATTTTTATTCATGAAGTGGATAAAACCTGAGGATAAAAACCTTAGTGTTCTTGTTGTAAATGGAGCTTTTATGGCGGGCGTAAGAGCTGCAAACAAAGTGAGAAAAGGGGTGGGGGTGGCCAGACCACGTTTTCTCATTCTTGTTAGGCGAGGACAAATTCAAGCACACACCAAAGTGTTTTATTTTGTCTTCTCGCTTTGCTCCAAAATGAAAGCAGGTGATAAAATAGTTTGTGAGCTAAAACCTTTTTGAAAGAAGCGTATTATTGGATGATCCTAGACAGATGAAAGGATCGGGCCCGTTTATACAAAATAAACACTATTTAAAACCAAGCCCTTTGAACATTTGCATCTAGGATGAAAATCTTAATTATCTGACAAAAGGCCATTTAATCACTAGGATCTGAGCAAGTTCAGCAAGTGTCAAAAATCTCTCACCTCCCCTCCACTTTGCAAGTGGAGACATTCGTGAAGGTTACTGAGGAAAAGGGAGTTACTTGTCTGCATTGAAGTCTAGACCTTCCAGCTGCCTGGGCGATAGACCCCTCAGGAGAAAGTGCTGGGGTAGGAAAGTCCACTGCGACTAAATATTTCTCCACCACGGGAGTCAAGTTTCTAGATTCAAATATGGAATTTTCTTTTTGCTACATTTTCTATTTTTCCCATCACATTTTTCTGGGGATCAGAGTTCATTCAAAATCAGTGTCAGTCACTGAAAGGAATGAGTATTTCACGTTAGGGGTGCAATTCTTTGCTTCATGCTTTCCCCCAGGAATGGGCCTGATCAAGAGAAGAAAAGTTAAAAAGTTGTTGAATTAAGACATTGTAAACGGAAAACTATTCAGCCATAAGAAAAGAATGAAATCCTGTCATTCATGGCCACATGGATGGAACTGAAGGACATCATGTTAAGTGAAATTAGCCAAGAAGAGAGAGTTAAACACTGCATGTCTCACTCATATGATATGTGGAAGCTAAAAAAATTGATCTCATAGAAGCAAAAAGAGCAAAGGATACTAGAGGCAGGAAAGGGTGAGGGAAGGGAAAGCTAGGGAGAGATTTGTTAAAGGTTACAAAACTACAGATAGATAGGAGAAATAAGTTCTAGTGTCCTATAGTCACTAGATGACTATAGTTAACAATAACATACTTTATAGTTTCAAATACCTAAAAGGAGGATATAGAATGTTCTCAACACAAAGAAATGATAAATGTTTGAGATGATGTATATGCTGATTACCTTGATCTGATCACTATAGATTATATGTATCAATACATCACTACATACCCCATGAATATGTACAATTATTATTTGTCAATTTAGAAAACAATTTAATTTTTAAGAAAACATAACACTTGTTAAGTATGTGACATAATACATATGCTAATTAGTTCAATTTAGCCATTCCACAATGCATACATATTTCCAGACATTATGTTGTACACCATAAACATGTACAGTTTTTATTTTTCAATTTTAAAAAGACATTTTAAATAGTGCAAAGGAAAGAAGTTATAATAAAAGACTTGGATTCTAGCATACTACAATTTACTCGGTATATAACGGTGAGCAAGTGACTTAACCTCTCTCAGTCCTTTGCTATAAAATGGGGATAATAATATTGTCTTGTTTATCTGACAATGTGGTGTCTGGTACCATATAAAATAACAAATGAGAAGACACCAGTGAAAGGCAATGCAAACTTAAAATCAAGGTGACCCAGAGACTCCCTCTTGAAACCCCCTTAGTGGCACATCAATTCACTTTGAACCCACATTTGGAGAGCCATTGCTCTGCACAAGGCACAACATTGGGCACCAGAGATAGACCTGTCTCCACCATCAGCCCTCTGTTCAGGGAATGCCCAGCTTTGTGATGGACCCTAATTACACAGGTGTATGTATATTATACAAAGCAGAAAGAGCGAAGTGCTTTGCCAGAGAGAGAGAGAAAGTACTGCAGGAGTCCAGAAAGAATAAGAATCCCCTTCTAGCTCAGCACCTTCCAAAACAACATATTCTAGCCTTGTGGGAAGTTAAGGGCTGTTACCCTCAAACACATGTGAAATAAATTTGGGGAATACGGGATGAAAACAATATTTAATAGATTTCTTCTCAAGAGGACTTCTCAGAACTTTTAATATTCAAGCATGCATCATAGATCTCCCAAGAGAGAATAAGGTATTGCTTGTTTTTTGAAATGATTTCCATATGAAACCCATCTTTATTGATGTTTGAGTGACACATCACTCAGGATTCAGTGCCACAGAAAACAATTTTCCAGAAGCTTTTTGTGCAACCTGTTACTTTTAACTGGATATGAAAGTGGGGATGAGAAGCGCCGTGCTGGGGAAGGAGGATTGTGAAAGATATTGTGAGACAATAACTGGAGCTGGAAGGAAAGGGACGGCTTTGCTCAGAATGCAATGTGGAGGGAAGGCAACAGTGCAGACAGAACCACGCATCAGGGATGTATGGGAAGAAAGCCCAATTAAACTGGAGTGCAAAGTGAAAGGGTCAGCCAAAGGAAATTGCATTTACAAGGTCAAGGTAGAAGGAGCCCAGATTACGATGAGACCACAGGGGTGAGCAAAAATATTCCACATGGTTTTATAACTCTATCATGAGCAGTCAAGGGTGTGGAGCATGATCCTGTTGAGGAATTCCTTCAATCGTCTTTACAAAGGCCTAAGAAAGTAGAAAATCTTCCTCCTGTGGGTCTGCTTGCCTGGAGGCTGACTCTCTTCACCCTAGAACCAAATGAACCCCCCAAGAAAATAGCAAACAACATTAAACACATTGCGGATTACCCAAATGTTCTCGTTAACCTTTTGAGGCCCTAACTTGTTAAATGAACAATGTCACAAGTAATCTCTCACAGAACCAATCTCAACAAAAGTTTCTCCACAAAGTCTGAGGAAATTGAAGAAAAATGATCACCAAATACATGAAAATCGTCAGTGTTTCAAAAAGAAGAAATCCACACCTTTTCCAATCCCCTCAAACGTCTTGTATCTCTTGTCCCCTCACCATCAGCCCACGGGCTTGCTCCTAATTTATGGTGCAAACAGACGCCCCAGAAGAGAGACTCCACAGGCCTTCAACCTCAAACCTACTGGGTTGTTCCTATCTGCTAAAATATACTGAAAAACCTCCCATTCTTTAAAAAAATCCCTCATATGAATCCATGTTCCCCTCCAATTACTGACCCCATCTTTCTACTTCTCTTTAAACCGAAGTCCCTCTAGAGAGTTACCTACACTCACCACTCTCGAGGTTTTCTTCTTCAGTTTACATCAGTAAGTTCTCTCTCCACATAACCGCAGTGAAGCATCTCTCAAGGTTATTAAACTAAGGTCAATTCTGTGTCCTTTTGCTACCCACCCTCTCCTTGAATTCTGACACTGTGGCCCTCAGGATATTTTTCTCTGTCTCTTCTCCTTTTTTGTCACTGGCTTGTCCTCAGTTTCTTCTTCTGGTCCCTCCTCATATTCCTGATCTATCTTCTGTATCCGTTTGATTTTTTTTTTCCAGTTGCTCTATCAGTTACTGAGAAGGGAGCCTTTAAAATTTCCAGCCACAATTGTTGATTTGTCTATTTTTCCTTCTATGTCAGAATTTGCCTCACGTATGTAGAAGTTCTTTTATTGGATAGATATACATTTATAATCATTATATCTTCCCGACTAATTAGCGCTTTCACAATTATGGAATATCCACCTTTATCTCTGATAATACCCCTTGTCTGGAATTCTATTTTTATGATGTTAATATAGTCACTCCAGCTTTCTTATGATTACCCTTTGCATAATATATTTTATTCCATTCTTTTATTTTCAACTTACCTGTATCTTTCTATTTAATTTATGTGTCACATAGATAATATAGTTAGGACTTATTTCTTTATCCAGTCTGATAGCTCTGTGCAGTTTTATTATAATGTTTAGCCCACTGACATTTAATATAATCTTTAATAAGATTGCATTTAGGTCTACTATCTTACTAATTGTTTCTATTTCTGCCATCTCTGTTCCTCTGTGCCTCCTTTCTTGACTTCTTTAACTATAATTAGTTTTTTAATATTAAATTTTAATTCTTTGTTGGCTTTGTCACTATATTTTTAGGCATTATTTTAATGATTGTTCTTCGGGTTACAATATGTATACTAAAATTATTTTGGTCCTACTAAAATTAATATACCTTTCAACAGCATAGTTGCACATACACCTAAACCTTTTCAGTTTGTGTTGTTGTTCTCCTGTATGTAGCACATCATTTTTTGTGTGATTTCTTTCAAGATTTCTTCTTTGTGTTTGGTTTTAAGCAGTTTCTCTATTATCTGTGTGGGTCTGGTGCTCTTTGTATTTTTCCTGTGTGGAATTTCCTGAGCTTCCTAAATCTGTACATTGAGTGTGTCACCAAATTTGGGAACTTTCCCATCTTTATTTGCTCAAGTATTTTTTCGCCCATTCTCTCTCTCCTTTCCTTCAGAATCCAATTAACATTTGTTAGTTTGCTTGACGTTGTCCTATATTTCTCTGAGGTTCTCTTTATTTTTGTTAAATTTCTATTAATCTATCTTCAAATTAGGTGTGATTTTATGCTTTATTAAGTAGAATCTATCTCTTAATCCTGAAGATCTTATCCTTAATCGTAGGGTATGTCACTCCTGAGACATAATATTTCTGGATTCTTCACTAAAAGTGTAAGGTACTTAGGGCATCTCTCTACTCTGTCTTATCTGGAACTCGAGTATCTCCTATCCTGTTTTCTGATATCCCCCTTCAGCTTCTTATCCGCAGTAGGCAATCTTGGCGAGGCCTCATAAAGCCTTTCTCTGTGGATCTGCAGCTTAGACCTTGTTCCCGGACTCATGCTGCAGCCCCTGCCCGAGGGCTGTCCAAGCCCTTCTTCAAGGAATCATGCTGTAAGAAATCCATGCAGATTTCTTAGACACTCCCCACCTGTTTCCATACAATTTTCTCTTCCCAGCCACCCTGCTCTGCAAATCCCAACTGCCTAACATCATGGAACCCTAATCTTTGAGTTCTCAACTCAGAGAGAATGCTGCTCCTCTGGGGTCCACCCTCCCTGCTTCGTGGGAGGAAAGTGGCTTCAGACAAAGCACCAAGGCAACCACAGGCTCACCTTGTTCGTTTCCCTTCTCTCAAGGATCAGCATCCTGTGCTGCTTGTTGTCCAGTGCTGCATGTATTTTGTCCAGTTTTCTAGTTGTTTTCAGTGGAAGGAAAAATCCAATTGCAATTACCCTGTCATGGCTGGAAGCAGAGCACTCTAGAATTTTGTGTAACAAATTCATTGCCACTCAAAATTCTACGCATTATTTATGTGCAAGGCCAGCTGAGAGCCTTATACTTGCTAAGGCTCAGAAAACATACCACCACCGTATGTTTCTTTCCAGAAGAAAAAGAATATGCAAAACTCTGAAACCTCCAAAAATATGTAAAAATTTGATTAAGATGCAACATAAAAGAAATGGTGGAGAAGAATAAAACTGGTTAAACTTCAGTTAGTTTCTAAATAACTATTGATGTAATAATAAAATATAATGCCAATTAGAAATTAAAACATTGAAAGGGAAGATATGAGATGAAAAATGCTGAATACCTTTATGAGATTCAGTTTATGTAACATCCACAATTTTACTAGATTTGGTATATGTGACCTTTATCAAGCTTTCCAGCTGGAACAATTCTAGCAACTACGTATATTTTTCTGGTGGTCGTGGAGTCGGATTGCCGATGCAACCATCACTGTGGCTTCTGGGGTCCGCTGTGGTGGCTGCACCCCGTTATTCATACCACATGTTTTCTGCCTGTCTGTGCCATACGTAACTTGCCTTCTGTCACAGGGTTTCCTGGTTGCAACTGAGGCACAAGAGCCAGGGGACTCTTCAGCACCCACAAATGCACAACTCAGGGTGGAGGGTGTTAATGCTGAGTGGGGAAAACTGTGAACAGTGGGAAATAGGTGCCAGAAGACACCACTCCTCCTTCTGCTTCTAGATGGATTGTTTAGAAATGCAAATTTTTCTTATTGCTGCTCTGATGGTACCCTGTGAGAAAAAGCAGTGGGCTTGACATGAACCTAAGACCAGTTCAGCAACACACTCCCTTACATTTCCTCTCTCTTCTTCCCTGCCTCATTCCAATTTTCCCTCCCTCCTGCTTCCTTGGGATTGCATTCTCCAACCCTGACCTTTTTCCTCACAATAAGACAATAGTAACTAAAAACTGGTTATATTAAAATAAAGGCGTTTTGGGGAAAGAAGAACAGTGTGAACACATGTCAAAACACTTATAATAAAATAGAGGAATCAATAAATACTGTTTCATCCTTGTCATCAGTAAAGAAATAAAGTTTTAAGTGTAAGATAAAAATCATTGTTATCAAAATATCAGATATCAAAGAAAATGTGTAAAAGATGGCAAAATGTAGGAAAAAGGGGAGAAAACAAACTAGAAACAGCAGTATATGATCAAGTATACTTTACATTCTTCTTTTGAACCCAACAATATATCTAGAACATCCCTCCATGCAAGTAAATGTGACCTACCCAGGATTGTAACGGCTGCCTATTATTCTATCATATTGCTATACTTTAATTTATTTAGCCCATTCTGTTACTGAGAGCCATTTAGATTGGTTAAACTTTTCGGTATTTTAAACATTGCTGCAATGAGTAACTCTTGAGTTAGTGCTTTGCATAGGACACACATGTCATAAACAGAGGAGACAACAGTAAACTCCAAAACCTGGACTCTTAACCCCTCTGGTCTTCTGTCATGATCTGCTAAGGGAGAGGAGATTTTAGGCCCAAAGTTATGGAAATCCTTGCAATTCTAGTGACATTAAGTGATTTCATCATAAACAAAATTAAACTAAAAATGGCAAACTTAGAAGAAATAATTGTATCATAAAAGGTTAATAATGTTTATATGTGTTTTAATTGGGGCATGCCCAGAGTAGACTTTAATAAGGGTAGGTCAGGGTATGCTCTGGGAACAAATTTCAATGACTTAATGTAGAAAAAGTTTGCAGGGTTTTTTCCTTCATTAGAGACACATGTCCAATATGGATTGGTGAGGGACTTTGATCCATAAAGCCACTCAGGGGCCCAGACAATCAAAGGTTCCGTGATCTTTTGGTGTCACACCAAGAAATTGATGCATGTCTTCCTGGATCACTGTAGCAGGAGAAAAGAGAACATGGAAAATTGAAACCTGCTCTTATATGTGCTGACCAGAAGTAACACACTTCACTTCTATTCACAGCCCTTGGCTAGAACTCACCTGTCAAATTGTAAGGGGCCTGGGAAAGTATGTTCCGCCCAAGTGTCCAGAAAGAAAAGAGAACCAAGTATTACTAAGCTTTGGAAATCTCTATTATAATCTATTTTTGTAGTCATCATGTATTCAACTAATTATTCTACAAAAAAAAAGAAAAGAAAAGAAAACACAGAATAATCTCTTCCCCAAAGGAGAAAGCCTAAATCAACATCCAGTCACTGAATCCAAATCGAATCCTGGGTCTCAAGGTGATGGCAACAGTCTCTCCATCAAATCTATCTCCTCTTGGTCCAGAGTCCTCCTGCTGGCAGCAAAGACAAGTTATTTTCCTTCCACCTGCATCAACATGCAGTTGTGAAACAGGCAAGTTCACTGCAATCAACACCCCATTTAGAACAGAGAAGAGTGGGAGACACAGAGTCACTGGTTAGTAGCAATTCTGACTCCAGCTGGGTAGACCTTGAGATGTCTGAGGAGGGCTGGAGTGCAGCGGGGACCTCCTGATGCACCTGACTCTGCCGTCTGGGAGGAGCTCCCGTGTCCCTTACTCTGTGGCTCTTAGATCTGCCTTCCAGACCTTCTCCTTGGCCACCTCTGCAGTGGGGGCTGCAGAATATGTCCTCCTCAGGACCCAAACAGCTTTCTCAGACCTCCTGCTTAGAGAGGGTTAGCATTTTATTTTCCAACGTGGGTGATTTGATAAAATATTATCCCAAGCAAAGATACTTTTCTTCCTTAGAATAATTTCAGTGCCAACTATTAAAAAGTTGTTCTTCTTTTAGCCAACATCATTTATAACAAGAAAAGTTCAAAACAATCTAAATTTTTTTGTCTAATAAAGGGGACTTATTAAATTAACTGTTGTACATCTATAACACACCCACAATACATTATTAAGTATTAATAATAGGGGTCATAAAGTTGTTTATATGATGCCATTTTTTGAATGAAACAGAAAGAAGAGAAGACAGAACAAAATCTAGAAATCTCTTCAAGATTAAACTCTTCTTAACTCTGTGAAGTGGATTTGGTACTCGCTCAGTTGCTTTTGTTTTGTTTTGTATATGGTGGTTGGTGTTTTGTTATCCTTCATACTGATTTGTATGAAGTAATATTTCTTGGTAAATATAACTTTATTCTATAAAATACAAATATTTTAATGTCAAGTTTTTTGAAATTTCTTCTGTTGCCTGACAAAACCTATTCAACCAGCCATGACTGCCTGGGTAGATCATATGTTGTCCAACTAATATGACAATTTATACAGAAACACATGAGTTCTTGGGCTCTAAAGTGACTACCTGGAATGCATGACCATTTTTAGCTAGTTAAAGACCTCCCTGCTCTGAATATATGTCATGTGTGCGTGTAGGAGAAAGAGTGAAATGGGGTTGCGGGGAGGGAGTGAGAGAGAAAGCTTGCCTGTCGTAACATGTGCTTGGCGCTTCCCCGGGAGGTGAGATCCTGTCGTGTGCTACGGTGGGAAGACACTAGGGCTTGGAATCCAAAGTAAGTTACAAATAGCTCAACCTCTATGCTCGACAATAGCCTCAATATGGGGCATCTCTTAGCTTACCCCGATGCTGTTTTCTCTCCTATAAAATGATGGCAAGGAGTAATAACCACCTGACAGGATCTTTGTGAGAACCAGAGATGGTGCACTTGTAAACATTTTGTAATGTATAAATCGCCTCCCCTAAGGATTCACTTCTAATCCTGACAGTCTCCTTAACAAATACTGCAGGGCTTAGCACATAGTATGTACTCAATGAGTACTAAAAATTGCCTCCTTATAGCTTTGGAAGGCCTAAATAATGCCAAAATCTAACAAATAAAGTCATGTGGAATCAAGTTTTTGATGTTTCTGTCATTGGTTCACTCTCACCTCCCTCCTGTGACCAGCTGTCACCCTCAGAGGGGATTCTTTGGTGAGTGAAGTCGCATGACCTGTGAAGAGATGGAGCAGTGTGTGCACAGCTTTTTTTTAAGTAAGAAATCTAATAGAGTAACATTTTCTATCAAGTGTGGGTGAAATAAAACATCTATGTGCCACAAATTATCAGGTCTGCTGCAATCCATTCCCTTATATGAATCCATGAATTACTTTCAATTCCTGATTCTACTGAGCCACAGAAGTCTCCAAACTGATATCCTGCTATTGCCTTCAGTAGTGACAGAAGATGGAAAAGCCATTTCTTTAATGAAAATTTGGTAGGAAATAGTTTCTTTGTGCCTCCTCCTCCCCCATCGAGTAGTTTCTGGCATTCAAATAGAAAGGGGACTCACTCCTATAATTTGTCCAAACCAAGATATATCTTGAGATGACAGATAGTGCACAATTTGCTTTTCAGAAATAGAGTCCTTGCTCACAAGTTCTGAAGGAGGAATAACTGAATTGACTTGTGAGAAATCAAAAGAAAAAAACTTTCCAATCTCCCAGCAAGCACCGAAAAAAATATTTACGTGATTACAAAACCTGCACCCTATCACAGGTCATGGTTGAGGATCGTTTCAAAGGCAATTTATAATTTATTCTAATTTGATTGCCTTTTCTATGTTTTTAGATACAGAGTTTGATTCTAGGCCTGGATGTGTTCACAGAAATGTTGGAAAATGAGTGATACCAGTTCTGCGTCTTGTAACTCAGCATCACTTTTTTTTTTTCAGTTAAATTTTTTTATAATTTGAAATAATTGTAGATTCATGCGCACTTTGTAAGAAATAATAAAGAGAGATCCCCTCTTTATTCAGTTTCCCTCTGTGGTAATATCTTGCAAAACTACAGTACAATATCACAACTGGGATATTCACATTGATGTAATCTACCAATCTTATTTAGATTTCCCCAGTCTTATGCACGGGTGCGCACATGCATGTGTGTGTGTGTTCAGTTCTATGAAATTTGATCACAAGTGTAGGTTCATGTATCCACCAGCATAGTGAAGAAGCTGAACAGTTCTATCTCCACAAGTACCTTTGCTCTGCCATTTTATACGCCCAACCCCCTTGCCCCCATAACCTTTAGTAATTAGCTTCTTTTCACTCAGCAAAATTCCCTTGAGATTCATCCAAGTTGTTATGTGTATCAATAATTTGTTCCTTTTTGTTCTTAAGAAGTATTCTGTGGTACGGATGTACCACAGTTTGTTTAACACATTGACTACCACACTAGAAAAATAAAAAGATTTTTCCCTGGGGCCACAGCATTTTATTAAAACAAAACAATCCCTTCTAATTTATTATGTTTTATTGTTTCCTGTGCTTGAGTTATATGCAACGCAATCCACGTTTTTAAAATTAAATTGTCAATTTTGATTGTAACAATAAGAATATCAACAAGTAGGATTTAAACGAACCAACTGCAGGGTTTTGCTTCACGCGGCCCCGTGCTCAAAACTAGCCTACGGTAAACACAACTCACATGGCAGTCAATGTGTTAACCATTCACCCATAGAAAAATACCTTGACTGTTTCCCAGCTCAGGATATTAAAAATAAAGTTGTTATGAATATTCACATACAAGGTTTTGTGTGAAGACAAATTTTCATTTCTCTGGGATAAGTGCCCAAAAATGCAATTGCTGGGTCATATGGTAATTGCATGTCGAGTTTTATAAAAAACGGCAGAACTGCTTTCAGAGTGGATATAACATTTTATATTCCCACCAGCCATATATGAGTGATCCAGTTTCTCTGCATCTTCATCAGCATTTGTCATCGGCACTATTTTTTAATTTTAGGTATTCTATAGGTGTGCACTATAGTTTCCATGTAAATTTCCTTAATGGCTAATGATGCTGAATGTCCTTTCATGTGCTTATGCTTATTTTCATTCCTGTTTCTCTTTTCTTGCATTCCTCTGGATTGCTTGAACATTTTTTATAAGTCACTCTTGACTCATTTATGTTTTTATGTATATTGGTGTGTACATAGTTTTGTTGTGATTGTTCTGTGTGTTACAATATATGTATGTATGATTTATCACAGTCTACTGGTATCAGTGTTTTACCACTTGGATTGAAGTATGGAAACCTTGCTTCCATTTTGGTTGCATAACCTACACCACTTTTAAGTATCATTGTCTTGGGCATTTGCATCATAATTTTGGTTTCAATCATTGCAAATGACTTATAAAACTTGTGAGGGAAGTCTATTTTATTTATTCATATATAGCATCTGTTCTTTCCATTGTTCTTTCTTCCTTCCTAATGTGCCAGAATTCCTTCTTTTATCATTTTGCTTCTGTTTTAAGAAATTCCTCTAGCTATTCTTAAGGATAGTTTTGCAAGTGACCTAACTGGGTCACCTTCTGTTGTTAGGTTGGGAGTTGAGAGACACCTGGCCCAGGTCTCTTTCTGCCACTGGGTGGAAAGTGCTGAGATGCCTGTTACTGGGTTGTTCCTCCTGTCTCAGGGTCCCTAACCAGCCCAACTTCTCCTGTTAAGAGTTCTCTTTTGGTTACTTCTTGCATCATTTTCAGGGCTTATCGTTGTACTTAGCAGACAGGAGCAGAGAGAAATATTTCACATCATTTTTATGCCCTCAGCATCATTTTGAACCAAATCTTAAATTGGCTGTATGTGGGACAAAGATGAGTTGCAGAGAATTTTGTTCATCTCACACTATGTGTGTGTGTGTGTGTGTGTGTGTATTTATTTGTTAATGTATAACAAATATCTAAAATCGGAGGAATATTCACAAAAGTTTGCATTTGTGGATTCTCTGAGAAAACCACATCTGGCCACCTGGGCCTGAACTGGGCAAGAACCAGCGGAAGGTGGGTAGGAGCATTCCTCTTCTGACATGGCATGTGCACCACTCTCCTTCTCTTTAGGCCCAGCCTCTTGGGCCATTTATATCACCAGTCTGATTCCTGAGTTAACAAACCCTGACTTAGCCCACTAATGAACAATCACAGGCCTTTAGAACTGCATTTTACAAACACATTCCCATAAATTCTTTTATTTAATCCTCACCATAAAATAACTGGCACTATTTAATCTCAATTCTAAATAATAGGTTCTCTTATTACCATTTTATAGCTGAGGAGACTGGGTTTCAGAATGAGGATGTAACTTACCAAGGTCATGGTGCTAGTTAGCCGCAGAGTTGGGATTCAGCCCTCATCTTCTGACACCAAATCCTGTGCACTTACTCTCCCGCTACAGCAGAACACCATGGAGATGTTCCATAAATAATGCCACGATCACAAAGCTGCACTGCTTTGACACATGGATGCCCTTTTTGAAAAGAGACTCCTGGGCTCCCCTGGCTGTCACTCGTTTCCACCTATGCGATGTACTTACTTTGTCAGGCCAATCAAACACACAAACAAAACAGAAACTCCAGTCACACTGAGCTAAACCTGAATGTGGCCTTTCCAATCAAGGGATACCTATTCAGGTTGAGGCAGACTGCTTTGCTGGCACTGAGGTTGGTGGGAAGGGTCTAAATAAACCACAACACACGTTCTCCCACCTCTACAAAATGTTAAATCTAGTCTGAAAGACCAGACCAGCACACTTTTAAACAATCACAAAAAAATAGATATTACCATACATGGTCAAAATCTCAGTTGTATGGATTTGCATGGAGAAGAGCTATTGGAGTTGGGGGAAAGCTGAGACACGTGAGACTTAATGATTTATTCCATAGTCTCTATTTCCTGCAAAAGAATGACCTTTGATAAAACTACTGGGAGAAGAGAAGGAACCACAAGCCTCTTAGAAATGCCATGAGCAATGCTTCCTTGCGTATGGTCTTTCTGGTGTCATTGTTACAAACCCAGCCAAATGACAGCTTTTCCTGAGGGATAGATAAAGAATAACCCCATCCATACAACCATGCAGCCAGGACAAACTAACAAGTGAGCAGATAGGCTCAGACATTAAAGAGACAGTGTTCTGCCTGAGAAGAAGGCAGCCTGCTTGAGCTGAATGAGAGGAAAGAAAGCAGGTGAAGCCTTAGAAGCAGGAACTGCAAATGCAAATGCAATTGCAAAGCCCAGAGGCGTAGTGGCTTTAAATCATGGCCACAAATTCTGGGATACACCTTGCCTTGTTCATTTCCCTTGAAGCTGGCAGGCCTGTGATGTGACCACTTCAACTGATAGAGCGTGACAGCAGGGCTGCAGCGTAACTTCCAAGGCTAGGTCACGGTGGCCACACTTACTCCTGGAACCCTGAGCAGCCGTGCTGGATGGGCCTCACATGGACACTCCAGGTGGGAGTTCCAGCTGAGCCCAGCCTTCCAGCCATTCTAACCACCCCCCTGCTATTCAAGTCTTCCCAGCTGGGACCTCAGATACCATGCAGCAGAGAAAACCGATGTCCAGGTGGTAGACATGTGAGTGAAGAAGTTTCCAGATGATTCTAGCCCCCAGCCATTCTACCCATCCCTCACTATTCAAGTCTTCCCAGCTGAGACCTCAGACACCATGCAGCAGAGAAAAACCACACAGGCTGCATCCTCTCTGAATTCCCAACCAACGGAATCCAGTAGCATATTGTCACATTCATTTGGGGGTCTTGGGTGGTCCTAGTTAACCAGCTCCCCCAGGGACAACTTTTCCCCTTGGATCTGATTCACAGCAAAGATGAGTCTCAGGCACTGTCTGATGTTCAGGCAATGTGTCCTGGCAGTGCTGTCACAATGTGGACAGCAGGAGCAGGCCAGGTCCCTGGGCCATTTACAGTCAGGGATCAGACGACCCCCAGGCCAGGAGAGTCTCCTCCCAGAGACCATTCTCAGAGTTTGGGGGATTTTTTCCCCTTTATCATACCTGTGTTCAGTCCGAGTCAATTACCAGGTGTTTCTTTCATAAGGGAAGCCTAAGCTGTTCCTGTAAGGGGAAGCTTTGCTTTAAAGTTCATGACAGTTGCCTCCGTGCTGTTTGTGCAGTTTGTCTCCTGGAAACTCCTGGGACAGGGTTGGGAATCCCCGGGCCAGGCTGCATCACACTGCTGTGTGACACATAGGGTAGGCCCTGGGAGCTGTTCACATGCACCTCATGGCTCTCATTAGTCTTATAGCCATGATATGTCTCTTACAGTACACTACACATATGTAAATGGATGTCATTTTCAGTCAGTGAGGTGTGAGGTGGTTTGTTATGTATCAATAATCAGAACAGAGGGTAAAAATAAAAGACTAAATAAAAGAGAGGCCAGGTGCTGTGGCTCATGTCTGTAATCCTAGCACTCTGGGAGGCTGAGGTGGAAGGATCACTTGAGGCCAGAAATTTGAGAGCAACCTGGGCAAGATAGCAAGAGTCTCTCTCTACAAAAATTAAGAAAATTATCCAGGTGTGGTGGCACATGCCTATAGTCCCAGCTACTCAGGAGGCTGAAGTAAGTGCAACACTTGAGCCCCAGGAGTTTGAGGTCGCAGTGAGCTATAATCACACCACTGCATTCCAAACACCAGCCTGGACAGCAAAGCAAGACCTTGCCTCAAAAAAAGAAATAAAAGAAATAACAGAAAAGAAAGAGGCACATTTAATACAGAAATGATGCAGGAAGTCGAGTTAAGCATGACCCCAGAATGCAGCTGAAATGTGAAAAGGAAAGTCAATGGTAAGAAACAACATTAGCTTCTGAGGACTGATTGTCTATTCTGCAAACCTAATTCTGGGTGCCAGCAGCACATTTAAACTGCAATGATCACATTAATCACGACAGTATGAAATTATTTTCCAGGGAAATGCCATTTGGCCTTTTATATGCTTTTCTTCTATATAAAAGAGACAGCTTTCTCTTTGGCCAGACTCAACCTACCCAGCCACTCTTCAGCCTGCAGCGTCAGCCTTACAAAGCTTCCTGGTAAATGCTCTCCACGACAGCTGCTTTTCAGGGAGCTGGGACACACCAGCCTCGGGGGCCCTTGGTTCTGGTCAGCCCCATGTCCCAGAGCTGCTCTATACCTGAGGGCTCAGTCTTTCTGACAACATGCCCAGCACTCCAGCTTGGGACAACTGCCCTCATGTCTTGGACCTCAACGTCCCACTGAGAAATTGGCACCCCTGCCTAGGTAACCTGCCTAAGCTGGACTCGGCCTCACTTCAACTCCTGGCTGGCATCTTGCACGCACCAGACATCCCACCTGACCCAGAAGCTCCCCCAGAACTGTGCCAGAGTCCTCCCGCCCCTTTGAATGTCTCTAGGGTGGACAATTGGCTACCTCATGTTGGGAATTGCCCTGAAACTTAGTTCTCCAAGCCCCAGTACCAGCTTCCTCTAGCTCCACAGTGGCCCAGCCTGCCTTGCAGCAAAGCCTCCTAAGTTGTGACAACTTTTGCAGAAAGTACAACATTCCAACAACAGACCAAACCTTGCCCACCTGGACCCATTGTGAAACCTCGTTTCTTTTAAGCACTTCCTCTCGTGAATCCCCAAACACCACTGAGGGAGGTCAAAGACGTATGCCAGCTCAGTGCGTCCTTGATTTACTTGTGGCAGGCTGCAAAGCAAGCCCTCCTCTGTGGGGCTGTTTGTCTAAGTGGGGCACTTAAGTTCAGATTGCCAGTTAATACCTGTGGAGCCGAGTCCCAGCTTACTCAGCTCTGGGACTAGCGGAAAGACTTAATGGACCTCAAAGTCTCACAGGTTGGCAGTTTAAGCAGAAATTTCCAAATCTGCCAAAGGAATAGCTTTCCTGCTTCAGTTGCTAGAAAGGGGAACAGAGTGGAAAAGGTGACAGCCTATTAACCCTCTGCCAAGAAAACTGGGTTGCAAGGTTAAGGAGCAGGACCTCAAGTGCCACGAGCATCAGCAGATAGCTCCAGTCAGCCAACGATAAGCATCAGAGAAACACCCAACAATAGACTTGTTATTTTCTCCAGGGAGGTGGGGAGGGCAGGTCTGAGGGGGTGGGAGGAGAAGTTCTGGGCCTTGATTGGGCCCCATTGTGGAGCTGTCCGGGAAGATGGCACAGCTGGGCTAAGTGTTGTATTCAGCAAAGCACATGATGGACAGTGCTTTTGTACCAGGGACACGCCAATCAGCACAGAGCCTTAGATGGCTGAGAAAATTAAAGCCTTTTCAGGCCCTTTCACAACACACCTGATTTCTGTATTAAATCTGAGGATGGATGGACATTGTGTTGAGTAATTGCCAGCCCCGAATGTCACCATAGATTACAGACAATGGGGGAAAGCCAGCTTCCCCAATATGCAGGCAGCCCCAGGCACTAGTGACTGCATGGGACCTCAGGAGAGGAACACTGGGCTCTGGTCCTGTTAACTTCTGGCCCCGACCTCACCTTGTACTGAAGGGTAAGAGCCACAGGTTTCTGACCCCCAGTCACAGGACTGAGCTGTCAGGGGAGCCACCTGGTTTGACAGCAGAACTCTCCCGAGGTAGCAAGTGCCAAGCACTAGGCAGGGTGGAAGGGAGAAGAGTGATTCTGTGTAGGAATCCTATGTGTAGGATTCTGTGTAGGAATCCTATGATGTGTAGGAAACAACAGGGTGGCCCTGGAGCCCACATGATCAGACCTACAGGATGAAGATAATTCACGTTCCGATCAGGCTGATGGCTCTTTTGTGGGAAACTGGAGGTGTCCTCAGCAGTGAGCAGGGTGGGCTGACTGTTACAGCAGTGGCCTGTCCCCAGCAGAGCAAGCAGAGTGCAGAGATCTGAACGTCCAGTGTGCTCTTGGCGAGGCATGGCACCGGGCGGCTCACACACATTAGGTAACTCGGTTTCTTGGAACCCTCACAGCAACCCAACTGGAGACAAAGAAACTGAGGTTCTGAGAAACACAGTGATGTGTTCAATATCACACAGCTACTTACAGAGAAGAAATTCAAACCCATGTCTCTAAGGAACCAAATGTCTGTTAGGGCCAGGGGGAAGGGGTGGACCAGAAAATAAGCAGATGCAATTCCGTGTGATACCTGCTAACATAGGAGAGGCGGATTATGCCTCCAGAGCCCAGAAGGGGCATATGAGTCAGGCTCCAGGGCCCAGGCAAGGCTTTGCAACTCAAGCAGTGTCTCGGTAAAGACCTGTAGCATGAGAAGATGCCACTCACCCAGATGGGGCCGGGGTGGGGAGTGTCTGATCAGTGGAAGGAGCATGCGCAGCAGCCTGCAATGAGGAAGATCAAGCTGTTCAGCGGGGCTGGAGAATGGAGTCTGAGAAGGAAGAGGCGCAGAATACGCCTAGCAAAGACAGAGAGGATCCTGTCCTCTCCTTAAGGCACTTGGATGTCATCTACAGGGAGAATGGACAGGCCCTGAAGAATTTAAAAGATGGAGACACGGTCAGACTGGCGTTGTTGCAAGTTCACTCCCCAGCTGACACGGGGAAGGTCAAAGACGAAGTGCGGGGCTGAAGGCAAGCAGAGCAGGAGTCGGCCCGCAACAGCTCAGGCTGACCGTGCAGAGGGCGGAGGAAGATGCCGTGAGCACTGGGGGCCCCTCCACACCCCCGACCTGCACCCCGACCTGCAGCAACAGCAACAGTAATAGCAACAGCAACAACGACAGGGTGGTGGAGTGGGGCTGGGGCTCCGGCCACGTGTGCCCAGGGCCCACACACTTCTTCAGTGGCACATTCCATGCAACCAGAAGCCACACCTGTGCATGTGCCTCAGGGAACCAGGGTGCTGTCCTCCCCGGGTGCCTCCCAGGCAGCAGAATTTCCCCTGGGGTATGTGGCCACATTCTGAGCATCAGTAGGGCCTCAGCGTCTCATCTCATGAGACTGCCCGAGCCTGGGGCCTTCCTGCCAGGCCTGCGTGCAGTGGCGGATTAGCATGCTCCTGCGGTGAGGAAAGGGATAAAGTGGTGCTGGGCAGGAAGGTGGCCCCTGCTTTGGGAAGAGGTGCTAGTTAAAGCAGGCAAAACTGCCAAGACAGGGGACTGGCAGAGCGCTGTGGCCTTTCACATCTGTAACAGCGTTTCACATCTCCCCTGGGGTCCCACCCTTAGACTCAGGCATGGCTCAGAGAAGCTCCAAAGGGGCCAATGAGGGACAGACAGGTTTTGGGTAGACCTTGGTGATACGTGTAAGCGGGTGGCACAGGCAATAAGCCAAGGGCTGACACAGGGGCTCCACCAGGCAAGTCTGCTTCTTGGAGAGGCACCTGCAATCCAGGTGGGTTAGCCCAGCTCGGGGATTTAGGGATGGAGTCGGGCTTTTTTGAATCTCAAGGCTCCCAGCATTTCTTTTTTTTTTTTTTTTTTTTTTTTATTTCAGCACATTATGGGTGTGGATGTGGAGAGATAGGAACACTCATACACTGCTGGTGGGACTGCAAACTAGTACAACCTCTGTGGAAAGCAATATGGAGATGCCTCAAAGAGATACAGTAGAGCTACCATTTGATCCGGCTCCCAGCATTTCTTTGACTCTATCTTTCTGCTGCCTTTGATGCCACTTTCTGTCTCTTTCCTCCAGAGGGAGACAACCCTAATGTTCTTTCTCTTCCCCTCAGCTAACTGGTTTCAAAGGAGTGCATCTGCCCTCCCTGAAAGCCTGTTGTGGGGCAGTTCCAGTGACAAATGCTTCCCCTGGGTGGGTGGCTCCTGTTTCCATGGCCCTGCTCCTAGGGGAAGCCGTGGACCCCTGCCTTGATCGCGTCCCTTCCTCTGGTTCACCGAGATAGCAACAGCTCATTCACAAATGAAATGATGGTGATGAAATTATGAAACGTTTTCACTTGTAACAAATTCCTCACTTTCTATATATACTATAATTGAATTTTTATTTCATCTTTCTTCCAGTGATCATATCTGAAAATTATTTTTATTCCATTTATGATGGCTTTTTTTTTTTTTTCATTTTTATCGTGTCCCAGTCAGAAAATGTGACTTATGCCATTTATACTCTTTGGAACATACTGAGTTTTTCTTTGCAGCATACAATATCGTCAGCTTTTGAATCCCTGATTTGATTTATCTCTTAGTCAGCTGAAATACATCTTAGCACAGTTTCCAGGAAGCATAAGAAAGTGGAATGCTTTCTAAACCATTGCATCTCTGAAAGTGTCTTTTTTATGGCTTCACACATCAACGACAATTTAGCTGAACACAGAATTCTAGGGTCACAACCTTCCTCATTAAGGCGAAGGGATGTTGTTGCCTTTGCAGGTAGTCTGTTCTTCTGTTGAGATGTGTGCAGGATTTTTTTTTAACTCCCCTAAATCACGCCGTAATCTCTTCTTCATCCTCGACCATATCAACGCCTTGCAGGAGCTGCAGGAGCTTGGGAACAGCTCAGAGGAAGTGAGACACCATGTGGAGGGACGCGGGAGGTGCTGGAGCTCCCAGCTTCTGGGAATGCTCCCGGCAGGACACAGGGCAGCATGCTTTCCTTAGTAATTTCCCAGGCTACTCCCAATACTAACAAGCACAATAACTCAGTTGTATGCTCTGCGCTCTCATTTCCCTTCCACGAGCCCAGGTTTATTATAAATCAATAGGATTTCTACAGCAAGGGGAAAAGTTACATGTGTGCAGTTGAGGAAATAGTAGGTTGAACCTGGAAAAGAATTTTCCTAGCCATACCTTTTCTCCTCCAGGTTCCGTGTGTCAATGACAGACAGTTCTCACCCATGCCCAACAGCCTTTGAGTGTTACCTCTGTCTTTGCCTGAACCCATAACAGAGCTGCTTGCTTCCCTAAGCCACTGCACAACCCCAAGTAAGTCTACACTAAAACACCACATGTCTATACTCCAGGAAGAGGAGCAAAAGAGGAGAAGATGGCTCGGGGGCTTGTGGGGAGCTCAGGATGGTGGGCAAAAGAATCCCTGTACAGGTTCTGGGTGTAAGAGCAAGCAGGACTTGCTCAGTTTCCAGAAGGAGCTCCACAGGAGGAAAAGGAAATGGGCTATGCCTCGCCCAGCTCCAGTGGGTGCCCCTTCCACCAGCGCTGACATGAACGCTCTGCAGTGCACGGCTGTGAGGACACGGATGGCAGCCCTGCCTAGAGGAAGCCCCATGCCCAGAGTGATGAGTTAAGAGCAGACCCGAAATTGCTACATGGCGTGTCTAGGCTGATAATCAAGGCTGAAACTCTCAGTTAATATTCATTATGGACTTAATGTGTGTGTCCCTCCATAATCCATAGACTGAAATCTAATCCCTAATATGATGGTATATGAAGGTGTGACCCTTGGGTGCTTTTATAAAGGGATGAAGAGCCCAGCGCTCTCTCTTCACACCATGTGAAGAAACAGGGAGAAAACAGTCATCTATGAACATGGAAGCTGGCCCTGGCCAGACACGGAATCTGCTGGTGCCTTGATCTTGGACTTCCAGCCTCCAGAACTCTGAGAAATACACATTTGTTGATAAAGTCACCAAGTCTATATTGTTTTTGTTACATCAGGACAAATTGATGAAGGCACTGTCTCAACATATTATCCTGCCACACATTTGTTACCAGAAAGCACTGCCCTGACATACTAGAATGGGAGAGAGTATGCTCTTAAAATTTATCTATTCCTAAGTGTTTCCAAAACACTATGCATAAGAGACATTCATAAATGATTTACTTATCAAATGAGTTTCAGCTGGGAAAGCCTATCCTAGAATCACAATGCATGTTGTTATTTTAAAGGCTCTGAGAAGGCCTGCGATAAAGAATACCATTGAACTTTATTTAGCCAAGTAGTTCCAAGATTATTTGGCCAGAGAGAACCCTTTTCAGTTGACACTCATTAACATCAGACAGAATATGGAACACACTTGGGGAAACAGTGCTCTAAGAAAACCTTCCAGATCAAAGGATTTACCACACTGCCTTCCGCCCTAGGCATGGTCCCAGCAGGAAATTAACAAGAAAAGGAAGCTAAGTGTAACCTGTTTATTGAATAAGCTAGACTCAGCAGGGTGCAAGAAGAAAACAAATTTGTCCTTCCCCATCAGGTCTCTTGTAAACCTGCTCACCCAAACAATACCTCTCTGTCCTCGAATAAAGTCTCAGTCAGGTGCCAGAGCTTTCTCAATCACTCTCAGGTATTAACAAGCAGCCTCATGTTCAGGAGCAAAAAAAAAAGGCCAATCAATCTGAATTCCATAAGTCAAATCCCTCATCCAATTTAAAACTTCTCTCCCCAAACCTCCTCCACAACAGAGACCAGAGAGAAAGCCTATTGTGGGAAAGGGAGGGTAGATACAGTGTTTTTGAATTTTTTTTAAGCTTTTTCTTACCCATTCCCCCAGGCTTTTTCATTCTTTGCACCACACACCATGCTGCCTCTGGCTCTTCTGATGTGGGAAAGAGAGAAAAACGATGAGAGGAGTAAAGAATGTTAAAGTGTCTTGTATGCCTGGTGCTACCTCTGGTCCTCTCTGGGTTTTTTTAGTGCCCCTTTTCATGGCAGACACCGAAATATTGGCCGTTTTGTTTTGTGGGGGCATTTTGAGGGGTTCTTCAGAACCCACCCATCCCCAACGCCCAGAGGTGAGGCCTCTCACCTGCACATTGCTAGCATGGATATCGCTTCTTCCAGCTAACTGACAGGGCTGTGCCCTAAGCCCCTGGCATCGGCAATCCACCAGGGACGGCCATCTCTCCTCTCCAGGCCAGCCTCTTTTTTTTTTTTTTTTTTTTGAGACAGAGTCTCGCTCTGTTGCCCAAGCCATAGTGAGTGCTGTGGCGTCAACCTAGCTCACAGCAACCTCAAACTCCTGAGCTTAAGCGATCCTACTGCCTCAGCCTCCCAAGTAGCTGAGACTACAGACATGCGCCACCATGCCCAGCTAATTTTTTCTATATATATTTTTTAGTTGGCCAGATAATTTCTTTCTATTTTTTAGTAGAGACGGGGTCTCGCTCTTGCTCAGGCTGGTCTCGAACTCCTGACCTTGAGCGATCCACCCGCCTCGGCCTCCCAGAGTGCTAGGATTACAGGCATGAGCCACCGCGCCTGGCCCAGGCCAACCTTTTGCATGAAGAACCTTTCAAGACATCCAAAGTCTTTCTCGTTTTCAAGAGAACCTCATCTGCAGTTCATTCCCACTTCTATCTCCTGGCACAGCCATCTAGGGCAGCCCCGGAAAGCCTCCTACCTGTAAGTTTTTTCAGGTATGAATTAGGACTCTGTCTCCATTGTCACCAAAATCCAGGGAGCACATTTTGTGTTCTCTTTGTGATTGTCTGAAGCTCCTCCTCTCTTGACTTCGTGCTGGATAAGAACTCCCCATTAGGAGTGGGCCATGCCCAGCTCATCGGCAGTTCTGTGGAGTTTGAGTTCCCGGGAAATAGATTCTTAAATGGAGACTTACAATGCGGAGATTTATTGGGAAACACAGTCAGAAGCAACCCCTATAAAGAAGTGAAGGAGAAATATAGAAGGAGATCTACATGACATTGGTCTAGGCAAAGATTTTTTTTACATGAACCTAAAAGCACAGGCAACAAAAGAAAGAACAGTCAAATGAGAGTGTATCAAACTAAAAAGCTTCTGCACAGCTAAGGAAACAATCAACAGGGTGAAAAGACAACCTACGGAAGGGGAGAAAATATTTGTGAACCACACATCTGTTAAGGAGTTAATATCCAAAATACATAAGGAACTCAAACAACTAAATAGCAAGAAAACAAATAACCTAATTTAAAAATTGACAAAGGACCTAAAAGGAAAATTTCTCAAAAGAAGACAAACAAATGGTCAACAGTTTTATGAAAAAATGAAAATACTCAGTATCACTAATCATCAAGAAACTGCAAATTAAAACCACAATAAGCTATCACCTCACACCTCTTAGGATGACTATTATCAGAAAGACAAGAGATAACAAGTGTTGGCAGGATGTGGAGAAAGGGAAATCCTTGTACACCGTTGGTGGAAATGTAAATTAGTACAGCCATTATGGAAAACAGTATGGAAGTTCCTCAAAAAAGTAAAAATAGAACTATCATATGACCCAACAATTCCACTACTGAGTATATACCCAAAGGAAATGATATCGGTATGTTAAAGAGATATCTACACCCTCCCGTTCATTGCAGCATTATTCACAATAGCCAAGATATTAAGACGATCTAAGTGTCTATCAGTGGAGAAATGGATTAAAAAAAAAGTGGTATGTGGAATACTATTTGGCCTTAAAAAAGAAGAAAATCCTTTCATTTGGGACAACATGGATGAACTGGAGGACAGCATGCTAAGTGAAATAAGCCAGGCACAGAAAGACAAATAGCACATGATCTCACGTATGTGTGGGAGCTAAACAGGGAGGAGAGAAGAGGATGGGTAGATGTTGTTCAAAAGGTACAAATTTCCAGTTAGACAAGAGGTATAAGATCAAGAGATCTTTTGTACAACATGGTGATTATAGTTAATAAGAGTGTGTTGTATACTTGAAAAGAGAGTAGAGTTTAAATATTCTCACCACGAAAAAAGATCTGCATGTGAGATAAGGCATATGTTGATAGTTGGACTTAGTCATTCCACAGAGCATACATATATCAAAATGTCATGTTGTACACCATAAATATACACAATTTTTAGTTGTCAATTGAAAATTAATTAAATTAAATTTTAGAAAAAGAAGCCAAAGGGCAAGAGTGGGCAGGGGGAGATGTTGAACTCGGATACAGTTCCATCAGCCCTGGGCTGATCCCCAGGGAGCTCTCAAACTGCATTGGCTGCTCCCACACGGAGGTCAGGGGGCCAGGGCTCTGTGCACCTGCATCCACCTGCCCTGGGTGCAGGCTGGCCCCAGGGACGAGGCAGACACTTGGACAAGGAAGCTCCCTCCACTGTGGGGAGTCCCCAGAGAAGGGTGCTGCTGTGAATAAGCACAAACCAGCACTTCCAGCAGCTGGGGGCTGCAGGCCTCGGTCCCGAAGGTGGTCTGGGTAGGGCACCACAGCACAGCACCCACGATATCCCCTGCTAAATGTCAGAGACAGGGAAAGCCCTATTTAACATCCTGCTGCAGAAACGAGCACTTTCTGTTTTGAGCTGATTTGTGCTGTGGTTTGCCTGCTGTCAAGGGGAACATCAGGTACTTGTTAAGCTGGTAAGCTAGCAGCAGCACCAGCCCCAGGAGGAATGCCAACGAGTCCCTGTTCTTTCCTGGATTTCTCTTCACTGTCTGCGCCCTATTTTGGACAGCTCATGCCACCCTTCAAGTCTCAGTTTCCTTAGCTGTAGAACAGGATGAGGAAAGCCACCCTATCTACTGCAGGGTAATGCACATGAGATGTCTGAGACACACAAAGCAGGGAATCTGCTACAGAGAGATCAGGCCTTCTTCAAAATACCAACATGATATTAATAGAATTGCCAAGCCTTTTCTGGACAAGCCCCATTTGGGCTTGGAGCTCAAGCATCCTAAAAATTATCACTGAAGAGGGACTGTTTTTGGAGATAGCTTTCATCCTCCCGGGTGGTGGGGCTGAGGGTTACAACCTCGAAGGCTGTGGGCAGAAGACTGAGGGCTGCATCTCATGCGAGGGGCATCAGATGGGGCAACGATGCCACCCAGCTCATTATAGAGGCTGCGTCACAGAAGAGCCAGGATAATGACCCAGTTCCAGCTCTGCCATTCGTGAGGATGTGACACTTTGTAAGTAACACCCACATTGGCATCCGTTCTATACTGTGAAATGAAAGCACAATCCCAGGCCAGGATTTCCAACTCTTGTAGTAGCAGAACTCTGTTTTCAAATTGAAATTGTTTTCAAACTCTTGTACAGTGGTCCCCCTTTATCCTCAGGGGATATGTTCCAAGACCCTCAGTGGATGCCTGAAACCATCGGTAGCACTGAACCCCATATATACTGGTTTTTTCCCTATGTATACATACCTATGATAAAGTTTAATCTATAAATTAAGCACAGTAAGAGACTAACAACAACTAATAATAGAATATGGCAATATACTATAATAAAAGTTATGTGAATGCACCCTCTCTCCCCCTCAAAATATCTTCTTGTACTGTACCTAACTATACAGTCAAACTAATATCCAACGGGGTAACTGAAACCACGAAAATTAAACCACAGATCTGGGTGAATTACTGAATATGAAAGCATTACACAAGTTCCTCACAATGTTTCAATAGAAGCTAATGATGGAAAATTTTTCTCCAGATTTTGTAAAAGTCTTCTGAAGCATAATAGTGCAATAAGTGATTCAGAAAATAGTTCCTGCGTGTCTACCATGTGCCAGGCACTGTAGTAGGCAGGATGTTCAACAACGTGCTATAGGCTGGACACCCAGCAGTTTCTGACCCCCTGGAATTTACAGTCATTGGGTGAGCCAGACAAGACATGGGCAGTTACAACGCAGTGGGCTAAGTGCTCCCACAGGAGGATTTTAAAGCATATCAGAGGAGATTTTAACGCAGCTTTGCAAATGTGGAGGAGGCGGGGTTGACGTTCCGGAGAAACTAGATCTAAAGGATGTGTTAGAGTTAACTAGCTACTCAAGAAAAGAGGCTCTTCCAAATAGAAAGCCTTTTATGTACAGAGGGCCAGAATGGAGAGAGTGACACTTTTGAAGAGCTGAATAAAGACTGGTGAGCCACTGAGACCAGGAGATGGGGCCACAGAATTAAGCACTGCATAGACCACAAAAGGTCATTTGTGAAATACTAAGAAAGCCGCACTTTATCCTAAGTGCCATGAGAAGCCACTGATGGAGTTTAAGCAATGTTTAAGAATCACTAGTCTAGGTGACCTCCCAGAGTACTAATGCTTGCCATAACTGATTTCATTAAGCTCAACCAATAAATTCTTACACATTAATTGAGTCATTCAACAAATATTTGCTAAATGTAATTAAAATGTGATTATTTAAATCATAAAGACTTACTGAAACACCTTTTGAGGAAAAAAACAGATAAACCTATTTCTGGCAGAAAACCCAATTCATATTTCTCCTAGGGCAGCGTGATCTCTCCAGTGGGAAAGAAAGGAGGGCAGAAGGTTCAGAAGGGTACAGCCAAGGAAAAGAAGGATGCTGGTGCCTAAATCGGGCAGGTAAAGACTGGGGCACTGTGGGGCTAAGAAGCAAAACACAGCAAAAGAGCAAGGTAGCTGCAAAGCACTCAACTGGAAGATTGATCTGGAAGCAGAACTCAGGGCAGCTGGGAAGGTGAGCACCCCCCATGCACCTCCCTCGCCAAAGCCAGTCGGTGGGCAGCAGAGACACTTTCCCCAAGGACTAAACCAGAGAACACAGGCACTAAGAGAAGCTGGGCAGTGTCTCAGGTAGCCAGTAAACCTCAGAACAGACAGTAAAAATCTTACGTTCAAATGAGCTACCAACTTTGGTTGACTATTACATTGTTAGTCTCCAAATAAAGCCCTACTTCTCAGCTCTCATGCCCTTGAAGAGCAATCTCCCGCATTGATTCGGGCTTGGCTATGTGACTCGCTTTGGCCAGTGGGACATTAGCAGGGTTGATGCAAGCAGGGGCTTGTCCTGTCGGAATGCTCCATCTCAAAACCCAGTCGCTATGCTGGACGGAAGTCCAAGAAACCCTGCTGAAGAAAGGGGCCACGTGGAGAGGCTATGGAGGATGACACGGGGGTGGGGGGGGCGGGGGAGAGAGAAGCTCCAGGGAAAAGAACCTCCATGCCTCAGCTGAGTTCCAGCCTAACACAGCTGCCTGCGTGAGCCCAGCCAACCTGACGTGGAGCAGGAACAGCCAAGGCAACCTCAGAATCGTGAAACACAATAAATCACTGTCACTTTAAGTCACCACATTTTGCAGTAGTTTGTCATGGAGAAATACTAACAGAGAGAAATGCAAAATAAGGCGGGGGGAAGGTATGTGAGATTGAAACATGAAGATTATACCTAGAAGTTCCAGAAAGAGAAGACAGAAGGAAGGGGAGGGGAGGATGAAATATCCAAAGAAATAAAAAGAAAATTTTTCTTTTTGAAGAAAAGATTGCAGAAAGATGATTTTCAGACTAAAGTGGCTTGCCAAGTACTAAGCAGGTTGGAATGAAAAGACACACACCTAGAACACAATGGCCATATTTCAGAACACCAAGGATAAAGACAGGATAAGTATAAAATCCTCAAACACCTCCACAAATATAAAAACACTGTCACCCAGAGTGGAATGAAAACCAGATTGGCGTTAGATGTCTCACTGGAAACAATGAATACCGAAAAAATAATAATAATAATAATAAAGAAACAAATTGTCAAAGCTCTGAGGAAAATGATTTTGAACCTAAAATCCTATGCCCAACTAAACGAATATTCAAGAGGGAAGCAAAATATATCTGGGCATGCAAGGATTCGTAAATGTATCTCCTCACGGGAGTATCTCTGGAAGAATTGAGTATATGCTAGAAAATGGATACAAATAAGAAAATGATGTGAGATATAAGAAATGAAAACAAAACTGTAAAACTTGTAGTTAAGTATAAATAACTATTAATTCAAAATCCAAAAAACAAATAACATTTAACAAATTACTGTATGAAACCAAAATCCTGGATAATCTCAAAATGCAATATGAGGCTATGAGGAGAAGAGATTAAAACCCGTGTTGAGGAGGGGTTGTCAGAGAGTTAAAGATTCTGAAGGACACAGTTCCGGAAGGTGGGAATTAAGGGAAGCAAGAGAAAGACTGACAGAAAAAAAATAATGTGGTAAGAACAAGTTTAAACTTTGGAAATCATAACACAGTAACTGTGACTGGCTTTGCTTCCCCCATTAACTCACTACTTGGGTTTAAAAAAAAATCCAGCTATATATGTGGCTAATGGGACACACTTAAAAGAAAAAGAGGCAGGATGTTAAAAGCAAAGACACAGAAAATGCATATATCAGGCAAATGCTGATGAGTTTGTCAGCCTGGGGATCTGTGTTCAATGACGCAGTAGGAAGTGACACTGGAATGTCAGCTTGGGCCAGCATTTTGGCTCATTGCTGTTGTCAAAACTCGTGGGTATATATTGACCAAAAAAAAAAAAAAAAAAAAGCCACAATATGTATAGCATCAACATTGAAAAAGCACATGTTATTTAGCTCAATTTGGAATATTGTAAAGGAGCTGAACTGTGCCAAGAAACCAGACCCTCCATGTGGTTGGCCACGTCTTCTGGCTTCTCCTGACAGAGAAGCAGCAGCACAGTGGGACCATGAAGGGGGCCACAGAGGACCCTCCCTGAAGCTGCCCCGCATTCATGTGCCGCACGGCGTGAGGCTCTGGCAGGCGTCACAGACGTGTCGGTGAATAACATCAGTGGTCACGGTCCTCCCCGGGCTCCAGACCAGCATTTGTAGTTCGCTGCTTGAGATCAGGACGTGCTATCAATGAATCTTCAGGCCAAATCTTGCCTGAGAATATTCTGCTGGACTCTCACTCCCAGAGCTTTTTTCGTTTTGAATTAAATGCCAACATTTAGTAATTGGGAAATTTCACTTAAAACATACGGATGTTTGGGCTGTCTTGACAAATCAGGAGATCTGGCCACACTGGACTAACATTCCCACAAGGCAGCAGTCAGTCAGATGGAAGAGAAGGCGGCCCCCCCAGAAGGGGTGTGCCCATCTGTCGCCCATCTGTTGCTGCCCCTGCGCTCTGTGTGGTCTCACAGCCAGGTCTGACAGCTGCTGTTTGACTCTGATGGTCGCTGGTCTGCAAGCCAGTACCCAAACCCAACAGTTCCCAAGAGCTCCCAGCTCTCACTCTCTCAGGTGGCAACATAGACTCTCCAGGTAGGAAGGGGTCAGAGATGTCTTCTAGCCTGAGCTCCACCATTTACCACTGAGGAGACAGAGGCCTGGAGAGAGAAGGGACAGTCACACCACGCACAGCACCCAGCAGTGCCAGTGCCCTGGTCTTCCCGCTGCAGGTCCACGTTCCCTCCCGCTTTGACTCAGCAACTTCCTCAGTTTGTTGTCGCTTCCAGGGTTCCTTGGAAGAACAGTCCACTTGCCCCAGGAGTTTATCACAATAGGATTTGTCAGAATACACATATGCAGCTACATACTTCCTTTTCTTTCCCCCAAATGAAGAGACAGTTATATCTCAGCTGCTGTTGGCAGTCATCAAAATCGTTTTGTTTTACTTTGGCAAGGATGTGGGGAAAAGGGAACTCTTGTGCATTGCTGGTGAGAATGTAAAATGGAACAGCCATTACGGAAAACAGAATGGCAGTTCCTCAAAAAATTAAAGGTAAAATTACCATAGGACCCAGCAATTCCACTTCTGAGTATATACCCGAAGATTTTGAAAGCAGAAACCAAAACAGATATTGGTACACCCATGTTCATAACAGCATTATTCACAACAGCCAAAGGTGGAAGCAACCCAGGTGTCCATCAATGAACGAATGGATAAAGATAGTGTGGCAGATAAATACAATGGAACATTACTCAGCCTTAAAAATGAAGGAAATGCTGGCACATGCTACAACATGGATGAACCTTGAGGATATTATGCTAAGCAAAATAAACTAGTTACAAAAAGACAAATACTGTGTTATTCCACTCATATGAAGTACTCAAAGTAGTCAAATTCAAAGAGACAAAGAAGGATGGTAGTTACCCAGAGTTGAAGGAAGTGCTATGGGTTAAATATATCCTCCAAAACACAGCAGTTGGAAACTTGATCCCCAATACAATAGTGCCAGGAGGTAAGGCCCAGTGGGAAATGTTCACATCCCACCCTCATGAATGGATTAATGCCAATTATAAAGGGCTTGAAGGTGTGAGTTTGTTTGATCTTTTGCTCACTCTCACCCTCTCTTACCCTCTGTCTTCCACCATGGGATGACACAACATGAAGACTCTCACTGGATGGTGGCACCATGCTCTGAGACTGCCCCGCCTCCAGAAGTGTGAGCCAAATAAATTTCCATTCATTATAAATTACACAGTCTTTGGTATTCTGGCATTTTGGTTATAGCAGCATAAAATGAACTAAGATGTGGGGACAGGGAGTTGTTGCTTAGTAGGTACAGAGTTTTGGTTTTGCAAGATGAAAAATGTTCTGGAGATGGATGGTGGTGATGGTTGCACAACAGTGTGAATGTAGTTAATGCCACTGAACTATACACTTAAAAATGGTTAAAATGGTAAATATTATGTTATGTATATTTTACCACAATTTAAAAATAATAAATTCTTAATTGCCCTTTTTCTAAAATCCAACAATCCCCTACTTTTAGCCACATTTCACCTTCCTCTTGCCACCATGGAGTACAAATCATGCCCTGTCCTCTAAAGAAGGGATGCAAAGGGAGGTGGAAGGTGATTCCCCTCCTGCTGTGTACCACGTGCTGGTTGGACTAGGGGCATTCCACCTGCAAACCCCAGTGGGGTTGGTTTCAGGGTCCCCATTACAGGGAAGACGTCACTTGCCTAAGATCATGGGGCCAATATGAGACATGGCCAGGACCAAGAGCAGGAGAGGCAGCACTGTCCAGCAGTTAGAATGCAGCCTCTTAAGGAAGACTGCCTGGGTTCAAATTCTATCTCCCCCAGATAGCCATGTGAAGTTGGACAAGTTGCTTAACCTTTCTGAGACTCAGACATAAAATATATACAAAATAGGAATTCCACAAATATAAAACAAGAATAATGTGGTTGTTGTGGGGATTAAATGAATTAATATATGAAAGAGCTTAGAATAGCATGTGGCCCATATTAAGAAATGTGTGTGTGTGTGTGTGTGTGTGTGTATGTGTTAGCTCCTATTATTAATACCATCACTGTTGTTTTGTTGTCAGATGTTCTGATACCATTTCTCATGACTTTTTAATGAAGCAGAATAAATTGTCTAAGGAGGAGAACAAATTATCTTATTCTCCCATCCCTAAAATATTGTCTCTACACCTTAAAGGGTATTTGCCACATATGTAAAAATATATCTATTAGAAACAATTGTAGGGTGTTATGACACTATGGTTATTGCCATGATAGTGATTTGATGACATTCTTTGTGATCTTCAGCTCGGCACACTAAGAAGAGGGAGGGGACAAAAAGGGTCCAGGTGAAGGTCCCCAGAGGATGTAGAAAGGCAGATCCTCAACCTCATTGCTGCTGTTCTTCCCCTTTCTGTCTTCCAAGCCCACTGGGGTCCAGGAGTTCTTTTCCCATCATGGCCTGGCATGACATCTTCTAGGTGTGCCCTGAAGGGTATGAGTGTCCTTTCTGGACAACCTTGAGTGCCCGTGGCCCTTCTTCTCAAACACAAGCTATATGCATGGATGCCTACCAAGCTACTCAGGCCATTCCCACTGCATCCTACATGTCCTCATGTGCTGCCTCCATGCCCTCCTCTCCCTTCCCCACTCCCATCATCCTAGCAGCCAGCTCCATGCCTGCTTGGTAGAACAAGCACCCAGACAATGCAGTTGTGCCAACCCTCCATCATGTCAGGTCTCTGGCATGGCTAGCCCTTACAGCTTTCTGACGGTACAAGGTCAGAGGACACTGATGACATTACCCCTCCTGGAAGATACGGTTGGAGAGCCATTCAGCAAGCCTGCTTTTCATCCTGGAAATGCACATCCTTCCTCTCAGTGACTTACAGATGCTGCCCTCATGCACCTTGGATTGGAAGGCCAACATGAGAACATAACCCCTCTGGCCTGTCCCCATCATGATTTGGTCCTATAAACTCAGGCAGATGAAATCTGTCTAGACTCTGTAAGTAATCTTGAATGAGTCCCGTCTCTCCGCTCTCAGCCCAGTCCGTGCCCAAATTAAAAATCCTTAGAGAGCAAGAAGCTGCCCACTGTAGGAACAGCCAGAGCTCCCAAGCAGCAGCCAGAGGAAATGTACCTCCTGAGGACCCAGATTGTCTAGGGAGAACAAATGTAATAACATCTCTAGCCCAGCTCACGGATTGACTTGCAAATGTGCCTTGTCACGGCACTACGCTCTCCCCTTGGAATTCAGAGCTATTTCTTTGTGCTCTCGCTGAGTGTTAGCTCAGATATTGGCTCTATTCCCCTGGAATCCCAGCCAGACCCAGGCGGCTGTGCTGCAGAGTTCTGCCTCCAGAGCAAGCAGAGCAGGCTGGAAGTGACGTGTGTCAATCACACACAGAACTCGATAGCCAGGTTACGATTCCCCGCATGAACACATGCCCCAACCAGCCTGACACTCGACCTCAGGCTCCCTCTGCCAGAGCCTGCACAACTAGAGGGGGCTAGATGGGGATTCTCTGGCTGATCAACTCTACAGAGATAAATCTGCTTCTAATGAGAGGTTTGAGTTGTTGGGGCAAATTATAGGACCACCTCCTCATGGTGTGATTCTCAGCCCCACTTCCAGGGGAAGCACTCTGCCGGGAATCTCCCCCAATGTGCTTATTATTTCCAGACAACTGGAATTGCACTATCAAACTTCGGAACCCTGGGATTGACTACGCAGAGAAAATGGCACTTATGCTAAATGTCTCCATCACCCCTTCTCTGATGATGTGCAAAATAACCACCAAAAAAACACAAGTAAACAGAAACAAAAAGACTGATCATAACCAGGAAGTTTTATTTAGAAACAACTTTGATCCAAAAAAGGCAGAAAAGGCTCTGAGATAAACCTAACACTTGGAATGTATCAAGATTAAATCAAAAATCAAGATTAAAAAAAAGTTATCATATACAACCATGTGTTATCACGTAACTGAAAGGGGCTTTGCAACCGCGGAACAGAAAGAATGGAAAACTATTTCCCCAGTAAAACAAATAAGAATTAGAAGTGATAAAAGAGCTGTAGAAAATCAGATTGTTAGAACAGAATATCAACTCAAACAAACAGAATAATGAAGAAATTATGACAGAATAAAGAAAATGAGGAGCGATAAATACTGAGAAATTCCTAAATTCTTGAATATTTCTATCATCATATATAGGTTAGTTGGAATAAAATCATTATCAAAGGTATAATTGGAGAAAATATTTCAGAAATTTAAAAAAGATAGACATTGAAAATTAAAGTGAAACATTACATTGTACCCCTTAAATATATACAATTTTTATTTGTCAATTGTACCTCAATAGATACAGAGAAAAAAGAAAATTAAAGTTATTCACTGGGTTCTGGGAAAATTATGCTGCAGAAATCAGCATCAAAATATATTCTAGAATGCAATTATTAAATCCTTATTTATTAAGAGAAAATGGATGAAAAAAGATTACTGTATCAAGTCAAACTTTCATTTATATGTGATAGTGATAAAGATGTTCTTGATATGAAAACTCTCACAACATGAAAGAGGCTATTCTAAGTAATAACTGCAGTAACCAATACTCACCAAGCGGCTCTGTCCATCCCCGTTCTCTGCCAGCCATTGCTCTAAGACCCATCGTGTATTAACCCATTCTGTTCACCCCTAGCTTACAAATAAGGAGACTGGGGCACGGAGGGCCAAATAATATCCACACTGGGATAGAGGAAGTTGGTGATAGAGCCAGGATTCAAACCCAGGTCCTCAGACTCAAAGCCCAAGTGCATAACCACCAAGCTGTGCTGGTTCTGAAGGTGGTGAGTGTTAAATCTACCACCACAGTGGTTGTCGTGGTTCAGGTTGGCAGTCAGATTCAGGAGACACAATAGATTTTAATCTAATACTAGACCGACTTAGGTTTATTCAAGAACACCAGATAGGAGATGCAGCAGGTACTCATCTCAACCTATCAAGAGACAGCAACCTTCATCTCCTTACCTATGTGGTGCAGGCATCATTGCCCTGGACAAGGGCCAAGCTGTGTGGGAGTCACCTTGACTCAGAAAAGCTGCAGGCTCAGTTTCTCACCAATCTTTGTAGTCGGCTCACAGATCCCCAGGCCAGGTGCAGTCCCCCATTGCAGAGAGGTAGACACAATATCCCACATTTATCCTAACTCTATAGTTTCTAGGAGAATCAGGCTGGGAAAAGATAAGTCAGAGGTCATCCTCCAAGGCAGGTGTGAATCAACCCAGGCCTGATATGATCTCTACTTAGATATGTACCTTGCAGAAGGGAATTTGGAGCTTCCCATAAGATACATGTTTTTGTTCAATGTGCTCCCATCACATTGAATCCATCACAGGAATCTACTTCTTGCCTCAAACATAAAAGTCAACCCCAAAGATAGGCAGTGAGAACGAGGACCAGGTGTTCATTCCGATTACACAGACCGAACCTTTTCTCTAGGTAGCAAGCAATCCTACTAACATCACCATGGAGGTTTTAAAATTTTGCAGCCACTTGGACAAAGAGCAGCACCTAGGAGGCTGAGGCTTTGAAATCATTAGCCCAGCAGAAGAGACCAAACCAGGCTGTGATGGAAACCAGAGGACCCAGCCCAGGATGTGCCAGGAGCCTAATTCTGATCTGCAGAAGTGAACACACATACAAAAAAAAAAAAAAAAAAAACTGCAGACACTACAAAGGCCTCCCTGAAAACTCAAGAGAAGTGACAAGATATGCTCTTAAAAAGCCAGCAAGAGCTAATGAAAGGCTGGCAAGCTTCTGAAAGAATCCCTGTGTGTTTATTGCAAAAGTGGTCTTTGAAGGTGTTTCAGAAGTCAAGGACACTTCCAGAGAAAGTCAACACAAAGTTAGCTGGAATAAAAAAGAACAGAAACAAAAAGGCTTTTTTTGTCTTCCCAGAGGCAACTAGGTAGGAGCGGCATTGGACATGCTTAAAGAAGAACCTATTGCTGTTGGCCTATGAGCCCCTAGGGCCAGGGCCATCCTTCCTAAAGTCAATCTAGGTCAAGTACCCATACATGGACTGTCAGCCATGGTACATAGTGTGAGAAAATTGAGGGATGGCTGGGCATAGAATCGACAGTGTACCCTATTCAGAATCCTCTTGACCGACCAAAGGTACACGCTGTTATTTGATCCTTTATAGCAAGGGTCAGCAAATATGCCTCAAGGCTGAATCCATTCCTTCACCTATTTGAGTAAATAAAGTTTTATTGTAACATAGCCAGGACTGACCTCATGGGCATGCAACGTATGCTGTCACAGAGGGCCCAATACTTACAAGGGCCCACACGTGGTTTAACGCACTGCTGTTGCCATTTTGAAATTCTTAATTATTCAACAGGGGCTCCACATTTTCATTGTGCACTGGCCCCCACAGACTTGTGGTTGGTCCTAAACACAGCTATGCCTGTTCGTTTACGTATGGCGTATGGCTGCTTTTGTACTACAACAACAGAATTGAGTAGTAGCAACAGAGACCACATGGTCTGCAAAGCCAAAAATATTGACCATCTGGCCCTTTACAGAAGAAGTTTGCTGACCCCTGCTCTGGAGGATGCTGTGTTACAGTGCACATCCCACACAGAACACAGGCTGGGGACACATCGTCCTGCAGTGGAGAGACTTCAAGGCTTGGGTTAAGAAGACCCACATGCAAGCTTGGCTCCACCATTAAAAGGCTCTTTGGTTCTATTATACCTCATTTGTTTCTCAGTATTTTGAACTTCTTCATTATTATGTAAAATTTTTGGCCTGTCTCACTAACGAGAGTTAAAATCATCTTCACAACTCTTTTTTTGTATGGGAGATTTTATACCCATAAAAATATAAAAGAAGTGATATCATAAAAACTTGTGACCATGTCACTAAGTAAAAAATAAGTTATGAATGAAGTTGAAACCCTCTCCTCAATACCACTGCCCTTCTCTCACTTTCAGAGGTAATCACTACCCCAAATTTGTTACTTATTGTTCTCATCATGTTTTATAATTTCACTTTATATAAATCTCATATAAACAGAAATGTACATAAATATATATAACATTATGTGCTATATACTGGCAAGCTGAGTATGCAGTCATGACAGTAGCTACATAAGCCTCAGTGACAAGAGGGCCACGTGGTTGTGCTTATGCATGGACTCCTTGCCTGTCATCCCAGGCACTTTTTCATGGATCTACCACACAAGTTCTAGAACAGCCAAAGAGAAATGCTGGTGATATCCTCAGGATGAACCATCCCATCCACCTAGTATTTGAAAACTTGGTGATTTTCCCCAAAGGCAATCATAGCAATGACAAAAATTAATAAATGAGACTTTAATAAAGTAAAAGACTTCTGCACAGCCAAGGAAATCAGCAGAGTGAATAGACAACCTACAGAATGAGAGAAAATATTTGCATGCTACATAGCTGATAAAGGCCTAAAATCAGAATTTACAAAGAACTCAAGCAAATCAACAAGAAAAACTCAAACAACTCCATTAAAAAGTAGGCAAAAGATATGAACAGAAGCTTTTCAAAAGAAGATAGACTAATGGCCAATAAACATATGAAAAAATGTTTCATATCACTAATAATCAGGGAAATGCAAACCAAAACCACAATGGGATATCATCTAACGCCAGTGAGAATGGCTTTTATCAAAAAGTCCCAAAACAATAGATGTGGGCATGGATGCTGAGAAAAGGGAACACTTATACAGTGTTGGTGGAACTGCAAACTAGTGCCACCTCTGTGGAAAATAGTATGGTGATTCCTCAAGAACTAAAAATAGATCTATCATTTGATCCAGCAATCCCACTACTGGGTATTTACCCAAAGAAAAACGTCATTTTATCAAAAAGACACCTGTACTCAAATGTTTACTGCAGCGCAATTAACAATTGCAAAGATGTAGAATCAACTCACATACCCATGGATTCCTAAGTGGATTAATAAAATGTGGTGTATGTACACCATGGAGTACTACTCAGCCATAAAAATGAATTCATACCTTTTGCAACAATCTGGATGGAACTGGAGACCATTCTCCTAAGTGAAGTATCGCAAGAATGGAAAAACAAACACCACATGTACTCGCTATTAAATTAGAACTAACCAGTCAGCACTCATGTGCACAGATGGAAGTAAAACACAGCAGAAACCAAGCAGGTGTGGGTCGGGGAGGAGGGGATGGGTGAAATCATACCTAATGGCTACAATGTGTGCTATCTGGGTGATGGGCAAACCTATAACTTTGACTCCAGCAGTACAAAAGCAATTCATGTAGCCAAAACATTTGAACTTTCATAATATTCTGAAATTAAAAAAAAAAAAAGTCTTGCCCAAATCTGACTCTAAAGAACCACATTCAATATATAAAGAATGACTAATGTGCCCAATAAAAATTATGCCATAATGGACAGGTCTAATTGCATGCTCTTGGTTTTCTATGGTCAGGTGTCCAGTCACTAAAAGGCCCAGTAGAATTCCAGAACCTGTTTTTCAAATAAAGAGCAACTCTTGCAACAGAGTTTATGGCCTTTCTTAAGAACACAAGGTGTGTGCTGTGACAATGGGACCCCATCACAGGCCACAGATAACTGCAGCCTGATTATGTCTGCTGGATCTGAGTATGGGTGACTGCAGACTGACCTAATGATGACCCCTCTCTCACTCTAGCCTCCACTCAAAACTGGCAGCCATTATGAGTCACTCAATAAATGAATTGGAGCCATAATCCCAAGTATATGCTCCTTCAAAACTCCGAAGAATCCTATTGAGGAGGTTGCCTCTTTCTTAGTGATGGGAATTGGAGATATGACAATTTTTCCTTTACCTTGGAAGGAACGTTTTACTATCCTCAAAACTAAACCTCTAAATTCACCAACATGGCAGGTACCTGAATCTTCCTAGGGTTTATATGTTATCCTCTAATACACATGTACTTACTGGGTCATCTAGGGCACTTGGAACTTCTTGTTTACAAGGTCCAATTAACCCGATAACAGCAACATAATGGACAAGTATGATGTTCTGTGGAGAGTCAAGAAAGTCACGGTCCCTAAGGACTATTTTATAACAGAATACAGGAGGGTTAGCATGGTTATGAGGCAAGGCAGTAATGTAAACTGTGCTCCTTGCCATGTAAAAGCAAACTGATTATTGGGGCCTAAAGAAAAGCATTTATCAAATTGGTAACCATATACAAAGCAACAGAGACTGTATAGCTCCACTCCAGTAGGTAAGCATTTCCACTGTGGCATCTTTGCTTGAGGCTACCATCTTATTATGTGTAAGTAGTCCACCACCATCTGCCATAATCCATCTGGTTTTGCAAAGGCCAAGATTAACTGAATGGAGACACGACAGGAACCAACACCCATGTATACTTCATTCAGGTTTTTGCGAGTGGCACTAATCTCTGTATTCCTCATGGCATGTAATAGTGCCTCCAGTTTATTACCTTGCTTGGAGAGCTTCTATTTGACTCTTCATATATGCTAAAGCCTTTACAATGTGAGACTTCCAGGCTTCTGCCAGTTTCTCTCTCTCTCTCTCTCTCCCTCTCTCTCTCTCATGCACACACCACACACAGTGATATATACATGTGTATACCAATTAAATATTTGTACATTCAGATTCTGGTGAATGATGGCCACAGGTCCCACTGGGGAAGGATTCTGTGAAATGTCTGCATTAGTATTTCAGGTTCTTCCCTAAAGGACCATCCTTCACTTTCATCAATGGGCTCTGGGTTACTAAATTGACATCAATCTAGAAATTGGATGAGGGATCACAATTTCCCATTGTGCTGGCCACCATCAACTGTCTATACTCCTGCTCTCAAAATGTTTGTATTCAAACAGAGTCATACGGTAGTCAGATGGCCGTCTAACTCACCCCTAGAAACAACAATATCTATTACCCACATAGATCAAGACACCCTACAAGTCAAGATACACTTTAGGTCCTTGACCCATCACTGTAATTATGCCCACCTTGCCTCTGATGATTAGGTCCTGCCGCCTGGATTTTATCATTCCAGAATCACATCATCTCTATTGCCAATGAGTGTCCCAGTTGCATGGCAGAATCAGCCACCAACAATCGGCCACCACTAAGCTTCTCAGAGATGCCAGCCGCCCCCTCCTCCCAACAGGGCTTTTCTTGTTCTCTAGTTTTTTCCCAGGTTCTTGCAGAGAACATAGGTGGTGGATTCTCAGGTCTTCCATGGTAAATCCAATCTAACATTCCTACCTCAGGTGCCTTCTGATTTCTTCCTTAATAGGCCAAGGAAATTTTTGCATCTGCACCTCATTCACCACAAGTCATATTGTGTCCCAGTTTCAACAAGCCATCCCAGAAAACTAGGTCAGTCTCAGTGTCCCAGCAGAACTGGGTAAGGACCTCATGCCAACATACTCTGCACTATTCAGCATATTCCATACACCCCAGTCTATCACATGTAGGATATGCTTACACGTGTGTTTTTCCGGTTTCTGCTGGTATGATTAGCAAGATCCTATAATTTCTCTGCTGTGTGGCTCTTTCTTCTCTGTATAGCAGGGTTTGTACTTCTTTGTTTAAGTCATGCTGAGACATGACCCTTGCTGTCAGCCGGGAAACAATGTGTGGAAATAAGGCCAGACCTTGAATAATAAAACAAGCATCATCCTATGAGATACCTGCCTCAGGTGAGACATGATTGCTTGATCTGCAGGCAAGGGGAGACTGTTTTCCTCTGGAAAAGGAGAAGAGGCTGCTTCTGCCAGCTACGAAGTTTCTGCTTGAAGGCTTGAAGGTTTAAGTTTATCCAAATAAATACACCTATTTCCTGAATGTCCTATCTTTCCCTATTAAAGCATTGACTTTGACAAAGGATACCTGTCAAGACTGCGTATTTGGCCTTCTTTGCAGCTCTGATGCTCTTATAACCAGATGTCCAGAACAGTCTGCACTGCCGCTACCAGATATGACCATCTCCTTTAAAAGTGCCATAGCGTCTAATAGGGTGATGTTGATTAAATAAATAAATAAAAATGCCATAGAGACCCTCTAGCTTTTAGAGAGTGCTTTAAGGTGACGGTTAACTGTCTTGTTAAATTAAATTCTAATTTTCTTTTAATTGTCTTTCGTTAACTTTCTTTTTGCAATTCCTTCAATGCTACCATGAAGAGCAAACTAACGCCAAAGTCCTTGTGATTATCATGTCCCCATACTACTCAAGCTCATCGGCCACTTTTTCCCCCAGCACAGCTTCTCATGCCAGTAGTCACTGTGGAACCCCCATATATCAGGTATTTATTAGCACCCCAGCAACATGTTCCATACTGACTTCAGATAGGTGGGCAGTCCCACCCCAGAAGCCCATCCAGAAAGTCTGCCCTCTAGGGTCACCCATGATATCAATCATCTTGGACCCAGAAAACTGAACTTGAGACGAAGTTTACAAGACAATTCTTTACCGGGGCCATGCAATCCCAGGAAAGCAAGAGTGAAGGAAAAGGGAACGTGAAGACATGAGCACATGAAGCAAATGCAAGTGGTTTATTACAGAGCTGGAAATGGTTTCATAAGAACATCCAACTGGGTGTTCATTTGGCACCTCTCTGGAGAGCCTGTGTAAACTCACTGTGTCTTGGAATGTCCTTCAGGCAGAGGAAGAGGGAATAATTTATCTGCTGACCCTCACCATATCCTGTGGAATTTTCTTATAAACCTGCCCCCAGGGAGTGCTAACTTCCCCCTCATTTCCAGGTTGAGTCACCCAGATGCCTCTGAGCTGCCCCTGTTGAAGTCCGAATCTCTGCTTCTGGTCAACTCGGACCTGACGTTGGAGCTACCATGGCAGCAGAGAAATGCTGACGCCCGGTCTTGGCCTCCAGGGGCAGCTGAGACAACCTGGGATGTCAGGAAACAAGGAGCTAAAGACACTGTCCAAAGCTTTCCAGGACATCAGCCCAGGCGTAAGAGGCAGGCAGGTGCACAGGTTACCTGGGGATGTGCATGAACTGGTCCTGGCAGGGGGCAATTAAACTGTGATTTGGCTTTTCACTATTCTAATCCCTCAGTAGTTTAGTTCTAAAAACACCCACCCAGCTTTAAAAGTAAATCCTTCAAATGAAGATGGCAGCCTATTCTGCTACTTGGATTCAGAACACGATGGAGTGTTGGATATAAATCTCCTTTAAGTATTGGGATAAACATGGTTTTAAAAATTTACTAAGCTATTATTAGTATTAACTTACTCACTTATTAGCAATTTTTTAACCTGCCAATGTGCAGCATAGTGCTTGAAATGTTACAAACGTCATTTAATCCATTCCACATCTGTTAACACATAAGGTTGTTATTGCTAAACTTGTTTTACAGATGAAGAAACAGAGGCTGAAATCAATGAACTTGTCCCAGATCACACAGCTAGTGGACTAGCTATTGAGCTAGGAGCCAAAATATGTTCTGACTCTCAAGACTGCTCATTCCAGATTCTATGCAGTCACCCAATTGCCTTATTATGATCTGGGACAATCTAGATTTTGTGGAGGAACAAACAAATAAAAACAAAAAGGGAATAAAGGAAAAAGTTAAGACTTTAAAAGTATTTACAGTCATCCCTAAGTATCTGTGGGGGATTGGTTCCAGGACCTCCCTTGGATACCAAAATCTTGCAGATGCTCAAGTCCCTGATAGAAAATGGCATGTATTTGCATATAACCTGTGCACATCCTCCTGTACACTTTAAGTCATCTCTAGATTATTTACAATACCTAATACAATGTAAATGCTACATAAATAGTTGTTATACTATAATTTAAGGAATAATGACAAGAAAAAGAAGTGTGTACCTGTTCAGTACAGAAGCATCTTTTATTTTTCAAATATTTTTGACCTGTAGTTGGTTGAATCCATGGATGCAGAACCCACCAATGTGGGGGACTGACTATAGTTGGGTTGACTTTGCTCTGACTTTGTCCCAGACACTTATCAGAGTTTTGTTGTTTTTGAGCAGGAGAATCTGAATCTGGAGGCTTATCCTAATATAATTACTGGCATTTAACCGCCCAATGCTGCTGTACAACCTGGAATTTCACAGGCCATGATTGAAAGGTTGTTTTCTACTCTTAATTGCCTCACACTGTGGCAATGACATATTAAAGGCTTTTGAGATTCAGCAGTCAGCAAGGTAAAATATTGAAAATAATTCCTGCCATCCATGATCTCCTCCAGGACATCTTCTTAACACTTTCCTCCCCTGCTCCCCCTAAGCTGTACTTTTGTAAAGACAGGGGAGGGAGATCTCACCTAATCTATTCCAGGACTCAAAATGTCTGAACCAAAAAACTAGACACATCTGTAATACAATTTCTATATTTCAATTGACTTTAAATTAATAAAACCATAGCAAGGTGACATCCCCTGAAATTTTGACAATGGAAATTTCAAAGACCCACTGTATATTTCATCTTCTAAATTAAAAGAAAAGAAAAAAGGGAGTTTTATAGCTCCCTTTAGTGACATCTTGATGTTCTTTCTCTACTTAAAATATTAAATGTTTCTTGCAACCTTAATGGAAAACAAGGACTTCTTGTTGATACAAACAGTCTGCAATTTGAGCTGCATGATCCACAAGAGATCTGAGCTCTGGGCCTAAGATCTGAGTAACCTCAAAGTGATTCGGAAGGATGCACAACACACTTTTCCACGATTCCCTGGTGTCTTAGTTCTTGGGGCTGCATAATAAAATACCATAAACCGGGATGACTTGTAAACAACAGAAATTTATTGCTCACAGTTCTGGAGTCTGGGAAGTCCAAGGTCAAAGTGCTGGTGGATTGTCTGGTGAGGGCCCATTCCTCACAGACTGTGCCTTCTTGGTGCATCCTTATATGGTGGAAGGGGCAGAGAAGCTCCTGCAGGGCTCCTTGGTAAAGGCACTAATCCCATTCACCAGCCCTCATGACCTAATCACCTCCCAAAAGGCCCCACCTCCTAATGCCATCACCTTGGGCTTAGGATTTCAACATATGGATTTTAGGGGGACACAATCATTCAGACCATGGCACCTGGTGATGCTCCAGTATTCACCTCCCACCACCACCACGCCCCTGCCCTGTGTACACAGTGCCCAGAGCCAGAAAGTAAAAGTGAGACCAGTGCCAAACTGAAGTAAGGTAACCAAATGGTACCGGGACTTCCGGAAGCAGTAATTGGGTGTGGGTGGAGATGCTGGATGGAAAAAAAATAGCTATGTGCTGCATTGTCACCAAAGAATTGTGTTCTGAGCATAGAGTGTGACTGAAGAAACTCAACGTGTTGGAAGATGGATTGACAGGTCAGCCAGGCCATTTTACCGTGGAGTTAAGCCCATAGGGTCTTAAATTTTGACTATTGTTCAGGGACAAAGTTTTCATTACAGTAGGGAAGGTTCCATCATAAGTGCTGATCTAACTGAAATCCCTCAATATCCCTCCTCCGTAACATTTAAAACTCGGGAATGAAAACAGGTATAGGGCAGGAGTCAGCAAACTTTTTCTGTAAAGAACCAGATAGTAAATATTTTAGGCATCCCAGGCTATACAGTCTCTGTTAGGATGAACACAGCCATAGACAATGTGTAAGTGAATGAGGATGGTTGTGATTCAATAAAGCTTTATTTACAAAAACAGGCAGCTGGCAGGAATTGGCCCACAGGCCATAGTTTGCTGAGTCCTGATATAGGGTGGGTGAGAAGCTACACGAATCTTAGAGCTGTCCACTAGGAAGGTCTGGCTATCCTACTCTTAATGGTGAATGTGGCAAAGTTTCTCATCCAAAGGACGTGTTGTCTTGCGGACCCAACTCCACTTGGTGCTGAGCCGCCTCCTCTTTTTCTCCATCCTATACAAATTCTTGGTGCTATCAGTCTGAACTCATCAAGCACAAGGGTGCTGTCCCCAGGCTAAGAGGGGTCCCATTTCTGAAGGTAGCCAAGCCCCTTGTGGTCAGCAGCCTCCTCTCCCATTTCGGGCAGTGACTGAGAACAGGAGGGGCCTTTGTTTGCACAAAGAGAGCTGGCTCAGCAAGCTCAGGAGAAAATGATTTTCTCTTTCAGTAGGAGAAAAAAAAAAAAGGCTGAAAACGCTAATGTTGTGTTTGCACTATATTTATTCTATTAATCCTGACCTTGAAAACTAAAAATCACCTACCATATAATCATAGCATAATTGTCTGGTAATGTCTGTCCTTGAAACTAGAACACTGGAATCCATTCTGAGAGCTTCTACCACAATGGCATAGCAAGGGACAGGGAGGCTGATAGAACCAAACAAGGTCACTGGATAGGACAGAAAGGAGTCTGTCTGCATGCTGTAGATCAGGTGCTTCTCAAATGTTCGTGTGTGTATGAATTGCCTGAGGTCTTTCCAATGCACAGATTCTGATTCAGTAGGTCGGGACCACAGGCTGAGATACTGCATTTCTCACAAGCACCTGGAGCTGATGCAGGTGCTGCTGGTCCCAGGACACACCCTGAGCACCTGAGTAGCAATGTTTTAAGTCTCCAGTAGTTAACATTGGGGAAAGAGTAGGAAGGGGATAGAAACCCACCCTTAGAGATCACGCCCTCCAACCCTCTCCTTCCTAACGCAGAGGAGGAAGGGAAGGTTTGCCCAAGGTTGTGTGTTAATGATAAAGCCTCTTGTCTCCCACTCCAATGAATTTTACCTCTCTGTAAAATCTCTGGAAAGGATTCCCAAACAAAGATAAGCAATCGCTGCAGGGGGTTTTGTTCGTTTGTTTTTTAAGTTTTTTGAAGAATTTCTTTTTCACTTATAGAGTTGTGAAAGGGATATTTCCAAATCAGGATTCTTTCTTTTATTATGGCAATTTCATACTAATCCCATTACAGTGTGTTTATTCCTCAATTGAATCCAGTACTGTACAAAATGGATCATCGAATTGCCTATGTTTTGAATAATTTTTAAACACAAAGATTCCTTGACTTTGAATTATCTGAAAAGCCAGGATCTGAAGAATTGTGCTCTCTAACAATATGACAGATTCTTAGTCTGGAAGAAAGGAAGTGAAATTCATAGGCTCCAGGGAATTCCCTGAAAGAAACTGATACAATTATTTACTTTATCTCGGGTATATAGGAAAATTTCCAAGTCAGCAGTTGTAATCATGGTCTCAGCTAGTCTAGCCAACCTAATTTCCGAGTCTCCTTCCAACTTTTTTTCAAAGTTGAATATCCCTACAAACATTTGAGCCACGCAATACAACATGACCTTAAAAGTTTCCAGGAAAGAGGACTGTCACATTTGGAGCCTGCTTTGTTCTACCCTCCCCGCATATTCAGGATGAGGGTAATTGGCCTGGTCAAACACTACCCCAGGCAATCAAAAAGCCAAGAGTGCAAGCTCAGCTAAAGCTCACGTTCAGTTTACCAAGTGTTATAAACACTTTCTGGCCAAATTTATCTCCATCTGGGGAATTGGGGGATGGTGCATTCTTCACCCTAAGTTCCAGCATTCTGCCTGTCCCCCCAGATCATCCAGGGAGCCCTTCACCACTGAGCCTCACAAACTCTTCATAAAGATATTTCATAAACATCTCCTGACAGCCTCTCTGGGGCTGTGCACTTAGATACCTGCTTGGCAGTCAGTTCTGGCACATTTGATGGGGGCTCTGCTGCTGGCCCCCCTCCAGATGAGCAGACCTAGGAATTTGTAGCCATACATTTAAATAGCTTATTTAGCTGTGCATGTTCCACATTAATTGCTCCTGCCTTCAATTGCATTTGTGCTTGGTAATTTTCTCCTTACACAGAGAATACAGATAAAATTTGATGGGCCGTGCTGGCCCTAGGCCGGACGACTGCAAAGCTGCCTTTTGCATTAATGCTGATGAGTGCAGAGGACAGGCAGGGATGCCACGAGTTGTGGGCAGCTAGTGGGGCTTCATGTTCCAAAGAGTGGTGATTGAACTTGCTGATCCATGATTCATGCCTCTTCTTTTCGGCTTCCTCCCCGGGTTTTGTCAATGAGAGACTGCAGGGCCTACCAAGCAAAGGATGGCCCTGCAGAACCTTGTTTAATGATTCTATTTAGGGGGCACAAAGTAACTATTTTCCATTATATTCCCTGAACCTCAACAAATAATTGAAGACATCATCAGGGCACTTCATCAGTCCTAGAACTTTGCTTTCTGCATGCGCTATAAGCATTCTTGAAAGAGTTGGCCAGTAAGAGTGTTTTCCATTGAGATGGCTTCCATAAAATAGGAACTTATAATTAGCAGAAAATGTGTTTCTCCTTCATGCCATGTTCTGGCACAACAAAGTTTTAGAGTTTCTGTTCTATCTGCTCTGTGTTTGGCCAGGCAGCCTGTATCTGTCTACCTCACTCACCACATCTATTCACACAGACAGGTGCAGAGTGACTCCCCAAGAGAACATTTTGGCCGGGACATTGTCAGTGTTCTAATCACCAGTGGCAATGCCAGGCACTGAGAAATGCAAATCGTCATCAGGGGAGAATCTACATAATGGTTCTGGGCACTCAGCTTGGATTTAGAAGCTGCTGTAGGTAGATTTTTGAATACTGTGTGATTGTGACTTAGGGACAATGCTGAAATTTATTAACAGTAAGCTTTGGCCTGATACCAGTGTCATACTGCCTTACAGAAAGCTCTGGCTTGCCTTGGTCATTCAGCCTGAGCTGCAAACACCCCTTTGCTGCCTGTGACAGATCTCTATTGCTACTCATTAGCTTTGCCTGCATCAGTCAGGACGAGAACTCAGGATGCCACAGCTCTCCATGTGGCAGTGCGCTGGTGATCCTTGAAGGTCAGCGGGAAGGGAGAAAGAATTCCACAAGCATCGCCCTGGGGAAAATTGGTTCTTCATGCAGTGTTACCATTGCTAACTAAAGATGGCGCTGCAAACTTAACATGTTCTTCTCCTCCCCATTGTCCCCTAGACAAACCCACACCCCTTCCTATGCTCCTCACCTTAGTAAAGGGCACCACCATCCACCTCCACTGTCCAAGCTAGAAACCAGGGGTCACTCTTATTGCTGTCCTCCTCCCACATCCCTATCCCCAGTCAGGAACCAAGTTCTGTCTATTCAGTCTCCACAATGTCAGCTGAATATATTGTTCTTCCTTATTCTCATCCCCAGTTACCCAATTCTGGTGCTAGCTAGACCAGTAAATAGCCTCGGCTCCAGTCACCCGCCCTCCAGTTCCTCTCATCCCCATCCAGCTCAAGACACCCTTCATATGTCATTAGTTTTTATTCTAAAAGACAAATCTGCCATGGCACTTCTCCTGTTTAGAACTTTCCATGATTCCCATAACTTACTCCTACAGGATAACATTCTGACTCCTTCTTATGGCACTAAGGTCTACGCCTTCAAGAGCCCCCACCATGTCTTCCACCTCACTTTCTGCTGTTCTTCTCCATACCCTTAGGCAATACTGACCCCCAAGTATTCTCTCCCAAACAAGTCAAACCCTTTCATGCCTCCCTGCCTGAAGCGTCATTTCTCCTGCCTTCTCAGCATGGAAAATTTATATCCACCCTTCCATCTTCTACTCAAAGGTAACACCTTTTATAAGACTTTCTCTGATGCCCTTTACCTGTAATAATTTTATATTTTGTTATAATCAGTATTTTACATGCCTATTACCTAAGGTCACATGGGGCCACCTGAATTTCTAGGCCTCAGCATATATTCTTTGCTCACTAATATTTAGGAAAAGTAGGAAAGAAGGGAGGAAGGAAAGAAGTTCATTAGTTTGTAACTTAGAAAGCCAGATTGTACAGAAAGCACAAGTTATATGTTTTATATCCTTTATGTGGATAGATATCCCATATTTCTAGGATAAACAGGAGTCCAAGCTTTTTGGGAAAATGGATAGTATAGAAATATAACCTCTCTGGACAACAAATGGAATTTTCAACAAATTGGGCAACTACCTCATGTGTATTGAAGCCAGGTGTTTTTTTAGAAAATTAGACTCAGCCCACAAATCGAAGACCTCCAATCAACTCCAGGCACAACAGGAATAAAAGGTCACTGACAAGACACTGCCACCCCCAACAAGCCAAGATACGCTCCTGTGGCACACCCCGGTCAGAGGGAGGCTGCCTGGAAGACAATCACAACAATAGAAGTGTGATTCCAAAACTTCCAGCCAGGAGATCTGGATGGTAGTGGGTAAAGTAGCAAATAAACATAATCTGCCCGGGGACAAGGAAGTCGAGACACACATGGCTTTTTCCTGCAGTATGCCAACTCATTTATCCACAAAGAAAAAATTCAGAGGTTGTTCAGCTAGGGTTGAGGTTCATTCTCTTGCTGGAGAATGACAATTTTAATGCCCACGCATGACGTGTTAATCTTCATGTATTCCCAACACACAGATCATGTCACACATGTGAAGGCTGAGTAAAAGCATCAGAACACACATAGGAATTGGACAGGAGAGAAATACTGAGACGGACCAGCACGAGTCCTTCAGAGCACCCTGTCTGCTCCCCAGGGTGCTCAAGCATGCACCTTGCCCCGGATGGCCAGGGGATCTCCACATATACCTTGCTTCAACATCCATTTTCCCCATGGAACTAGATCTTTCCATCCCCGCACATCAGAATCAAGAGTATCATATAAGGCAATTGAAAAAGCCATATGCATTATTTCTAGGCCTGCTTGGTTCTGCCCATGACTAACAACACTGGACCAACAGCCTCAAACTCTCTGTGTCTCAGTTTCCTCCTACAGCCCTGCCTCGCTTAACAACAGGGACACATTCTAAGAACACTTTGTTAGGCAATTTCGTCACTGTGTGAACATCATAGAGTGCACGCACACAAACCTAAATGGTACAGCCTGTTGCTCCCGGACTACAAACTGTACAGCATGTTACCGTACTGAATACTCAGGCAACTATAACACAGCAGTGAGTATTTGTGTATCTAAACATAGATAAGCATAGAAAAGGTAAAGTAAAAATACAGTATTATAATGTTATGGAACCACCGTGGTATATGGGGTCATTGTGACAAAACATTATGATGTGGTGCATGACTATATAAGGAATAGGAAATAAAACAAAAGGGGTTGTCATTGTATCCGCTGAGATGACAAAGGAAAGTAGCAAGCTGACAGCTAACACACAGTAGGCGTGTAATCAATCCTGGTGGCCCCACTCCCTTCTAATATTAGGCTCATTTGTTTAATGTCTGTGCTGAAATGAACAGAAAGCCATGGTATTTGGCTGAGCTGATGACATTCAAAAGCTCCCACACATCTTCCTCCTCACATACATAACTGTCACGGGCTGTGCGGGCCACGTTGCATGTCAGAAGGCAGAAAGAATTTGATTTTTATCTTCCTTAAGTGAGACAAAATGTGAAGAATGAACAAGATAAATAAGGCCATTTCCCTCGTAGGTCTTGCTTATTTAGATCTCATTTTGAATGCACGAAAACTAATCTCTGCTGTGTTGAGATTTCTTTTTTTTTTTTCCCTCACACACTTAATGTGATATACAGCCGTGAATGAATGATGTTGGTGTTTGGAAGTATGTGCGGTCAATAGAGGCAATAGGCTATAAAGGAAAAAAAGAAAGAAAAAGTAATTTCTTTTCAGAAAGAAGTAACCTATTGTTACTGTATTGGGTGCTACTAGGTCAACCCCGAATTGATGTTCACATAGCCAATAGTTCTTTATTCTTGTTTTAATAGTCGGGTAACAATAAGTACTGGCAACTTACCGAAATTAAATTATACACTCAGTCATCTTCTGTGTATAACGATACAAGTGTCTCTCAAAGCAAAGAATACTTGGAAGATACGCATGTATGCCCTGGTCCTTTAAAAAACAGTTCTCCCCTTTAAAAGGGCAGAACATATTAAGAAAGGAAAAGAAAAATCTTCTCTTATAATGGCAATTAGAACATACATAACTATATTTCTTCTTCCTTCCCAGTTCTCATTAAGTGGCCAGAGTATATACAATTAGAGGAAAACCCATTATCAGTGGAGGAAACAAAGAAATAGGGACATTCTCATGTTAGAAACTTTTTTAGGAACTTCTGTAAGATATCATACAGGTTAGTCTGGATTGAAGAAAGGGTAATATGGCCCATTCCTTCCCACCAACTGCCCACAAAGTTGACATGAGAAACCCACGCAGAACCCCTCAAAAACCCTGCCTGGCAGATGTGTGGGAAGGAAGGGAGACTGGGTCTTGGACAGTCGACTGACTCCAGTGGTTTGCACCTGGACTGCTGGGAAGGGAGCAGAGACGTGGGAAAGCCCGCGCAGTCAGCCAGCGTTGGGACTGCATTGCTGCTCAAGAGATGGTCACACCTAAACCCCCTCCCAGAACCAGCGACATCATTTGTGGAGCCCGGAGAAAAATGGAAATGCAGGGCTCCTTGTTCAAAAAGTACTAAGAATGTTAAGAGGGTGACAGCAGAGCATTAAACCAAGCACGGAGCCCTTCTAAACATGGGGCCCTGAGCAACTGCACGGGTCACACACCCAGGAAACCTGCCCCCTCCTTTTCTCACCTGTTTACCTCAGTAATGCTCAAAATCTCACTAGTCATCCAGCACCAACCAGGCCATCACCCTCATATTAATCTGGGCACCTCCTGTGGCCCACCCTACCCTTGACCTGCATCCTCTGGAACACATGACCTGCAGCCAGAGAGCACCCCCACTGCCCCCTGAACATCCTGTTCCTCTTCTTTAACCCAGCTGTGCCCCAGAGCCACTGCCTGCCCTGAAGCCTTACCCGGTGGATGCTGAATGCCCTTGCCTCTTCCACTCCCACTCCCAGTGAGAAGGGACCGGGAGCCCTCCTTTCCTTGCCCCCAATCATCCCCCGTCCCCTGGAGGCCACGCCCTGCCGCTGTCCACCTCCCTCCAGCCTATAGTCTCCTGACCTCCTGGTCATCCCCCGCGGTCCCTCTGGACTGCTGGAATCACAGTCTATCTTTCCACCTCCACTCCTGCCATCCTCTTGGCAAATCTAACACCCAAGTGGATAACCTTGCCCACACCTGACCTTGCCTGTCAGTCCCTTGACCCCCACACCATCCCCCACTCCGCACCCCACCAGCCCACGGGCACGCCCTAAAAGGAACAGGACCACCACAAGATCTCAATTACAGGTACTTCGATCTCTCATGAGTCCTGCCTGTCTTCCAGTTAGTTTACCTTCGCATCACAATGAAACAAAGAAACCCCCTTATTTATCCTCCTCAAGACCTCCAACGCACTAATCCCACCCTGGGGCGTTGCCCGTTACTCCCCTGCTGCCTCCACTTTCTGCTTAGCCTGATGTGGATCCACAGTTCATCACCATGACTCCTCCCTGGCACAGTCCTCATCTCTCCCCACTCTGTACGCATGTGGGGAAACCACAACCAACGCCAGCTTGAGTCAGAACCCTCAAAAGGTGTCTCTGAATGAAAGCCCAAAATAATGAAAAGATGACCACACCTGACTATCTTGGGGATCTTTTTTTTATTTCAAAGCTAAATTATGAGCATCCTACAAGATAAAACACACTACTTTAAAGTAACAAAAACCAGATTGAATGATGACTTCTTCCCTAAAATCCTAAAACAATGAATTGACGCTAAGTGATTCTTTGAGAGTAAAGATTCTGACAAGTTTTTGTTCGTGGATGAGAACAACAGAGTCTCAGCTTTTCCACATCTGCTTGTCACATGGATCCTAATTCCTGAAAACAGACACTTCACACTGCCAGAAGATGAATCAAAACCAGAAAATCAAAACTGAGGAAGTCATGGCATACAAGAAGAATAAAATCAGTAAAAAAAGATGTCTAAAGAATTATGCAAAGATGTGGAAACAACCCAAGTGCCCATCAATACATAGTGGATTAATAAAATGTGGTACATGTATAGCACGGAGTATACTCAGCCATAAAAAAATGTTGAACTAATATCTCTTGTATTAACCTAGACGGAACTGGAGTGCATTCTTCTAAGTGAAGTATCACAAGAATGGAAAAACAAGCATCACAAGTACTCACTATTAAATTGGAACGAATTGATCAACACTTATGTGCACATATGGAAATAACACTAATAGGAAATCAAGCCCTGTGACCATACTTGCCGTCACCGCTATTGTGTAGGAAGAGGTCTTTCAGCACAGTAACATCAGAACAATGCTACCCAAGGCATCTTTAACAACAATGGCAGTTTCTTTAACAACAATGGCTGTTGTTTGAATTGAGAATGGCAATTGCCAAGAAGCCAAACAGGAAAAAGGAAACATGGAGAATCCTGAAGTCCAGATTGGAGGATAAAGGGTGTCGAAACAACCAAAAGTAAGAGTGGGAGGATACCAGTTACCTTAGGGCAGATTTTTTGAATTCCATCATTTCACACTCATTTCATATATAGATTAAAACTCATCTCCTGAGGCTACATTTATCAATCCTCATGTAAGTCAGGGAGACTCCCATCCCAGACCCATTTGGTGTCATTCCCTAAGCGATGTTTGGTCTCATTTTCCCTTAAGTGTGTGTTGCAGAAGTGTCCAGAATGGTTATTCTAACAAAATCTGCCTGGGGGAGAAGAGATGTGGCTTTCTAAGACACTATCCCCTTCATGTAGCATTAGCAATACAGACTCTATTTTTTCTGAATTCTCAGTAAGAATATTGCTGGGGCTAGGGGGCTGCTCAACACAGAGCAGGAAGATGTGTCCCGTGGGCATGACAGTCCCCGATTACAGGCAGCACAGCCATGGCAGCGGCTAGATGAGACCCATAAACACCTGTCCATGCTCTGCCTGAGCACAGGATAATTAATACCCTGCTCATAGCCTTCCACTTCCCATTTACTCTGCCAATGCTGCTGTTACATACCACTGACTTTCCCAAATTGGATATTAATGATTTACTCTCTGAAATCTAAGAGTGCTTACAAAGCATGGTAGTTTGAGTGGCTTTAAAAAAAATAGTGAAAAGAGAAAATGCTCCCTTTTCCCCATGTGGGTGTGACCAGACACAAGATTTATGGACGAGGGTCTCTTTTGGCTGTTGACTGTGAAGGCACAGGCGGGCAGAGAGAGAGGGGCTGGCCGTCCACCTGCTTCAGACATCTCAGTTGCCTGCTGACAGCGCTGGGATCGATCACAGTGTAAGAGCTCTTCCTGCGTAGCTGAACTAATAGAACTCATTCATATTCTCTCACAAAAAGCAAGAGGCGCTCCTGTCAGCAGCGGAAGAGGACACTGATCGGATGCCCAGGTCCTGCCCTCAGCTTACCACGTCCCACCTCCAGCCCTGAGAGCTCTTCACACCCTACAAGTCCCTACAAGTCTATGTTGATCCCCTCTGTGGGACCAGGCAGTGAGATGAAGGCTCACCTCCTCCCAGGAACTGTCTTTGACGTATCCCACATGGCACTTATTATTAATTTTCTCCATAGTGCCACCCCTGCTGTATGCAATCAATTTACTGGTCAACTTAGAGAAGTCGGGATATTGCACAGTAGTGGATTTCAAATGACATATTTTTCAAGCAAAGGCACAGTAGTTCACAACAGTAACCCTTAGCACATACGCAGCAACATAGTTTACAAAGCTTTGTCCCATAGATTATCATGTTTTATCCTCATACCCTCATAAAATCCTGTAAGGTGGATGGGTGATCACATTTTATTGTGCTGACTTTGTTGCAACATGTGCACTGCTGCTATTTTAATGAAGAAATATTGTTAAATTTCTTTAAATCACTAATATTTTAGGGTTTTTTTATTGCGGTAAGAGTACTTAAGATCTACCTCCAATGAATTTTTAAGCACACAATGCAGTATTGTTAACTAAAGGCACACTATTATACTGCAGATCTCTCAAATTTATTCATCTTGCATAACTGAAACTTTATATTCATTGAACGACTCCCCGTTTTCCCCTCCCTCTACCCCATGGCAACCATCGTTCCACTCTTTGTTTCTCTGAGGTTGTCTTCTTTTGCAGACAGAGTCTTTCACTCCAGCCAGAGTGCAGTGGCGTCATCATAGCTCACTGCAACCTCAAACTCCTGGGCTCAAGCGATCCTCCTGCCTCAGCCTCCCAGTAGCTGGGACTATAGGCACACACCACCATGCCTGGATAATTTTTTCTATTTTCAGTAGAGATGGGGGCCTGGCTCTTGCTGAGGCTGTCTCAAACTCCTCAGCTCAAGAGATCCTCCCACCTTGCCCACCCAGAGTGCTAGGATTACAGGAATGAGCCACCATGCCAGGCCTATTTGTTTAAGATTTTTATTTTTTTTAGAGACAGGGTCTCACTCTGTTGCTCAGGAAGGCAGTGGCATGATCATAGCTCACTGCAACCTCAAACTCCTAGGCTCAAATGATCCTCCTGCCTTGGCCTCTCAAGTAGCTGAGACTGCTGGCATATGCCAGCACTCCTGGCTAATTTTTCAGACCAAATTTTTTGTAGAGATGTAGTCTAGCTATGTTGCCCAGGCTGGTCTTGAACTTCTGGCCTCAAGCAATCCTCCCACCATGGCCTCCCAAAGTGCTGGGATTACAGATGTGAGCTACCATGCCCAGCCAAGTTTGGCTATTTTAGTCACCTCATATAAGTGGAATCATGTCGTACTTGTCATTCTGCATTCAGCTTATTTCACTTCATATAATGTCCTCCAAATTCATTCATGCTGTTGCAAATGGTAGAATTTCTTTTTTTTTTGAGGTGGAATAGTATCCTATTGTGTGTATATGCCACATTTTCTTATTCATTCATCTGTTGATGGACACAGGTTACTTCTATGTCTCGGCTGTTGAGAATAGCACTGCAATTATCATGGAACTTTGCACACCTATTCAAGACACAGATTTCATTTCCTTTGGATATGTACCCAAAAGTGGGACTGCTGGATCATATGGTGGTTCTATTTTTAATTTTTTGAGGAACTTCCATACTGTTCTCCACAGTGGCTGCACCAATTTACATTTCCACCAACAGTTTACAATAGTTCCCTTTCCTCTACATCCTTACCAACACTTATCTTTCATTTCTTTGATAATAGTCACCTAACAGGCATGAGGTGGTAGCTCATAGTGGCTTTGGTTTGCATTTCCTTAATGATTGGTGATGCTGGGCACCTTTTCCCATACCTGTTGGCCATTGTGTCTCTCCTTTGGAGAAATATCTATTCAAGTTCTTTGCCAATTTTTTTAATTGGGATTGGGGGGGGGGGGTTGCTATTGAGTTATAGTAGTTCGTTCCTTATATATTTTGGATAATAACCCCTGATGGTTTGGAGATATTTTCTTCCATTCTGTGGTTTGGCTTTTCATTCTGCTGATGATTTCCTTTGCATTGGTCTTAGCAATGATTTCTTGGACATGACATGAAAAGCACAATGACAAAATAGACAAGTGGGACTACATCAAACTAAAAAGCTTCTGCACAGCACAGTTTTGTTTGTTGTTATAAAATTGCATGAAATAAAACAGAGATCTTCTCCCTATTCCTGACCCTTACCCCACAGGCAATAAGCTACAGCTCCCCTCGCCCCACACACAGGACGGGAATCTGAGACAGGGGGAGAGAGGGGATGGGGATTATCAGGAAAACCTTTTGTACACACGTCTTGGTAACAGCAAAGAGAAATACTACATTTTGACCATGTTGAAAGGGCTTTCTCAAAATGCCTTATCCAAGTAAGTCGTGTAATATTTTATTCTAGACATATAATAGATAAAGAAACAAAAGCTCAATAGGCAAAGCAGTTTGGCCAAGTACATACAATTGCCCAGTGCTATGCTTGATGCAGCACTTTTGAGTTAATATCCTGAGTTTTTGTAACACAAAGAAAAGTGTAGTTTGCTGCCCAGAAAAAGTGCTTCTCAGCATTTAAGGGGTGGGGAGGGAAAAGCATGTGTAGAGTCGCCGTGTGCCAGGCACTGTGCTAGCCTCTTTAGATAACATCATCTCATTGACGCTCCTCTAGGCTTCAAGCCAGGCATCACTGCCATTTCCATTGTTCAGATAAAGAATCTTACTTAAGGCCAAATAACCAAAAAATCATTGGGTCAAACGTTGGTCTATGTGACAGTCAGCCTGACCCCCAAACTTGGAAAACTTTAATTCCAGTTCGAATCTCTCACTGGTTCTCTTTCCACACTTTCATAATAACCCTGCCTTGATAGCATTGCTTCCACTTCCCTGAGCAACAGAGACATTTCTGGGCACACTGGCTGAGCAACTCCAGCGAAGTGGGGGCGGGAGGATGTAGCCACCAGTCTCAGGTCAGATGACAACTGGGAGGGCAGAAATGGCTCTGCCCCCTTTGGCTCTGTGTCCTGCAGACTGTAGACATCCCTGTGAGAAACAAAGAGCAGGCAAAGGAGGAGACAGAAGATGAAGAAGGAGAAAACACAGAAAGGCAGGGAGTAGAAGGGGCAGTAAAATCAAATGACTGTGTTTAGTTGTTTTGGTGAAAAGTATTTAAAGCTACCTCTTTCTCAAAAGGTTGAGAAGATTTATAGAAGGGACATGTGTACTATTAAGAAGGTGTATGGAAAGGGGCTGAAACATGCGTATTTGAGTTTGACCAAGTTCTAGCTCAGCCAGATACTCATTTCTCTGAGCTTCAGTTTTTGTTTTTTTGTTGTTGTTGTTGTTTGTTTGTTTGTTTGTTTGTTTGTTGAGACAGTCTCACTCTATTGCCCGGGCTAGAGTGCTGTGGCGTCAGCCTAGCTCACAGCAACCCCAAACTCCTGGGCTCAAGCAATCCTCCTGTCTCAGGCTCCCAAGTAGCTGGGACTACAGGCATGTGCCACCATGCCTGGCTAATTTTTTTTCTATATATATTTTTAGCTGTCCAAATCATTTCTTTCTATTTTTAGTAGAGACGGGGTCTCGCTCTTGCTCAGGCTGGTCTCAAACTCCTGACCTCGAGCAATCCACCCGCCTCGGCCTCCCAGAGTCCTAGGATTACAGGCGTGAGCCACCGCACCCGGCCTGAGTTTCAGTTTTGGCACTTGCCAAACAGGGTGATCTAATTCCTGCCTCATGGTGCTCTGGTGAGAATTAAATGAGAAAAAGCCTGAGATGCACTTACCCCAGCAGCTGATTCATAGCAAACTTTCAGTAAATGTTAGCTACTCTTAGGGGCATGTGTGTGTTTTAAGGAAGGTTAATGCTACAGTTTAGATGTTTGATGTCCTCCAAATCTCCTGTTGAAATTTGACCCCCAGTGTGGCAGTGTTGGGAGGTGGGGCCCAGTGGGAGGTGTTTGGATCATGGGGATAAATCCCTCTAAATTAATGCCTCCCTAGGTAGCAGGGGGGCAGAGGAGGTTAAGTGAGTTCTCACTCTGTTCCCTCAAAAGCTGGTTGTCAAAAAAAAAAAAAAGCTGGGCATTTCCCCTCTCTCTTTCACTTCCTCTCTCGCCCTGTGATCCCTGCACACACGGGGTCCACTTTCCCCACCGTGAGTGGGAACAGCCTGAGTCCCTCACCAGAAGCCAGGCAGATCCCAGCACCTGCTTCTTGTACAACCTGCAGAATCATGAGCCAAATAATCCTCTTTTCTTTATAAATTACCCAGCCTCAGATATATTTCTTTGTTGCAAGAAAAACGGACTAAGACAGTTAATGAAAAATAAACAGGGAATGCACAGATTAAAAAAAAAAAAAAGAACAAAGTAAACGGGCCATGTGTACTAATAGGATTGTTATGACTGAACTTAACATTGGCAATCAAAGTCACATGAGGGAATAAAGCTTCTGACCTCTTATTTTCACAAAGCAGCAAACACACTCAAAAGGGGGCACGAGAGGATGTTTTCCTCGTGCCTGAGAAAAGTTTCTCAGAGGCCACAGTGCTCAGTGAAGTCTACGGCTGTGAACAGACTTGTGCCTTTTATGGTGGCAGGGGACAGAGTGGAGGGCATCATCTCTTATCCAAAGCCACAGATGTGAAACTGAATAATAAAATAATCCATTTTTCAGCAGAAGTAGAAACTCCCCAGAGCTGGCTGAGTAATGCTCATAATAGTATTAATAGCAGCTAATGGTTGCTGAGAACTTACTGCATGCCAGGCATGAATTGGTGCACTTAGCACATATCATCATTAAACTGAGCACATATTATCACTTACCACAGACCTGTTATCAGCCTTGTGTTACAAATGAGAAAAATGAGATACAAGGAAGATAGGATGCTTACTCAAAGTCACAGAGCTGGTAAATTGTAGAGTGAAAATGCAATTCCAAAGAATCCAACTCCAAAGCCCAAGGTGTTTTTTTTTTTTTTTTTAATTTCAATAGATTTAGAGGGTACAAGTGTTTTTTTTGTTACGTGGATGAATTGTGCAGTGGTAAAGTCAGGGCTTTTAAGTGTACCCATCACCTGAGTAGTGTACATTGTACCTCATAGGTAATTAATTATGATGCTGACTCTAAGCATAACTAAACATAATTTCTGAAGCTTAAGAGACTTAAATGCTCTATAGTAGCAGAATTCTAAAGATCCGAATTGCTACAACCGTTTTAATATATCCTAGTATGTATGGAAGGAAATAGAAAATCCTAGATTTAGCATTAGCCACCTGGTTGGCTCCTCTTCTTGAAGATGAAAAACTGGAGTTCCTTCATCAGTCACCCCTGAGTTTTGAAAGTATCAGCTAACTTCCCACGGTTTATGCTCTGATGTTCTACCATTCAGTCTCAGTCAGGGAATTAGGTCCTGAAACCTGGCTCCAGAACTTGCCAATGACCTTCAGGCCATGAAAAGAGAAAAATAAATAAATAAATAAATAAGAAAGTCATTTTCTCTGAGAAAATTCTTCTTTAATGAAAAATAGCAGCAGTTATGTCTAAAGGTATAAGACACCAACAGAAATAGAGAAACGCCTACCAAGGTCTGCCCAGACAATGCACAGAGTCCCAAAGAGTCATTTAAGGTGTAAACCACAGGACAGTCCTTCTAGCAACAGGTCCAAACACATGAGACTACCTTCTCTGCTTTTTCACTAATTCACCATTTCTGGGGAAATGGTTTTCATCACCTCAGACACTACCTCAAATTCTTCTCTCCTCAGTAAACCAATTAATTACCTATGCCCAACTGAGGAATGGATTGAAGGACAAGAAGAGAGGAAAAAAAAGATTCTAAAACCCGTTGAAACAAATAATCCATATCCCTGTTTCTGATACTTTATCGCTTGCCTCACCATTAGCCTTTTCATAGACAGTGGGTCCCCAGAGAAGGGGGTAAACCTTATCGGACACAGCTAACAAACCCCAGGCTGAAGATTCGGATCCACTGGCCAGCCTTGGACAAACCCGATGCTCTCCCATTAATTTTCAACTAAGTTGCAGAACTTGTAAGTAATCAGTGGCAGCTACTTAGGACCAAATGTATGCAGACTCAGGCCTAGGCAACCCTACTGGGCATTGAGCAAGGGAAATAAACAGAGGACACTGGTCAAGAGAAGAGTGACCCAGATCCAACGAGAGGAGCAGATCTGAGGAGCACATGTGACCCCCGGGGAGGGGGGAGAGGAGACTCGTGGGAGGGCTGCTCTTCGTAGATCTGCAAGAACCCTGTGCTGTTCATGAGATCGGAGTAGAGCGATGCCTGTCCCTTTCAGCTGAAAGAACCTTGACTCTAATCATACCAACGTTATTAATAATAATTAACGTGTACGAGCCACTTGTTTTGTATCTGGCACTATAGTAAACTGTCACATTGATATCTCATCATTCCTCACATTATTCCTATGAGAGCAATACTATTGCTATTTCCATTGTACAGTTGAGGAAACTGAGGCTCCGAGAGGGTAAATGATTCAATCATCACTGCCAATTGAGGCAGGAATTAGACACACGTAGATTTGACTCGGAGCCCACACTTTTAGCTGCTGTGCTGTAATAGCTCGCTCCTTGCCCCCAAAGCTGAGCAGCCTCACGGAGCTGGGAACCACAGAAGGGCAGCCCACCCTTCTAAAAGTCTACAGCTTGGTTCCCTCTGCAAGTGACTCTGTAATGAAATTGGAAGAGTGTGAGTGTCTATGGAGGAAGTTGGGTTTAAACCCTGGATGTGCAGTTTATTTAGTTACCTCCTAACCCTCACTTTCTTCATCTTCATTCACACACACACAATGTCCAATCCTCAGGGTTGCAAACAGATTAAATGGGATGGCCAAGGTGGCAGGCAGTGCCTAGCAGAAAGCAGAGCACATAGTAGATTTTATTTTTTTATTTTTTATTTATTTATTTATTTTTTTTTTGAGACAGAGTCTCACTTTGTTGCCTGGGCTAGAGTGAGTGCCGTGGCATCAGCCTAGCTCACAGCAACCTCAAACTCCTGGGCTTAAGCGATCCTACTGCCTCAGCCTCCCGAGTAGCTGGGACTACAGGCATGCGCCACCATGCCCGGCTAATTTTTTCTATATATATTTTAGATGGCCAGATAATTTCTTTCTATTTTTAGTAGAGAC
>CM052446.1:6729504-6783327 GCA_028533085.1 Varecia variegata | reverse complement strand
CTCAGGCTGGTCTCAAACTCCTGAGCTCAAAAAATCCACCCGCCTCGGCCTCCTAGAGTGCTAGGATTACAGGCGTGAGCCACCGCGCCCGGCCTCATAGTAGATTTTAATAAGTATCAGTTCCCTTTTCTTATTTGCAGGATGGTTAAGATCAGGGAACCACATGTGCAAAGTGTAGCACATAGTGCAGAGTATGCAAAAAGCGTATGTTGTTTTCTTTCCTACCCTCCACCCTAGAACTTCTCAGCAGTCTTAGCCATCAGCTTGTAACACAGACCAGAATGTCTTCTAGGCAGCTTTTACACAAGGAGCACTGATCTCAAGTCAAGGCTATTTTTTTTTTTCTTCTAAAATGTGTGCAATTCCCAGGGAACTGAGAGCATAGTCTGTAAGAAGTAAGAAATGCCAGGCTGCTTTTTCTTAGAGTTGTCACCAGTGAAAAGTGTTACTGTAGGTTAATGAATTTTTCCAAAAGAATGAACTGTCACGGGGGGGAAAGAGGAGTGAGAAGAGAGAAGGGGGGTGATTACCTGTGTGACTCGAGCACAGGCTTCATTAACCAACACTGCTCACTGCAGACGATTGCAAGTAAATCTCAACTGGACAGAGATTCATGTTCACCAGACACGGATTCTAACGACACATCTGAAAAGAGCGAGTGTCTCTCTGCTCAGGCCCCAGATATCAGTAAATATGCAGCTGCGGCATTCCCGTGGGTGGCCTCTAGATTTCCTCCTTTCTCAGACAAAAGGAGAGCTTGGGATCCTATTTAATCCTCTTCTTGCAGAAATGCCACCTGCCTTTGCATAGTAGATGACCATAAGCATAGTAGGGGACAGTGAGAACCCTTCACTTCCACATAGCTTCTGAAAAATCCTATTTTGTCCAGAGAGAGTTTCTGAAATTGGTGTCCTCTGCATGCTTGCAAGTCAAAGTGTAGTTCATGCACCAGCCACATCCACGTCACCCAAGAGGTTATTAGAAACAATGCAGAATCCCGCTCCAGCTCTCCTAAATTAAATCTGCTCAGGGGATTCTAAATGCAGATTCTGATTCGGGATGTCTGGAGCGGAACCTGAGATTTTGCATGTCAAACAGGCTCCTGAGTAACGCCAAGGCTGTTGGGCCACAGAGCACACTTTGAGTAGCAAAGCTCTATGTAATTGATTAGCAAATGCTCCACCTATCCGGAGTAATTGGCCTGGCTAGGATCAGCTCTGTCCTAAGGCAACTGCTTCATCCCAACTGTCACTCGTCTGACACCACTGGAGCAGAGCCAGTTAACTGCCCGCCAAAAATGTGTGCACCTCTTTCAAAAGTATGCAGTTATTCCTGGGAGGGAATGTCCCATCAGTCATTGCTAAAGCTTCCCACCCCATCTCCAGGTGTGGCCATGTGACCAATACTCATCAATGTGAGCAGGAGCACTATCGATCACACCCAGGCCGGGACCTTTGGGAAGTGGGGCATCTTCTCCACTCTCTCACTACCAGCTGAGGACTCGGAGGTCCTGGGGAAAGGTTGAGCAACAAGAGGGAAAGAACATGAGTCCCTGAGTTAATGTGGAAGAAAACCACCCTCTGACTTTTAACCCTGCATTGAATTGTTACTTGCGCAAGAAACAGAGTTCTGCTGTTTCATGCAACCGAAACTGAGATTTCTTTGTTCCAGGAGCCAATGTTACACTAATACCAACCATTATAGTCTCTCACAAATTATAATAGTTACATTTTACTTAGTCACGGCTACTCCTGCCACGCACTGTGCAAGATGTTTTATGTACATTGTCTCTAATCCCCCACAGCTATCATGATCCTCGTTTTGCCGCTGTAGAAACTATAGCTCCAAAGAGATGAAATAACCTGCTCGGGATCCCACCTCGGTAAGTGCAGAGACGGAATTCAAACCAGGTGTGTAAGCCAAGCTGGGCCCGCAAAGAGCTCGGTTCCACGGAGATTTGTCTGCAGAGCAAAATGAGATTTCATCTCGGGCTGGTTATTACTACATCAGACTGCTGTCTTCTTGGACTTTCCCAAATGGCCTTTCTTAGCCTGCCTCTGCCCTTGGTACTCTCCCTGGCAAGGTAATTACTGATAAAAATCCTGATGGTATGCAGGAATTCTCCACCCACCTGGCCCCAGGCCTCCCCCGGAGCTGCCTTCTCTCCACTGGCTCTCTGAATTTTGCAGCACGAAATGGTCGCTGTCAGGATGGTTTACTGTTCCTTGTAGGTCAAGGCTGTTGGTTCCTTCAGCAATGCCCTTATTACCGAGCTGTCCTCCTTCACCAGCTGTTTCTGTTTTTGTGGGGGGGCTTTCCCCCCTTCTCCTCCTCCTTGCACGGGCACCTACCTGCAGAGCAATAAGAGCAGGTATACTGAAGCCCCCGCAGCCAGAAGAAACACTAACATATGGGGACGGGGTGGCAAAATCAGCCGCTGTACTCCCTATTCACAGCCCCGGTCCAATGAACCTCCTGCCCAAGTCCCCACCTGGACCTGCTGGCCATTCCAGCACAGCTCATGCACCTGCTTCACCTCCGGTTTTACCTCTCTGCCCCTCCCGCTTCCTGCATGTGAATTTGCCCAGGAAGGTGGTCACTCTCACCGCACAGCTCCTCCGGTCATCCTCAGCCATGCTGCAGAAGTTACTCCAGGAAGGAGGGGAGGGATGCAGGGTAGTGGTGAGCTAGGGCCAGGATTTGGATTGGGTACAGAAACAGGATGGGCAGTCTGCCTGAGATAGCCTGGGGCCAAAAATGACAAGAAAAAAGAGGATCCAAAGTCCCCAACCATGAACATCCCCCACACCTGGTACCATACTTTGCACAGATTAGTTGCTCATTAAGTACAAGTCATGACACACAAACAAGTGAATTAATTAGCAAATGAATGAGCAGGTGTTAGATGCACATGCAAAATGTCCTAAAGTAGAGCTAGAGATTTAATATATCGAAGGGATTATGGAAAGCTCCACGGGGTATGAGCATCTAAGCTGGGGTTTGGAAGGATGACTAGGAGCTTCCTATGGGGATATAGGGCAGAAGAACTCACTTCTTAGACATTCCCACTTGTCTTTGTACCTACAGAGGAGAGCTGAGATTTGTGATAACTTTACCTTAGGTGCACTTGCCCATAATGAGTGTCTAGTTCTTTTCCTGATGTGTTTATCTGTCTCTAATTAGATCCTCCTCGTAGGCCTCTGATTACCATGCCAAAGCAGTTGATGAAAAGAGTCTGGAAAGCACTGGTGACTGATTTGAGAGAAGCCCCCAGGCAACACTCCCTATGATAACAGCAAACACTGGGAGCTGGTAGGGCCGGCACTGTGCTCGCACATGACAACTAATATCTTATTTAATCCTCACAACAACTCTTGGAGGGAAACTGAGGCACAGAGGATTGGGTGGCTTATTCCTGGCCACAGGGCTTGGAAAAAGCAGTGCCAGAATGGAAACCCAAGCAGTTCCATGACAGGACCAGGATGCCTGGACACCTTTGTGTAAGGACAACAAGCAATAACCTTCCGGCTGGGCGCGGTGGCTCACACCTGTAATCCTACCACTCTGGGAGGCCGAGGCAGGTGGATTGTTTGAGCTCAGGAGTTCGAGACCAGCCTGAGCAAGAGCAAGACCCCATCTCTACTAAAAAATAGAAAGAAATTATATGGACAACTAAAAATATATATAGAAAAAAATAGCTAGGCATGGTGGCATGTGCATGTAGTCCCAGCTACTCAGGAGGCTGGGGCAGGAGGATCGCTTGAGCCCAGGAGTTTGAGGTTGCTGTGAGCTAGGCTGACACCATGGCACTCTAGCCAGGGCAACAGAGTGAGACTCTGTCTCAAAAAAAAAAAAAAAAAGAATCTTCCATCTCCTTCCATCTCTGACCAACACAGGCTGAGGCCCCAGAGAGAATCATCTTCTCCAGGAAGCATCTTCTCCAGGTTGTGCAGTGGGGCTGAAATCCAGCCCATCTACCAAGGTCCCCTGTGGCTGGACCTGGAGGAAGAGATGTGTTTCCCTTCCCACCAGGCTTGGCTCCCTGAGCCATGGGTTGTGTCTGGAATTGGTGCCCAAGGGAGGTACTTTTTCCTAATTTGCTCAAAGGCACTGTATAGTATAGCCTTCGGGCCTTTTAGCTCCCATGGTACACTGAAGTGGCTAATTTGGAGAAGATGGGGTCAGTGAGACTGAGACTCAAATCCCTGCTCTGCAACATACAGCCTTAATGTGCTGTATGAACTGAAGCGAATCGTTTAACTTTTCTGCATCTCAAAAGTCCTCATTTATAAGTCTAGGATAACATTACCTGTCTCAGCAGGAAATTCTGAAACTTGAGCTAAAAATGAAGATGCAAGTGTAACACAATTGACCTAGGTGCTTAACAAATTATTAATTCCCAGGAAATAAATCTGGGAGACAGAAAAAGTCTGGGAGAAAACTGCAGCATTTCCCAGAGCAGAATGATTTGCTGAGTGGGGAGATTTCACTACTATTAATACATTTGGGAATGTTGTCAGGTTCCACATCCTTCACAAGCAGGAGTGGACATAGAGACTTCCTGTCCTAGGCACCGTCAACCTGCCTGGCAGTGGGGGAGGGAGTGTCCTCCTCCTGCCATAGCTGAAAGCCCTGCTAATGTTCAAAGACCAAGTACCAGAGAGGATTCTAGAAGGGGGCTTGAGCACATGGCCTTGGACCAGTAGTAGAGAGAGCTTTACACTCAAGACCTGCTACTCTGGGTTCTTGTCCCAGTTCTGACACCAATCCAGTGTGTCACAGGGGTAGTTTATTTCACTTCTCTGAGTCTCAGTTAAGTGCTGGACAAGTTGAGGATCTTGTCACCTACATTAGGGTTATTGTCTAATGTCATAATATTTAATTTTCACAAAGAATAGTGCCCAGTGTATGCAAAAAATGCAATGATAGTTTTTGAAGATGTTGTTATTCACACATCCCTTATTTGTCTTGCAGTCTTATTTTAAGAATCAAACACAACCATTTACATGTGAATGCTTTGCAAATTGCGAAGCACTTGGCAAATATAAAAGATGATTTTCTCATTAGCGACACTTGATCCCTCTGTGCCTCAGTTTCCTCATCTGTAAAGGAGGGAGCATACTGCTTCTCTTTGCCTCCCTGTCTCACAGGGTTGGTAAAGAATTAAATTAAGTGAGAAATGGGAAAGCTGGTTGGGAGCTGATTCACTCTGCAATAGGCATTATCTTTGGTTCTGTTAACAGGATACAAACCAGCAGGGAGCTGCTTTCAGGAAAAAAAAAATACACTTTCAAGAACTAGAGAGCTCATTCCCATGTCCCACCCAGGCTCCCTAAAGGAGTCCTGGGGCCATTTTTAACAGACTGTGGGACCTTAACCCCTGTCAGACAATCTACCAACATTTTTCAGGTCTCTAAAGATGAGAAAGCCCTCCACACTTCCTTGGAGCACCCGGAGCCCACAACAGAGAAGATGAGTCAGAAGCACCTGCCGGGGACCCCATCACACCCCCTCCCCAGCTCCAATCCTTCCTGGGGCTGTCACCAGCATCCTCACTGAGCCATAAAGGGACACTTCAGATGCCTGGTGGGGAAGAAGGAGCTGGGGGAGGGGCTTGGGAAACAAAGGTGCTGGCTTAATTAAGGGCTTGTCTCTGCGAGACAGAGGGAGCTGGGAGGAGGCAAAGGCCAGCAAGCAGGCGGGCAGGACAGGGCTGGACACGCGCAGACCTCCCGCCGATGTTCGATGTTTGTGGCTGTCCAGAGGCCCCCAGCTGGGAGTCGGGATCATCTTGCCTCCCTCTGATTGATCACCAGGTTTGTGAATAGGTCAAGCCCCCTTGGACATGTGTCTCCATGTGGCTCAGTAGAAGTGGCATTTCAGGGAAGAAATGTCAGCGAGAAAGATCTTGAAATAAAGATGCTCCCACAGCTATTTAAGCCTCTGAGCCCTGCGGCTCCAAAGGCCACCCCAGAGGCCTTCTTGCTGGGCTGTGGTGCTCACAGCTGCATGATGCTGTGGCTACGAATGTTCTGGACCTTCCCACACTCCAGGAGGCCTCCACCCAGCCCCACCCAGCTCCCTGGCCCATCTCCATGCTCCTAGCTCTTAGGGGCCCGGGCCACGGCTGGTTGCTCTCAGCTTGGATGTGGAAATAGAGAGATGTCTAGAACACAGAAGAAGAATCTGAACCAAGCTGGAGAGCAGAGAAGCCTTTCTGCCAAGGCAGGCTCCCGGGCTGGGTGGGAAAGGATGAGTAGGAATATGCCAAGGGAAGGGCTGGGGGGGGCATTCCCAGTAAGGGGGTGTCCTGAGCAAATTCATGCAGGTGTGAGCCGCCACAGTGAGCAGATGGCTTCCCAGGGGTTAAGGTTGTTGACAATGAGTAGCGGATGATGCCACGCGGCCAGAGAGAGCAGCAGACTTGAAGTCTGGGTGTCCTCGAGCCTGGGCACGGCCTGAGGGCAGGGAGGAGTTGCTGCAGAAGCTGGAGCAGGTAGCAGTGGGCTCAGAGGTACGTTTAGAACACTCGTTCTCACAGCCACAGGGTGACTGTATTAAAAGGATCAAGACTGGCAAAAAAAAAAGGAAAGCCTCATAGAAGGCAGAAAGTGTCCAGATGAAAAGTGATGGTGGCCTGAGTTAGACCAGAGTCAGAGATTCTCCAGGCAGAACCCCTAGGACTTCGATTGTGCTTAAATAAGGAATTTGATGTCTGAAAGAGATGTATGGAGGGGGACAGGCGTGCTATTGCCTCCAAAGAGCATAAGGATAGTGAGTGGCACCACCAGCCAGAACAGGGAGCACAGGCATCTCAGGAGAGTAACACTGGGAGGCGTGTCGAATTTGAGGGGCCTGGAAGACCTGCATTTGGAGACGCAGAGTTGGCAGCTGGCTTATCAATCTGTCACTCCTTCCTGCTGTCACCCTTCAGGGACCATGTCTAGCTTGTTCACAGTGCACATAGTAGGGGCACAGTAAATGTCCAGTGAATGAACATTGTGAGGTACAAGGAAAATCATACAAGATATACAAGGATGTAAGGGGAGAAGTATATTAATACTCAGTAAGACAGAAAGATATAAAACCTTACCTTATTTAATTCTTACAGCACTCTGGGAAAATGTTTTTGTTTCCATTTTGCTGCAGAAGAAGCTAAAGACACAAAGGAGCAAAATAAATTATGCTTTCCCACAGCTCCTTAGTGGCAGTCCTATACTTCAAACCCCGTTTGAGCTTGAAAAGCCACGGTTGAAAGCTCCAGCTGCAAGTCCAATGAACCCAACTCAAATCCTGGCCATTAACCAATAGCCAAGTGGCTTTACGGAAGTTACTTAACAACTCTGAGTCAGGGCCCTCACCTACAAATTGCAAAAATGCATAGTACGTATCTCCTGCAATGGTTTGAGGATTGAATGAGATACTGCAGGTGAGCATATAGTATGGCTCCTGGCAGACAGTAAGTGCTTAATAAATGTCAACTCACCCTGCTGCAAAGCCTCTCTCCTACCTCTGCATTGCCCTGGCAGAGGCAGCAGAAGGCCAGCTTGTGGCCAGCTGCCTTGTTTTTCTTTTAAGAAAAAGGTCATTTCATCCACTGTCAGGTAATCAGCCTCACAGTTAGAGGCCACCCAATGGTATTTTGTCTTTTTTCTTGAGAATAAGGAAGACGCCAGAGCCTCCTCCGCAGCGTCCCTGTGCATAAATTCAGTCTTCTCAGCCTTTGGTAATATACTGGCTCTTGTATCACACACATATTCTAGAAGAGAAATCAAGAGCCTTTTTTCTTTTTTTTTTTTTTTTTATTTCAGCTTTTTATGGGGGTACAAAAGTTCTGGTTAGATATATTGCCCATGTCCCTCCCATTCCCCCGAGTCTGAGCTTCAAGCGTGTCCATTCCCCAGACAGTGCACATCGCACTCATCATGTAGGTATACACCCATCCCCTCCCCCACCCCATCCCCCCAAGTCAGAACTTCAAGCGTGCCCATTCCCCAGACAGTGCGCATTGCACTCATACACACACACACACACACACACACACACACCCCTTTTACCTTTGCCACAATCTCACTTTAGCCTTGAAACCTTAGATCAATGTTTTCAAAGTGTGGTCGCAGGATCAGCAGCAGCCCCTGAGGGTTTGTTAGAAATGTGAATGCTCAAAAAAGAATGAAATCCTGTCATTTGCAGCAGGGTGGATGGAACTGCAAGTCATTATGTTGAGTGAAATAAGCCAGGCACAGAAAAACAAATATTGCATGTTCTCACTCGTATGTGGGAGCTAACAAAGTTGATCTGATAAAGGTAGAGGGTAGAATGACAGATACCAGGGCTGCGAAGGAGGCAGGGGGATAAATATATGTAGGTTAGCAGGTACAAACACACAGTTAAATAAAAGGTACAAGTTCTATTGTTCCACAGCAGAGTGTAGTGACTACAGTTAACCACAGCATATTGTATATTTCAAAGTAGCTTGAAGAGACGACTTAAATAGAGATGATAAATATTCAAAGTGTTGGAGACCTCAAAAACCCTGACTTGATCATTATACATTCTATGCATGTAACAAAATATCACATGTACCCCACAAATATGTAAAATATTATGTATCAATAAAAAAATCTGAATTCTCAAGCCCTACCCTAGACTTATTGAATAAGAAGTTCTGGGAGTTGGGCCCAGCTTATGATTAACAAGCCCTTCAGGTGACTCTGATGCTCACTCAAGTTTGGGACTTACCACCTTAAATAAAGGTAAAAGAGGAGCCTCAGCTTGTGCTTACTGGAGCAAAGGTCAGGAGAGGCCAATGGGGTCATTTTCACCTCACCCCAATAATGGCATCAAAGATCCCATATTCCCTAACCCATTTTCCTTCCACCTCCCAGATCCTGCGCTACCTTGGAGAGCTCTTGACCACCAAGGGCATCTGCAATCTTGAAGGTAGGTTCAAGGAACAGGCTGCCTAGTCCCAGCCTGTGCCAAGAATTCTCCAGCCCCAAACCTAAAGCTGGAAAAAGATCTTGCAAAACCAATCTCCCATTGTCTTAGTTTCCAAATCATCCCATCCTTCAGATGCCTGCAAAAATGGTTAATTCCTATGTATGTGTTTTTAATCCCAAGAAACACCTTATAGCAGCAATCAAAACTGCAAATGCCAACAGAGATTGGGCTGCCAACTTGAACAGGTGAAGTGACCTACTTTGGGGAATAGTTGGGAGTGGTAAGGCCTGTGGGGACAAAAAGAGAACATGACAATTTAAAAGAAGCAACTGACTGCCATCCCAGCTGTGGCCTTGCAGGGTGTGAGTATAGCATGGCCAGACCTTCTAATATTTCAGGTGAAGCTAGAAATGCAAACACTTGTGTGTAATCCCCTCTGATGTAAAGGTGAGCTCAATTGTTTTTCAAACACTGTATGGGACACACAGCTGTGGACCAGACTTGGCTACAGGCTGACCGTGACCTCTGATTTACAGAAATATAGATCGCCTCTTTTAAAAAGGGCAGTTCAGAGATTTTTCTGACTACAATTAACTTTGTTGCTGATTGTCTTGTAATTTTGGATGATGCTTTATATTAAATGAGACTTCAAATCTCCAAGACCAATGAACGCTCTAGATGGCCTGGGTGAACCTACACTCACCACTTGCTGTTCCCTTCCTTGAAACCTGTCACCCTTCCAAATTAGAAGGGAAACATTAATATAGGGGAAGTGGGGACATTGCTGCTCTTTTTGCATTTGTCCCTGGATTAGACTGTCTCCTCCAAGGACCCTCCTTGAGTAAACAGTGACACCCTCTGGCTAAACATCAGATCCTGTGTCATATTCACTGTAGAAAAGAAACAGGTTAGCAAGATAGCTTTGATCCAGGCTGGGAATTCTCAGTTGCCAACAGACAGCTAAAAGAAATGAATCCAGAAGCAAGAGAAAGCAGATCTTGGAAGAACACAGATGTTACTAAGAACAAGAAAGAAATGTGATTCCTAGTACATGCTGAGCTGCTTTGGGTTTCAGAATTACAGAAGTCTTCTTGCTGTGCTCAGAATCAGCTATCAGACACCAGAGCCAGAGGACCTATGGTTATGGTTCTACACCATCAAATACAGTAGCCCCGGCCACATGTGGCTCCTGAGCTTTTACAATATGTCTAGTCTGAACTGCAGTGTGCTGTACGTGTAAGCTACTCACTGACTTCGAAGACTTACTAATGAAAAAAGAATATAAACTATCTCATTGAAAATTTCTTTTATGACATTAAAATAGTAACATTTTGGATTATCTTGGGTTAAATATATACTATAAAATTAATTTCATTTTTTTTTTTATTTCTCTGTTGTAACTACTACTAGAAAATGTTACATTGTTAATACACATGTGGCAGGCATTCTATTTCCCTGGGCAGCACAGTTATATCTCACCCAACCCCAACACTCTCAGCCCTGATGAGGACCAGAATCTCCTGAGGAGCTTGTTAAATATACAGATGTGGGCCCCACCTTCACGGGCTCGGATTCAATTGGCTGAGAGGATGTAATTGGCAGAAACACCATGAACGGCATTCTCCCTCGGTTTCCTTTCTCTGTCGTTTCCACATCTAAGCTGTCCTTGATCCACCTGAACGTTATTGATCTGTAGTTCTCCTTAAACACTGCTTTCATCTTGCACTTCTCGCTTGCAAATATACGATGCCTTTATTCACTTAACAGTCTTTAGGCACCTACCATGCGCTCCAGGCACTGGAGACACAGGATGAAGAAGACAGACAATTTCCTTCTCTCTCAGAGCTTATATCTGGGGTGGAGCGGGAGAGATCAATCAAACCAGTCAATCAAGAAAAAGATTAGCAGAGAACTAGAACAGAGTGATATGAGAAAGAGAGATTGCCTGGCCACTTCCGGCGAGGTGGCTTTGGAAGGTCCCTCTGGGACAGTTCACCTGAGGTCTGAGCCAGGCCAGCCACGAGGTCATGAGAAGGAGCATCACAGGCAGAGGAAACGACGGAAACAGAGACCCACGGCGGCAGTTGGTTGGTGCATTTGAACAACCAAAAGGCATCATGGAGGCTAAAGAAAGGCAGGTTACTTCCCCAGGATGGGGGGTGGGGGAGGTGTGCTAGAGAAGAGAAGGGGATGGGCTTGACTAAGGAAGTACTTATTAAGGAAGGAAGTGTTATGGTCTGAGCGTTTGTGTCCCCCCAAATTCAAATGCTGAAAGCCTCACCCCCAAGGTGACAATATTAGAAGGTGGCACCTTTAGGAGGCAGTTAGGTCATGAGGGTGGAGCCCTCATGAATGGGATTAGTCCCCTTACAAAAGGGACCCCAGAGAGCTCTCTCACTCTCCTCCTGCCACACGAAGATGCCACAAGAAGCTGGCAGTCTGCAACATAGAAAAGAGCCTTCACCAGAATCGACCATGCTGGCACCCTGAGCTCAGACTTCCAGCCTCCAGAACTGTGAGAGATAAATCTCTGGCATTCATAAGCCACCTAGTCTATGGCATTTTGTCACAGCAGCCCAGATGGACTGAGACAGGAGGACTCAGGGACTCTATGCCTGAACTAGGTTAAGGCAAAGTAGGAGTGGGGAAAGGAACCTTCCAAACCAGGGAAGGTTTCTGTGCATAGTCTCTGTGGCAGCAGGAAGGCTGTCCTAAAAACCGCAGACAGACCCATGTGGCTAGGACACAGTGAGCAGTGGAGATTGAGGTAGGAACCAAAGACACAGTCGCAGCCAGAGGATGGAGGGCGCTGTAATCCCTGTCAGGAGTGTGGGCATCATCCTACATGGAATGTTTTCAGAAGGATATTTAGAAGTATTTTTAGAAGGAGGTACATTCATACTTTTAAAAAATAGGGGGTCATATATACATATACATGCTGGATTATGCATGGAATATATATAGAAGTACATACAAGAAACTGGAAATAGGGAGGAAATATCGTATTTTCACTGTGTCCCTTACATGCATATTACTATTTCCAAATATAAAAACTATTTTACAATGTAAAAACTAAAAGCTCACAAAGACTTTTAGGGCAGTGAAAATACTTTGTTTGACACTATAATGGTGGATACAAGTCATTATACATTTGTCCAAAGAAATGAACTCTGATGTAAACTATGAGTGAATAACAATGATGTGTCCACGTAGTTTCAGCAATTGTAACAAACATAGCACCCTGGTGAGGGAAGGCCATGCCTGTTTGGGGGCAACAGGTATGTAGGAAATCTCTGTACCTCCCTCTCAATTTTGCTGTGAGTCTAAAACTATTCTTAAAAAATAAAGTCTTAAAAACGAGGAACGCCCTCAGTAAAAAAACTAAGTTGATAGATGATATATACCAGGGCCTCTGTACTTACTATCTTCTCCAGCTAGAACACTCTAGCCCAGACTCGTTCATGATTCATGCCTTCATATCCATCAGTTTTTACTTAAATGTTAGCTCATCAAAGAGGCCTTTCTTGAGCATTCTCTATAAGAGAGCACCCCTGTCACTAGCCCTGGCTTTATTTTCTTCATAATACATCAAACTGTATTATTGTCTATTGTGTGTATGTGTGTATGTTTCATAAACAGGAAATTTACCTGTTCTGTTCACCAACATGTGTCCAGCCTCTTGTTTATAATACCTGGGGCATAGTAAGCACTCGGGAGGTATTTGCTGAACGAACAAAGAAAACATTACTTTGCTGTAACATGGAGGGAAAAAAAGTGTCAATAGGGCCAGAGTGGAGGAAAGGAGACGAGTGGTTAGAAGACTATTGAGATAGTCCGTGTGAGAAGCAACGGTCTGGAGTATGGGGATGGAGAGGGAGAGTTCAAGATACATTTAGCAGTGAGATAAGAGAACTTGGTCATGGCAACTCTCAGGATGTGTGAACCACCGTTCATTCATTAAGCTGGAGAATGCTGGGAGAGGCCAATTCTGAAGAGGAAAGTCTCACATTTGATTTTGAAAGAGTTGATCTTGAGATACTTTTAAGAAAGGCAAAGGGAAATATTTAGAAGGCTGTTGGATTCTGAAGTGTTTACAGATGCAATGATATGATGCCTTGGATCTGCTTTAAAATACACCAGCCAAGAGAAGGAGGAGGAGGAGCAGGGAGATAGAGGAAACAAAAACGGCACAAAGTTGAGTGTTGTTGAAACTGGATACTAGGTGTTGGTGGTTCATTGACGGATTCTCTCTACTTTGATATGTGTTTAAAATTTTCCAGAAAGAAAAAATGCTTTAAAGGATATGGTTGTATATATAAGTCTGGAGCTAAGAGGAAAGGCTCGAACTGAAGATATAAACTTGGAAGACATATTTAAAATGGTCATTAAAGCCATGGACATGGACAAAATCTCCCAGGCAGAAAGGATAGAATAAGTACAAAAGGAAGCATCAGACCTCATCCTGCAAAAATCCATCATTAAGCGAATGAGCAGAGGCAAATGAGCCTGCAGCAGGACCCAGATGGATTGGCCAAAGAGAAGGAAAACGAGTGCAATGAGTACAACTTCACGGATACATTCCAATCAATGCCACTGGAGGAGGAAGCTCTTCTATTAGCTTACAGAACAAGCAGACAGGTTCGCTTTCTTTGAACACCTGAAGGAATACCAAGTGGAAGGGGGCTGGCTGATTCTTGTGGTCCCCAGGTAGGACAATATGGGTTAGTGCAGAAGTCTCAGGCAGGCAGTTTCCCTCTTGATAGGAAAAGGACTTTTCAGCAAAATGGGGTGCCCCGGGACGCCTTCATTTCTTAGGAAATATTCTTAGTGTCAGGCACTGTACTGGGCACCAGAGAGACATAGAAGAATTCCTCCAGAAAGACAGGGAGTTTGTAAACAGAGAATGAGAATGAATTGGGATGAACGAAATGGTGAATGTGAACACCGGGCCGAGGGAGTGGGCACCTTTTCCACCCATCGGGAGCTGCTAATCCGATTCTTCCTCATGTTGTCATTGTTCTCGAAAGTCTTTTCTCCTCTGCTGCAGTTTAGCCTATTTCCCTTGGTTTTTCCCTTTCAGCACCCTGGTGCATGAGACCGGAAAATGTGGGTGGAGAATGAGCAAAGTCTCAGTGCCATACTCGAATTGGCCAGCCCCTCCCCCAACACTCTGCCATGCCCTGCACAGGGCTGGGGACACGCAGAAGGCAAACCACAGGGTGGGAATCTCAGCTCCCCCTCTTACTAGCAGAGAAACCTAATCTAGCAAGTCATCTTATGTCTCTCTGTGCCTCCAGCTTCACCAGCAGTCGAATAACAGTTCCCATCAAGGAGTCTCTTAATAAATGCATGTACAGCTCCCTTTAATGGGAAAAGTAGTGCGAGCAGTGCCTGGGAAATAGCAAGCCCCGAGCCAACGCTGGCTCTTGTTATGCACTGCTCATCCCATTTCAAGGCCAGCTCCGTGCCTCTGTGACTTTGCTTATGGATTTTGTCTAAAACCCAAAGTGCCCTTCCCACAGCTGACTTGGCCCTTTGACAAGACATCCTGGCAACTGTCAAATCCCAGCTCCCCCTGCCTCAGCCTGACCCCATAGTGTGATCATGTGGCGTGAGTGTTTAGGTCGTTCTTCCCTAAACCAGAAATCCCCAAGGCCAGGGATGGGGTCTCACCCTCCCCTTGCAACTTGTACCTGATGTTGGTCAGGCACAGAGGAGACGCCTGGCAAAGGTTTCTTGGGGACATGGACACTGGGCTTGGAATCACACAGACTAGCATTTGAATTCAGGCTCTATGATAAATTTCCAAAGGCAACTTATTCTATGCTTTGGATCTCTGTTTGTGGTCTGAAAAACGCTTGCAACGTCTGCCTTACAGTGTTGCTGTGATGATTTAAATAGCCAAAGGAACATAAGATAGGGTTACTGTTACGTCTGTGTCCCCTTTGTGTTTCAGGTGCTCAGTAAAATCCTTCAACATGCGGCTGGCCCTCCCTCGCTAGCCTGCAAGCCCTCCTCTCCTCATTATCCTGTTTTCTGCTTCTTCTGCTAAGAGTCCAGCCCCTCCGCCTGGCTGTAAAGGCACTGAGACCTGGAATTTTCCTTCTGTCTCTTTTAATAAATGCAGGTGCAGCTTCCTTTAATGGGCTGTCAGTGGGCAGTAAGAATCTGGACTTCACAATTAAATGAAACAAATGCTTGGCCATCTCTGCTAACAGCTGTGAAGCTCGGGAAACCCTTATGTCCTGAGCAGTGGAGATTTTATTTAGAGTCTGTACATTAAAAGCACAGCCCACTGCTTTTGTAATATAGCATCATTCCTGTGCTCTTAGCATTATTATTTTCTCAAACTTGTGAGATCACACAGAGGAGGAGAATGGCAGAAGGTAAGAGAGGATGAAGGCTGCTCTTTAGGAAAATAATTAACCTGCACACGTTTGCTACTGCGGATGGAGGCTCTTTCCTGCTGAACCTCATTGTCCAGGCCCCTGCAATACCTGGTGGAGTCCTGCAGAATCCAGGCCTGGTGTGGGTAAAGTCCCACATGCTGTCTCAGCCATCTGTACAGCCATAGGGCCAATGTGAAGTCGGGGGAAGCCCAAACAAAACACCAAGCCAGGGTCCCAGAAGGCCACCCTGTGCTGCATGTCCATACAAATCCACCCTTGCTAAGGTTTGTCTTAATCCAGATCAGAACTCATTGTTGGAGGCCCCACTTATCCCATAAACAAAATGCAGGTTCTGGGCTCCCTTGACTGGGACATCTTTCAAATGCCCTGTAGGAGGCTGGTTACTTTTTTCTGGTCATGCTAGCTCAGGAGGAACTGGTACTAGCTGTAGTTTATGTTTTTATTTTCCAGGCTAAGAAATAGATTTTGATACAGGAGGTGGACCCTGCTTTCTGGAGAATGATCATTCGTATTAACTTATTTATTTAACCAGAGTTTACTGAGCACTTGCTATGTGCTGGCTGGGAGGAGAGGCAGTTAACCACATCAGAAAAATGAGGTTTCTGGGATGGATAACTGAGAAACAGGAGGATAAATAAATAAACAGAAGGGGACAACATACAGTGGTCCATGATGAGCCCTGCGCTGACCCAGGAAGCCAGAGCTAAGGGGGCTGAAGCCTGCAGGGGGCTCTGCAAGACTGAGAGAGGCCTGACTGCCTCCTCCTCCCACCTCCACCAGCTGGGACACTGAGTGGGCCCTGGCTCTTTTGAATCGGAGGTTCTTCATCCACACAGTGGAGGCGATAATCCCTCTCCCAAGGGGGTGGTATGAAAATGAACATAGGCAACATATCTAAGACTCCTGGCACCTAGGAGACATTCAGTAAACATTGCCTTCCTTCCCCTTTGAGCCAGCAGATCACAGAACTGGAGAAACAGTGCGCTTTGGAAGCAAAAAGAACTAGATTTAAGTTCTCCAGTTTGTGCTTACTTGCTGTGGGAGTTTGGGAAAGTCACTTACCGTCTCTGAGCCTCATCCCTTCATCTCTTAAATGGAGATAATGCCTGCTTCTCTGGACTGGTAAGGGACAATGAGTTGCTGCATGTGAAGCCCTGGCAAGCCCTGAGCAGTCACCCTGTTCAGACCCTTTGGTCCATTAGCTATCCCATCCTCAAAGGGCAGGGAGCACTTCCAGATTTGCTCACCAGCATATCTGGTGCTTTGCCCTAAAGCACCAAATGCACAGAAAGTATCGATTTATTTTTGTTATAGGAATGAATCTCTTAATTTTCCAATGAGGAGAAAAAAGAATCAGGGATGTTAAGTAATTTATCCTTTCAAGGGTAATTTTGCTCAAAGTCGAAAAGTGGGTTGGTGACCAAAAGAGGGGATCTTTCCAGTGCACCATGGAAGAAGAGACAGCAAGGGGCAGAGTGCAGCCCCAGAGACCCAGGACAGAGGTGTGACTGCACCTTATCCATGAGACCTAGGCTGGAAAAATTGCAGAGCTGAGAATATTCTCACAGTTTGGTCAGGGAAAAGCACTTCTAGGTTTGTGACTAAACAGGAGGAGAACCTGGAACGCTGTGATTCTCCAGCTCCTCTGAGCTCTCCTGCAAGATTCAAGGCAACCGGCTAAACTACAGCAGCTGAATTTTCACCTCCACATCATGTTCTGATAAATGCAAAATGGGAGCGGATCTGAACTTGTTTAGATGAACTGAAAGAATGATAAGGCAGAATCTCAGGATATTATGGCCTTTCTGAGCTTTATTACATGCGACAACTATCTCATCTCCTACATACTGGGAAAACTATGGAAATCATCCTTTTTATCACTGAGCCAGTGCCAGTAACACTTAGGAGATGCTGTCACACTTTAGGATAGAAAATCTGTCTCCAGGTAGCCGAGATGGGATGTGCCAAGACGCATGGAGACCCGGTCAGAACCACTTTGTAAAGCAGGCTCCGGGGCCTTGGCCATGGGTACTGGGAGCCCATCAACCAATCTGTGTCACTCGAGGCCTTCGGTCAGCCAATTCTTCCTGATAGACCACCTTCTGGATTTGATTCGTTTTAGATCCCAGCTCCTTTTACTAAACATGTGATCTTGAGTAAATTATATAATCCCTCTGGACTCCATTTCCTCACTTATAGAAGGGAAGAAAGACAAGAATCCACCCCATCAGGTTGTTCCGAGCACCAGATTCAATAATGCATGCAAAACATTCAGTAAAGTGCTCAGTACATGGGAGGATCTCCAGAAACGGTCGCTGAGGCTGCTGTTGTTGCCATTTTAATGTGCATCTGCCGGTGGATCAGACGGGGAAATTTAACTTGAAAACACAAATTAGATGATGTCTTAAGTTTATTACTCTGAGTTTTAAGAAAAAAAAAGTGTTGGTAGATGTACAAGAATTTGATTGAGAAACTGGATTGTGAACTACCTGCCAATTTGGATCAAGGCCTTATGGCCTTCTAGAACTGAAAGCAGCAGACAAATGGCCATGGCTGCATTGCTGGATCCTTCTGCAATCTGGTTGCTATAATCTAGGTACACTGTTAATTCCTTTTTTTAATCCCAAATCCCTTTTTTTGGCAAGCTCTTGATGCCCAGCCCTGCATCTCTATAGTGGTTTTCAAATTTTTTTTTTTTTTTTTTTTGAGGCAGAGTCTCGCTCTGTTGCCTGGACTAGAGTGAGTGCCATGGAGTCAGCCTAGCTCACAGCAACCTCAAACTCCCGGGCTTAAGCGATCCTATTGCCTCAGCCTCCCGAGTAGCTGAGACTACAGGCATGCACCACCATGCCCGGCTAATTTTTTCTATATATATATGTTTAGTTGACCAGATAATTTCTTTCTATTTTTAGTAGAGACGGGGTCTTGCTCTTGCTCAGGCTGGTCTCGAACTCCTGACCTGGAGCGATCCACCCGCCTCGGCCTCCCAGAGTGCTAGGATTACAGGCATGAGCCACTGCGCCCGGCCATGTTTTCAAATTTTAAAGGCAGGACATCCATCCCCTGTTCCATCACGTTAGATTCAGTCCCTCACTCCAGCCTGCCCTGATTCTGTAGGTATTTGATTCTACCACTCAAAAGAGTCACTATTTCTCCTTCTCATAAACCTACCTCCTTTATCTTTATCTAACACATTGATAATGTTGATAATCAGGAAAACCAAGGAGTTGCATAGAGTAAGAAAGGGGAACAGTAGGATTTGTAGAACACCAACATACCTAGCCCTTTAGCAGTAAGCAGTGGAGTTAAGTTCTTAAAATTGTGTTCTGGGGTCAGACTGCCTGGCAACACTACTCTCTGTGTGAGTTCAGACCAACTACTCCACCTCTCTGAGCCCTAATTCCTCCACATGTAAAATGGAAGGAATGATTATAAGATTAACCTCATAGGATTTGCTGGGGCCATTAATTGAGCCATTATACATGTTCCTGACATACAGTAGGGCTCAGTAAACATTAGATTTTATTCTCATCTCATATCATCTTCATGAAAAGCCTGTGTATAGATGTTATTATTCTTTCCATGTACGAATAAGGAAATTGACACTCAGGGCATTTAGGTAACTTGCTAGATAGCAAAGTACCTGGAAGCCTATCCCAGGCTACCTGTCCCCAGATCCCCATCAGTGCCGCTGCACTAGGCTGCCATCCAGCAGGGTGCTCCGTGCATATTTTCTGGTGAGTACGTGTTCCAGCCATCACAATTCAGCCTCTTCTCTCCTGGAATACTGAGGAGAAGAAGCGTCAGGCAACAGGGAGTGGGAATAATGGCCCTGTGTTAATTTCCCTAGAAGCAGAAGCACATCTGACAAGGATGAGTCGTTAGTGTGTAATTCCCATCTGAGGACCTGAGTGTGGCTTGTTTTGTCCACATTCACAGCAGGTCGCAGCAGACAGCAAAATGTATCTGGCTTTAGATAGGAATAACCTTAGCAAGATGATTTCTACAAAACACACATGCACACATATGTGCACACAAACACACATGCTCAGCTGAGATGAAAACTAAAAATAGATGTTCTCTGCAGGCTCCACTAGGCGAGATCCTACCTAGCAAAGGTTCTGTACCTCCAAGCACCTGCTCAGTGCAAACTTAAAGACAAGCATCAAACTATGATCCTGGCCTCTAGGCGTGAGGGGAGTAAAGGATGATCCTATCAAGGGTTTGGTAGAGGGCAGGGAGGGAGCCAAAGCACTGCAGAGGCCTTTACATAACTGTGGGAAATTACCAGTTCAGAATGAGATTTTTGAAGATTAAAACAAATAGTGCTTCTGTATGCAAAGCAGCCCCAGACAACATGGTGGATGGGAGCTAAATATATTCCAGCCCTGTCTAATTTCTTTCTGCTCTTCCTTATTGGAGGATTTGAGCCATCTCAGAACTGGGCTTCTGTGTGAGGAGTGAAGACTGGAAACCTCCCTTCCTACCCCAGGACCAGGTGTCTGGTCAGCCAGGGGCAGCTCTGCGGATGAGGCTTCGCAGCTTCCTGAAAGCCAAAGCAGAGGGAGAAGCCGATTGGTCCGGAGTTTGAGCTTAGACCAGGGGTTGCCAAACTCGCTGCACATGAGAATCAGCTGGGGAAGCTTTTAAACATGCGAAAGCCCCAGCCACATTTCAGGTCAAGCCAACTATAATCTGCCAGAAGAAACACAGGCACCGGGGGTTTTGAAGGTCCCCAGGTAATTCCAATATGCAGACAAGCTTGGGAACTGCTGGTTCAGGCATGTGGTTCTTACCTGGGGGAGATTTTGTCCCCCAGGAGACATTTGGCAACGTCAGGAGACAACGCTGGTTGTCACAGCTGGGGGATGGTGCTACTGACATCTAGTGGGAAGAGGCCAGGGATGCTGCAAAACATCCACATGGCAGAGAACTATCTGGCCTAGAATGTCAACAGTGAGCAGATTAGGAAACCTGACATAGACCCTTGCTACTCAGAGTGCATTCGTGGGCCAGCAGCATCAGCTGGGTAGACCTGCAGACCCTCAGGCTCCATTCCAGACCTATTGGATCAAAATCTGCATTTTTACAAGATCCCCTGGCGATTTGTATGCACATTACATTTTATTAACAGAAGCACTCATTTATTTTGTGGCTGTTTTGGATAATAGGCGGTCCCTTCAGTTTAAACTGCTAGGCTGGATTTTTCATACATGGCCACCATTTCTTTCACACCTGAAATTCTCCCCACAACTCCTCAAGTCTGTGTATAGGAATAGCCTCAGACTTTAGAATCAGATAGTTCAGCTTTGGATCCCAGTTTGGGATAGTATCATTTTAAATTTTAACCTTGCTGGGTCTCAGTTGCCCAGTCTGCAAATGGGGAAATGATGTAAAGACGAGATAAACTGTGCAAAATTAGAGACAGTGCCTGAGCAGTGTGAGTTGGAATCCGAGCTTCACCAACTCATTAGCTTTTGACCTTGAGCGATGTATTTTTCTCTTTGAACCTCAATTTCCTCATCTATGAAAAAAATGCATAATCACACCTGATCAGATTATCCAGGTGATGGATTTTAAGGTGCTAACATGGAGTAGGCACTCACGTCATTTGCTTGCTTCCTGAATACAGCAGGAGCTCCACAAATCGGATCATCTTTCATTCAAATTGCACACCAAAGCACCACAAATCCCTTCTCTGTGTCAATCTGGCAGGGCATATGTTCGCAGTCACAGACTCCCCTTCCTCCGTGCAGGGGCCAACACATAAGGAGGATGTTATCGTCTGCTGTTTTGTCTTGTCACCTCTGTTGAGACTGCATCTCAAGGGTGGGCAGTGCGATTGCCTTCCCCTGCAATCCCACTGCAATTCCATTGGCAGTTGGGCGATGTGCACAGAAAGTCCTCAGCAAATGTTTCCTGCTAGCTATCCGGGATTCAAAGCCCCACAGCTAGTAACAGGGGGAACTGGGACTCGAACCTGCTTCCTCCCATTCCAAAACCCAGGCTGGCTTCATGTCACCTTCATGAGAACCTCTCCATGGCAGCTGTTCTGGCCCCCAACCCCCTCCCCCCCCACCAGAATGCAGCAGCCAATTAACCACTGCCTGGCAGAGTTTTCTGTAGGGACGTGAGTGTTCATTTTTTCTCCTCAATTGGATTGTAAATGCCTCGAAGCAGAGGCTGTGCCTTTTTCTTGTTCTGTGTTCCTCCGGGGCCCTTGATACATGGCCGAGCACACAGCAGAAGCTCAATAAATCTCTGTTACCCAACTGATTGATTGGTGAGTCACCTGATTGATTAGGTCATGGTCAACTGAAGTAAATGCAGCATAAGCATAAGACATGCAGGTTGCCATGACATAACCTCCAACTCTGTCTTCAGAAAACTCCTGTAACTTCCTGAAGGTTTTACTACATTCAGGATAGACCTATGTACCCAGCCCTCACCAAGAACTCCCAGAAGACAAATGAGACACTGGATAAAGTGAGGGTGACAGGGAGGGGAAGGGGAAGCATCGAAGCCCCACACCCACGGGGCTTGCTGGGTTCTGCTGCCATGCAGAGAAAGCCCGACAGGGCACTTTGGAACAGCAGGCAGGCTGAGCCTGGAGAAGGGAGAAGTAAGAGGAGGAGCACCTGGGGAGAGTGGGAGCCAGAAGGCACAACTCGGAGGAGGAGACAGCCCATGAGGCAGAGCAAGGAGTAATTTCCTTGGTGGGTTTGCGACAGAATGTGTGCCCATGCAGACAGGCGGGCAAACACCTGGCTTCAGGGGCTGTAGAGAACATAATTAACACGGACAGGAGCATAGAGCCCCACCAGATGAGCCAGAGCAAGTTTCAACTGTTGTAGCCAGCTAGCACTGCTGCTGGGTCCAAGTGCCTTGGCCCGAACCCAGGAACCATGGGGCAGGATCGGGAGGAGGCTCTTTTCCAATGATAAAGCTTAGATTAGAGCCACTGGACTTGAGCACAGAGATTTTCAATTCTACTTTTTGCTACAAATAGACTGAGCACCTGCTACATGCTAATTGTGGCGAAGCAGCCATGCAAAGAAACATAAGCCAGCATTGACTTTGCCCCTGTCAAAGGAAGACACTCTAAGTGGCCAGTTTCTCATAGGAGAGAGTGAGCCAGTCCGTCTCCCCAGCCTCTGCCTCCTCCAGGCTGGGCCTGGGGCCAGAGGTTTAAAGGAGAGATCTTCAACCACTCCATGGAATAAGGATCTTCTGGGCTTTCCATGGTGCTGGATCTGCCCAAATTCCTCACCTCTCCTGGTGGGGGAGGACAGCTGTGATTTCTCCAGGGCAGAGCTGAAAATACCCAGAGCTCAGGCTGCGGGGAAAAATCAGCCAGAGAACCAAGTGAGGCACCAAAGAAGACTAAGGAGAGAAAAGAGAACAAAGGGAAAACCCAAACCAGAGCCCACAAAGCAGCGAAGGGCTCTGGGGCCTGAGAAACAGGTAAGAAATAAGAGTTGAGAGTTAGCAAAGGGCCTATTTGGAAGACTTTCTGCGAAGACAGAATTTTTTTTTCGTAGCTGGTGTTCGTGTGCCACTGACAGAAAAAAGCCATTCATGGGACCCAAGCAAGAAAAATAGCCCAGATCTGTCTCTACAAGGCCTGGAGATACCATTTCTTCAGGGGAAAAAAAAAATCTGAGATTCCCATTTCTCACCATTTTGAGAGCTGAGATTTAGATCAATCTGGATTCTTTTATTTTTCTTTTTCAGATTGTCTTGAAGGTACCACAGAGAGGGAGAGACCCTGTTCCAGAACTGTGAGGAAATGGCCTGGATCTCGGATTATCACTCTCAGGAAGGAAAAGAGGGGTCTGCATTAAAGGGATAATAGTATGCAATGGTATTTTTTAATTACTGGTGATAAAAAACAGAAGCTATAAGATGTTTGAATTTACACACACACACACACACACACACACTCACACCTGTTCCCCAAAATGAAGTCTGCTTGTGGTGAAGCTAAATAGAGTAGCAGCCCTTCTTTAATAATGTAATGAAAGGATCCCCTCTGTCACTGTTATAACCTTAAAAATAAAAATTTTCACAAAGGCCGATAGGAACAAAGTGAGTCCTTTAATTATAAGGGAGAAAGGGAATGAAATTTTGACCACTTATCACTGGGAGCACCTTTTGACCAGGTGCTCTATATAATTTAGCTCACTTAACCCTCAAAAGAGCCCAGTGAGATAGCACTATTATCTCTCACTTAACTGATAAGAAAATCTAGATTCACAGAGGTGCAATAACATTCTCAAGATCTCACAAGTAGTCAGTCAGCAATTTAATCAGGCACTTGCACCTTGACAATTTGATACCTACTACTTCTGCCCACTCCCCCACCAACCAAACTCGCCATTGCCCTAACACCAACCTGTCCTGGGGGAATAGTGCATCTCCCTTAAAGGCAGAAGGGTTGCAAATCAATCCACCAGTGACCAATTAACATCCTCCCTTTTATAACCAGCCTCTGAGTCCTGAAAGGTCTGAGAAAATGCAGTGTCTTCCCAGAGCACATTGATATTCATCCCGATTACCCTCCTCCTTCTCCATTCCAGCAGCACATAAATTACCAGCTCTGTTGTCAAATGCTGTATGTAATTGTGTTTAGCATAACATCCCAGGGGAAAAGAAAAGCCATCTGCACTGTGATGGGCTGAGACACGCCAGGGTGCACTGGAATGCAGGTTGGAGCCTGGTGTCCACACCCTCTCTCCCTGCCTACCCCCGAGCCTGGCAAGCTCAGGCCAGGCCAGGCCTCTTAGGAGTGACAAAGAGGAATAGAGGAGATGAGGTGTGATGTGGGTGAGCAATTCTAACGAAGAAACAGCGAGCCTTTTACGTGTCAAACCATGCAAACCGTGGCAAGAGAAAATATATCTGCCCACTTTTTGATGCCCAAGGGACAAGTCGTTTCTGGGCCTACATGAGTAAATCAGTAGAAAGAAACAGACAGACATTTTTTAGGTAATTACTGTGAGCTAGATCATGTAATAATGATCTCATTCACCTCCAGCTGCAGCCCTTGGGGCATGTAAAGTCAGGACTGTCATTTGACTTGCCCAGGGTGACAGTTGGTAAGTACAGAGCTGGCAATTTTGTTTCCTGGGATCCCCTTTCTGGGCCACATTCTTTATCCCAGTGCCATCCCCTGCCACGGTATTTGCCGTATATACTATTCTCTCAGAATCTCTCTCCAGCCGACGGGGCCAGTTGGAAATCAACCCACAAAGAGGTAATTCTTAGAAAATCCCCCCAAATGAATACAGGTCTCTTAAAACCCAAAAATAAATCAATCTCATATCACTGTCAATTAGAATTAAGTTTGACTGCAGATAAAATTTAAAAAAGAAAAAAACCATGACTTAGACAATCCTCTCAATTAAAAGTTTTGGTAAAGTACTCCAACACGGATGAGGAACCCAGTCCTTCTCTATCTTTCCGTTCTGTCACCCTCAGAGTGTTACTTCCATCCACAAAGTCACCGCGTGGTCCAAATGGCTGCTGGAGTGCCTGCCATCACCTCAGAATGCCAGGCAATAGGAAGGAGGGAGCAGGGAAGAACAAACTGGCTATTCCTCCTTTAAAGAGTCTTTCTAAATTTTCTTTCCAACAACTTTAGTTCATATTGTGGCCAGAAATACTCACATGCTCACACCTAGCTGCAACGGAGCCTGGAAAATGTCTACACTGAACACATTGTTACCGTGACTCATACCAGGACTCTTTTCCTAAAGGAAAAGATAAAATAGTGGGTAGCAAATCACTGTCTCTGACACAGTCACCACCACCATCATTCCCGCTCCTTGAGGACTCTCTACGCATCACATCTTTACTCGGTTGAGCCCACAATAACCCTATAAAGGGTACCATTTTCCCCATTTTATAGGTTGGGAAATGGGGGTCCACAGAGACTAAACAATTTATAGAAGGTCACAGAATTTAGAACGTGAGCCTGGAAGATACATTTATTACCAATAATATTTGTCCTGATGTCAAACTCCATAAAGTACTCACTTGACATAAATGTCTAATATGATATAGGTTAATTAAGAAGAATCTTACTTCTTAATTCAAAGGCAACTGTTTACCCAAATATCACATCACTAATCTCTCTGTCTCCAAAGCCCCAGATTCTAACTATTGCCCTACACCTTCACACTCCTATGATAATTTCATGCACTGAGCAGTGGTAGAAAAATAGAATCAGGGAACCCTCAAGTCAGCCAAGGAGGAAGCTGCCTAACATGCTTGAGCAAGAACCAACTATAGCACCCTCAGAAATTGCAACCTAGAAGGAGAAGCGTTATCCCCATGTTACTGAGGAAGTTACCAGGAAAGCTAACTCAGTGGTCACGTGTGCACAAACACACACACACACACACATACACCTAAACTCTCCTTTACTCAAACAAGTGGCAAATATCATTCTACTGAATGAACACTCAGTTTTGCCCATTTTTCCCCCTCTACTTGTAGCTAAAGATTCATTTCTCTCCTTAGCTTATTCCTCTTGTGTCCTAAAACCTCTCTAGTTATTTTGCTTAGGAGTTCTTTTTCATGACTATTTTAAGAGAAAGGCTGACCTGGTGATAACCTCACTCCCAGTCTGCACATCCTCGGGCCTAATTGGATCCCAAGTTCCCAAATGGGGTAAAAAGGTCAGTAGCCAAGAAAAATACAGCTTCCCAGCTGCTACAGAGAGAGGGGAACATTCCTATTAGACACATAAGCAAAATGTCAAGCCACGGAGAGCCTTAGCCACTAGCACGCTGGTATTAGATGACTCAGCCAGGAAGACCTGAAAGCTGCTGAGTACAGCTCCCTGAAATCCCCTGCTTTCGGATTATGTTAATACATCATGTCAATACCAACAGCAAACATACCAGAAGATGCCATTGGTAGGACCAGACCTGAAAAATCATTTCCACATTTACTGGGCACCTCTCTAGACCTACCCCCAGTTAGTATTGGACACCCAGGAGCAAGAAAGCCTGGGACCCTGTCCTCAAGTAATTCGCAGCCTCATGGGTGAGCCAGATCCATGAATTAACAACTCCAGACCACAGACCTAGAAAGCCACCTTCTGATGAGTTCAGTGCTTTCAAACCTCAGAAGAGGATCATCAACTCTTTCTCCGGGGGAATCACAGGGAACTTCCTGGAGGAGACAGCGCTGGAAGATGGGCCTTGAATCCCAATTTCATCCAGAGGTGCTGAGCTTTCCATGAAGAACCCCAGCCCTCACTCTTAAGGCTTTATGGGCTTTGTTCCAGGGCCAGAAGCAGCCCCATCTCCACATGCATTAGGAATTAGTGTTCACTTTCACTGAAGATTTCTTGGGGAGACTGAGAAAATGCTAAATCATGCTAAAGAGAAAGCACAATTTTTTAGTCCCTATGAGATATTGCTTTGCTGTGCTCAAGTTTTTCTCCAGTTCCCAGCTACCTCACCTCTCCCTTCTTCCCCCCCCCACACCTCTCCAATCTCATCAACGTCCCGAGTCATCAGCTCCCAAATGCAGTCTGAATGTTCAACTCAGCAAAATTGACAGTCCAACAAGATGATGGAATAGGAGGTTCCATCTCTCATCCCCTCACAGAAACCCCAATTTCGGCAACCATCCACAGATGAGCCAAAACTGTGGGAGCCCTAGATCTAGCTGAGAGGTTCCAGCACCTAAGCAGAGAAAACAAAATCCTGGAGTTGCTGCATTGAAGAGTGTAAGATGAGCAGCTTCATTTTGCCCACTTCACTCTCCCCCAAGGCAGCACAGCTCTGTGCTGAGATAGGCCCCCTCAGCCTGCAATTTCTCCCATGAGGGAAAGTGAGAATGACGGGAGTGGCTGGATTCTCCAGTCTTGCAGGGCACTGCCCAGGAGGCCCTCTTCTATCTTGTTTCACCCAGAACATTGAGGGGATGAGCACAGATAAATCATCTGGGGACAGCTAGGAACAGGGAAAAGGGGTGAGAGCTCACAGCAACTGGCGTGCAGTTCCTAGCAGACAGCCACGGATCCTGCTAACCAGCTCACTGACTGCACCAAGAGTCTGGCCCACAAACCCTGCAGGACAAATTGCATGCAGAATCCCCCCACCCAGCCAATGTGCACCCCTAAAACCTGATGCCTTCCCACCACGGATGGTGTTCTACACATCCCTGTGCATGGAATGCATGAGTTCCCACACACAGCACGTGGAGCTCAACAGCAGGTGGGGATTGTAGACGCCAGCTTGACTCTGCTGCTCTGGGAGATGGTGCACAACACTGAACACTTCAGGGCACAGCCCTAGGGAAAATAAGCAGGAGGCTCTCAGCACCTGGCCTGGATCAGATTCTAAGACTTCCTCTCTAAGAGGAAACAAGAGGAATGGTGTGGACATAGCCTTAGAAAAGGTCTGAGAGACCCCCAGATATCTCAAAGGTTTCTCCACTCCCATGCTCATAGCACCATTATCCATAATAGACAAGATGTGGAATCAACCTAAGTGTCCATTAACAGATGAATGGATAAAGAAACTGTGGTATACACATGGTACACACACAAAATGGAGTCCTTTTCAGCCTTTAAAAAGAAGGAAATCCTGCCATTTGTAACAATATGGATGAACCTGAAGGACATTATGCTATAATACATATAATATATGTCATATATACAGAGAAAGAGAGAGAGAGAACGAATTTTAAACTTACCTTAAAAGAAGTATAATAAGACCTTTACTTAGGACAGAAGACAAAAAATTCTAGCTAAGGAAAACTAACACTAAGTAAAAATGGGTATCTTCCCAACAGGCAGATTAAAGATATACATGTGGTGGGTTTACGAAAAGCAAACTTTCTCTAGGCTTTGAAATAAGAAAAAAATATGCATTCCATGGGTATGCTCCTTAAAGAAGAACTGTTTTTATGGTTAAAGAGAAACAGGATGCTGAAAGCCGTATCTTAGTAAAGTCTAAAATATCCCCTTTTCTCCTCCTGTTCTCCGTTAATACTGTATTGAATCCTAGATTCCAACATAACTTTTTTCTTTGTTCTAGCTCTATATCCTCCTTAAAGGATATTTTTTTTGTATCTGAAAAGCAAAAAGCACACACCAATTTAAATTGGTACTTCTCTCCCAGTTATATTTATGTGACAGAAGTGACAAGCTTCCGTTGCCCACAGGTTCACATCTAACTCACAGACTGAAGTGTCATTATGGGATCTTCCCACCATAGAATACTAGGTGGGGTTAGTGGATGTCACTACAAAAAAAATGGAAAAATTAAAGATTATTACTGCTCAATCCTTGTTAGCATGAAAACATAATTATGTATTTTATGGTTTTCAGAGGCGAGGGTCATGCCTGTTGGAACACCTATTAGCTTGCAATCTTGTTGTCACCATCAGTCAAAAGGAAAGCATCAATTTATTTGAATGGCCTTTGTCAATGTTGGTCTGAGAACATGCTGCATGAAATAATAATGATTAGCATTAAATTAGTGCTGATGATAATAGTTACCGCTCATTGAGTGCTTTCTATTCTAAGAGCAAGCACTTTGCAAATAGTATGTTATTTAATTCTCACAATAATCCTGCATATGATCCCCATTTTATTAATGAGCAGCTGAAGTTGATAGAGGTTAAGTAACTTGCCCAATTCAAGCTAGCTGCAAGACAAAATTCAAACCCATGTGTATCTCACTCCACGCAGATTGTGATATCCCCAATAGAAATTCTGCCACCATGAAGAAGAGCTATGCAATATATGACACTGGAGACCATGCCACTGATGCCATGACAATAGAACTTTGTTCTGCACAAATGACTTTGTAGGCAGCAAGAGTAGTACAATGGAGTTGTCAACATGGCCCTTCCTATAACAACTTCCCCTCTACCACCCACCCAGTTCACATGGACATAGCCAAGGCTCTTGGCTTTATTTCGTCTAAGGTGATCCAGATTCCCTGTGTGATGGTTAATTTATACATCAACTTGATTGGGTCTTGGGATGCCCAGACATCTGGTTAACCATTATTTCTGAATGTGTCGGTGAGGGTGTTTCTGGAAAAGATTAGCATTTGAATTGGTAGACTGAGTAAAGTAGATGCCCCTCCCTAGTGTGAGTAAGGCTTACCCAATCAATTAAAGACCTGAATGGAACACAGAGACAAAGGAAGGAAGAATTCTCTCTCTGTGCCTGACTGCTGGAGCTGGGATATTGGTTTTCTCCTACCCCTGGCCTGGACCTTACACCGTCAGGGCTCCTGGTCCTTGGGCCTTCAGACTCAGACTGAAGCTACACCACCAACTTTCCTGGGTCTCCAGCTTGCAAAGCGTAGATCATGGGACTTCTCAGCCTCCTTAATTAAATCTATTGGTTCTGTTTCTCTAGAGAACCCTGACTAGTACACCCTAGTTCAAGATTTTTGGCCTACGAGTGACCCAAGATGAACAAATTAGACATCTTTCTCCAAGAAATTTCAATTTGGAAATAAGAGAATTCAGTCTGGCCCAATCTATTGCAAAGAGGAGGTAAAGATTCAGGCACTATGCTGTGGGCTTACCATGGTGTCTACCATGGTGTCGGGTGGCAGATAAGGCCTGTCTTCAAAGAAAGAGACATGAGGTGGCCTCGAGGAGAGAAGCAGGTGGGCACGGTCTGGAGAGCCTGTGGGCCTCCAGCTTCCAGGTCCCGTCCACTCCCGAGGGCAGCTGTCCCTCTGTCCTGTGCCCTCTGAGACCATCTGTGTGCTTTCGACAAATCCCCCTCTTTATGCTTAAGGACGATCTTGTAGACTCCTTCTCCACGGATCTGAGAGAACCCTCACTACTCGGGGTGTTCTAGCAAAGCACATCTGGAGCTTCCTAGTGGTCTGGTTTAAGAAATACAGCATGAATCCTGGAGAGGTGTAAGGGCTGAATAATGAACACATCTCTCAGATTTCTCCCTCCCAAGAGCCAACAATCTCTGCTCTCAGTTTGAACGAAACTGAAAAACTATTTTAAAGTCAGGCTCAGGCAAGAATCGGAAGAGCCAGCATTCTATGTTCTTGGCTGAGGAATATCCATATACTGCCAGCCGTGAGGTCAGAGAACACGGGTTTGATGTGATGACTGAGGCCAGGCTGAGCCAAGTGCGATGGCACGCACCTGTAGTTCCACCCACTCCGGAGGCTGAGGCAGGAGGATCGCTTTAGCCCAGGAGTTCGAGGCTGTAGTGTGTCACCACCACGCCTGTGAATAGCCACGGTGCTCCAGCCTGGGCAACATAGCAAGAACCTGTCTCTAAGAAGTAAATAAATAAAAATAAAGATAGGCTGATAAAGCAAGAACCTTCATGTGGGGCCTTCCCACAGCATGCAGTTTAAGGCCTAAAAGTGAGATTCAGTATTAAGTGCTGTCTTGACACATGGTAAAACTGGGAGGGCCCTGACTGGCCTAACCACCAGTTTCCCTCTGCTCCATGGATAAGGGCCCCTCGCCAAGTGACCCTTCCTCCTCACCAAATGAATCAGGCATGTATCCTCCTTATCCCTGAGTAGGGGGTCTCAGTTTCCTGCCAGCCCATGGAATTTTTCTAACAAACTAACCACATCCCTTCTTGGGGACCAGGGGCCACCCTACTCCCCTGCCTCCCACAGCCCCTGGCTTTCCCTCTGTTCCCAAGTTCAACCCTGCTGTGGCCTTGTGTGGCACAATGTCTTCCCCCCGCAGGCTGTGAGTATGTGTGATGAATAAGCTGGTCTCAATCTTGTCTGTCCGGTGCTGGGTGTCAGGTGTTCGGCCACCATCACCAACCCCAGGGTTGTTCCCCAGTGGGATGAAAGGTAGCAATTCAAACACAGCAGCCTAGAGATCCACCAAGGAGGGCCTGTGCAGGTGACATGCACCATGCAGACAGGAATAAGAGGGAGTGCTGCCCCAGGCTCCTGTGGGGACATGCAAGAGCCACGGGCATGCCAGAGCCTGCTCCCAGCTTATAATGCCACTCGCGGTAGCCTTGTACAAAATGATTCATTGAGAGTGACAAGGTCCAACCATCAAATGCTTACTAGACCATTAACTTCAGCATAACCCCTGTAGAAGAAACAATAACCAACCTACACTGAGGTTCATATATTAACTTCCAATTCTTATTCATTCAAAAAAAAATTGTAAAAGATGCTCAGCCAAGTAAGAGCAGGCAAACTGCTTCTTTTCTAAGCACAGCCACACACATGCCTTTTTCATTCTTCATCATCCCAGCTCTGCTGATCCTCTTCGGTGGGTTCCTGACTCACCCTACCTGTGTTCATCTGTAAAATGGGCGTAATGACAGCATCTACTGCACGGAGTTACAGCAGTATCTGCATGGCACTTAGAGCAGCTTCAACATGTGCAAGTGCTGAGCAAGCATTAGAAAAACTTTAAGTTTAAAAAAAAAAGTGGGACTTTGATGGGTCCCGACCTTTTGAGAACATCTACTCAATGAAATCTCCACAGAGGTACAATCAATCGAGGAAGACACGAATAATTCAAATGAATCCATCAGAGAACGAGACTACATAATGATGATCGAAAGTGTTAAAATGTGCAGACCTGACAATCTTTCCAAACAGGGGAAAGGAAACATGGGGGAAGGAAAGAATAGCATGGGCTGATCCTGCCAGCTAAGTTTTTGAGAAGAAGAACTTGATCTTTGCCTTAATGATGCATAAAATTGTTAGAAAGAGGGGAATGGTGTTACATATGAAATAAATTCTAGTAATCTCTAAGTACAGGCTTATGGTCCTGGAAGATAATATAATTGGCAAAGTACATTTGGCAAAATCAAGTCAAAAAATTAAAATGTCATTAATCACAACACAGTTATCTAAAACATATATTAAACCTATGTTTATCTATCATCCTTTACAAGCCTTCTCCCCTCTGGAAAGGTGACCTTGTCTGAGAATCTGTCGCTGCCTCCTCTGGGTAAACACTGTACCAAGGCATGCTTCCATGTGGCCCTCACACTCTACAGTGTGACTTACCTGTGTCTCAGGCTTAAATCTCAATCCACAAACTCAGGTGTCCAGTGAATATAACTTTGTTTACTTTTGGTGTGACTCAGTTTCAGCTCAAGATGGCATAATTTCCAAGAGGCTTATGTAGTGCCAAAACAGCAACAGGGGTGGAATCTCAGGTCCTCAAAGTCATCTGTCCATGTAAGCTGAGATGTCTATTGTCCTGCCCTGCCATAGAACTTTGGTTCAGGTGCACTGGCCTTGGGTCACCCAGACCCTGTTTCTGTGTTCTTCAGGCTCAAGGCTTGTCTCCACTCTTTCCCTGCCATTTTAGGTACATGAGAACCCTCCTGCTGCTAAAGTCCCTGACACACTGCCATTTCTTCTCTGGGGTCCAGCCACCTCCCAAGACTGTACCCAATAGAAGGGTCCTGGGACGTTCCCTACGACCCACCAATATCAGTGTTCTCATCACTGCTCCCACTCTCTCTCTTCCCGCCGAAGCCAAAGTACTCCTTTTGTAAAAAATGGGGGAGCTTGGAGCAGGGTTATTCATTTTGTCTCCCTGATATTTGTTCTAGACCACCAACCCTTTCTGTTCCCCATAGACCTGCCCCCATGTCTTAACTACTCCACCTCCCCATACTGCACTCCTTTGATTCTCCACACTCCCACACACAAGGAATACACTACATTTTTTTTTCATGGGGTTTGGGATGTGTTCTTTCCTTTCCTAAGCTTCAAAATAAATAACACATAGGCTTTTCAACTATTTACAGAGACTAGAAGACTAAAATAAAATAAATGTGTGCATGTATGCCTGTATGGGTTTATGCACAAATATCCCTACAAATGACTTTATGCACAGATACTAACATCTGATAAAACAGGCTTTGCTCCACGGGTGAAAAGCCTTGTGTTCTATCAATCTCTTCAGAACTTCCCAAGTAGCTACCGCACTAGAACCCTTGTCTCAGCGTATCCCTCTGGCAGAACCCAAACTATGCCAATGCGATGGCTTGTTGGAGGAAAAGATGCCTGTGGGAAGTTCCCATGAGCGAAAGAAAATACCAGGCAGTCAAGAGAGAAGGCTGCTCTGAGCAGTGGAGACTTCACAGGTATTTTCTGAATTATAAATACCCCATTCTTGTGTTCAACATACATTGATACTAAAATGCTTTATGTACATGGGAATAAGTTTTCCAAAGTCAGCTAACAACGGTTTTATGTCATACTAGAGAAAGGTGATTTTCTAGTGCCAGTGGTTCTCAAAGTGTGCTTGCTGGACCATAATAACATCGGGGGAGCTTGTTTGAAATGAGGATTCTCAGGCCCACCCCAGACCTCAGGAAGTCAGGAGGTGGCAACCAGCAATGTGTGCTTTCAACAGCAAGCCAGGTGACTCCGACGCACACTCAAGTTGGAGAGCCACCGATGTATGCTATAGAAAAGTGATCAGGACCGTGAGCTGTGTGGAAGATCAGGCTGCACAGGAAGGTGGGGCCAGTGGTGGCACAGCGGAGTTTTCTGTCACTTTCTGGGTTTGCTTTTGGGCGTGTTATGTCATTTACCCTTTCTGAGATTTTTTTTTTTTTTTTTTGGCCTATAAAACAGTCGTTAACAATAGTACAGACCTCGCACAGCCTACGATGACAATGAAATGCAGTAATGCGTTTGGAAGGTCTTCATAATTGTTAAAATGCTGCAGAAATAGAAAGCAAGCAGGCAGGAAGCTTTTAAAAAGCCAGCAGCGGTAGCCGGAGAACAGCTTGATTGGAGCTCCCAGCACATTCTGAACAGCTCTGGGAGGGCCTCAACAGCAGCTGGGGCCGCCCCGCATCTCAGCAGGTCCAGCAGCCCCCCGCCCGCCAGCGCGGGAGCTCCCTCCTCCGCCCGCGCCCTCCCCGGACCGCCTCCCGCGCGGGGGCCCCTTCCGCGACGTCCCCGGCTCCCTGCGGTTACGGGTGGCCGTGATTTACAGAGGGCATGCTTTCAAGATGTCTGGCTCAGGGGTTTCTCACTGCGCTGTCTTCCAATGCGCCGGTGGAAGAGAGAAGAGCGAGGAGGAGGGAGGAGGCGAGCGCTGGAGCGAGTCCCCGCGACCTGCCTGTCTCAGCTCCGCTCGCTCAGGGCCGGCCACGCCCTTCAGACACGAAGGGCTAATTGGGTCACACACCGACGAGGGTCTACGATCTGAGGAGGGGGCTAGATTCGGAATCGGGTAAGCAGTGTGCTCGTCCCTGTCTACAGAGCATCCAAACAGTCCCAGCCCCGGGGCGGCTGTCGTCGAGGGGGGCCACAGCGCGCGAATGTCACAGCCCCCCGCCCCCTCCGCAGGTGGCGGTCACGGTTCAGCCTCCCCTCCCGAAGTCCCCACGGTCTTGGAGGCCGAGCGCTGCAGGAAAGCTGATGAGCATAAACAGAATAACACGACAGGGCCAGGATGTGTCCGGCGGTTGCCCTGGCGCTTCTATACCAGACGGAAGGCAGATTTCCCTCGCTACCCGCATCGATCACGGTGCTAAGATTTTCTGGCAAAGACGAGAGCAAACCAGAAGACCTTCCTGTTGTGGATTTTGTTTCTTCAAGTATAAAAAGCTCGGGGAAAATGATGCTCGTTTACCAAAGGGGAAAAAAATGTCTACCATTGATGTATTTCCTTCTACAAAGTCAGACTGGATAACTTCCAAATCACTCCCAATTCTGAGATTGAAGCATCACAGCAATTCTATTTGCTAGGAAATATAAAAGACTATGGACATTGCACACAGAGTTACAACTCTAAGCACAAACTGCGGGGAGCTATTTTGACTTAATACCTAAGGTTATTTTTGAGTGTTTAAACCTTTCACCTAAACGGCATGGCCTGGTCCAAGCTCCTGAAGCACGGATTGAAATGGCATTATACTTCTAGCTCCCAGGTCCCGACAAGAGAACAAGGGGAAGAAAAAGCAGATACAACTGTCACCCAAAGGGGAAAGGATGAACAATTGGCTTTCTTATGGCTCTAAACAAATTACATACATTGATTTAGAGCTCGTAACATATTACCAAGAAATGAGGGCAGGAGGGGGGTGCCTCTGGCCGCCTGGCTCCACATCACTTGGCCTGGCTCTGTGTCCAAGAAAGACCAAGAAATGGGAGAATAATCCAAAAAAGAAAAAAATAGCTCAAACCTGTGGTTTTATAAGCACAATTTCTCCCTTTTCTTCTTACTAGTGCTCTCCTAAGCCTGCAGCTGTGGTTCCTCACCTTTTTGTTTATACAGATGCCAGTTTAGCTCAGGGAACAAAATAAACCATAGCTCTCAATTAAATATGCTATGCAAACTGGAAGTTCATGTTGTTCCAGAGGTTTACCCACATTAAGCCAAGGTCTGCAGCCTTGGAATCCCATTTAGCATTTCTTTGTATTTTATTTCCACTGTAAGAGGATCAGGGATGACACATTATCTCCAACGAGACTATATATACTATGCTTCCCTAAGATCTCAAAGCAGATCACTGATGGGTATGAGAATATACAGTAACCTATGTTCTTCTTTTAGCCTTTATAAATATTCAAGAGAGTCCTCTCTTTGGGCAGCACTGTGTTTGATCCTCATATGATAGAGGCAGGAATCACCCATAAAGTGGAAGGTTTTCATTAAACAAATACCAACCAACCTCCACATCCAGAATTCAGGGTAAATATGTCCGGGGAGCATCCTGGAAAAGAAAAGGTCAAGACCTAGACTCCATTCTCTTTGGAGTTCCAATGTTTTTATTTTATTTTATTTTATTTTATTTAGACAACGTCTCACTCTGTTGCCCAGATTGGAGTGCAGGGGCATCATCATAGCTCACGGCAACCTCAAAACCCTGGGCTCAAGCAAACTCCTGGTTCAGCCTCCTGAGTAGCTGGGAATACAGGTGCATGCTACTGCGCCTGGCTAATTTTTCTATATTTTGTAGAGATGGGATCTCCCTCTTGCTCATACTGAGTTCCAATGTTTTTTATTATAAACCTATTATCATGCCCTTACCATCCATCAAAAGGCTGTGATAGCAGAGCCCATATACAGAAAACACTTCGTGCTAGTTGCTCAGTGAAACACTTGGAGCCTGATGGATGGACAAGGGAGTCCCAGCCACACAGTAGCCTATCACTCATTCAGAGCACACAACGATGGATGCTTCTCCTGCTGAATTCATCTCAAGGGTTCTTTCTTTCTCTTACTTCTGTGGTTGCCCCTTTCCCAAGCACTGCCTGCTCTCATTTGTGGATTCCCTCTCTTGACCTCTATTGTCAGACCTTTATTCTCTTAAACTTCCTTGCCTCCCCAGCACACTGAACTCCCCAAATGCATGCACACCACATCCTGCCTTTTCTTTCCCCCAGTCTTTCTACTGAGTAGGTCACCACTTCATTCCACCATCCATTTTCCTGGAAGGAGCTGGGGGTGGTTGGGGTCCTAAAGATGAAAATAGGGCTAGGTATAACAGAGTGACAGCCCAGTGACTATTTAGGAGACCACAATATCCATACTATTTAGGAGACCACAATATCCATACAAGAAATTTGGTAGCTTGGGCAAGGGTTGAGGTAGTGGAGAGGGTGAGAAGGAATCAAACCCAGAGGGCTTGGAGGATTTGCTGACAGATTGGATGTTGGCTAAGACAGAACTAGAATGATGACTCCTACATTTCTGTTTTGCATAACTAGGTGGTTGATGGTGCCATTCACTGAGATGGGGGAGACAGAGAGAAAGTGTGGAAGAGTTGTCCATCAGGAGGTCATGGTTGAACCTGTCTTGAGGTGCCTGCTGCATATCAAAGCAGAAATGCTGAATGACAGTCAGCTATATAAATGTGGAGCCAGGGACATATATCTGGGCATAATCGTTTATCACAACCTATTTTGTTCCCTCAAGCACTGGTGAAGGGGAACATTTCAATTGAGTGAAATCTACTGAGGGCCTAATATGTGTCCTCAGGTGTAATGGGCAAATTAAGATGAGAAACCAAGAAATTTTCTCAAAGTACCTAAACTAAGCAAGTGTCTCATTGAAACAGGTCATCTATTCTTGTATCTTGTCATTTATTGAACATTTCTTAGGTGCCTACCATGTGCCAGATACTATGGGATCTAAAAAATACTAGGATCAAAGAGATAACCAGAACAGAATAAATGCTAATTCAACATTAGTTATTACCATTATTCATATGCGAGGAACTAATCATCCAGTGGAGAAGGCAAAGGCATAAACATAATTATGAATATTTTTAGAAAAGCAACATTAAAGACCATACAGGGTATTATGGCTATAGCAAGGAAGGCTGTCTGTGTGCCTCTCCCGCCCATCCGCACTCTTTCTGTCCACTGTGCTCATAATTAGGCCAAGGGCACCCAGTTCTGCTGCAGCAGAGCTGACGCTGTAACTCACTTATATGACTCCCAATTGGGACTTCACGTTCTGGTGACATTGCTGCACTAGAACCAAGACCTCACATCTCAATGAAAAGTGAAGACCCAGGCAGCCCCAGGGCTATTTCAACGACCCAGATTCAGTTTAGAAGTTCAGTATTTCTTCTCCACTGGCATGCTGGTATCTGCATGATGGTGACTTAGCAATGGAGAAATCTACGCCTTAATTCTGTCTCATTAGAAGAAGTGGGGGTGGGAGGTAGAGTGAGTTTCTCAGGGCCCTCCCCCGCCCCGTACCTCTGTGTCCAAACATAGAAAACACACAAAGTGCAGACAACCATACTGGGAACTATACATGGGTGCTATGCATCAGAAACTGTTCTAAGAACTTTTCATACATTGTGTTCCTCACAACAATCATGGGAGATAAGTAAAAATATTAGCCCCGTTTAACACAAAACAGAACCCCCAACCCCCAGTGTCATGAGAGGTAGATCCAAGATGGGAATCAGGCAGTGTAACCTTAGAGCCTGAACTCCTGGCCACTGTGTCATGCTAAATGGACACTTCAGTAAGAGGCACCACATTGACTTCATGGCTTGCATCCCTCTGCACACCAGCACACACCAGCACTTACGTCCACGACGGTGGCTACCCAAGGAGGAGGATTGCCCACCATGCCTGCTGTCCCCTCCCTTCTCCCCTCCACCCTCTGCAAACACTCCCTAACAAGCTGTCCCAATTTACATGATCGCTTTGTGTTTCTCTGCACAGGCCTGATTTAAGCTGTCCAGAAACCTGCGTAAAATAATGGCGTATTCGTAGATACTGGGAACCCTTTCCATTTTGCTGCCAGTTTTAAGCTGTTAAACTGCCCACCGATCTGCTGATAAAATACAATAATGTGATTTATCTCCAAACACGAAGAAACATCTCAACAAATTGGATTTACTTTATCTTCCAAAAAATGTTGTTTGGGGTTTTCCACAATGTCCTTTTCACAGCGTTGTGCTTGTGATAAGTTGAGATGATGACTTTGTGAAACGTGAGAGCACTTCATTTGTACCCGCTTTTCCATCCAATTCCCAAAAAGATCTGTCTGCCCTGTACTCTGTCCCTGGAGCCTCTGCTGAGCTCCCAGAGGGCAACTTTATCATTCTTCCTTTCTACTCTTGTCCTAACCATGAGGCCCAGCTTCTGGAAGAGGGACTCAGGGACCACATAATTAAATAGGCCATCTCCTCCTCTTAGCCTGTATCCATCATCCTTAAGACAATAGGACCCATGTGACCCATTTTATTCCCAGTCTCCCCAACTCCATCCTCATCCCCATGCAGCTCAGAACCTCACCCACCTGCCCAAATTCTAATCCTTTCTCGAGAACCCGGGGGAGTCTCCATGTCATTGTAACCCTGCCCTTTCACTCTCATTCTCTTCCCCAGTGGTTCCCAAACCTTCTTCACTTGGCTATTCCATAGAGCTTTATTTACAGCTCTATCTCAGGCAAGGATGCTCCTCTGGCAGCTCTACTCTTTAGGGGCCTATGGTGTGATTTGTTTGCAGGGCTGTAGAAGGATTGGGGTGGATGCAGGTAGAGAGACACTGTTTTCTATGTGCTGCTTTGCCTGCCCTCAGACCGTGACTCTTCCATTCCAATCAGAGTCCCCTCCTCCAGCGCCCGCAGTCCAGTCAGTCCTGCCCTTTCTCAATCCCATTGCTGCTGCAGCCTGATGCTTCTTCTGCTGCATTTAAGGAGAGCTCTGGAGCCTGGCTCCCTGTCTCCTCCCCATCCAAAACCTGCCAGCATGCAGGACAACTTCATCACCCACATGGGTGGCCCCACCTCCTCCTCTCATACCATCCGTATGGAGAACAAGGCCCAACTCAAGATCCTAGACCTCCTCTAAGGAAAGGTTTAATTTTCTTCCCGCTTTGGGGATCCCCTCCCGTGGTCACATCTTGGATTTTCTTCCTCTAAAACTGTGTTAATTCCAATGCCTAAATTCAAAGATCATATCCTTCTTGCTGGCTTAGTCCTGTTCTCCCACTAAACATGATCTTTCAGGCCTTTCCTCCACAGTCACGTCCCCATTCCTCTAGTGACCACAACCTTGCCTGTCTTCATTTCCTACGTCCATGGCCTTGGATCACAGGGCCAATCATTTCAGTGCACTTCTCTCCCATATTTTCATTCTCACACTCCCTGTCCTTCCTTTGCATCCTTTCCTCTAATCCTTAGTCATAGTTTATTGTACCAGGTTGGGCTCCTGAACCAGTATTGACAAATTCATAATGGACAGATGCTATGACCCAGCACTCATGTAGTTCATAACAGGAAATGAGAATACAAACAAATTCTGAGAAGTCTGAAAGTACATCAGTGGCCATGAGGAGCCGCAGGGAGACAAGAACAAGCCAAACTGTGGGAAATGGAAGTTCTGACGAGACCAAAACTCTAAATAAGGTATGCATTCTTTACACTAGAAAATTCAAGTTCACCTCCAACCCTTCTGCTTCCTTATGCCTCATGTCCCATTTGGTCACTTGGTCACCAGGTCCAGTCGATGCTGCTTGTAAATCCAGCCCCTTCTCTTTCCTCTGCCACTGCTCTACCAAGGCTACTATGCTTTTGGGGAGCTTTAAGAGTCTTCCAATGGGTCTTCCAGCCATTAATCTCTCTTGCATGCCCTCGACACTGCCACTAGAGCCATTTCTTAGGAGACAAACCTGAATTTCCCCTTCATGCTTAACTACCCAGTTGTGCCCCCACCGTCTTCATGACAGTGTCCAGCCTTCTTCACGGGGAACTCATGTCGGAAATCTGAGTGCAGAAAATGCACACTGTATGGGCAACTTGATTTACACCATCTTCACCACACCACCACTGTATCAGTGCCGTAGTCATCCTCCTCTCCCTCCCCTTGATGCTCCCTCTACTCTAACACACCTAATTTCTTATTTCCCAAACACGATCCACTCCTTTGAGGCACCATAACTCAATGCTTTACCCTCTCCAATGTCTGACAAACTCAAATTCAAGTCTCTTGAACTGACTATTACTCTAAGTAGCGCTGATCCCTGCCTTCTCTGAGCTTCCACAGCACACTGTCCATATATGTATTTAGGAACATTTTACACTTTTCCTAATCCATTTCTGTGTCAAATTAAAGATGGCCACAAATTCTTTGACATACCTCCCATTGAGAGGTAGAGTCTGTGCCCTCCCTCCTTGAATCTAGATGGGCTTATGACAACATTCATCAATAGAATATGGCGAGAGCAATTTCAGGCTTTATAAAACTGGCAGTTTCCACTTTCTCTTATCTTGAAACACTCTGTCTGAGAGTCTCGAACAGCGGTATGAGAACTCTGGACTGAGCTGAGGCTGCCGTGCTGGAAAGACCACCTGTGGGTGCTCTGGCCGACACCCCAACTAAGCCCACCTTACCTTCTAGCCATCCCCAGCCAGGCACCAGCTGTGTGCATGAAGCCACTTCAACCATCCAGATCAGTCTATCCACCAGACAGTGACCACTGAGTGGCCTCTGCAGATACCACTTGGAACAGAAAAATTGCCTAGAAGAGCCCTGCCCAAATGCCTAACTCAAAATACCAAGTTATATATTAATAATGAGATGGCTGTTGTTTTAAGCTGCTAAGTTTGTAATGATTCTTACACAGTATTTATTTAATTCTAGAGTAGAATATTAATAAAATGAAATTGAATTAAAAATTGTTCTATTTCATTTATCAATAATTCTAGAGCAGAAGCTCCTAAGTGGAAACATCAAGACTGATTATCTGCATCTGCAGAGTCACCAGGGGTCCCCAACCTACGGTGAGTTGTATAATTATTTCATTATATATTACAATGTAACAATAATAGAAATAAAGTGCACAATAAAGTAATGCACTTGAATCATCCTGAAACCATCCCCAGTCCATGGAAAAATTGTCTTCCATGAAAACAGTCCCTGGTGCCAAAAAGGCTGGGGACGGCTGCTGTATACTACCTCTGAACAACTCATGTACACTGAATGCACAAATCACCAAACAACACTCTATTTAACATTCTGTGGTCTGCCATTCACACCCAAAAGGGACATGTAGCAACATGTGTCTATATATTGTACCACAAACTTAGTGGTTTAAAGCAACACAAATTTATATTACAGTTCTAGCAGTCAGAAGTCTAGCAGGTCTGCATTTCCTCTGGAAGCTCCAGAGGAGAATCTAATACCTTGCCTTTTCTAGCTTCAATAAGGCTAGCTCCATTTCTCACTTGTGGCTTCTTCGTTCCTACACCTATTTCTCTGGCCCTCCTGCGTCCTTACTACAAGGACCCTGTGGTTACAATAGGCCCACCTGGATAATTCAGGATCCTGTCCTCATTTTAAATCCTTAATCACATCTGCAAAATCCCTTTTGCCATAATGTAAAATATCACATTCACGTATTCCAGAGATGAGGAAGTGAACATTTTTGGTGGGTGTCTGTCCTGCCTACCACATCACCAAAAGCCTCAGATCCCTCAGGAGCTTCTGAGGTCACCAAAAGGGGACTGGACTATGTAGATGAGTGCAATGTCTCCTGGTCTTGTTCACACTATACATACACTTCTTAGGATTTTACAAATATTCTAGCATTCAAAATATTATTGTCTGGCTCTTATAATTTGCAGAAGTGTTTAAGTCATAAGTGATAGGTTACCCCTTATGTGAAGAGAGTGACATTATATGTAAAGTGTTTGGAATCTGAGGGTGAGCTGCCAGACCACCATCACAATTCCTACCTACCTGGCAGAGAAAGCATCATGACCATTAAGGTGGCTCTCTTTGGGTGAGGCTCACCCATTGCACTCTGGGTGTATTGATCTTCTGCTGTTTCATCAAATTGGGAGAAACCTGATTGTGTATTTTGTGGTAGTGGAGAGGTATTAAGATGCCTGCACTCTCCCCTCTGAGTTGCTGTTTATCAATTGGTAGAGGTTTGTTTCCTTAAGATGGGTGGCTTGTGCTGTGTTCTTCAGTCTCTACAGAAATGACAAATTGCACTAAGTGACAGCCTTCCTTTGTGAGTTTTCTCATAAATGTTGCTTTTTGTTGTCTATTTTTTTCAAGATAGCTTGATTTCTTAAATTAAAGTAACTTATGCACCTGAGAGATTCCATAAGTGCCATCTGGAATGGCTAGACCTGGAAGATAACTCTTTCCCCCAACTCAACCTTCCTCACCCTGTCCCATTTTTAGCTGTTTCTTCATTTATCTCAATGTTTTTGTACTTGTATTTATAATAAAGACTTAGCTGATATTCCTCAAACCCATGCCTTCCCTCCTCCACCCTGTGCCTTCCCTCCTCCATCCTTCAATTGTATAGAGTACTATAAACCATACCTGATTCTCCCGGTGAACGGTATGATCAACTGAGATGAAAGGAACACTACAGTTGGAGAAATTGACTTTTTTTTTTTTTTTGAGACAGAGTCTCGCTCTGTGCCGTGGTGTCAGCCTATGAAAACTATAAACCCACAAAGCTCAACAAACCCTAGATACAAGTAAGAAAAATGTTTTTAATAAAATTCAAAGAAGTCATTGCCAACCAGCTCACATTACAAGTTTTGTTGCAAGAAATGTTTTGGCTTTTTTTTTTGGAGACAGAGTCTTACTCTGTCACCCAGGTAGAGTGCAGTGGCATCATCCATCATAGCTCACTGCAACCTCCAACCCCTGGGCTCAAGCAATCCTCCTGCCTCAGCCTCCCGAGTAGCTGGGACTACAGGTGCACACCACCAGGGCTGGCTAATTTTTCTCTTTTTAGTAGAGATGGGGCTTGTTCTTGCTCAAGCTGTTCTGGAACTCCTAACCTCAAGCGATCCTCCAGCCTTGGCCTCCTGGAGTGCTAGGATTACAGACATGATCCACTGTGCCCATCTGAGAAATCAACTTTCAAATACTTCTACACATTTTTAGATGACTGCCGGTAAGAACATCTTAGCAATGGAACTTAAACCCAGAAGATTTGGCTTCGAGTCCTGTCTTGCATGGAAAGTTTCACCTAATCCTGTGCTCCACGGGCTTAGAGCAAGACCTAACAAACTTTTCCATAAAAGGGCTACATAATAAATATTTTAGGCTTCGCAGGTCATAGCAAATACACAACTCTGCCATTACAACCCAAAAGAAGCCATAGGCAATACATAAATGATTGGATGTGGCTATCCTGCAAATAAAACTTTATTTACAAACACAGGCTGCAGCTGGTTTGGCCCTGAGGCTGCAGTTTGCCAACCTGTGGCCTAGACTGTTACATGGAGGTGATAAAACCACACAGGACAGCGAGGAGCATGAAATGGATAAAGGTGTGACAGTCCTTTATAGACAGTGAAGCATGCCGTGGGTGAGAAGAGAGGAGGGCTGAGAGGGAGGCAAAGGTCACAGAAGACAACCTGGCCTTACTCCTTCGGCTGCTGACGCCCACTCATCACGACATACCATGTGTGAGGAAGCACTGAATGTGAGTGCGGCATCTGCGGTCTTGCTTCTGGGTGCAAATTTCGAATAGTATTTAAAGTCCTGTTTCCTACAGCTTGAATGATTTAAAATTGGTTTAATACTTTCCAGAGCCTATAGACTGGAATGTTTTCAAGACTGGATTTAACATCTTATACAACTAGCCATATAAAAAGTTTTAGGCAAGGAATTCTCATAGCGCTATTCTTTTAACAATCAACAAACAATTGTTGATGTGTCAGGCACTGTGCCAGAGGGCTGCGGGTACAGAAATGAGTGAGACATCACTGTAGCTGGAGTCCATGGTTTAGCAAGGAAAGCACACATGTATAAAGGGAACAACAGAAAACTGCAAGAATTATTTTTTAAAAAAGAGAGAGATTTAGTGGAATGCTGACATCCATGCTGCCTCATATCTTTTAAACATCTTTACAACATGTTGATAGATCTCCACATTTTGAATTCTGCCTTCTCTATGTAGAGTCAAAAAAGAAACCGTTCCCTGTTCCCCCTGCTGTTAGAACGCAGGCGTGTGGCTTTGTTTCTACCAATCGGACGTAACTCCACAAGACTTCAATTGGCAAGTGGGCTATGTCAGGAGACAAGGAAAAGGGGGCGACACCATTCCTTGGGTATTGGTGGCAGCAGAGGTGGCGGGTGTGGTTCTGGGAACTGGGGCAGAAGCTGCTTCTTTCCTGGTGTGGTTCTGGTTGCTGCTGAAAATTAAATCTGGAACCTATTTCCCCAGTCCTTCCAGCAACCCAGCAAGCCTTCTCGTTTCCTCAACTGATTCCTTCCTGCTTACACTAACTAACCTGGATTCTGTCGTCTGCCACTAACAGCCGGACTGGTACATGAAGAATGTTCAGGGTTACCTAGGATGAAATGGCAAAAGACAGTTTCCAGAGGCAGTGATGTTAAAGATGAGTCATCATAGAAGGACATTCCAGACTGAATGAATTGCACCTGCAAAGACCCGGGAGCATAGGACAGCATGCTTTGTTCAGGAAATGAATGTGGTTGAAATATTTGGAGCGTAAGAAAAGTGACTAGCAATGGTGCCAGAAATGTAGGCAGGGATCGTGAAGATTTTTCATCTCCTTGATCAGGCATTTATATACTGAATAAATGCAGAGCCATTAAATGACTTTAAGCAGGAGATTGTCAATATCATATTAGCATTTTCAGAAGATCCCTTGGCAGCAGTGTGGAGAACTGAATGCAGGGTGGGAGAGAGCCCAGGGCAGGGAGGACTATTAGGAGGCTGTTGCAGTCATCCAGGTGAGAGGTAGTAAGATCGAAGTTGAAGCAGTGGTGGCTTAAATGGGGGAGAAAAGCAGATTGATTTGTTCTGCTGAGATTTTGATTTAATCAGGAAAAAAAAGAAACATAACAGATTCACCAATATGTTGCCTCTCTCCTAAGAAAGATAATATTCCATTAAAATCATCTAAATTGCAACCTTGGATCTCTATTTCCCCAGGGCAATGCCGCACAGAGCCAGCGTGTGCAAGCCCCTGTGGATACATTTGTGGATGTTTATGTGTCTCTAGAAGTGGACTGGAGGCAGTGAGATAAAAAGCCTTATTTTATGGCTATTGCCCAGAGCATTCCTTTCAGGAGGAGAGGGGCCTTGGGGACAAGTTGGGAGGTAAATCTTATAAAGGTGACATGGTTATTCCTTTCCACAGAGTCCCGTCTTTCACTGGATTTCTGCACCCAATTTCCAGCCCCTTGTCTGGGGCAGCTCGTTAGGAAATTTCCCTACCTAAGGAAGTTGAGATTACAAACCATCTCTGTTTGCTAGCACAAAGGCTCCAGTTTCTGAACAATTTTTCTATTCAAAGTAGAGGAAGAAGGAACAGGAGGGTGCGAGAAATAGTAAGCAAGGGAAAGAGACAGACGTTCTCAGCTGGCCCTCCCTGCTGCACATTCATGCCATGCCTTTTTCCCTCCCTTTCTCTCCCTCTGCTTAAAATTGTAAAACTATATAACGTTTAAAGAAACGTGTTTGAAAAGACAGTAAGTCACCCTTGGCACAATTATCTTGCCTCTTTGTGTGTTCATTCCCATCCCTTGTCCTCCACTCGGGTTGCTAACTTTAGAGTTCTCATCTGAATATATTAATATGTCTTAGGCCCAGTTCCCCAGCAAAACAGACTCCGAGTCAGATCTCCATGTTGGAGGTTTACGGGACAGAGCTCTTGTATACAGACAGCATCCACCACTGGCTGGCTAGAGGAGAAGCTGAGCAAGAATGCAGCAACCATGAGGCCTCAGCCCACCCTGGGGCCACACAGAGTTCCCACATTAAGGTGGGCTCTCACCCTGAATCAACTAGCCGGCAAATTCAGACTGCCTCCAGGGAAAGGTGTCACCCCCGGTGAGGAGGTTCCCTTCAGCCAGGACAATGTCCAGAGAAGAACTCAGCTGTGAGTCGCAAGCAGGCAACATTCCTGGAAACTGGGGGAACAAATGCCTTGATCCTAAAGGCCATATCTAGGCCTGGAGTGCGGTGCCTCACACCTGTAATTCTAGCACTTTGGGAGGCCCAGGCAGGAGGATTGGTGGGGCCCAAGAGTTAGCGACCAGCCTGGGCAACATAATGAGCCCCCGTCTCTACAAAAAACAGAAAAATTAGCCAGGTGTAGTTGGAGTGCACTGGTAGTCCCAGTACTCGGGGTGGGGGGGGTGGTGCGCTGAGGCAGGAGGATCCCTTGAGCCCAGGAGTTTGAGATTGCAGTGAACCATCATGATGCCACTGAAATCCAGCCCCGGCAATAGAGCAAGACTCTGTCTCAAAAAATAAATAAATAAATAAATAAATATTTTTTTCAAACTTTTAGGCCATATCTAGGCATGCACGCCAGAATCCACAGCATGTGGATTTTCAGCATTGCAGTACTGAGCAACCAAGCCACATGACAAAGCAGCCATGAGATCACGTCACACAATGCTGAGTATAAACCCTCCCACTTCCATTTACCAGCTTTTTAACCTCAGGCAAGGAATACCTCTGAGTCTGAATTTCTTTAAGGTAAGGAAAATACTAATGGCTGACTTTGAGGTTTGGGGGAGGATTAAATAAGATAGCATGTGTAGGATATATAGCACATGGTAAGAATTAAGTAAATCACAATTATGATTATTAAAGTTATGTGTTAATCTTTGACCTATTGACACATTACATCCTACAATTACATTTAATGTCTGCAAATTTTATACCATAATGAATAGTTGTATTATGTTACTTAAACATCTTCTACCAATAATCACCAGTAGAGACAATGTAAAAAATGAGCGCCATTTGCCATGCAACTTTCCTGTGTGTGTTGAGTTATTTCCTTAATTCCCTTAGGTAAAAATCCCGCAAACTATATTCCTGTGTCAAGTCATTTGGACATCTTCATGGCTTCTGTGCAATCCTAATTTTCCAAGTCATTGTCTGCAAGACTATATTGAGCCTCTGCTCTCAAAGAGAAGTGCTATCAACCAAAACTCCTGACAGGATTTCAACTGCTTTTTCCAGTTCAGGCCATATGATCACTGAATATTTCACTCAAAATATAAATTTATGAAACAGAAACAAGTTGAAGTTGTGCTTTGTTTCGGGTCAAGTGTTATTGTAACTGTTACTACCCCTCCACGCACACACATGCACACACATACACACACGGTTTCAGAAGTCAAATTCAGACAATTCAGACTCTTTTGGTTTCATAATTAGTCTGGTTTCATAGTTTTCCTCATTTCACTAACAGTAATTTATGGTTCTAGTTTCCATGTTTTAAAATATACATGAATTTACATTCATAGGGGGTCGGGCAGATGGGGGGAAGGGATGGGTATATACACACCTAATGTGTGCGGTGTGCACCGTCTGGGGGATGGACACGCTTGAAGCTCTGACTTGGGTGGGGGGCAAAGGCAGTATACGTAACGTAAACATTTATACCCCCATAATATGCTAAAAGAAAAAAGAAAAAAAATGAAAATATATATGAATTTAAATAATAATAAATGGAGAAGGAAATTGTTTTAAACACATTAACACTAAAGAAACCTAAAACATAACCAAAAATGATTGTATTAATGGTGATTAATGCTGCATGGTTGGTTAACAGGGGATTTCATCTTCTTCATACTCTTCAGCATCTTACAAGTTTCCCACATACTCACGTCCTTTGTGGAGAGGGCGCAGGGGATGGGGACGAGTTTTGGTACTTGTCAGACTGACTTGGATACCAGACCTGCTCAGCCACTTGCTGGCCAGATGTCCCCTTGAACCTTACTTGCAGGCTCACAGGTTTCTGTGAGGACTAAAAGATAAGAAAGCAAATATAACCGTCCCTGGTGAGCAGTAGGCACTCAATGAACATTGGGTTCCCTCCCTCTAAAACCGGGGTGAGAAAGGCCCCTGCAGCGTCAGCCGTCTGGCCTGGAGAACATCTTCCCACTGGCGCTCCACTGGGGCCGCCTCCTTTAAGGCTGCGCCTCAGCAGGATTAAGAATAAAGAGCAATTATAGAGCAGATACTGGATAATCAGTTAATTAACATTTCAGAGATAAGGAAACAGGAAACTCAAATCCCACAGTATAAACGAACAGCAGGCAGTGTCACAGGGCTCCAGCTTATAAAAAGGCTCCACTCAGAGCCTGAGGAGGCTTCTCCCTCCCAGCCTGGCTGGTCCTCTTGTCTTGCTAAATCTTTGATCACCCTCTCCCTCCTCTTCCCTTTCTCCAGTACTGTAGGCTCCCTTTTCTCTTACCTGTATTCCTACTTCCTTAATGGTTTTCCATATTCCCCTATTTTCTCTCCCCTTGATTAACTGAGCAGTTTGGGATTTGCATTCTTTATTTTAATGTCATGAAAGTGAAGTCTTTGGTTTTGTTTTTCTTTTTCTTTTATTTTTTTATTTCAGCATATTATGGGGGTACAAATGTTTAGGTCACATATATTGCCTTTGCCCCACCCAAGTCAGAGCTCCAAGCATGTCCAGCCCCCAGACGGTGTGCACCACACCCATAGCTGTGTATATACTTATCCCCTCCTCCCCACCCACCTGCCTGACACCTGATGAGTATACCCAAAAATATTTCATTGAGATTTTTATTTTAAAAGGTACACACGCACACATATGTACATCTCCTAAAAGAAGTATTTTATTTGAGTCAGTGGAAAGTCACGGATGTGTCCCCAGTGCTTTAGTGCTGATCCTGGATATTCTGAGCCTGTCAATTTGCTCTGCGAGCCCGCTTTCCAGATATGTCAGCAAAGGAGCTAAAGGAATTTCACTCCAAAACATGATTCCTTGATATAAAGAGTATTTTCAATTAAAGGCCCTCAGAGATTAGCAGGCCTTGGAAGGGGCTTTCCCTCCATCTCCATAAAGACCAGACAGACTCACCAAGAAGGACAATTTGTCTTTCCTTCCCCTGTTATCTCAATATATTGCAGGAAAGAAGATCAAAAATGCAACCAGACCTGGCCCAACCTATTTTTAAAGTAATACCTGTCTCTCATGTTAATTTAATTTCCAAGGAGAGAATAATTTACTAGTCAATCTGTTTCCCCCATCCATTCATTCTCCCAAGTATCTATCTATTCATCCTCCCTAGCAACCATGTATTGCCCCCAACAGAATTACCTGTATTCCTCATCACCCCCTCCCCTCTAAAATGAGGGTATATAAACTTCTGGACCTCACTGGGACACTGGGCAATCACCTGTGATTCTCCCCATGCACATAGTAAATTTGTAATCTCTTTCTCTTATTAATCTGCCTTATTGTAAGTTGATCTTTCAGATAAACTTCCAGGGGTAAAGGGGAAGTTTTCCCTTCTGCACCACAACAGCAAGAAAGCCCAGGCCTCAAGTACATTCTTGGGACTCCCCAAAGAACTAACCCAGGGAACACAGAAAAAATTAGCAGCCCCCAACCCCATCCAATTGCTGGAAGATTCTGATACAACTATTGTCTCAGATTCAGAGGCTTTAGTCAGGGTAACTGACATCCTCTTAGAGCCAGCAGCCCAATGGGGCAAGGCTGGGGGCTGTGGCAATGGTAGGAGTCAAGGAATGTGGATCACAACACCCTTCTTGGTATTTGGTCCCAGCAACCAAACATGCCTTTCTCTCTGGCCTGAGCCCCCAGTGGGCAGCGAAGGGAGTGATACAGCCAGCAGTCACTTCTGTTTGCATATGGTCTGTGGTCCTCTACTCAGGTCTAAATTAAGAACATAACGGGTGGTGAAGTCCACTTGTTCTGCACTTCAATCAGCTGGGCCTACATATGGTGGCAGCGCCATTTGCGACAGGGGAGACCGCAATGGACAGAGAGTTTAGATTGCCACAGAAAGGCACATTTTAGGGAGAGCAATAACTCTTTGATCTTTAGCTTTCCCTGAAACATCCGCCCAAATTCTCGTTGGACTGAGTTTTATATTTCTTATTTACAAAGGGAGAGAGTTATGCCATCCTAGAACAATAGATGCAAGCTGTGTGTGTGTGTGTGTGTGTGTGTGTGTGTGTGTGTGTGTGTGTGTGTGAAGGCCAAGCATTCAGAATAGGCCATTAGAACCCTTGGCCTTCCCAAAGAGCTGCAGCTCCCAAGAACAGCACTGCCTTGCCAGTACCCACACCCCAGCCCCTGTGGCCTGCTGCAACCCAGACTTGCTGCACTCAGACCTAATATCCCTGATAACAATCCCCTGGGATGCAGACTGGCCCATCCCTGACCCAACCCTGGCCACACACCAGGTTTCACTACCTTCCAATGACCAGGAGGCACTGGTCTGGCTGGGCCCTCCTGCATCGACACTGACCATTAGCACTGGTCTCATCTGGACTCATGACCAAGAAAGGACCGTAAGAACAGGCACCGTCTCAGAGCTCTTCTCCAGGAGAAAGAGGTCAGTAACTGTCAGCCACCACAGCCTAGTCAAGTGACCACAGGCACTGAAGTTCCCCCAGCCTGAACACTAGAACAAAAGGGAGGAGAAGACACTGGGTGGCCAGCAGATCAGGGCTTTGGTGTATCACACCAGCCAGCAAAACAGACAGGAAGTGCCACCAACAGGGAAGACATGCCATGGACATGGACATGGAGCAGAGGGGACAGAGGACAGGGAAGGTGTCTGTAAGACTGTGTCTACCTTGAGGACTAGAGTATCAACATCTATGGCAGCAGTCAATGAAAGGCAGGGCCTGGGAGCCTTGCAAGTCAGTTAACTCTGGTGGGGTCCAAGACATATCATTTCAGTTACCTGGATTAAAAACTCCCAAAAACTTAGTGAATTAAAGCAAAAGCCTTTTTTAAATTCCATATTATTCTGGAGGATGACCGGGCTCAGCGGATTGTTCTGTTGCCCTCCTCACCTGGGGTCCCTCCTGAGGCTGCAGCCAGATGGGGACTGGGTTGGACCTTCCAAGACACCTCCTCCCGCACATCTGGCCAGAAGGCTGGGCCGTCTGCCCCTCCCCACCTGGTCTCTCATCTTTCCCTGGCAGCTGGATCCTCAGAGTGACTGTTCCAAGAGCACAAGTCCCATGTCTGACTGCGTCACACTTGTTAGGGCTTAGGTGAAATGACCAAGCCCAGAGTCACAAGAGCATAAATACCGGGAGGTGAAGTGTGTGGGGAGCCGCAAAATAAACAGTCTAGCATATTTGCACGCAGTAAGCTGTTTTTGTGCTCTGCTATTTTATCTACTTGGTTCTCCTCTATTCTCCATTAATATTTCATATAGTTTTTGTGAACTTTTCTTCTTCTCTCAACTGAGCCAAATGAAAAACAGATTTTTTTTTTCCACTTCAGTTGAAGATTTTGAAATGAAGTCAGTGCCTATTGCCCTGCTCTCCCCCCGCCCACAAACACACACGGAGGCCTGGTGGCGAGGGCGGTGCGAGGCAGATGGACAGACACCTGCGGAAAGCTGAGCCCCTGGGGAGGCAGCAAGGCCACGCATTCGACCATCCCGGCCTGAAGGTCCTCCTCCAACGCAGTCTCAGCAAAAACTCTCCAGTGTCCTGAGTTTGTGTCTCCGTTTAAGGGAAGCTGTTTCCTCACATGGTGGACATTGTTGCATCACTGGTTACAACAAAACTCTATCATGTCTCAAAAATAAAATAAAATAAAATAAAACTCTATTATGACTCAAGAACTGTCAAAATAGTAGCCAGAGCCCAATAACTGTCTGGTTCTGGTTTCACCTTAATGACATCAGACCTCCACAAAGACATTCACCTGAAAATTGAGTGAAGCCTCTCTATTATCATGGGACCAACTCCTCACTGGTACCCAGAGCATAGTGACCTGCTGCTGTCTCTGAGAAAAACTAGGAAACAAGTCAATCTCTTTGTTAATGGGAAACTTGATTGAAATGGAAATTTTATGTGCCTCTCCACTTACCTAATCACTGAACAATGCTGGAAGAGTTCTGCAGGCACTTCTGCTGCATTTTCTACCTTCCAGCTCTTTTGTGTGTAAGGAAAATTCACAGAAAGAAAAAATATATTTAAACTAAATAAGGATTGGAACAGGCTCAGCCAAACAGAAAATATGCAATCCACACAACAAAGGCTTCCAGGACCTGCATGTGGCCGCCATCTAATCAGCTCCACTTTCAAATATGTAGTTAATAGAGAATACACTTGATCGTACTGCAGGCTCTCAATTCTGAGTTACCAAACTTACTAAGATTCTCAGCACGGCCCTTTCCTGCTCCTCACTGGGATGAGGAAATAGGTGCTACCCTAACCCAAGGAGTTGGTCAGCTCCAAAGAAGAATCTCTTCCAACCAAGACTGTCTGTGCTAATTCCCTAGGCAAACAGTAGGTTGGATGTCTACAGACCGCCTCCCAGTAATTCCAACACCGTCAGCTTTTCCAACAGCCTTGGAAGAGAGCTTTGTTTCTTCCATTGAACTTGAAGGTGAAGCACCCAGCTTGCACAGAAGGGCTGTGTAGTGCAAAAACAGTGTGTATTTAACGTAGAATCACACTCACTGCAGTGAGAGGCATCCCCATGAGGAATAATCGGGAAACTGTGTGCTACCGAGGGAACAGCCAATTCCTGCTTGGGTCTGAATCTCACTCTGCGTGTGAAGCACACCGTCATTGAGTGGAGTGCTGAGCTGAACTGGCTGCTCTGTTCATGTGATTTTCTTTCTCTCTTTCTCTCCCCTCCTGGTCTCTCTCTGACAGACACACATTGCTGAATTCCTACAATTCCGTTGTAGCTGGTCTCTTTCTCTCTGGCTGTCTGACCTCTCTGTTCCAAGGTTTAGGAGGCAATATAACAACTGGTTAAGAGCACAGATCTGACTGTCTAGGTTCAAATCCACTTATTAATCTGTGATTGTAACAAGACACTTAATTTCTTTGTGCTTGATGTTCTCATTGAAAAACAGGAATAATAAGGTTCCCTCATGGGATTGTTGTGAAAGAAGCATTTAATACATTAATACTGTTTCCTAGTACACAATCAATAAATGTGACAGTGGTAATAGTAGTAGCAGCAGCGTTGCTATCACTGCAACAGCTCAGGTTTCAATGCCCAATCTCAG
>CM052446.1:6703014-6729004 GCA_028533085.1 Varecia variegata | reverse complement strand
GACACTTAATTTCTTTGTGCTTGATGTTCTCATTGAAAAACAGGAATAATAAGGTTCCCTCATGGGATTGTTGTGAAAGAAGCATTTAATACATTAATACTGTTTCCTAGTACACAATCAATAAATGTGACAGTGGTAATAGTAGTAGCAGCAGCGTTGCTATCACTGCAACAGCTCAGGTTTCAATGCCCAATCTCAGCTCAGCCAGGCTACAGTCCCAAACCCAGGGCTGTCCGTAGTCAGGAGAAATGTGACCTGTCCTCCCACTGGCCAACACCAAGTCCATCCTGCCTCACATCCCCTTCAGACCTCAGCACAGCAGGCAGCTATTTTCAGATGGTGCATCCCATGATGCGGGCCCTGTCTGGCTACCCTACAAGGGGACCCACGCTCAGCCCCCTGATGCCAGGCTTTCTGCCCAGGTCCCCAGACATCTGTCCTTACTGGGCTACAACCTTTGGCTCCCTCTTACTAGGCTGGGGGAGCCTCCTTCCAAAGTCTGCGGCCCGCTCTCCTGCTCACTTCCTCTTCTCCACTCTGCTCCTCACATCACCGACCACGCTCATCGCTGCTCAGGGCCACCCAGGATCACTCACTGTTGGCCCTGTGTGGACCCGGCTCCCAGGGGTGTTCCCAGCCCCACAAAGTGACAGTAAACAGGTAACAGTTACTGAGCAACCTGGCACTGTTCTAGGAACTTCACACAAAATAACTCATTTCCTCCTCACATCAGCCCTATGAAGTAAATACTATTGTTATTTCATTTTTCCTGAAAAAGTGACTGAAGCACAGAGATGTTAAATAGATTTCCTAAGAAAACACAGCTACTTAGTGGTGGTGCCATGATCAACCCTAGAACTGTGGCTCCAGAATCCACACTACAATATATAGGAAAACCCTCCTAAAACACTGTGTGTGTGTGTGTGTGTGTGTGTGCATGTGAGAGAGACAGAGACATAACATAAGAAAAAATACTTTGGAAATATATATATATAAAACATAAAAATATATAAAATATAAACTTTCTCTTTTATCTCAGCATATTAGATGCAAACAAAAACTACATACTGATTGAACAACCCTAGTGGGGGCATCTTGCCCAAAGGCAGGGCAAGTGAGATCACTTCCTTCAGGAGCTGGATTTTCTGTTCCTGAACATCCTTGTCCTCTGGATTCTGGTCCCTAAGGCCTACAGATAGACCTCCCAGCATGGACATCACCTCCTACTGTCATTCCCACCAGTATTTTGCCCCATCTCCACATGGAGAGGCGTTGGGGGTCTGGTGCTTGCTTTGAAGCTTGGCTAGTAGTACTCATGCCCTGTTTCTCCCTTTCTGTTGACCTTACATAGAACTCATGTGCCCATCAGCCCATCCCCTAACTCTTGACCTTAGCCTTGCCCCCATGGTCAGACACCACGCTTTAGTCCAAGGTAGGGGTATCTGTCATGTTGCTGCCCAGCGAGCACTATGGAGTTCCCCAGGATTTTGAAAGGAGGCAGATGTGCAATCTGCCATGTCTTATGAGCTCCTTGGAAGAAACCAGGTCACTGAGTACCAACCCTTCTTATTATTGAGCTCTTTAGAAGATCAAAAATTATAAATTTTTATTAAACACTGGGCCCATTTACAGAGGTTTCAGCAAGAGATATAGCTCATTCCATCTTTACTTCCTCAGTCAGCCTGGGAAGCATTTTCTATGAATACTCAAAAGGTACATTTATAGTGTACCTTAACATGTCATGTGATTAGAGCTCAGTTTAAATTCTAACTAAAATATGCAAACAGCCAAAGCATGCCTTTAGGATGAGATATAATATTGCCATCATTTTCTCAGTACTGTACCAGTGACTCCATGCTGGGTAGAATCTAATCCAAAATCGATTCTCATCATGCAGGAATCATCAACTAAACTGACATAAAAACTGTCATCAGGAAGATAAATAATTTGAAGAACAAAAAAATACATTGAATTTGTGCAGCTTCTCTGGGAAAAAGATAAAAGCATGTTTCCAGCTGACTGGATCTGCCTGAGATCACCCAGAGTTTGGATGAAGACGCCAAGTACTATCTCAGCTCAATGAACATTTATAATAACAGTAATAAAACACTGCAATTAGAGAGCTCTTCACAAAGTGTGCACAGTCACATCTAATCCCACAACAACGCTGTAACATCAGTATCGTTGTCCCCATTTTATAGCTCAGAGAACAGAGGTGAGAAGTCATGAGACTTGCCCAACATTACATAGCAAATTTGCTTATTCATTTAATTAATATTTATTGAGAAATCACCACATGCCAGGCATTGAGATACATACTGGGGAATCGGAAATGCAGAAGACATGTTCCTTGTCTGAATAGTATTAGAAGATATCAAGCTATGGGACTTCATCCTCCTGTATTTTCTCTCACTGGCCTTTTCCTTTCTCCTTTATGCAAATCGTTGGCTCGCTCTGAGGGCATAGCCTAAGGGACATATTTGGCAGGGTGGAAACAAAAGTAGCACCTATGGCTTCCTGACTCTGATGTTCCAAAAGCCTAAATGCTTAGGAAAACCTTGGACAGTACAATAAAAAACAAACAGTGTCTTGAAGAAACTTGATGGAAGAATTTATCCCAGAGTAGACCAAGACTCTCTTTGTGCTCAGAGGAAAGGAAAAGAGAACAAGAGGAAGAGAAAGATCTAGGAGAATAGGGGCCTATGTCTTCTTCCCAGCGGGACCATGATCCTAGAGGGGAGATGGCAGCGTGTTTTTCTAAGCATCCTGGACATTAGGTAGCCTCATCTATGTGGTTAGAAGAAGCTGAGAACCAAGTGATTTGATGTCTCCACAGTGACCTGTTTGAACTGAAGACCATGGTGTGTCATATGACTCTGGAAGTAGGAGTCACGTCTGAGGTTGGATGCTTCACATAGAAAGAAAGTTCAATTATAGAAAATAAAGAGATACTCTAGTTCTCACACACCTGTGCATATTGACTGAGATGCATATTGACCCAGATGATAAAAATCACTTCTATAAAGGTAGTATAGACCGACCTTGCATAATAACTAAATCCAGGCATGGTGGTGCACTTGTAGTCCCAGCTACTGGGGAGGCTGAGTCGAGAGAATCGCTTGAGCTCAGGAGTTTGAGAAGAGCTTTGGCAAGATTCCATCTGTAAAAAATAAATAATTAATATAAACTCTGGACACAATACTCAAATATTACCTGAATCCTCTGCAGAGTGAACAAAGGCTGGCAGAATCTGCAAGGGAGCTGAAATTTGGAAACAGGGCTTGGTAACAGGTGACTTGCCTGTTTTTGTGGCTTTGATCCACAGGTCAGCTGTGGTCATAACATGGCATGGAGTGGCTTCTGAAAGAAAATCTGTCATCTCTCTGACCAGAGAAAAGAGGAGCTAAGGCTGCTAAGACCACTGAAATGTGAGGGGCGTTCCAGAGAGGAGACAGCAAAGAAGGGATACCCAGTGTCAGATGCAAACTTTGCCCTCTGCCCAGTTGCTGGCTAACTTCTGACAAATAGCAGGGCAGGCTGCAAACATCTCAGCTTTAAAAAAGGGGGGACTGGAAATTGAACAGAGATTTGGACCACGCCCCAGCTATTATAACCATGCTAGATGAGGTAAAGGAAAATATGCTCACAATAAAACAACTCTTAGCAGAAGAATAGAAAACATAAAGGAGAACTCAATGGAAATGTTAGAACTGAAAAATACAATATCTGAAAATTACAAGTCCACTAGATGGGCTTAATATCCACAATGGCTATGACAGCGTCAGTGACCTTGAAGACAAGAAAATAAATAAATTATCCAATTTGAAGAACAGAGAGATTAAAGATTGACAATAAATTGAAAGAGCCTAGGGTCTGGGCACGGTGGCTCACGCCTGTAATCCTAGCACTCTGGGAGGCTGAAGCAGGTGGATTGCTCGAGGTCAGGAGTCCGAGACCAGCCTCAGCAAGAGTGAGACCCTGTCTCTACTAAAAAATAGAAAGAAATGATTTGGACAGCTAAAAATACATATAGAAAAAATTATCCAGGCATGGTGGCGCATGCCTGTAGTCCCAGCTACTCGGGAGGCTGAGGCAAAAGGATTGCTTGAGCCCAGGAGTTTGAGGTTGCTGTGAGCTGGGCTGATGCCACAGCACGCTAGCCTGGACAACAGAGCGAGACTCTCTCTCAAAATAAATAAATAAATAAATAAATATAAAAAAAAAAGAGCCTAGGAATCTATGGAACAATTTCAAACAGTCCAACATACCTCCAGAATGAGAAGAGAAGAAAAGTATATAAGAAACCATGGCAGACATCACTCCTGACTGGCAGTCCCACATTCTTTTCCTTCATCTCCATATACAGAGAGGCCTGAGATCCTGGCTTGCACTGAAGCTTGGCTAGCAGTCCTCACATATTTGGTAAAAGACAAATCTACAGATTCAAGATGCTCAGCAAACTCTAAGCAGCACAAATACAAAGAAAACTAAGAAAATTATGCTTAGGCACATCATGGTAAAACTCCTAAAAAGCAAAAATTAAAAATATTTTAAAAAATCTCAGAAGCAGCTAGAGAAAAACAACATATCAAATGCAGAGTTTAAAAAAAAAAAAAAAAAGACTCACATCACTGCAGATTTCTCAACAGAAGCTACAGAGGCCAGAAGACCACATCAACCCAGAGTCCTCTATCCAGTGAAAATACCCCTCAGAATGAAGGCAGCGGAAAGACACGTACAGATAAAGTGAAACTGAGAATCTGACACAAGCACACCTGCACGGTAAGAAATGCTAAAGAAAGTTCTTCAAACATACGAGAAACGATACCAGGGGAAATTCAGATCTTCATAGAGGAATAAAAAAAATCTAAATAGTAAATATCTAGGTAAATAGAAAAGGCTATTATCTCTCACTATTTCCATTAAATAAATATAACATTCCCTTGTTGGGCCTATCATGTAGGTAAAGGCAGCACAAGTGGCAAGTGTAGTATCAATAGTGGACATTGGTAAATGGTCACCTGTGGCTGCAAGGTTTTACACTCTGTGGTAAATTCTGCAACCTTAACTCTAAGTCCTATGAATATTTTATCAGTTAAAATTTATTCAGGAGACAGAAACCATGCTAGTTAACTGAACAGAGAAAATTTAATACAAAGAGTTGTTAATAATTAGTAAAAAGTGCTTAGCTACTTAAAGGGGTAAAAGTGGACTTTAAGAAATGGCAAACACAGGAAGCAGCTACTACTACAGGTTGAACATCCCTAATCGGAAAACCTGAAACTCTAAATGCTCCAAAATCTGACTTTTTTTGAGTGTGACCTGACACCACAAGTGGAAAATTCCATACCCGACTTCATGTGATGGGTTGCAGTCAAAACACAGTCAAAACTTTTTGTTTCATGCACAGAATTATTTAAAATACTGTATAAAATTACCTTGAGGTTATCTGTATAAGATGTATATGAAACATAAATGAATCTCATGTTTGGACTTAGGTCACATCCCCAAGATATCACATTATGCATTTGCAAATATTCCAAAATCTAAAAAAAAAAAAAAAAAGCAAAATCTGAAACACTTCTGGTCTCAAGCATTTCAGATAAGAGATATTCAACCTGTATCTCTCAGGCTGAGAGAGGTTACAAAAGGGACAAACTAAGAATGTGGAAGAGCCCTTCCCCCACCAAGGCTGAGATTAATGTCTAACTGGAGAGGCTGCGACCACCACAGGAACACACATCCTTCCAGAGGCAAAGAAGTTTGCCAGCCTATGTGAAGTAGAGCTGATCTATAGGAGCAGCCAATGGATGGCCCAGAAACTCACCAGAGGGTGCAAGCAGGCTAGAGCTGGTCCACAAGACACGACCTGCAGGGATGCTAGGGGGCCTGAGCTAGTCGGCAGGAAAAGGCCTGCTGGGTAGCAAAGAAACTCTCTTGAGAGTGAGGTCCCCTGGATCGTCTGCATGTCGGTTTGCAGGCAGCCATGCGGTTGGAGGAAAAAGAACCCAAGAACCAGGAAAAGCAGCCCATGCCTTTGCCATGGACTTGCAGCCCTCTAGTGCCCTCTATTGGCCGAGTCTAAGATTGCACCAGCTGGCAAACGAGAAACATTTGTAGGTACCAGCTCCAATATCATAAAGGCAAAAAAAGATGGATTTGGAAACTGAGAGGCAATAAATTGATAGCTGGCCCAGATGTATAGTCTAATCTCTAGCGATGCCACTAAAAAAATACAAAGATATAAAGTTTGAAATCCAGTAGATAAAATCAAATAGAATTCTTAAAAAAAAAAAATTCAAATAACCCAAAGACACCCAGAAAGGGAGAGTGAAGGAACAAGAAACAGAAGGGATAAATTAAAATGGTAGTCTTAATCCCAAAATCACTATCCTAAGTGAAAGAAGTCAGACACAAAAGAGTGCCTACTGGATGATTCCATTTATACAAAATTTCAGAAAGTGGCACCTAATGTATAAAGATAATAACCAGATCAGTGATTGTCTGGGACTAAAGATGGAGGGGGGGTGGACTACAAAGTGGCATGGGGGACCTTTGGGAATGATGGAAATGTTCTGTATGTTGATTGTAACAGTGGTTTCATGGGTAAATACATTTGTCCAAAAATGTATCATTGAATCGTACACTCTAAATGGATACAGTTTACTGTACATTAATTTTACCTCAACAGAAGTTTTTAAAGGCAATAGACAAAATGTTTCCATAGAGACAAAGGGCCTGGGGAGCTGGAAGATTGGGGGAAAAGCTGAATGGCCATCCAGCGGACCTGGTGCCCTTCCTGTGCTGTGGGGCACAGCATCTACATCCCTAATGGAACCTGGCCTCTTACGAGCCCAGTTCCATCTACAGCGATGCACAGCCTCAAAGACTCAGCTTTCCAGACCCAGCACGGTAGAGATAAAGCGGATAGTGTTTTGCTGTCCACGGTACCTGCTGTATTCGACACAGCTGCCAGTGATAGGTAGGGCCTAGATAGAGACATCTCCTGGACATGCCTGGGCTGGAGCTCAGCCTCCAGGAACTGGCTTCTGATTTGATGGACAGATAACTCCAAGAGTACAACAGCCCCCACAGAGGAGCGCTGAAATGTGAAGATACAGTCAACAAAGACAGGATGCTGAAGTCAGAAACCACGTTTAGAGTCAGGACTGCAATAAATAACCATTTACTTCCCTTTTCCCCCTTGGATGTCCTTTAAAATCAAAGCAAATAAATTTGTCCTTATGTGATTCACCAGTATGGTAAAGACCACTCCCATGCCTGCCAACTTCCGAGAGCTTAAAATTGGATGATTTGAGGATAGAACAAGAAGGATTTTCTGAGTTTAATAAAATGGAGACTGAAAATTTCTTTAGAGGAAATAAAAGGGAAAACACTTCAAAACAAAAATACTCAAAGTAATTATTATGCATTTTATTTTGCACATATAAAGTACTGAACTAATTGCTAAGTGGAAAGAAAAAGTCTTAAGAACTGACCTTTCAAAACTCAGTAGTCTCCTTACAATAATATAAATAGAAGTATGCAAACCAAAGCCACAAAAATATTTTTCTTTTAGTAGATAAAATATTCAAGATCCATGGCTGGCACACCCCTGTAATCCCAGCTACGTAGGAATGTCGCTTGACCCCAGGAGTTTGAGGCCAGCCTGGGCAACATGCATCCATGATTCAAATGAGCACAATTTCCTTTGAAGTCACCATCTTGGGAAGCAATGCATTTATTCCCAAGCCTGTTTAGAAATTCTATTTTGAAATTGAATTATCTAATCATCACTTTATATATTTTTTTATATCCACAGGGCTTCTTTATGATGCAACCTCAACACAGCTATTCTGCAGCAAACAGGGTATGAAGTATAATGTTATTGGCTGGTGCACTGGAAACTGTACAGTTTTAAATTACAAGCCCTGACTCTTATTATCTCTGTGACAGGCAGCAGGTTCTCAACTTCTCTGAACCTGTATCCTCATCTGTAAAGACAAGGATAAGAATACCCACATCATAAAGATGTTGAGAGGGCTTTTTTTTAAGTTGGTGAAATTTGTCATGCACAGATAATCAATAAATATTGAGGTCCTTTGTCTTTCCTCAGTAGTGATAAACTTCTTTTTCAGAAGACTTCATTTTCGGCAATAGACAAACGTGACTTGAAATCAAAATCACTCATTTGTGAACTCTTTATTGCACCCACTATATTCCAGGCTCCGGTCTAGGTCTCTGCAGGGCAGAATGGCTTGATGCTTTAGAGTGAGTTTCAGAATCTTCCCTGGCAGAGTGATTGAGCAAGCTACAGAACCTTGTAGGTCTCAGTTTCTTTTGCAATAAGGGAGTAATAATAGAAATGACCTCAAAATAGTCCCCTTTAGTGGCTATGTATTTATTCCAGAGTGAAAAGGTGTTATGGGTTAAATTGTGTTCCCCCAAAATTCATGTGTTGAAGCCTTAACTCCCAGTACCTCAAAATGTGACTGTATTTGGAGAAAGAGCCTTTAAAGAGATGATTAAGACAAAATGAGATTATTATGGAGGGTCCTAATCCCATACAACTGGTGTTCTTATTAGAAGAGGAGATTAGGACACATACACACACACACCCAGAAGGATGATCAAGGAAGACAACAGACAAAACAGCTACCTGCAAAGCAAGGAGAGAGGCCCCAGAGGAAACCAACTCTACCAACATCTTGACCTTGACTTCCACCTTCCAGAACTTTGAGAAAACACATTTTTGTTGTTAGAGTCACCCAGTCTGTGGTGCTCTGCTATGGTGGTCCTAGCAACCTAATACAAAAGACAATAAATATCTATTCCAGGCTTGTATGCTCCAGATAAGGCCACCCTCCCCAGCTTCTCCACTACCATTGACGGGAGGGAGAGGAAATTCCACCGTATATAATGGTCCTGGCCAGATCCCACCACCTCTCCCTCCCTCCCCCACCCCGACACTCGCATCTTCACCAAACAGCTCACTGGTTCCAGCGAGGCCAGTTCCTCCGGCCACCTGCGTGGCCGTCACAAGAGACCCGAGGCTCCTCACTCCTCACCCCCCAGATTTTCCCCTGGATCTGCTGATCCCCAATTTTACCCCAACTCCTAAAAGCCTTTTCCTCCGTGGCCTGCAAAATCACAAGGCATTATCAGCAAAATCTGTATTTCAATAAACTTTTCTGTGAAAGTTCCCTTTATTTTTCCTCTGTAATGTAACTTTGTTCTCCTTGAGAACACTGCTTCCCCTGCTTCCTCGGTGCTAGTGATTTTCTCAACCACGTGCATCATACCACTGGGCCTCGCTCTTTGTTGCAGATCCTAACCCAATTTCTCTTTCTTTTCCCTAAAAACTCCAGCCTTGAAGCCCACACCATTAGATGACACATCATTCCCTCCTAGTGAAGTTGTCAACAGACCTCGGCATCCCTGGGTTTTATCTCCCTGTTCCTTGTCACTCTCTCCAACACTACTCACCATAATTCCTAGTGATTTGGAAATTCTTGGAAGTAACCCTCTCTGGCCTCTCAGTTTCTGGCATCCTTTTCTCCAGTGATTTTGTCCTCTACTCTATCCCTGCTCTCAAGGTCATACCCCAGACTTTGTCATGCATTATCCATAATTGTACTTCCTCTCTAAGCACAGTTTCAAGCCTTACACTCTGTTCACCATCCTTATATTTCATTCATTCATTCAAGGGATCACTATGTACCAGGCACAGTTCAGCATGTTGTTGATATATGACTGATTAAAATGTGCAAAGTTCTGCACCCCTATGGAACTCACATGGCGTTGAGGGAGATGATAAACCAAATGTACAGTGTTTAGTTTGTAATAAGTGCTATAAAGAAAATTAAGCCGGAAAGAAGATTAGGAAGTATTGAAGGGGTCCACTTTTTAAAGGAGTTGTCAGGGATACACACACACTCAGAGGAAAAAGAAAGATATTTGAGCAAAGATCTGAACGCTATGGAACTGAGCCAGGTAGATATCTGGAAGAGAGTGTTCCTGAAAGAGCACAGAGCAAATGCAAAGGCCCCAGGATGGGAGCTTCTCTGGGGTGTTCAAGGAACAGCGAGCAGACCAGTGTAGCCAAAAAGGACTGATGGGGAGAGAAGTAGAAATAAGGCTAGAGACGTGGGTAGGGGATGGAGAAGCAGGTCTTGTAGGGCACCCTAATAAGTCATAGTAAGGACTTTCCCTATTGCTCAGATGCATCATCGCTGGGAGTTTTGGACAGAGGAGGGGTATGATCTTTCTAATGTGTTCTGCAGCACCTCAATTCTCAGAATCTTTTAGCCCCACCAGGACCTTCAATCCATTGTTTCTATCCCCCTTCTGTCCTTACGTTCTCACTTACCCAGCTTGGATTCAAGGATCCAGCCTGCAGTCACTCCCTTGCACATCCCCTGGACTCCTCTGCCTCTCTCACTCTGTGGTATTCACCTGGTTAAAACAATCTCTAGTTAAGTCCAACTCTGTGCCTAACCTGTGCCTACCCTGTGACTGCACTCATACAGTTAACCATGGCTGGAGACAAGCCCCCAAACATACTGACTTAAATTCACAGCTACTAATCTAAACAAAACCTTTAGTGTGCACTGGCAATCCTACTACATTCCTTTACCTCATTACCCTATAAAACCATCTCTCAGCTTCTCCCTTGAAGAAACTCCCCCATCTCCTCCTGCCCCATCAGCTTGTTTCCATTCCCTGACAAAACAGAAACAAACAAAAGAGAGCTTCTACACCATCCCATTGCCATGTCACCAACCTACCTCCATCCGTACCCATACATCTGTCTTCCCTATTGTCACTATGGAAATGTTGTCCTCACTTATCTCTCAGGACCATGCTTCTGCTTAGGTAATGGATTTTTTTTTTTTTTTTTGAAATAGAGATGGGGTCTTGCTCTTGCTCAGGCTGATCTTGAACTCCTGAGCTCAACCAATCCTCCCTCCTCAGCCTCCCAGAGTGCTAGGATTACAGGTGCAAGCCACCATGCCCGGCCTACGTAATGGATCTTACACCCTCTTACACACTTGAGGACCTCTCTCAAGCAATTGTTCTCTCGCTATCCTGAATCACCAATTTTTTCCCTTTCTACTGGGTAATTCCTATTAACATACAAACATACTCTTAATTATCCCATCTTTAAAAATGCATAGTTTTTTAAGAGTTTTACAGAGCTGAAAATATATATTTATGTTATATATCATATAATATATAAATATTAAACATGTTTGTTATTATAGATTTACTTCTAGCAAACCACATTTCTCTGTCCCCCATAGAGCTTACCTATACTTTTTATTATAGGTTGCACTGTATCCCCCCATAATTCTTATATTTAAATCTAACCCTCACTACCTCAGAATGTGACCTTATTTTGAAATATGGTCATTGCAAATATAATTAGTTAAGATGAGGTCCTACTGCAGTAGGGTGTGCCCCTAGTCAAATATGACTGGTGTCCTTAAAAAAGGGGGAAATCTGAACACAGAGGCACAAACAGGGAGAATGTTCTATGAAGGTGAAAGCAGAGTTCAGGGTGACACAGGAACACCAGAGATGGCCCAGGAACACCAGAGATGGCCAACAAACCCCCAGAAGCTGGGAGAGAGGCATGGACAGATTCTCCTTCCAGAACTTCCAGAAATAGCCAACCCTGATGACACTTTGATTGTGTAGTTGTAGCCTCCAGAACTGTGAGACAATAAATTTCTGTTGTTTAAGTCACCTAGTTTGTCATACTTTGTTACGAGAGCTCTAGCAAACTAATACAATGGCAATCTCTGATTTTCTCCTCCTGACTCTTCTCAACCCACTCCAATCAGGTTTTGCCCCTACTGCTGCACCAAAACAACTCATGTCTGGGTCTCCAAAGGCATCCACATTGTTGAATGCAGAGACTGGTGTTCAGTCCTTGTGTCAAGTGACTTACCAATAGCATTTGACACAGTTGCTCACCTGTCTTTCTTGACATACCTTCTGCACTTGCCTTCCAAGACATCATTTCCTTAGGTTTTCCTCCTACCTCACCAGTCCCACCTTCTCAATTCTTAATATTGGTTCATTATTTTTCTGTTTTTTCATTTGTTTGTTTAATATTTTTATATTTGTAATATTCATGCCAAATAATATGCAAATATAATATGCATGAAGTAATGCTTATATGCTCAGTTAAGCACCATGAGACCAAGATATAGAACGTTCTGGAACTCTAGAAGCCCTATCATAACCCACCCCAATGAAAACCTCTTCTCCTCACTCAGAGCCATCAACTCTCTTAAATTTTATGGTAACACCCTTCTTCCCTAAGAGAGACATGTTTAAATTTACCACTATGATTGTGTACTTTTAAGTTCTCCTTTTAGGTCTATCAACTTTTGCTTTATATATTTTGAGACTATTTATTAGAACCATAACAAATTTAAATTTTCATATCATCTCGATGAACTAAACCTTATATCATTTTGAGTGAGTCTCATTATCTCTAGTAACACTTTCAGCATTAAAGTCCATGTTTTTTTCTAATTATAATTTAGTCACATTAAATTTCTTTGGTCAGTATTTCTATTTTTTTACTTTCAAACTTTTTGAATCTTTGTATTTTAAATGAATCTCTTGTAAATATCATATACTAGTAGATAGAATTTTAAAATCTAGTCTGATAAACTTTATAATTTTAACTTGAACCTTTAGGACATTTACATTTAATATAATTTTATGAGCACTGACTCTTAAAATGATATTAAAGAGCACTGACTTTTTAAATCTATCACCATGTTTTGCACCATTGAATTTGTTCTCTCTCTTTTCTGCTTCCTTTTCTCTCCTTTCTTGCATCCCTTTGGATTGACCATGTTTTTTCATTCCCTCACACCCTCTATGGGTTTAGAGATTACACTCTCTATTATTTCAGTGATTATTCTAGAAATTACAGAATGTACACTTAAATTATCAAAGTCTAAAGCTAATTAAAACTTTTACATTGCTTCCAGATAATATATTCCTTTAAGACATCCCATCTGAGGGAAGCCCTGGACATCTGTCTCCTTTGCTTTCTAGACCACTTAACTTCAGCCCAAGTAAGCAGTGTCAACAAATGCCCTCAAGTTTTTGACATTTGGATAACCCACTTATCACCAGGTGAGATGGACTGTACCTGTAGTCCCAGCCTTGGGAGGCTGGAGCAGGAGAACCGCTTGAGCCCAAAAGTTTGAGGCCAACCTGGGGAACACAGTGAGACCTTATCTCTTAAAAAAGTTAAAAAAAAAGAAAAAAACACTATCTTCCCAACTTCAGGTTTTCTTCCAGAATTTAGATAATTTAAATTATCTTTTCAAGTCTTCAGCGCTCTTTAATTGATGGAGTTCTTTTTTATATTTTATCTAGTATTTTGCATTGGTTTCAGTAGAAGCGTTAGTCAGAATAACCAAGTTTACTTACTGGAAACAAGAATCTCTCTCATCTCTTAATCCTGAAGTACCTCAGGTCTGGACCTCTCCTTTTCTCTAACTGTACTCATTCCCTAGATAATCTTATCCAGGTTCATGGTTTTAAATATCATCTCTGTGATGAGTGTGTGTGTGTGTGTGTGTGTGTGTGTGTGTGTACACATATATATGTCTACATCTGGACTCCAGATACACACACATATAATATATATGTATATAAGTGTGTGTGTATGTGTGTATATATACACACACGCAAACACGTGGATATATGCTTACCCACATCTTCATCTGGATGTCTAACAGATCTCCCAAACCTAGCATAACCCCCTCCTACATTCCTTCCACCCCTTATTCTGCCTGTTGAATGCTCACTCTACCCATGCAAAAGACTGCTAGTCTCCAAATCTGCCGTGTTACTACTTACCTCCAGACCTTTGCGTACCCCCTCCTTCCTCTGGTTCACAAAACTCCTATTTGCTTTCTTCAAAGTTCAGTTGAGGGACCACTTGCTCCAGGAACCTTTCTTTGGCTGTGTATCAGCCTGGGCCAGGTGTCTCTCCTGTGTTTTCCCCACAGCGTGCTGTGCATACATCCACCACTGCATTGAGCAAAGCCACATTGAAAGCAGCTGGTTGTTTTACTCGTCTGTGGTCCTCCAATAGTTGGTAAATATCTTGAGGGAGCTAGGACCAACTTACTCATCATCGTGTTCTTACACAGCACTCAGCACATAACAGCCATTCAACATACTTATTTAAGTGAATGAATGAATGGTGTGTAAAGAACATTTAAAAAACAATTTCAAAAAAAAAAAAAAGAAGCTCTAAAAGTCTGCAACACAGCAATTTCATTTGAATAAGCTTACAGCCTCTCCAGGAGATTTCTTTGAAGGGGACAAATAATGTGGTTGCTTGCAGATGTCTGCAAGTATGTGGGGTTTTTTATACTTTCCCCCTCTTCTACTCCAAACGTCCTCAAAGGTTTAATCTGCAGTGCAGAGAAAAAATAAAACCCAAACCTAAAAGACAGCAGAGATTGTAAATAGCTCGTGTATATCTGGGCAGGGGGAAAGGTATTATTTGTGAGTTTCACTCTTCATCCTATCATTTTCCAAAGACAGACAATTGGATTGCCAAATAGAATAATCACCGTCCTTCCTCTGGCCCTTCAGATACTGAGAGGGGGGTAATATATAGGCCTCGAGAGCTTATCTCCCTGTCATCCCTTCCATCAACTTTAGCACTGCCTCTGCCCCCCTTCAAATGGAAGCTTCAATAGACATCATAGATCATAAGACTTCTAACAAGTGCTCCAACACAAGCAATTGTGAAAAACATTGATAAGTGGCTTTCTTTATAGGGAAAAATGCATCATTTAATACATGATGTTTATCCTAATTAAATGGAAGTTCCTGCACACACAGTGTGTGTAAGTCACATACTTACTCTGTATGTGACTTACAGAGAAAAGGGGAGAGGAGAGTGAGGAGAGTTGGGATTGCTCATTTGAAGGGATGTTGGATCCAGGCGGAAGGTAAGCAAACCATTTCAATGTGCAGGAGCCACTGTGAACAAGCTCTTCAGTGCTCTCCTCTGCTCTGTTTCCAAATCTCTTCCTAGGTCGAGGGTCCACATCCACTGGCTCTATACAGTCACTGCTTCCTGGGAAAAGATCACATAAAAAAGAAAAAGTAAGATCGTCAAAAGCAAATTCATTTCTTGTCAACAGAGGCTCTCAGATTAGCTGAGGTTCCCTGTCCAACATCTTTTATGGACGCCTCAGAAGATTTGCAAATGTGAGTCTATCAAATTACTGTGAGGATGAGTTGAAATACATTCACCCTGGAAAAGCCAATTTTCAGTGACTGTGTCAGTCAGAATAAGCTGCAGGAATTACCCCCAAGCTCAGTGCTTAACACAACAAATGTTTATTTCTCAGTCGCCCCACATGTCTAATGCAAGTCGGGGGGAGGGGTATGGTATTTGGGTCACCCCAGGACGCAGGCTGATAGAGAATCCCTCTCCATGTGTGTTTCACAACCCCCACAGCAGGAAAAAGGAAATAAGGCTTGGGCTTCTGAGGAAGTGACACACAACACTCCTAGTCACATCTCATTGGCCAAAGCAGGTCACACGGCCACACCTAACCTCAAAGGTGTGAAGAAACATTATCTTACCATGTACCCAGAGGGGAACGGGGATATTTGTGAACAGCATTATTTCCAGTCACGGTGACCCTTCCCACACTTTCACGTGCCCAGCCCTAAGCCCTTTCCGTGGATCCCATCCATAGCAGGCCCCCTCAAAGCTGAAAATGACGGGTGAGCCCACCTTGGGAGGGAAATCATGACTTGGCTACCGTCATGACTAGTAGTCATGACTAGTCAAGAAGACTAACTGAATAAGCTCTTAACAAACATTTTTTGCTCCGTTTTCAGATTACTGGGACTCATCCCAGAGAGGTATGGATCTCAGCTACCCGGACGCCATCACGTTGACCTCTCAGCCTGCTGCCACATTCTGTGGTGTCCCTACTCAGTGGAGCAACAGCACAAGATGAAAAACTGTTCCAAGCTACTCTAGTGTAGAGGACATTTTGTTTCTGAACCCAACACCTGAACTTGATCTACTATTTTTGTATCCATTATTTTGTTTTATAAATATATATACATATATATATATAATATCTACTATACAGATCCATCACATTTTACAGATGCTGAGGACACCATTGTGAACAAGATCTTCTCTCAGGGCTTTTTTTTTTTTTTTTTAGAGACAAAGTCTCTGTCACCCAGGCTAGAATGTAGCGGCACTATCACAGCTCACAGCAACCTCGAATTCCTGGCCTCAAGCAGCCTCCCAAAATGCTGGCATTACAGGCATTGCTTCGGATTTTAAATAGCACTTCTTCACTCTGTTATAGGATTTGACTTTTATTTCTTTGGAAGTTATTTTCAAGTGCTTTATACGGGAATTCAAAATTACTGTCACGCCTATATCCACACTAAGCCAAACGGCCTACTCTGTATACAGACATGCTTTCTATCATGTGATATGCCCACCCCCACCCACATGATCCCACCACGGCTGATTGGACCAAGAGGGAGAACTTGGTTCAAGAGCCACAAACTCATTGGCTAACAAATAACAAATGTTATGGCATTGCCACAAGCTAGACCAATCAGATTGTCTAAAAAAATTAAAAAAAAAAAAACAGAATGAGCCAGTTCAAAGAGAAAGCTGGAACTGAAAGACAGATGTAAAAAGAATCTCACAATAAGTGTGACCACACAACTTATAATCCAAACTGAGACACTTTGGGGAGTGAAAGAAGACACTAAAAGTTATTAAAATCATACAACTATAATTACTGCAAATTTTCAAATTGTTACCAAAAATAAAATAGTTATAGATTTATATCACACCACAAACTACAAAACCACCTTAGCAAGAACATTCAAAATGTCCTCTGTAGGCTCTATGCCAGGACTGCTCAGCCTCTATTTTCTGTATTTAGTCCACATACCTCACTTATAATTTTCTAAATTTCTGAATGGCCTTTGATAAGTTTGTGCATGTCACAGGCTGAGGCCACAGCACAACTGGCTGGTGGACCAAGTGGCCAGCAGAGGCAGCACTGGAATTCTTCTCCCACAGCCAGCCAGGCCTGAGGGTTTGCTATAGCCACCCCTAGCTAAAGTGCATACAGTCATGTGTCACTTAATAGTAAAGATACATTAGGAATGCGTCACTGGGTGATTTAGTCATTGTGCAAACATCTAGAGTGCACTTATACAAACCTAGATGGTATAGCCTACTACACACCTAGGCTATATGGTGTGGGCTATTGCTCCCAGGCTACAAACTTGTACAGCATGTTACTGCAGTGAATAACATAGGCATTTGTAACACAAGGGTAAGTATTTGTGTATCTAAACATATCTAAACATAGAAAGGTACAGTAAAAATACAATATTGTAGGCCGGGCGCGGTGGCTCACGCCTATAATCCTAGCACTCTGCGAGGCCGAGGTGGGTGGATCATTTGAGCTCAGGAGTTCGAGACCAGCCTGAGCAAGAGCAAGACCCTGTCTCTACTAAAAATAGAAAGAAATTATATGGACAACTAAAAATATATACAGAAAAAATTAGCCAGGCATGGTGGCGCATGCCTGTAGTCCCAGCTACTCGGGAGGCTGAGGCAGGAGGATTGCTTGAGCCCAGGAGTTTGAGGTTGCTGTGAGCTAGGCTGATGCCACGGCACTCTAGCCTGGGCAACAGAGTGAGATTCTGTCTAAAAAAAAAAAAAAAATACAATATTGTAATCTTATGGGACCATCGTTGACCTAAACGTCATTATGCAGCTCATGACTATATTTTATAAGTGAACACCCTAAATACTACCCTTGAGAAAAGGGTGTTAGTTATATTGTATCAACATATTGATACAATATATTAATATCAAGAAGGGGTCTGAAAAAAAGAAACAGATTATCATGGCCTTCTTTAATATTTAATCCTGGATTAAAATGATACCCAGTTCACGTCACTTACATCTCACATTTTACTAAACAAATCCATGGTAAAAGCTGTAAGTACAAAACTTTGGTGAGCCATCCTGGCTCATTTTAATGCTACTCTTAATAATAAAATGTCATTAAAAATGAAAAATACAGGAGAAAAGCTAATGAAGGGATGCCAGAACAAGCTATGTAAAATAAACCTGACCATGCAAAGTGAACCAATGGGTACCTTCGTATAATGGCTGAGTACAAATCAAAGGTATGCATCACAGAGCAGATGCCCACAGAGAGGCAGAGATATAAGAATACATGAGACTGTGGGAACACTGAGAGGGTGGAGAGAGCAACTGGCTCTAAGAGTCGTTCTTTGCTAGATTCTACTTTCATTTCATATATATCTTTATAATTCACCTCCATTTTCCTGTGATGTCATGAATAGATCTTGGTTTAATAACAAAATAGCCCAGTTACAGTGGTATATTATATGAAGTAATTAGAATTCTTTTGGTTGCAAGCAACAGAAAATTCAACTTAAACTGGCCTACATCAAAAGGGAATGTATTGGGTCACATGATTACACGACCTAACTACAAACAGGTCTGGATCTGGACCTCAGATGACATCACCAGGATTGATTTCTTGGCTCTGCTTCCTTTGAATGAGCTTCATACTCAGGCTCTGACCATTCCTCCCAACAGTCCAGGCTCTCTCCTCATGGGTATACCAGCTCTAAACCTCACACCACCTGCCCAGTGGAGAGTCCGTGTACCAGCACCTCCCAAAAAGTCCCAAGATTCACTCTGATTGGATCAGCTTAAAGCACATCCTCACCTCTGAACTAACCATGATGTCCAAAGAAATGGCATAAACTGATTGAGTTAAACCACACAGCACCATCCTCTGATGCCCAGGGTGGGTTAAATCCTATCCTAAACCTCATAAGACAGATCCTGGCTAGTTGTGCACAAAATTTTTCTTTTCCTCATGGGCACAGTCCTGTGACCAAATAACTGAGTTCCAGTAAAAGGGTCTAGAATATACCACAGTGGCATAAAAATCATTTGAGGATGAAGGCATTTGAGAATCAACAGATATAAGAAATTTTTTTTCTGAACTCCTTTTTGTTTGTTTGTTTGTTTTAGATACAGGGTCTTACTATGTTGCCCAGGCCGGTGTCAAACTCCTGGGCTCAAGCGATCCTCCTGCCTTGACCTCCTAAAGTGCTGGGATTACAGGCATGAGCCTGGCCTGAACTCCTCTTATCTGTCTAAAAGCTGAGCCTCCCCCAAAAATTCAACTGTCATAAACCTCTTCCCAGGGCAGAGAAGATTAATTCCAATCACCAGAGAGAAGTCTGCATCAGCATAAGAAATCACTTAAGCAGGCATTGTCACAAAACCATCCTATCTACCATCTATTCTCCTAAGAGCCTATTTATCTTTCCTGAAAGTCATCTGTTTTCCAGTAAGTGCCTTTCTCCGCCTTGTTCCCCTATTAAGATGGTATATAAACCCCAAATTCTAGCTGCCTCCTTGAGTCACATTTTTCTATGAACTCTTATGTACATACATGAATAAAAATCTGTCTTTTCTCTTGGTAATCTGTCTTTTGCCAAGTTAATTTGCAGGCCCCCAATTACTAAACCTAAGAGAGTAGAGGAAAAGTTTCTCCTCCCCAGCACAGTCAATTGAATAAGAACAGAAGTGAGGTTCGCTCCCTCCAAAGTTGGCCCATAAAACCTCCCACACATTCCTCTAAGTTGTTCCACACAATGCTTAAAAGTTTTCCAAAAACTGAGCTAAATATCATTTTAAAAATTAAATTTAAATAAATTAAAATTAAATAAAAATTCACTTCCTCAGTTGCGCTAGCCATAGATCAAGTGCTCAAAAGCCACATGTGCTTCGTCCTACTCTGTTGGACTGCACAGTTCTCTACAAATTCACTAGATTTTCTCCCTCTAAATCCTTCACTTTGCTTTGACTATGATGTTGAAAAATTTGGTGTCCTGAATTTCTTGTTTAATTGTTTCAATTCTTCTAGTATTTCTCAAGCATGCAGAATTGGCCCCAGGTGTATGGCACTAAATTTTGGTCATTTCCCTAAATATTCAGATGGGAGAATGGACTAAGACTTAGAATAAGTTCTAAATCCTACAGTTCTCTTTGTGTTCATTAATATCTGCCCAAAATCTATGATAATTGTTGTCTCTTGATGTACAGTCAAATAAAGGAGAAAAACGATGATGATTAAGGACATGCCACATAATGTGGTAAAAGGGTGCACACACTAGAAGCTAGAAGAATTGAGTCTCAGTGGCTCCTATCCTGTCAGTTTGCTAACTCTTGGCTCCAAACCCACTCTTCATTGCCCTGCCTGGGTTGCCAGCATGATGTTAAGCTTTAGCATCTATAGAGAGCCCTGGAGGGACACTGGCGGGAGAACAGGCGTTTCCTCCTGGTTCCTGGATTGGTGTGTGTGGAATACCAAATGAAGCTCTCCCCTAGCAAATTTAAGTGGAATCCCAGTGAATTCCATGGGTGCTCCAGCTGTCTCCCTTGCAGCAATTTTAGTAACAACCTGCATGGGCAGGGAGTTTTGGAGATGATCCAGCAGGCATCCCAGAGACTTCAGCTGTAATCTTCCCCAACAGGTGGATTCCTATGAGTTCCATGGATATGCCAACTGCCTTTCTGGTGTTAGTTCACCAGCACCCCATTAAAGGCAGCTTCCTTGCAAATTTCACCAGCACCCTAGAGGCAGTTTCCTGCCATCTAAGCCTGCTCAGACACCTGGTGTGTTTCTCTGCCATTCAATGAGTTGTAACCACACCTTCTCCAATGAGGTCTCAATCGCAGCCTTGGGGAGGGCTCCCCCTTCCAAGTTTATCTTCTTATTGGGTACTCTCTCAGAGCCCTGGCATGTATTTTAACAGTTGCTTTTCTATCTCCTCTTAGTAAAGTTCCTATAAATATTAATTCTTTATATGAAACTTCCTTGTTCAGATTTTTATGTCATTTCTCTCTCCTGAGTAGACCCTAACTGATACACCACCTTTACAATCCCTTGCGCAGGTGATATTGGGTGAGCCATGTCACTTCTCCAGACTTTGCGAGTCTTTTCTGTAAAAAGAATGTCTGATTAGCTCAAAGATAGGTAGGTAGAGCTAAAATCCTTGAGGATCTCTGAAATCAGACTTACAAAATGGCTTTCTGCCAGTTGATACCTATTAAGAAGCCACTTTAGCGTTTTTTCATGCAATTATTAAAACTGACTTCTCAGTTTGAGAGAGAAAATATAAAAACAATCACAAATAAGGTTTAATGATAACCAGTGAGAGTTGAGAAATGTGTTACTGAAGTAAATGTCAAATGAAACTAATATCATCCCACTCACTATCCCATTGGCAGACTTTTTTCCTATTTAACTTTGTTAAATGACATTTTCCTCCAGCATGGGTCTCCAGGGACCATGAGTAGAGAGTGTGTGAGGAAATCCATGCAAGACTATCACTGATCTGAGTCTTCTTGTGCTACTGGGCACTGGACAAGGCAGGTATCTTCAATTATTTACACTCCCTTTCCTGCAAGATGAATCTTATTCAGGCTGTTCACCTGCCAATCTCCAAGCCCAGTGCTATGCAAACCTTTTGTGAAGGCAGCATGGCATTCTCTGGGCTGCTGTGGCCTGCCTGGGGCTTGGGCGTCAGGCTTGGGTGACTCTGCCCTACGGGAATTTCAAACAGAAATTTTACTGCGAAGAAAGCACCACAAAGCTTTCCACAAGAGGATTAGTTAGAAGCAGAAATCATGCTGCTATCAAGCAGAAATCACCAGCTCTGATCCTTTCTGTACAGATGGGACAAAAGAAAACGTAGAAGGAGATGATAAGCAAGAGGGAAGTGTTCTCTAGAACACTAGCACCACTAGATCTGGTTTGGGTCCTTAAGGGGAAACAGTAGATAAAAGAATCTGTATTACCAAGCTAAGTAGAGAAATAAAGAGAAAGATTCAAATCAGAAAACAGGCGGGCAACAAGATATCAGGCCAAATACAAACTGATTTTAAAGAATACAAATTAAAGTGAAAAAATTACTAGTTATGTACAGGGAATGGAAAAATTTTCTTACATTTTAAAAACGAGAAGACTGTTTCTCGCAAAGTATAAAGTCTGTTATATCAAAGGTGTTTTTATATATGGTCTGCAATTTCTGATTTTAATGCATGGGGTTTTAGGACCCTGATTATTGCAGTGACGGAGAGGAAAAAAAACTTTTTCCTCTATCACTTCCTGGGGCCCTGCATGTTGAACTGACAAAAGATAGATTAACAGGAGGAAATTGTTATTTCATATATATGGTGGGGGGGGACCTCACAGAAATAAAATGAAAATCCCAAGGAGGTGGTCAGACTCAGAGGTGTATATACCATTTTAACAAAGAGTAATAAATCTGTGGAGAAATGACAAAACAAAGGAAAAGGGTTTTGAGCTTCTAGGAGCAATAAATTGTGGAAAGGTAAACATCTGGGAAACTAATGGAAGATAAGGGTTATTTAGTAAGGTTTGTTTGTGCAGGCCCATCTTGGTGCTGACTTTCTATCTTCTTCACGGCCGTAAAACTCTCCTGGTTGAGGGGATTTACGGCAGTCCTCATTTCTCAGAAGTTTCTGCCCTTAGTCAGATAAGGGGAGCTCTTAGAAAGTTTTTTCTGCCTCTGTTGATTCTCAGTGGCTTCCAATTCAAAATAATCTATATGGCCAAGTGGTACATTTTGGGGTGGCACATTCTGATCCCCTTCAATAATAATAATGATGATTAACACCACCGTGAATGCATCTAAAGATACGCAGACTCTTTAACAAGCACTATCATCATGAGTGTAACTGCTCTCTCATTCTGAAGTAAACTTTACCTGAATGTTAAAATATTATATTATATTAAAATAATATATTATATAAAAAATATTATGTTATAAATATTAATTCCTAATCCTAAAAACAAAGATCAATCCAGCAATTAGCCACAACAGGAAACTAACATGAAAAATGAAAAGTTATTCCCAAATTACCATGACCAAAATATGCAAACATGATGCTTCAATCTATAATAATTCAATAGCATTGTCATATTCATTTTCATATTCATTCAACAAACATGTGTTCAGCACTACTAAGCATCAGGTATTTTTCTAGGCTCAGAAAATAGGATAGACAAGATACCGGCTGTCACAAGCTCACACTAACCATTTCATGGGCTCTTAGTTCTACCTTTTTGGGACAAGTCGTGCAGCATTATGAGCTGCACTATATGGCTAAAAAACTGCAAGCCAAAGTGAAGAGAACTTGTTAGTGCAGTTTGTTGAAGAAAGGGGATGCAATGACCATGAGCCTTGAAATCACATATTCAAATATTTGAAATCCTAATTCACATCCTACCTTCATCTCTTATTAACTGTGTGATCTTTGGAAAATAACCACATTTTTCTCAGTCTCAGTTTCCTGTTCTGTAAAATGGAGATGGCAGCTCTTCTATAATGGTGAAAACTAAATTAAATTATGGACATTTTGTGAAGTGCTTTACACTTCAAAGGGTTTTCTAAGAAATGGAATGTAATGGAATAGAATTGGCTTGGACTGAATTAGATAGTCAGGAGTATTATAAAACTAACAGGGAGGAGATAATGAATTATCTCATGTATTGTCCAAGAACCATTTAAAGAGGAGAATCAGAGCACAGTGGCTCATGCCTGTAACCCGGTGCTTAGGGAGGCTGAGGCAGGAGGATCAGTTGAGACCAGGAGCTTGAGACAAGCCTGGGCAACATAGCAAGACCCTGTCTCTACAAAAAAATTAAAAAATAACCTGAACATGGTGACAGGACAATAATCCCAACCACTGGGGAAGCTGAGATAGGAGGATCCTTTGAGCCCAGGAGTTCAAGGTTGCTGTGAGCTATGATCATGCCACTGCACTCCAGCTTGGATGGCAGAACAAGATCTAAAAAAAAAAAAAAAATTAATTAAATTAAATTTTTTTAAAAAATAAATATACAAAGAGTGGATTCAAGAGACTGTAGAGACTGTAGTTTGTAAACTACTTGAATAAAATCAAATTCTTATTGATTCTAATAGTAACAATAAAGTTTTCATTTATTGAGTGCTTATTACACGACTGGTTACTTTATGAGTTAGGTCTTTTATGTTCACAATTTCATTTAATCATTACAAAACTCAAACAAGTAGATACTATTATTTAGGGAGCTAAAAGACAGACGAAGACGTTTGTTAAAATTCAAAGTTAAAGCTCTGCTTTGTGACAGCATTGCAGGTGCCCACAGCCTGGCCATTGGTGGTGAGCAGCCCTTCCACCCACACCACCCCCTAAGTAGGACCACAGCAGTGGCCTCTTCATGAGTTTTCCCAACCCCATCCCTGCTCCCTCTAGTCTAGCCTCCATATTGTGGCTGCAGTGTTATTCCTAAACAGGTTTGCTTACAACTTTAATCTGCTTAACCATGCAATATAGTGATTTGCAAACTAAAGTGCACACAGGACACTATTCAAGTACAGATTCTGATGCAGGGGGTCTGGGGTGGGGCCTGAGATTCTGCTTTCCTAGCAAGCCCTCAGGCAATGCCAGTGCTGCTGGTCCAGGGCTGAGTCCAGATGCCCTAGTTCAACAAGACTTGCACAGTTACACTATCCTGTCCCACTCCCAACTAGCTCCAGGGGCTCCACATCTATGTTTTTAACACACAGAACTACTCCATGTCCCTAGTAAGTTTTCCTCTGTCTTGTTGAATATCATCTCTTGGATCAGATTGCCCTTCCATATCCCTCTTCTCCACTCACTCTTGCTCCCCTCCAGCCTCCTAGAGCTCCTCTCCGTGCCTGATGACCCAGCTCAATAGCCATTTTGACAAAGCCCCTCCCAGGCAGGATGAATTATTCCCTTCTCTGCACCCTGCAGCACTTGGTACTATCTCAGAAGCGGCCACCTTATATGCCTGAATTTTTAAGTGCCTATTTCCATCTCTAAACAGGCATTTCTTGTCTGCCTAATTCATGTTTGTATTCTGGGTTTGCTCAGTGCCAAACATCAACAAATGCTTGTCAAGTCACCTTGCACTGGGGAAACTTAAATCATTTTTAGAATGCTATTACAGATGCTAGATCTGTACAGGGCATGGCCTCCCAGAACAGAGTAAGCTAATTGATTACCTAAGATCTGGAGGTGGGAGCTTCCAGCACCTCAATATCCAAAAATGAATAATCTCTTAACTCAGTTTCCATAAAGAAGTGGATGGTATTTACACAGAGAGCCTTTCAGACACAGAAAGTGGATGTCAGATGGTGAGTGGGGGAAGGAAAGGAAGAAGGAAAGAGGGGGAGGGAGAGGAGAAAGGAAAAAAACTGCACTTTAAGCATCTCAAAGAAATCTTACACTTTGTTTGAGGGGTTATTTGTTCCACTCAACTTGACCAGGGAATGCCAGTGATTCCGAGAGTTTTCAAGCCATGTGTCACTCAGTTTTCCATCTCAGTGGTAACCTTGCCCTCTCTTCTGTTTCTGTGTTTTTCAAGCATGGTTTATTATTCCAGTCAGGAGCTTTCTTAGAAATATGGCACTGAAAGGCATGGAAAAGCACTTGCCAGGATCCAGTGTCAAAGGGACTTTTTCCCTTCTCGTAGTTTTGCCTTTATTAGATCTGCAGTTACAAAGTTCTGTATGCACCGTACAGCAAGCTGAACAAGGCAGATGTGGGTTCCCAAGTTAATCACCTCCCCACCAGCCCTCCACTCTCCAGTGGAGATGAATTTAAGATGCATTTTAGAGGTAGAAAGGACAGGATTTGCTAATATAACAGATTAAATTAAAAGGTGAGGGGCCAAGGATGGCTGAGGTTCTTTGAGCAACTGAGTGAAAGTGGTGGCATTTCCCTGCAATGAGAAGACAGCAGGGAAGGTTCAGCTTGCGGGAGGAGGGGAGAATCTGGAGC
>CM052446.1:6678702-6702514 GCA_028533085.1 Varecia variegata | reverse complement strand
CCTGCCTTGCTAAAGCCTATGTTCTAGGTAATAAGGAAAATGGATGAGTATGAACCTACTGTGTGTGATAAGCACATGCTGCTGATGCAGGGGGTGCTGCACCCCTATCCCTAGGGCACCCCCCATCCAGTACAAACTGGGGGCTTCTTGCCACAGGTCCATGAATTGAGGGCTTTCTCTGGCCACAAGAGACTGGCCTTTGCAGAGCAGGGCCAAAAGTGCTGGTGGATTAATGCCCTAGAAGTGACCCTCACTCAAGGAGGAACAGAAATTGGTATACTTGTCCCTCAGCTCCAAATCCACCTTCACTGGCCTCCTGGGGTGCAGGGACAGCTCCCCCTTGTCAGCTGGTACAACTGCCAGACTTTGTCAGTGGAGGGCACTGGGGACCCTGGAGGAGGAAGCGGCTGCTCTTCCTGGTTCCAGTGTATTCTCCACTCAGTCCCCTGAGGCAGCAGCTAGCAGTGCCGGGACACCAGAGACACCCAACCACTGTCCCCACCTGTGAATTGCAGGAGCACGGATCTCACAAGCAGCTCCCCCACAGGTTCTGCAGCAAGACACAACCCCAGGCAGTGGCTTCCCCAACACCCTAGAGGGGTCGAGTCCCAGAGAGCCCCCACAGCCCTCTCCAATGAGATCTGGATCTCTGCCCCAAGGAAGGGCTTCTTCAAGATGTGTGCCTTCCTTGCTGTTCTGCCACAGCCCTGGAGGTAGTGGCTGAGCTGTTTATAGTTCTCCCTTACTCCTTAGTAGTTAGTGTCCTGATGTGTTAAAATGTACCCAGGATTTGTTTTAATCAGCCATGGTAAGACATGCAGACATGAAAGTGAGTGTCGTGAAGGAAGAAAGCAGGAGGCAGGGCATGCCATGCAGGGCACGTGGGGAGGCACCAGGGCTGGCCAGGGGGCAGAGAAGGGAGGAGAGAGCTCTTTAGTGAGATCTTCACAGGGAGGAATGGGCAAGGCAGGGTAGGTTGCTGAGTAAGTTTAGGATTGGGTAGTTTGAATAATTTCAGTGTGGTCCCTCGTTGTCCAATACCTGGCCCTGGGGTGATTATGGCATGGGTAATATTGGCTTGGTGTGTGAGAGTTTTCTAAAGGAGATGGTTGGGGGTATGGCTCTGGCGTCCTTGGTTTGTCTGTCAAAGGCTCCTAGAGGAATCATTTGCTATCTCTAGGAGTGGCTTGCCCTGGGAGGGGCAGTCTCTCTAGGATCAAGGCCCCAAATGCCAGAGCATCAAGAATACAGAAAATAAGAAAACGTAGTCAATCAACCTGATATAGTTATTAATTCTTCCTATGAAATTTTCCTTGTTCATATTACTATATGGTTCCTGTCTCCTAGTTGAACTCTGATATACAGTGTTACTTAACCTAAAAATATGTATCCAAAAACCAGAAAATGATCCCATCTTTTTCCTGACAATTTCACTTTTAAGGACCTATAATAATCTGAAGAGTGAGCAATACTTGGAGCAAGAGATATTCATCGCAGAATTATTTAAAATATCTCAACCTCTTTCCCTTCTTTCATACAAACTTATTATGATTTCTGTTGTTCTTATTACATGTCTATTCTCCTGCCTTTTGTATTTCTATCCCTGGCTGGAATGTCAGCTCCAAGAGGGCAGAGACTGTCTGTCCTGTTTGGCATTGCTCTCCACGAGACTGGATGAGAAGCCAGGCAGAAGAAGGAACTGTTTTAAAGCAAGAGGAGGGAGGACGGAGAACATGGAAGTGAGCCTCTGCGGCCTCCACCCTGACACACGCCTTAGGGAGACTGGCATCGTGTGGCTAGAGGGAGTTTTGCTGCGTGGCAGCCCCCACAGGGGCATCAGGTTCCCACCCGGCACGAGGAGAAGAGGAGAGAGAGAGAGCAGGAAGGTGCAGCTCGGGGGCAAAGACAGCCCCGCACGGCCCAGGGTCCAGCAAAGTGAATTAGCTTGGAAAAGATGCATATGGCTCAAGGACCCTTTCAAAAAACCAAAGAACCTGTATCGGAGGTGTGGGGGAGTGTGCACGTGTGAGTATGTGAACGCTAACTGGAGGTGTGGCTGTGTGTGTGCACACGCATTGGAGGTGAGAGGGGAAGCAGCGGCACCCCCGTGGGGTCACCCCGACCGGGACATGCACCTGGGCAGCACAGACCACCTGCGTCACAGGGCAAGCCGGACGGAGCGTTGCCACCTGACAGGGCTGAATAAGGGAGTGTAGATACCACCAGCTCAGAGAAACACAGAGGCCACAGTGAAGCCCATTGTCCTCTCCTCCAACATATAGGGGGAATCGACAGGATGAGGCCACGGCTCGTACCACACAGTGACTCAGAAGAGAATCCCAAATCTGCCTGGGAAAACTGCTGAATCATGATTACCATTTGTGAAGAGCCAAGGTTAAGTTTTCCCCCATTCACAGAAATGGGAGCTGGGAGCAAAAAAGTCGTTTACAGTTATAAACCAACTGGGGATTCCACTACTGTGCTCTCCAGTTTTGTGGCTGTCACAGCTTCTCCATTTGCACATGTTACATGTGCCCTTTGATAAGTGTTTCCCAAACTACAGTATGCATAATGTTAGGTATCGCTGTTATAATTTCTTGCAAACTTGGGTGTCACTTATACTGTTATTTACTTAATATTTTTCTTTACATGAACTTGCATTTTTGCTTAGCTCCATTCTAAGTAATAAAATGTCATGACTTTGTTGTGCTAATTATATTTTTATCATGTATTTTATTACACACATTAAAACAAATACCTATTTATACCTACTATTAAATAAAAGGTCTGTTCTTTATAGTACTTAAGATCATCTCACAAACCATTGATAAGTGCAACACATTTTGGGAAACATGGTATTACATAGTGTGTATGGTCTTTCATTATATCTGAATCACTGTGAATGATTTGCAGGGTTCTCTGGAAAATGTTAGAAAGGCTAAGAAAGATTCTGTGAGCTGTTGGCATTTTCCTGATGGGGATGAAGATACTCTGCCCTATTTTAAGCCTTTCTCTTCAAAAAATCCTCATCCCTGGAGACATTGGGAAATATCAAGAACTTAAAAGGGAGCTGCTAACTACTTCCATTTCCCTTCTAGGGTATCAGCACCCAAAGTGATGTCAGCTTGTACAGAATGAGATCCATAATCTTTGGTGTTACCTAAATGGATAAAGGGAAGAGAACAATTAAGGAAGTTACAATATGTAAACAATGCAGAAAATCAAAGCACACTGCTGCATTTAGTGTAGTGGAAATGATGCTGAAATAGAAAACCAGGAGGACCTGGGTCCCTGTGTCACCTCTGCCACTTACCCGCTGCCCTGGGAACCTTCAGGTAAATTGCTCCCTCTCTCTGGAACTCAATTTTTTTCTTCTATGATGAGGAGTTGGATTAGACCAACACTTCTTAAGCTAACACTATTGGATAGGTATCATTACCTAGTAACATCCTAACAAATGAAAATATGCAGTAGCATTTATCAGTTTTTCTAAATTCTGGTATTCTCCTGAAAAAAAATCACAACCACCGGACAAGATGGTCTATAAGGCATATTCAAAGCTGACATTACATCCAGGGTTTCGTGGGGTCATCTCCTCAGTGAGGAATTCCTCAGAAAGAGGTGGGGGCCAGGGGCAGTTGGAATAAGCTGGGTTCTCATCCATGGGTATTGATTGCGATGGATGTATTCATTATGGAGGTGGATGGGGTCCTTTTGTTACAGCCTTGCCAGATTCATTACCCGCTGCTCAAGAGGAAGCCCATGCACTGAGACAGCAGGAGTTACAGCAGAAAAAGAGTTTAATATCACAGGCACCATGTGAGGAGACAGGAGGGATTTCTCAAATCCATCTCCCCAAGAATTTGGGGGAAAAGGTTTTTAAAGATAGTTTGTCAGGCAAAGGGCCAGGCAGTTGGATCTGCTGATTAACTGGGGTTTGGGGTGGAGCCACAGGGGTGTAGAAATTGTCTTCTTTGCTGAGTCTTCTTTACACCTTGAGTGGGGGTCACAAGACCTGTTGAGTCAGTTCCTTGGCATGGACCGCTGGTCTGGGTGGGTCAGCCGTTCCACCAGAATGCAGGGTCTGGAAGACATCTCAAAAACTAGCCTTAGGTTTCACAAGGGTGATGTTATCAATGGGATCAATGAAAAAAGCTGAGTCTTTTTGACCATCAGCTATAGGATTCCTGAGTAGTGAGCAATGATAGGAAAACAAGCTAGGGAATAATGGCTGATTATATTAACATATATATATGTGTGTGTGTGTATGTGTATGTATATATATATATATATATATATATATATATATATATATATTTCCCTTAGCACAGTTCCCACCTTGTAGCCCTTTATTAATTTTAGAAAGGGCAGTTTCACTTTCTCCTGCCCTAGGAGGAGAAATCTGCCCTTGAATATGTGAATGCCAAAGTCTCACCTCAAATGCATTCCATACCTCCTCTCCCTTCTTTGTCCTCCAGCTGAACCCCAGATGGCTTCCTCTGGGGACACCCAGGCCCAGTCCAGAGGCGCTGTAGAAGGTAAATCATCCCGGCCTGTGAGCTGCAGTACGATTGGAAGCCTGTCAGGTTCCAGGGCACTGATTTTCTCTGAGGTAATCTTACTTTCACGTTTTCTGCTCTGCAAAACTTGCTCAAAACCAACAAGGTAAGGCTTTGTACTGACAGAGGCAATGCCTTCAAGATGCACAAAGCAGCCTGAAGATTTACGGTCACCTGATTTCACTTCTCACTTCTATAGCCATGGTCTTGGTCTCCTGAGCTTGACAAGCATATCTCCCTCTACATATGTCTGTGTGCTGTAATCCCTTTGGCTCCTGTGTGGCCTGCCTTAGAATGGAAACTTCATGGCACAGGGATGAGTCTGAAGGAGCTCGGGGAATTTCACCCCAAAATATGACTCCTTGGTATAAAGAGTATTTTGAATTAAAGGCCCTCAGAGATCAACAGTCCTTGGAAGGGGCTTTCCCTCTATCTGCATAAAACCAAGCAGAACCATCAAAAGAACAATAGCCTTTCCTTCCTCTCCCTATTATCTCACTATATTGCAGGAAAGAAGATCAAGAATACAATCAGACCTGGCCCAACCCATTTAAAGATAATACCTGTCTCTCAGGTTAATTTAATTTCCAAAGAGAATCATTTTCAAGTCAATCTGTTTCCCCCATCCATTCATTCTCCCAAGTACCTATTTTTTCATCTTCCCTAGTAACTATGTATTGCCTCCCAACAGAATTACCTGTATTCCTCATCTCCCCTCCACTCTACAAGGATGGTATATAAACTTCTGGAACCCAGTGGGTTATTGGGCAACACTCTCTGATTTGCCCCATGCACACGGTAAATAAATTTGTAATTTCCTGTTCAAATATGGTCTGTGGTCCTCTACTCAGGTCTAAATTAAGAACATAATGGGTGGTGGAGTCCATGTGTCCTGGACTTTAGTCAGCTGGGCCAACATAGGTTGGCACACCATTTGCAACAGGGGAGACAGCACCATTTGCAACATAGGTTGGCAGCACCATTTGCAACATAGGTTGGCAGCACCATTTGCAACATAGGTTGGCAGCACCATTTGCAACAGGGGAGTTTAGATTGCCACAGAAAGGCACATTTTGGGGAGAACAATAACTCTTTGATCTTTAGCTTTTCCTGAGACATCTGCCCAAATTCTCCTTGGACTGAGTTTTATATTTCTTTTACATTATTTGTTGTTTTTGTTTTTTTTTTTTTGAGACAGAGTCTTACTCTGCTGCCTGGGCTAGAGTGCAGTGGTGTCATCATAGCTCACAGCACCTCAAACTCCTGGGCTGAAGTGATCCTCCCACCTCAAGCTCCCCAGTAGGTGGGACTACAGGTGCACACCACCATGCCTGGCTGATTTTTCTATTTTTTGTAGAGATGAGGTCTCGCTCTTGCTCAGGCTGATCTCCAACTCCTGACTTCAAGCGATCTTCCTGCCTCAGCCTCCTAAAGTGCTAGGATTACAGGCACATGCCACCTCACCAGGCCATCTCTAGTATTAAAAGTCCTGCTCAAATGCCACCTACCCCAGAAATCCTTCTTTACTCTCTCCATGAAAAGTAAGTATAATGTTTTTCCTCTGTAAACTCCAAAAGCTTTTTTCTTTAGGTCCTTTCTGATTTCTTCATCTTGTATCTCATCTCCCCTGTCCCTTTGAGGTTGGAGTACATTGCAATGCCTCCCACACAACCTATCAATAATTATTAATTTACGTTGATAGATTTTGTCTCCAGTGATGGCCGATGGTAAAAATTAGATTGTGGTTGTCATTCATGATGTCTGGTGACCAGGAGGAAGATTCAAAAGAAGCAAGACAATGGGAAGTGCAAATAATGATGAATATTTGATTCAAAACAAGAAGACAAAGAAAAATTAGGTATCCTACATCTCATATAAGGAAATGTTGTAAATTTGCATTAAGTAAGAATCCTACCAGATAGAACCAAGGGCCTGAAGTTATCTCTATCTTACTGCTGGAAATTCTATAGTTCACAACCTTAATTCTTCTTCTGGTATAATATAAAGATATCCATTGGTCAAATTTTCAAAATTTCTCAGCAGGGCAAGTTATTATTTTAATATTCTTTTCCCAACCCTGCCACCCTCAATTGATACTGGTGAATGCCCTAAAATATGTAAAGATATTCAATGCCTCAATTATCCTCTGGGAATTTTAACTGTTGTTTTCATGTACATTAATAACTTCTTGGTGTAACTTTTCCCAAGAGAATGTTTCAAAAGAAAGTATGCATAGATTTACATATGTAATTGCTAATAAACCTCCCAAGAAGAAAATAGCCTTCCATCCAGGTGGAAACAATATCACTTTAAATCAAAGCTTAATGATTATCAAAGTATCTTTACAAAGTTATAGAAGAATGCTAGGCTATAGAACAAAAGTAATTAGGAAATATAAATGGCAATTTTGACAAGTGGTTACTCATTTGACAGTAGTGTGAGCATACTGCATTCTGTGTTATGACTTATCTGCTATTTTGTCTGCCCAGAATGTGTACACTTTTCTTATTTGGAAATAATTCCAACATAGTTAGGAGGTATACCCTGTCTCCCATTGCGAATGCCAACGGAGCAGGCATTTCCTCTCCCAGCTCCCTGGCTACACAGGTGTAGGTATATAATGGTGAACCCTGAGGAAGTCATAAAAAGGCCTGCAGAGACACAGATTGCTGGGAATGACTAACAACTACAGTCCTATAAAAATTTAGCTTATAGAAAAGGCAGCAACTCAGACTGGATTAACAGTGCAGTGGGTAGGTTTTTTTAATTTCTTATCCAATAGCAAAAAATATAAAATATTTATAAATGACTTAATGTGATGTCTGGGATTGCTTCAAAAAACTCCAGCAAAAAAAATGTTTAAATGTTTAAATGAGCGATAAATTAAATAAGATTGGCAGAATTCTATTAAAAATAGAATAGTGAGGAAATCCTGGAATGGATACATGAAGCTTCATTGTATTCTGCCATTGCATTGCTTAAAATTTCATAAAAAGTTAAAATTTTTTAGTCCAGGAGCATAGCAGGGAACATCCCAGGGCAGTGAGGTGTTGCGGGCAGTGGTGCCCTGGGGGTAGGAAGCAACTTCAGCCTGCGCCTGCACACGGCTGTGCCCACACACGGCTGTGCCCAGCTTCCCTCGGTTGCCGCCCATTTTCTGAGCTGCCTTCCTCAGTCTTCCTGGAGATTCAGTGAACTACCCAGTATCCTTACAGTACATTTTTGCTTTCTGCTTAAGTTCCTATGTTAGGTAGATAGTGAGGGATTCCGGGTCTCCTAGGGACGAAAGTGGGCCTCAATCCTGTCCTGAGTGACTGCCACACCTGGGGGAGGAGGGAACACCCCTCGAATCTGCCAGTCAGAACTTAGTGCACCAACTGCAAAAGAATGCAGAGGACTCTCTGGCCCATGGGCCAAGCGGCACAAGTACAATGGAGTCTGGAAAAGTGATGTAGAACAACCAGCTTTCAGAGAGGCTCCTGAGACATCTATGTGTGTAGTAACACTCAGGTCATATAATTCCCAACTATCCAATCAAAGTGGTTCCATGTTGACACTTTGAGACATGGGGAGGTCCCTATCCAGACACTATAAAACAAGACCCAGACCATAACCAAGCTCTCTTTTGCTATGACAATGGATCCAGACAGAACCAAGGGTCCAGTCGTCATCTGTGGTGTTATATATCCTGCCCTCACTCTGTAAACCTATATCTTGCTCTTGCTCTATAATCCTATCTTTCTCTCCTCAATAAACTTCATTTTCCTGCTTGCCTTACTTTGGTGTGTCTGGTCATTCTTTGGCCATGAGCACACCAAGAACTGACATTTCAGCCTGCGACCCGACACCTATAGTCTGCAACCAAGAACCCGAATGGCAAAACCTAGCAAATTAAAACCTCCAGGAGATTTTCAGGTTCTCTCAGCTGATCAATACAATTAGTTAACATAAAACTGGGTCAAGGTAGACAAATAGGTTTTAGAGGTGAAGCTGTTCTCCCCTCCTAATTGCTAACTGACTTTGATGATTAACCTCATACTAATTATCTTCTGTTATGCCTGTTTATGGCCTCAGATTCCTTCTCAACACTGCTCTCCAGCCGTGAATGCCTGACATAGCTCACCAGGGAATTACAAGGTATCTGCTATTCCCAGCCTAGGAAAAGCAGAACAAACAGGAAAATCTGCTACTGCCCCCTATAACCTATAAAGATAATGTATTTTTAAGCTGATTATAAATGAGTTCAAGATTATTGTGTCTGCCCTCTCTCCTCTCCATTTTCCCTTTCCCAGTTGTAAATACATACATTGTATTTGGTATGAATTAATAATATCTGGAACTCCTCAAAAGAAAATTTCACTGTAAGGGAATATTCCCGGACCTGAAGGGTTTACAATCCCTTTTGTTCAGTCCTGTCTGTACCAGCTAATTTGTTTGCCACAACCACAAACCAGCACACACACCTCACATGTTTCATAGTGGGGTCTTTCAAGAAATGGAGAAGGGCACATGTATTGGCATTTCCCAGCACTGGGGGAGATGCTAAACTGTATACTACAAAGTGTGGCTTCTGGAACTTTCTCACTGTAGGAGCAAAACAGAGTAGATAGGATCGGGGCTCACTTTCCCCCAGATTACCCACAGAGATGGGGGACTTCAGAGCTGCCACAGCAGAAAATTTCTCCTGATTTCTCTTTCAAGTTGATCAAAATTTTACATCCTATTTCATAATAGTCATATTTGTTTAAATATGAAAGCAATTAAAAAATATTTCAAGAAGAAATGCCAGCTTCACCTCTGACCCATTTAGCCCTGGGATCTCCACACCCCAGGGTGGGGAATGAAGGGGAGAGAAACTGAGCTCTGGTTTCCGGTCAGCTACTAGAGCCGTTGACCCTGACAATAACATTGGACCTGTTGGTTCTGCTCTCTCTGCCTCACGAGGATGTAACAGGGTAGAATGCAGGGCTTTCTGGGAGCCTCTTGTTTTCCTAGAACTTTCCACCAAAGCCCATGGCTGAGCTCAAAGGGAACAAGTACTGTAACAGAGGGAATGGCCTGGGGGAAAAAAAGGCAAAAGATGTTTTCTGTCTCTTTAAAACTTCCCCCACTCTTTTTGGGAACTGAGGCCTGCATCCCTGCCTCAGGTGCAGGTGGTCCAGTGGTGGGGAGGGGCAGGAGAATGTCTTTTGTTCTCTATGTTTCAGGAAATAACTCAGCTGAACTGTGGCTCCATCCCAGGCCCAGTGCCTGGCAGCAGAGGTCTGGGTGGGCCTCCCAGGTGGGCAGAGGTCATGGCTTTGTCTTCAGCAGAGATGGGATGATTAGAATCATTAACAACAATAGCCTAGAACTGAGGGCCCTCCCTTTAAAAGCTCTGTATTCCTGCTCATGGACAGGAATTTGGATTTTGAGATGATAGTCTACCATTTTTCCTCCTTTGCTGGCAAAGAAATAAACTTCTTTTTCCTTCTCCTCAACCACTTGTCCTTATTCTTCTGATGTGGCCTCGAAGACAAGTGCCGAGCTTTCGGTAACAGTACCCTGTGTAATTAAGTTCAAAACTCACCTGCAGTAACAAATTCAGAGTTTGCTGAGAAGGGCTGTTTCAGCTAGAACTGCCCTTCCACAACTGCTGACACCCACTCTCAGTACTCCCAGGAGAAGGAGGGAGAAAAAGGTCACCAAGTGGGGAAAGGAGAGAGACATCTTTTTCCTTAGCCAACCTTTCAGGGAGGGAGGCCCCCAGAGGGCGCCCCATAAAGCCCACGGGATAAAGGGTACTCAAGGAGGAGATTTCCATCATGTATTAAATGCCTCAGTGTCTGCCTGAGCACAGGGCCTACTGGGAGGCTGGCCAGGGAGAGGGAGCCAGGAATAGCCCCTACAGTTTCTGAGCCTCATGAGATACGAAGAATAGATTTAACTGTGCCTACAAACCCCAGAGTCCAGGACCATGGAGACCAGATAAGGTTAGAGCCCTTGGGCATGTTAGAGACACTGGAGGCCACAGACTTGGGGTCAGGCTGAGGTGCAGCAAAGCCCAAAAAGTGCCCTCCCAGGGGCACTGCTAGACATCAGTGGGCCTGTTGGATGCTGCCCATCCCCTGACTCATGGGACAGCAAGCAAGCCAATGGTGGTGACCAGTGTCAAGGAGAGAAATGGGCTCCAGTACTTGGGAGGCAAGCAGAAGACTGGGGAGGGAAGAAGACCAGTGAGAGTCAGCTCTTCCCCATTTTCTCCTCCAGACTCCTAGTGCAGGGCTCTCAATGTCAGATCACATTAGAATACCCAGATGCTTAAAAGACGAGGACCCAGCCCAGCCCAGTTGCATCAGACTCTCTGGCAATGGGGCCCAAGCACCAGGATTTGTAAAGCTCTGCAGGTGCTGCCAACATGCAGCCAAGGCAGGGGAGAGAAACATTTGGGACTTACCATGAGGCTGAAGTTTTAAAATGCATGAGAATGTGTCATAAAACTGGAATGAGATTGTTTCATCACAAAGAATGGCTGACAACTTAGAAAATCGGGAAGAAATCTGGAGATACCCCTATCCACAGAGAAAATTCAGCAGTGTTTGGCAAAATGAAATATTTTATGTTTATATTCTCAAAGAGTTGGGAATCCTCAATCACATTAGTTATGCATAATATAGGGGTGAAAATAGCATCTAACTCAAATGATTATTTTGATATTCAAGAGAAGTAAGTGGAAGATTCGTGAGGACAGAGATTCTGTTTTGGTCAATCCCTAAAGTCCTTGCCTACCGCACAGTAAGTTCTCAAAGGTATTCGCTGAATGGATAGCCGTGGGCAAGTGCTAATCCAATGTAACCTTATGTTCAAGATCAGTCTATACAACCCTCCAAATTAATCCACTCTTCTTCATTTGAGTTCCCCAAATGTGGGTCTGGGATGAGGCCATGGGCTCAGGCAGTTTATTTGGGAGCTGATCCCAGGAAGCCAGAGAGAGGAAGAGGGAAAAGTGAGACAGAGAAGTGAGAACCAATAAAAGGTGCTTGACTGAGCTGGCCACTGCTGTTGAAACTGCCCTTTACAAATTACTAAAGGGGTGCAAGGTGAGAACCGTGACAAGGGCCTAAACTTTGCAAAGGAACAGGCATGGCTAAAAATAATGATAACAACCAGCCACTGTCCCCTAGTTTGCTTTCCTATAATTACTACTCAGGGGTCACATAGCTCATAGTCGTAAAGATTCTCAACTTTCCCCATCAATAACATCACCCTTGTGAAACCTAAGGCCAGTTTTTCAGATGTCTTCCAGGCCCTGCATTCTGGTGGCACAGATGACCCACCCAGACCAGTGGCCCACACCAAGGAACTGACTCAACTGGCCTTATGACTCCACCTAAGGAGCAAAGAAGACTCAGCAAAGAAAATTTCTACACCCCTATGGTTCCACCCCAAACCCAGCCAATTAGCAGACCCAATTGCCCGGCCCTTTGCCGCCCAAACTATCTTTGAAAACCCTTTCTCCCAAATTTTCTGGGTGATGGATTTGAGAAATTCCTTGCATCTCCTCGCATAGCACCTGTGATATTAAACCCTTTCTCTGCTGTAACCCCTGCTGTCTCAGTGTATTGGCTTCCTCTTAAGCAGCGGGCAGTGAACCTGGCTGGGCAGTAACACTGTGAGTGAGTAGGATCAATCACACTAGGGGAGACATGCAGAAATGCAGCTTACAATCTTCGGTTTAAGACTGGGATCGGGGTGGGGCTAGGGATGGGCCTTTATCCATCAACTCCTGCCCCCACTGGTTATTGGTCACTGTGGGGCCACCAACACCCTCACACTCCCAGGCCTGAGCATGCTGGCTGAGCAAACTCCTTGCACGTTGGAGAAGTGCCTAAAGCAGAAAGAGCTGAGATCCATGAGTGCTTGTGGTGGGAGATGGTCCGCGTGAAAGCTCCCACCACGCTGCAGCTAAAAGCAGAGGAGGGCAGAGGGCAAGTAGCAGAGGACACCACAGCATCTGCTGCCTACCTCCTGAACAATCAAGTGTTAACCCGTGTTAACCATTTATAAAGTTCCCTGCATGTCTCAGGAGACAGGCATGATATCTAATCATAAAACAATTTTATAATTTAAAAAGGGATTTGATTCTCTTCTCTGTCTAGACAGAAAATAAGCTGGGAGAATGACTCAGACCCTGGATGTTTAAACAGAACATTTCATGCGCACCTTAAGTTAAGATATGTTAGTCTCTAGTGTGGAAAGTCAGATTAATACACATTACTTTGCAGGGAAGCTAATTAAATTTTTCTATCTTCCTCCTTGGCCTCTATCAATTAACTGTAATTTAAACTTTACCTAGGTCTTTCCATAGAGAAACTAAAGTACACAACCAAAGTTCTGGAAAGCAAATATGGCATTCTTAGGGGGAAACATATAAAGTATGAGATAAAAGTTGAGAACCTGGATAGTTTAAACTTCAACTGATTACAAACTCTATTCAAGGAGGATAAAACCTGGAAGGTAAAAAGAACTTAAATAAACTGACCCACATTATCCATTTCAAGGAGATATTAAGGACATTCCTTATTTCCCAAAATAAAGAAAATCAAGCAGAAAAACGGATCAAAACACAGAGCAAAGAAAATCATCCTACATAATATTGCCCCCTGGGCTTTTTCTTGAGTGAGGTCTTGATGCTTCTGCAAGCTAACCAAAGAGCTCGTGGAAGGAATGATCAGAATGAGAGAGGCCCAAAACTATATTTGAAAGGGAATAGGACTTTGGCCCTTCAGAGCCTGTGAAATCTAATAGGGTGACATTAGCAAAAATAATTCATTTTTTAGTGAGTCATGGCCCTCCTGGGCCCTTTAAGTGTTTCTTGGAGTGCCCAGGTGTATCTCAGGTGTATTTACGACCACATCGGCAACCTGAGTGTTGCTGTTGTCTCTCTCTCTGTTCTCCTAGACATCAGCAGGCTGCCCCCCTCCTACTGTGGCTGAAATCCTAGCACCCCAAGACATCAATGCTGCACAGCAGTCAAATTTCCCTTCATCTTACGCTCTATTGCAGAAGTGTCAAAAGCCATGTGGCCCATGCCCTGTTGTCTGAAAAAAAAAAGCCTTATGAGATTTTAGGATATATACAGCACACATCTTCTCCAAGGGACCCTCACTTCTTATATGGAATCCAAGGAGTAAAGACTTAGACACAAACTGTAGTGACAAACACTTCAAAGTCCTCCCAACCACACCCTCTTGGCTCTGGCTGCTGGTTCAAGACTTTTTTGTTGTTCTTTCATCCTTTAGAAGGAAACTTCCTTTGGCTTTCTTTCCCAGGAGGCAACCTTAGACCCTCCAAGTATGCCCAGGTGGTCCTGAACCCCAGTCTAGAACACCCCTTATAAAAAGAAAAGTGGTTGCTTTATTTTCTTTACCCAATTTTCAATGCTTTTTCTTCTTAATGAGCATTTTCACTACCCAATTGTTTAATGAGTTTACACTACACTTACTCAGAAGATCATGTTAAAATACAGATTCTGCTTCAGTAGGTCTGGGGTGGGGGCCATAATTCTGCCTTCTTTTACAAGCCCCCAGGTGATACTGATGCTCTTGGTCTTGAACCAACTCTTGAAAAGTGAGGTTTAAGGGATTTACAGATACATATGACATGGTTTGACTAGGAAAAGAAATGTATCCCTATATAACCAGCAGTACCAGGGAGCATATTTCTGAGAATTAATACCTATTCTTGAAAATGCCCAGAATGTGGTCTCTGACCAAACTCACACAAGCATCCTCTGTAGCAGAGGCTCTCAAATGTGCGTGTGTATCAGAACCACCTGGAAGGTTTATTAAACACAGATTGCAGACGTTTACCTCCAGAGCTTCTGCTTTAGTAGATCTGGATTAGAGCCCAAGAATCTGCAATTTCAATAAGTTCCCAAGTGATGCAAATGTGGCTGGTCCAGGGCCACTACTCTAGCAACACTGGAACCAGTAAACTCTTGCTGAAAGTAAAGACAGCTTCTAGTCATCAGTGTAAGAATAAATTACCCTCTGGAATCCTGCTCCCACACACAAAATTTTTAAACAATTCTGGCTGGACTACACTGCCTCCTAATACTTGTCCCCCTACCCCTGCAAACATTCAGAAAAGCCTTTCAATATTAAACTTCATCCCTTCACTTTTAACCTTGCTGAGTCTTTGTATTTAAATGGATTATTTGTAGACAACATACAGTTGGGTCTTATTTTCTTAATTCACTCTCTGTCAATCTCTGTCTTCCTGTTGGTGTACTAAAAACATTTGCATTTAAAGTGATTGATATAGTTAGATTAATATCTATCATGTTTGTAACTGTCACCTATTGGTTGCATTTTTTTCTTTGTTTCTTTTTCTTTTTATTTTTTTAGTGACAGGGTCTCACTGTGTTACCCAGGCTGGTCTTGAACTCCTGGGCTTAAGCAATACTCCTTCCTCAGCCTCCTGAGTAGCTGGGACTACAGGTATGTACCATCAAGCCTAGCCATTCTTTGTCTCTTCTTTGCCTTTCTTTTTCTTACTTCCCTGGTTTTGATTGAGCATTTTATATGATAAAACTTTATTTTCTTAGTGTATCAATTATACTTCTTTTTAAAAATTTGTTAGTGATTACCCTAGAGTATACCATGTACATTCTTAACTAATCTAAATCTGTCCTCAAATAACACCGTATCTCTTCTCACGCAGGGCAGACACCTGGTCCCAACTCCTCTCTCCAGTTCCTTATGACATTGCAGTGATTCATTTCAATTATCCATATGCTAACAATCATCCAATACACTGTTACTATTATTACTTCAAACAATTCTTTTAGATCAATTAAGAATAAGAGAATTATCTTATTTTACCTTCATTTATTCCTTCACCATCATTCTTCCTTTCTTTATATAGGTCAAGTTTCTCACCTATATCATTTTCCTTCTGCCTGAAAATTTCTTTTAACATTTCTTTCAGGAAATATCTGGTAGTAACAAATTTTGTCAGTTTTTGTTGGTCTGAGAAAGTATTTTTCCTTCACTTTAAGAGGATAATTTGCTGAATATAGAATTCTAGTTTAGTGAGTTTTTTCAATCAACACTTTAAATATTTCACTCCATGCTCTTCTTGTTTGCATGGTTTGTGATTGGAAGTTTAGTAGAATTCTTGTCCTTGTTTCTCTAGGGGTAAGTGGTCCCCACCCCCACCCACTGTCTTGTTTCAAGATTTTCTCTTTATCTTTGGTTATCTGCAGTTTAAATATGATATGCTAGGTGAGTTTTTGGTCATTTAATCTGTTTGGTGTTCTCTGAGTTTCCTGGATCCGTGGTTTGGAGTCTTGTCATTTATTTTGGAAAGTTCTCAGCCCTTATTACTTCAAGTATTTCTCCTGTTCTCTTTTTTCTTCTGATATTCCAACTACATGTATGTTACACCTTATGAAACTGTCCCTCAATTTTTGAGTGTTCTGTTCTGTTGTTTGTTGTTTTCTCTCTTTTCATTTCAGTCTGGGAAGTTTCTATGGACAGATTTTAGGCACCCTGACACCTTCTTTCACTGTGTTCCATCTGCTGATGAGCCCATCAAAAGCATTCTTCATTTCTGTTGCAGTGTTTTTTATTTCTAGCATTTCCTTTTGATTCTTTTTTAGAGTTTTCAACTCTGCTTATATTACTCATCTGTTCTTACATGTCTACTTTTTACATCAGAACCCTTAGCACATTAATCATAGTTATTTTAAATTTCCTGTCTGATAATTCCAAAATCTGTGTCATATATGAATCTGATTCTGATGATATTAATAGTACTTTATCTTTAGCACTTTTTCTTGCCTTTTAGTATGCCTTGTAATTTTATGTTGCAAGTCAGATGTGTTATATCAAGTGATAAGAATTGAATTAAATAGGCCTTTAGCATAAAGATTTATGGTCATCTGGGTAGAAGGTGGGTTATGTTTAAAGTTTGCTATAGCTGCCAGAGGCTTCAAATTCCCCTAATGTCCTTGTTTTTGTTTCCCCTCTTGACTTTAGGCTTCCCTAATTACTCCTCCTTACAGAGAGTCTGTACCTTGCAGTTCTTTTGGCTGTAATCTGGTATTATTATATTGGAGCCCTGTTGGTGTGGTGGTAAGGTGAGTGAAAGAGGAAGTGTTCTATAGTCTGATTAGATCTCAATATTTTAGTGGGCCCATGACTCAGTGCTGTGTACTTCACAAGTATTTCCCCAGTGATATATATTTTTCCCCCCTGACTTCCTTGGCTGTGTCATTTCTAGTCTATTTCCTTGAAGCTATGACATTTTTTTACTATATTTTTCCTACTTAGGCAAGACAGGAAATCTAGAGAGGGTTGGAGTGGTAGGAATGTGCTTCCTTCAGGTGTAATAAGGCCCATCAAAATCTTTACCTCTGGAGAGTATTCATTATAAAGACTATAATATATTTCATAATGATTCCTCTCCCCCTGCCAGAGCTATAAGGAAATTTTTCTCAGATATTCATCAGGAGAGCCCAGCAAGGTTCTTGGAACTGAAGTCCACAAAATTGTGGAAGTTCCCCTAAAACCGCAGTTGCTAGGAGTTTCTCACTCTCACGCCAGTCCACACTCAACCTCCAGCAATTTGCCAACATGACTACAAAGTGTTATTACCATTTATGGTTCCAGCTGCTCCCATTTCAGGTAGGTTGCTCGCAGCTGTGTCTCTCAGGAGGAGCCTGTTTCTCCAGACTTCAGAGTGGCAGTTTGCCCTCCAACCTCATTCCATAATAAGTCCAAGAAAAGTCATTAGTTTTCAGTTTGTCTAGCTTTTTCTGGTTGTAAGGATGAGAGTGACACTTCCAAGTTCTTCATATGTAGAAGCTGAAACCAGAAGTCCTTGCATTGTTAACCTAAACAAAAAGTTTCATTAAAAAAAATCTCTGGATAAAAAAATAAATTTGCAAGGCATTTCAAAACCAAATATTATCCAAACCACTAAAACATCTTCCTCAGAACTATTGTTAGGAAACAGGACTAGGAAACGAGACCCAGGTGCTTGGGCATGGTGTTTCTGCCCAGAATACTCACAACCTTCTTGTAGAAGAGCCTGGTTTTATTCCCAGCTCACTCTACCCCAGAGGCAATCTTTTCTTGTCAATGATGGCTATGTTTGAAGAGATCTGGTTCCAGGCACAATGTGGCCAACACACTGGAATAATAAGCCATAACTGTGTTCTCTTTCATTTCAAAGATGGACTGTTTGTAATTAATAGATAGCCATAATCTAGGGAGTGTCAGCATTAGGCAAAGAGTCTTGAATTTAAAAATTGAATGCCTTCACTCAGTTGTGTGCAACCTCAGTAGTAATTTAGAATATGTTCACTTCCTTGTCTGTGGGTATATTTTTCAAGTATGTAAATTATCCTATCATCCATGTCCCAATACTTATGTTAAAAGTGTCTCATTAAAATATTAAATAAGACTAAAACCCAGAGAAATATAAAAGGAGAATGAAGTATATTATTACCCACACTACATTCACAAAATAAGAAACCCCAGCGGAGCAGAGGGCTTGGTGGGGGCAGAAGTCAGGGGACAGATGACCTGGACTTGAATCTCGGCTGCCAGGCTCACCGCTGTCATCTTAGGAAAGTCACTTGTCCACTCATCTTGAAGCCTTGGTGTTCTCACCTGAAAATGGGAACAATATAGCACCTGTGAACATTGCAAAGCTAAACGAGAGAATCCATGAAAAGCTTAAGACAATATTCAATAGACAGTGAAGACTAAGTAAGTTTTAATTATTGCCAAGTCCAGTGTCATCACACACATCTGAAACACTCCCATGTGTCAGTTCCACTCATGTGCACCCTATAACCAATACACACTTCAAACCTATTGGCTGAAAGTACTTAATACTTTACACCCCTTTTGGCTTCTTGCCCTCACTGTCTCTTTTCATTTGAGTGTATGTCAGACTTTTGACCCTTTTTTTGACTTCCAATTTCCATTTGTTCTTCTACATGGAATTCCACCTCTGGCTTGGATTTCATAGCAGAATTCCAGCTTCCCTAAGTTTCCTTATCAGCAAATCCCTGCACAGAGCTCACACTGCCCTTTCACCTCTTCCCACGTGGGGAGACCCATGCCACTTGACCCTGCTCTGACCTCTTGGCTCCCCATCTATTCAGCAAACCTTAGTAGGTGATGTCATAATCAGTAAACTCTTTTAAAAGACAATATGAAAATATATATAAAGAGCTTAAATGTTCATCCCCTATGACTCAGTAATCTCACTTTTGAAAATATATCCTAATTATACAAAACATGGGGGAAAATATAGCATATAATGTTTTTCAATACAGCTTTATTTATGATATTGATAAATTAAAAGCAAACTAAATGTCCTACAGTAGAGGAACACTTAATTAACTTATGACACATCCACTCCATGGAATGTTATGCAGTCATAAAAAGAATAATTATAAAGCCTGCATTACAACTCCAAATAACGCTCATGAGTCAAACAAGAAAGCTGGGGATGAAACTATATATTCCATATGATTGTAATTATGCAAAAATATGGATGCATATAGAAAGAAATAAAAATACTCAAAAAGAATAGTCACTGTGTTAATAAGATTAGGGGTGGTTTTCTTTTCTGTTTTTTAACTTTCTATAATATTATTATATTGTTTCTACAATAAAAAGTCCCTTATAAATATAAATAAACAGTTACAAGCCCAAATTCCGCTTCCAGGATATCTTACACTTTTAGCTCCAGTGATTTATATTCCAGGCTTAATTTCTCATGCTCGAAGGATGTTCTAGAGGCAAATATTTTTCTTTCCAGATAGAATAAAGGATGTAATTTTGTTTACCAAGGAAAATGTGACGTCCGTATTGAGTAATGTTATACAGAGATAATGCTCTTGGCTCCTGTGTGAGCAGGGCATGCGTTTCAAATTGTTTTCCCCTCATGGGGATAGATTCGAGCTGAGCTATTCTCTCTCTCCTTTCACCTTGCTCTCTGTTCAGCTGATAATGAAGCATTTGTAAGGCTGGGGACTGGGGGGGACTTGGGAGACTGGTCAAACAAAGCAAATTGACCCCGTCCACTGAGCATACTGAGACCTTGGCCAAATGCTCCATCTGAACAAGCTAAATTGAGATATAATAGCATTGAGATAAAATGCCTGTAGGTGATTCTGTGCCAACCAGGTGAAGCACATTCTCTGACAACATGATGACAAATTGCCTAGAATACCACCAGATAGCAATTGCGTGTGTTTTAATGTAAAGCACCTGGAGAAATAAGGGGAATTATCTGGGCTAATGTATAAAGAAGAAATACTACTCTTAACTCCTTTTGTTATCTCAAGAGTGGGTTGCTATAAAAGCGAGTTGGGCCCCCTCTTGCTCTCTTGCCCTTGCACCTTCTGCCGTGGGATAACGCGGTATAGAGACCCCCCTCCAGAGGCAGCCCCTTGGCCTTGGACTTCCTAGCCTCCAGAACTGTAAGAGATTTTTTTCTTTATAAGTTACCAAGTTTATGGTATTCTCCTCTAGCAGCACAAAACAGACAAAAATACTTACAACCAATACTATACTTAAAACCATAGTCCATGAGCTTGACAAGGGGACAGTATGTAGTAATGATCTCCTAACTTGGGACTCCTTCCCTCCTACCATCCTAGCTCGTTCCCAACTCTTTCAAACCCATTGACAGTGTATCTACACACACTGTCTCCACTTCACTTCCCCTAAGAATCTATAGGGCTTGCCCTCACCAATTCAATTAAATTGCTCTAAGGTCACAAATGAACTAGTAGTTATCATACTTCCTCAGTCTTTTTCTTATTTGACTTTTCTGTAACACTGGATGCTGGTGAACATTCCTTCCTCCCAGTGATTCTCCTCACTCAGCTTACTTTCTCTCCCTGTGTTGGTTTGCTTTCTACTGTTCTCAGTGCATATTTTCATTCTCTCTGTCAGTTCCTTTTCCTCTTCCTGCCTTTAAATATTGGTGTTCCTTAGTTTGCTATGACTTCTCTCTCTCTACATACATTTCCGGGAAAATTTCATACATTTCCATGAGTCCAACTTCTACTTACCCACTGATAATTTACATAATTCTGTGCCAGACCTCTCTTCTGAGCTCCAGCCTTTTGTAGGACCAATTTCTTAATCCTCCCTTGATGTTTTGTGGGGATGCCTCAACTCTGCATATCCAGTGCTGAATTCATCTTAGTTATCTTCTTCCAAAATCATTTATTCCTCCAGTGTTCCTTATCTCCAGACAGAAACCTGGGTGCCATCTTTGATGCCTTCCTTCCTTCCTCACATATAATAAATCACCATGTTCTCTTGATTCTACTTCTTAAATATCTCTCATATCAATTACCTATATCTCCATTGCTCCTGCCTAAGTGCAGGCTCTTGTTATCCCCCCAGTCTTGCTTTCTTCAAATCTGTCACCCATATTAACATCAAAGTAATCTTGTCATTCCTCAAAATAGGTCAGTGACTTTTCCTTACAGAAGAATCCCAATTAACAAACATAGAAGGAATGATGGAAATAGAGAATCCCCACTGGAACATGACAGTAATAATGGCTATGGGCAAGATCCATAGATAAATGCTGAAATTAGTGGGCAAAAAATTAAGGAGAAACAGGAAATCTACATAGTGTCAAATAATATCTCCCTGAAATATTTAGTAATTGCAAAGGTAAGAAATAGCTTCACAGAATATAAATCTGGCATACACCACCTTAGCCGAGTGATCCAGATTAACATCACCAGCAATAAGCATGTCAACGTCAAACACCCCCTGGCAGAATGCACTGAGAGGGATAAATAACTTCTGTAGTGTTCTTGCCAAAAAGTCATAACCTCAACCTAATCATGAGGAAACTTCAGACAAACCCAAACTGAAGGTCACACTACAACATAGCTGATGAGTACTTTTCAAACGTCTAAAGGTCAAGAAAGCCATTAAAAAGCTGAAAAATTGTCACAGATTAGAGAACACTAAGGAGACCTGACAACTAAATGCAACCTGGTATCTAGGATCAGACCCTGGAATAGAAAAAGAACAATAGTGGAAAAACTAGTAAGAATTTGAATAGCCTGTAATTTAGTTATTAGGCATTAGGTGTTATACCAACGTTAATTTCTTAGTTTTGATAATTATAACATAATTGTGTATAATGTTAACATTAGAAGAAGCTGGGTAAATATATATGAGATTCTGTACTATTTTGTATCTCTTATGTAATTTTATTATTATTTTAAACTAAGAATTTTAAAAAAAATAGTGTGATTAGACAAATGGAATCACATTAAGCTAAAAAAACTTCTGCACAGCAAAGGAAACAATCAACAATGGGAAGAAACAACCCACAAAATGGGAGAAAATATTTGCAAGCCACACATCTGACAAGGGATTAATACCTATAATCCTAGAATATATAAGAATCTCCAACAACTCAATAAGAAAAAATCAAATAATCTGATTTTAAAAATGTGCAAAGGATCTGAATAGACATTTCTGAAAAGAAGACATACAAATGGCCAACAGGTATATGAAAAAATGTTCAACATCATTAGTCATCAGAGAAATGCAAATCAAAGCTACAATGAGATATCATCTCACCCCAGTTAAAATGGCTTTTATCAAGAAAACAGGCAATAACAAATTCTGGCAAGGATGTGGAGGAAGGGGAACCCTTGTACACTGCTGGTGGCAATGTAAATTAGTGCAACCACTATGGAGAACGGTATGGAGATTCTTCAAAAAACTAAAAATAGAACTACCCACATGATCCAGCAATCCCACTGCTGGGTATATACCCAAAGGACAAAAATTCAGTATATCAAAAAGATAATCTGTACTCCCATGTTAATTGCAGCACTGTCACAATAGTCAAGATTTAGACTCAACCTAAGTGTCCATCAATGGATGAATGAATAAGGAAATTATGGTATATATACACAATGGAATATTATATGGCCACAAACAAGAATGAAATCCTGCCATTTGCAACAACATGGATGGAACTGGAGAACATTATGTTATGTGAAATAAGCAAAGCACAGAAAGACAAATATCACATGTTCTCACGCATATGTGGGAGCTAAATATTAAAAACAATTGATCTCATGGAGATAGAGTAGAATGATGATTACCAGAGTCTGGGAAGGGTGGCAGGGGGTGGGGGATAAAGTGGGGATGGTTAATGGATGCAAAAATATAGTTAGATAGTTAGATAGAGTGAGCAATATTTGATAGCACAACAAAGTGACTGTAATCAACAATAACTTAGGGTATACTTTAAAATAACTAAAAGAGTGGAATTGGAATGTTCCTAATACAAAGAAGTGATAAATGCTTGAGGTAATGGATACCCCAGTTACCCTGATTTGATTAATCCACATTGTATGCCCGTATCAAAACATCTGTATAAAATGTACCCTATAAAGATATACAACTATTATGTACCCATAATAACTTTAAAAAGATATAATAAAAAAATTGGTATGTCCTTCATCCGTATAGCATCAAACTCGATATCCTTGGCATGACATGTAACATCCTTCATGATCTGAACTACTTGTCTTTAGCATCCACCCCTGCACATGACACACCCAATGTTTCAGCTATGCTAAACTTCTTACCTTGTGTCTTAGTCTGTTCCTGATGCTATAACAAAATACATTCTCTGGGTAATTTATAAACAACAGAAATTTTTCACTATAGTTCTGGAGGTAGAGAAGTCCAAAATCAAGGCACCAGCAGATGTGGTGTCTGGTGGGGACTTGCTGTCCGCCTCAAGGATTGTGCCTGGTTGCTGTGTCCTCATGTAGTTGAAGGAGCAACATAGCTCCCTTCAACCTCTTATATAAGGGCACTAACTCCATTCATGAGGGTTGAGCCCTCATAACTTGATCACTTTCCCAAAGCCCCCACCTCTTAAAACTATCAATTGGGTATTAGGTTCCAACATATGAATTGTGGGGAGACACTAACATTCAGATTATAGCACCTTATGTATATGTATGCTCACTTTTTAGTGAACACATACACACAACATACACACAACACATGAGGCCCACATACAATTGGCCAATTTTGTTATTAATAGACTTGGGATGATACGCTAATTACCCTGATCTGATCATAACACATTGTATACATGTATTGAAATATCACACTGTACCCCATAAATATGTACAATTATTCTGTCAATTAAAAATAATAATAAAAGCAAAAAAAAAAAAA
>CM052446.1:6652679-6678202 GCA_028533085.1 Varecia variegata | reverse complement strand
ACACACAACATACACACAACACATGAGGCCCACATACAATTGGCCAATTTTGTTATTAATAGACTTGGGATGATACGCTAATTACCCTGATCTGATCATAACACATTGTATACATGTATTGAAATATCACACTGTACCCCATAAATATGTACAATTATTCTGTCAATTAAAAATAATAATAAAAGCAAAAAAAAAAAAAAGAAAAGATTAGCAAAAATTTTTTTTAAAGTAGACATAGGGCTAAAATGCAAGTTTCCTGATTCCCAAACCACTGATCTTTATTGAATCAATATAATTCCAATGCACTTATTAGGCTCACAAGTTGTGGCATTTGACATGTCATAACTAATTCAAGGTAGGCAACTCAATTTTACCGTCATCTTAATTGAACATTTTGACAGGGAGTAACACTCTAGAATGGTATAAGTCACAAATGGAATTGAGGACTCTGAACTCATTCATCTTAAATGCAAACACTGCAATCAATTCTCATAAAGCCAAAGATGGGCACATTTATGCACATTTACAAAGTGTCTATTTCTGCTCTTATCAGCCCCATTTCAATCCTGTCTAAATCCTAAAGTGAAAATGAAATCTCACAGTGAAGAAATTACTGGTGCATATGAAAGAGCCTGGTCCAACTCCTTAATGGCAAATAGGGATTTGATTCTTTTATTAGTAGTTAGAAAAGGTTGCATGAATATTCAATAGTTAAAATGTGCCACTCTGAATTTTTCATGATTTCCCATAAGGGAATAAATTTTTTTGAAAATATTCCCAGAGGTGAATTATTTTAATAAAATGGTATCTGTGAAGATGGCAAATAAAATGGCTCATAGACTTATGCGTTGGCAAACAGTTGAAATAGCTTTTCTTTACAGGCAAGTGTTATCCCTGCTCACTGCAGGTTGATTGAGATTGGTTACTGTACATAAAAGTATGTTGACAATTCTTTCAGTCCTATTTGACTCTTGAGTTCCCAAGTTCTTTCCTGAAACCTTGATAAGCTAATACTTTAGCAGAAAGAGCAGAAAGAAAGAGTATAAACAGATGGAACTGGAGGGAACTGAGACGTTTCTTCTGAAACAAAAGAAATGAATGTTAAGTGAAAGTCTCTATTTCTCAGTCTCTTGTGCTCTCTCTCCTCTTTCTTGTTTGCACAGATAAAGGGTGACCTCTACTTATTTTATTTTATTTTAGTATTTTTGAGACAGAGTCTCCCTCTGTCGCCCTGGCTACTACAGTGCAGTGGCGTCGTCATAGCTCACTGCAACCTCAAACTCCTAGGCTCAAGCAAGCCATCCTCCTGCCTCAGCCTCCGGAGTAGCTGGGACTTACAAGCGCGCGCCACTGAGCCCAGTTAATTTTTCCGTGTTTTGTAGAGTCGGGGACTTGCTCTTGCTCAGGCTGGTCTGGAACTCCTGACCTCAAACAATTCTCCCGCTTCGGCCTCCCAGAGTGCTAGGATACTTATTTTACTTATTTATTTATTTGAAATAGCAACTTGAAATAGCAGAAGGGGAAACGTCTTACTCCAGCGAGGAAAAGAGCTACTAGAAGCCACAGGAGCAAACAGGCAATCATGGTGGGACAGAAAGGTCTGCAAACCTCTCAAAAGCTTTTCTACTCAGGGTGCAGGCGACAAGGCCGAGCACTCTGCAATTCACACAGGACCAGACTGGACATTGCCAGGGCCGGACGGAGTTACAGCGACTATAGGCAAGGCTAGTGCCTGGCTCTCCTTCAGAAATTGTTCACAATCATGCCACTGATGTGCAATAGTGGAAAAAAAAAAAAAAAGAAATTGTTCACAATCAGGTCAACAACCCTTTTCCTTGAAAGCGCAGCATCTGAGGACTCCAGCCTCTTGAAGTAGGAGCTACTTTTTTGTCTCCCAAAGTCCAGAGGTAGATCTGTAGGTGAGGGTGGGAGGGGCTGGCAGTTCCTGGCAGGCGAGCACACAAACAAATCAGAGGTGACGGCGGCTGGACCAGGGGAAGATTGCCCCCTAAGCCCCTTTCTGAGGGACAGCAGAGAAGAGCACGTAAAAAAGGCAACTGTCCTGATATGTAGTAAAATGACTTTATTGATACATATTTACTGGGGGAACGTAAAGATAGATAAATGCAAGAGAGAGAGAGATGATTGACAGACGATGATTAACCGACATTCATAGAAAAAGTTCTAGAACTATAGAACCTTTGTATGAACAGCGCTTATCTCTGACCACTGAAATTATGTTTTTGTTTTTGTTTTTGTTTTCTTATTTTTGCTTCTGCAGGGCATTTTCCACAAGTGTCTGGGGTAGGCTTGGTCACTCACTGGGAGCCCCAGCTCTAGGCGGCATCCTTTCCAGGAAAAAGATTAAACCAAATGATGAGATGTTCCTCCTGACCCTACAATGTTGTGACAGAAAACACTGTGGGAACAATGATGACAACAGAAAGATCTGGGCAATTTCCTAAGTGCTTTATTGAAAAGAAGAATAAATTTTTAGTCTATATTTCTATAGAAATACCATTTTTATTTGACAATTATCCCCAAAATATTTCCATATTACCTTCCTTTATTATTTTAAACATTTTTAAAATGACTCTATAAAAATTACAAATGAATTGCTTTACTGTAAGGGCAGCATTAAATCTTACATTAATGGAACTCTAAATAAGGAAGAAAATCTTAACCCACAAATCCTACCTACCACTATCCGCACACATCAACAAAGGGACAAACTGTTTCCTTTCCCAGTTTTTATTTTACAGATGTTTGTTAACTTACCTCTGAAATTAACTGAAGTCAACCCCTCAGTTGATTCATTTCAATCATAATCTATTATAATATAACCATTGTATTAACAGTGCTTTACTGATCTCGAACTCTACAAAATGTATAATTAAATATCATGATCCTTTGCAGAAATGGCAAGATAAAGAATTGCTATGTGGTAAAATTATTCAGAGATCTGATTTATCACACACAGTGTTTGTCATTAGGACTTCTGAACAAAAGCCCAGCTCTACCTCTTGGCAGCATTGGCTCATGGACACCCACAACCTGAGAATAGGAAGCAGATGTTGCATCCCCACTGTCTTAATAACTCAAATTGTGTGGTTAATGTGCAAACCGTATGTCCTATCTACTATAAACTTGATAGAAAATATATGATGACTTCTTTCCTTGCAAATAGCCTCAAAAGAGACTATATATATATATATATATATATATATGTATATATATATATTTAGTGCATACTGTGTAACCTATGAACTTTGAACAAATGCCTTTTCTTTTCTGGAAGAGTCACAGGAGAGAATGTTGAGATCTCCTTTAGCTATGACTGTCATAGCTAAAATCAGCATTGGAGGCTTTGTCCAGTATAAACCTTTAAGTTTCAAATTTATATTCATTTCTAAAGCAAGAACTAAGAATAAGTAGTAAATGGATAATGAATGAATGAACATAAATGCTTCTACATAAAAGGATTTGGATCGGAATATTATTCTGGTTTCTTTTAAGGACAAGGCTCAAGAATTCTAACATGCTAAATATTCAGGAGTGTTCTCAGAAAATCTGCTGAGCCAAGACCATGGTGTTATGGATGCTGTCTCCATGTGTCCCTGCAGAACAGAGAAATTTCTCTTATTAAATAGATATGATAATATAAGTAGCTGCAATAGATAAGCCCCCCAAACTCTGTGCCACATACCAAGAGAGGCATCTAGTATGCATAGCAGACAGCAAAGCCATGGCAGGCTCAGATTTTTTCACCCAGATCTAATTTTAAAAACTTCAGTGCAAGCTCACTCCGAGGAGAACTTGTATTAAACACAGACTCATTTATTTTCTGCTGATGAACACAGCCATGTGAACAGCTGATAAAGTCATCTCTCTCTGCAAAAGGGTACCAGGAATATAGTAATGAGTTCCAGCTCCAAATTTCAAAACAATCCTATTTACAAATTCAATTATAGGTTTGTTGCCCTTGCACTAGGCTAAATATATAGGTGACTTGATTCTATCTTTAATATTTGTCTTACTTAGCAAGACTGAGAAGGAAATGCACTCCCCCTATCAGAAAACATGTTCCATATGACATCCATTCGGGAAATGAATGCAATGGGAGGTGATATGAGTATTTCTGGATAAGTGTCAAAAATCCTTAACAAAAAAGTTCTTGGCATGAGCTTGCTGAGTGTGCATTTTGAAATCTGGGTGAGCAAAAGCTGGCAGCAGAGTTTTCAGCTGCCTTCTGCTGAAGCTTTACAGAGAAGGCTGTTCCATGGCCCATTGACAATGACCCTGTGCTGGGGCCATTTTCAGGGAATTTCTTATTGAATCTCCATTTTAGCCAATCTCAAAGCCTTGATGATAATCATGTAGGATATGGCATCTATTGTAATTCTCCACTCTAGCCATGCAACTGGTTTTTAAAGCTATTAAGCCTCTAGTTAGAACCAGATATATAATTTTTAGGGCCCAGTGCAAAATGAAAATGTTGAAAAAAATTGTTAAGAATCTCAAGACAGCAAAAGTAGAACCTTAAATCAAGCGCACAGGTCTTCTAAGCAGAAGGCCCTAGGTGACTGCACAGGTCACACACCCATGAAGACATCCCCTGTCCACAGAAATGTTATCCACCTTCTCCCACAATCAGCCATATCGTGTATACTGGCTATACTTCTCTCCGGGTATCTAGTGCAATTCCTCTCATCGACTTCTTACATACAGGCAATGTGCATGTGCGTGTGTCTCAGGAACCCCAGGGAATACATTTTGAAAAGAGAAGCAAAGAATACTACCTAGTTTATTCTGTCTCATCGACTCACTGCCAGGTTTGTGTAGGCCTTGGACTCTTGGGCTAGAGCACAAGATGCTCAACTTTAATCTCTGCTGGAAATTATTTTTCAAACATAAAATACTGCCTTAAGCATAATGATATCAAGTGCTCACACTCATAATACAAAAGGAATATTGAAAGGAGAAATGTCAGGATTTTACTTAGAGATCTAATAAGAAGGCTACCGGGAAGTTAGACATGAAATATAAAATAGGAAATTCTAGAATAGGCATGTTTCCATTGATATTAATAATTAGCAGTCTGGATTTAACCAGGTATGATCAGGACATGAATTGTTTAAATTAATCCTATAGCATAATAGATTCAGAATCACTATAAATAATGTAAGGTTTTCGATTATTAACATTTTCTTTTCTTTAAAGCCTGAATTATCCAAAGACATTTAAAATGGTCTCATGTTAATGGACCTGGCTTTAATGACCTACCTGAGTGCTGCATCTCCAAAACATCACTTAGGGAAATTTTCTAGGAGTGAATAAATACAAAGAAGCAAAAAGCTTGAGAGAAAGAATGAAAAACAAATGGACATTCAATTATTTCTAGACAAGGTTCATTTTTAGCCTCCTTTGTGATTTTAACACGCACAGCTAGCGCCACCTATGGACACAAGAATAAAAAATTCTGTTGACAACAAATAGGTTCTGCAACTGAACTAAATCAAATGTCACAAAGGAATGAGTCAGCATTTTCATGGAACACTCTGGTCTTTGTTTAGTAAACAAAGGGAACATACTCTAATGAGCCTCAGCACTAAGCTACAAAAGATTTATTGGAAATGGAAGATGTGGTTTATTATCAAGGCCACTTCTAAGTCTTATCCCAGCCTATTATAGGAGAAAAACAAAAGAGAAACAAGCGTAACAATTTTACCAGAGAGGGAAAGATTATTGAGCCTTTTGTTTTAACTAAGATACGACATTGCTTGTACTTTTCTTCTTTAACTTGTTTATTTACATTTAAAAATATTTTGAGGATGCCTACTCTCTGCCAGGTACTTCAAAATACTCACTTTGTCCTCCAGGAGCATCCAGTCTAATTGGAAAAATATATACTGTCAACCTTAAGTAGTGAGATTGAGAAAATATGATTAAGTATAGGGTTTATTCGAGCACAAAGCTTGAGGATGGCCACCCAGAAACACTGACTCTGAATGGGGTCAATGTTCCAAAATGGAGAAGGTTTCACTTATATGGAAATTTTAGCAGGATTACAACATTTTTGAACTCCTGCCTTCAAGCGATCCTCCCACCTCAGCCTCCCAAGTAGCTGGGATTATAGGCATGAGCCACTGCATCTGGTCTCAACATTTTCCATACAAGACCAGTGCCTAGGGCACAGCTATTTAATTAGTTACAGATTGCTACATTCTAAGGCAGATTATTTTATCACTCCGTGAGAAGGGGTAATGGTCTCAGGAGATCTTACCTTATCTCTGCCCCTGGTTGGTCTTAATTACAAATGGGGGGCGGGGGCAGACGTTGCAGCTGCATGCTGTGTAACTCAGGCTGCATAGCCACATTCCTCTCAGGGTTTAGAATAACTTAAAGTTCCAACAGCTTTAAGTTTGAAACAGTTTAAGTTTGAATTATTTAACTTCACAATACATATGTTCACAAAGGAGACAATATAGCACAGGACATATGAAGTGCTGTAAGACTCTGAAGGCACAGATAAAAGGTATGGTGTGTAGAAGAAGAAGGTACTTCTAGCTGGGCAGATCAGAGAAAGCTACATGGAGAAGTGGTACATAAGCTGGACTGAGAAGAAAGAATTGGATTTGGAAATGAAGAGATTGAGATAGAAGGGAAAAGTGGGAAAATACAATCTGTGTATGAAAGACAGCAAACCATCCTGAAAGCAAGTGCAAAGAGAGACATTTGGAAGGTTACACTGGGGCCAGATCATAAAGAATCTTGGACAGCAAAGTAATAAACCAGCAAGCACTTGTGCAGTGTTTGCCCTGTGCCAGGCACCATTCCGTACGCTTCCTACAGATTAACTCATGTCACCCTCAGAGCAGCCATTAATCGGTAGGTACAATATTTAATGTCTCAGTTTTGCAGATAAGAAACAGGAGAACAATGAAGTTACATAACTTGCCCAACATCACATAACTAGTAAGGTTTGAACCATGCTCATAACCACTGCATACTGTTGCCTCTTGATAATATAAGGAGTTTGGATTTAATACTCTCCAAGATAAACAAAAGTGGAACAGTTATACTTTTAAAAAAGGTAACCAAAGGCTTCTGTGAAAAAGTAAATAAATGCTCATTATAGATAACCAAAAAAATAAAGCCAAAAAAGGGAGGAAATACAGTTTCACTCCCCAGAGACAAATACTGTTAACATTTTATTCTGTTTTATTCCAATACATTTTGTAAACTTAAATAAAATCTTAAGCCTCCCCGGCCAACTGAATGGATCCCCCTTTGGCTAAGGGGACCCCTGAAAAACCTTAAAGCTGAGTTTCCAGCCATGAGAAGGGAGGTCAGACACACCTAGTTATGCCCTGTCCCTTTTGGAGTTCTTTGTAACGGTAAGATACAAAATCATTAACAAGCCTAAGGCCGTGTAAGACAAAGGTTAAATCACACCTGCAGGTCATCAATTTACTTAACAGATCACTGAGTCTCCTTTAAGTACCATGGTTTGTCCATGATTAGCAGACTTGCTTATCTTAACTTAAAACATTCCAAGCTTTTAGACATTGCTTCATTTCTTTAACCAATTACAAATCAAAGAATCTTTAAACCCACCTATAACCTGTAATCCCCTGCTTTGAGATGTCCTTTCTTTTCAGGCCAAACCAAGTATGCCTTACATGTCTTGATTTATAACTTCACATGTAATTCCTATCTCCCTAAAATGTATAAAACCAAACTGTAACCCAACCACGGCGAGACCACTTGATCAAGTCTTCTTGGGCGTCGCTCTCTGGGCCATGGTCACACATATTCAGCTAAGAATAAACGTCTTTAAATTACTTTACAGAGTTTAAGTTATTTTCTGTTAACAATTTTAAATTGTATTAGATACACATGGTAACAAGTTAAAGAATAAAAGAGAATTTAGGCTGGACCGAACAGTAGCCTACCATACCCTCCCTGCTCTCCCTCCATTCTCATTTCCCCTCCTTCCCTGTCCCAGTGGCAGCCTCTTTCTGATTTAACTATTTGACACACTATCTGTTTAATTCACATGTTCTACTCCCCATTCTTCTGATGTTTTACCACTACAATATTGTTTTAAATTCTACTATTGACTACCTTAATAGTTTTAAAAAATGTAGTTGATGAACAAGAGGACTACTTGTACATCGACTTCAGTGGGTTCATTCTTCTCTTTGCAAAATGAAAGTATTGGTGACCAATCCCTCCCTTCAACTCTGCTGAATTGACCTTCTGCAACTTCTCTTTTGTTTTTACAGTATTAAGGCTATTAATGTTTATATTCCTTGCTGCAACCAAAATCAAGTCTTCCATTCTTTCTATTTAGGTTGACGTTAGGAGCAAAAAACCAATAAACAGCATTTATATTAAAATGACTCTAAATAGTTTTTATTGCAAGGCCAAGTACTATATTTCCCTTTTTACAAGTCCAGTGCCAACCTCTGGGCCATGGAGAGGAGAATGATCATTGCATTGAAGTGAAATGGGTCCTCTTACACTCTATCAAGGGTGTTTAAAATCATTGCATATTTTTATCTTGCTTCAAATTTGGATCATAATGATTTGTGATCTTACATGGATTTTATTTTGGGGGGAAGTTTCAAATTGCCTTTTTGGAGCCTTCTGTACTGCTGGTTCAAGCTGGAATGTTTGTGCTCCAGGCCTGTGGCATGGCTCCTAACCTGGATTTTCCCACACTGCCCTCTTGGTTTAGATCCACCATTCCCTCTTGCCTTCTTGGACTGGATCCATCCTTTTTCTTGAAGTCCTTCCTTGTTCTTCCCTCTTTCTTGAATTTCCTTCCTAAAAAGGATTATGCCAGAGATAAGCTCTGATTCCATGAATGCCTGAAAATGTCTTTATCTTGCTGTATCACTCAGATTCCCACCAAGAAAACTGAAATCACTGTAAGTGTTTAGACAGAGGGAATTAAATGGAGAACATTAATTGCATAAATAATTGTAGAACTGATAAACCAAACAAGGGCAAAAAGCAACACAGATAATACAGACAGTGAACATTCACAGCTACCCTGAAGCTAGAGGAATAAAGCAGGAGGTGGTGTCAGCATATCCCAGACCTGGGCCACGTCACCCAGAAGAAATTGGAGCCACAGAGAAGACACAGCTACTGTCAGATCCCACTAGAGGCATGGGGGAAGGAGACTTGTGCTCTGGTTCCTTCATTCCTCCCGCAATCCCATTGCTTGAACCCAACCAGAAGCCTGTAAAGCAGAAGACTAGGAAATGCAGCCTGCAAGGCCAGTCCCCTGCAGTACAGAGCAGAGCAAAGGAAGTGTGGGGAATCTAACCCAGAGCAAACAGGTTCTGAAAACTAAAAACAAATCATTCTTCTTCAACTCACATAATCAACACAGAACACTTCTGTGACCAGATGTATGGGGGATGGGGCACGGTTTCCCCACCCCAAGCAGTTCTCCAGTGGACACCTACTGTGTCCTATAATTTAATTCAATCCTGACACTATCTACCAGAAGATAAATACTGCTGTTCTGACTGACTAGATATAAATTGGGGTTCCCACAATCCCCCCTTTTGGGGCTTGATAACTTATTAGGATGACTCATAAAACTCAGGGAAACACTTTACTTATACTCGCTGGTTTGCTATAAGGATATTATATAGAACACAAATGCACAGGCAGATGATGGGTGCATAGAGTGAGGTCTGGGGGGTGGTATGGAGCCTCTATGCCCTCTCTGGGTGCACCACCCTCCTGGCACCTCCATGTGCTCAGTAACCAGGAAGCTCATCAAATTTTGTTTCAGAATTTTTATAGAGCTTAATCTCTGGCCACTCCCCCCTCACCCCAGCCCTTCCCAGAAGTTGGTGGGTAGGACTGGAGGTTCAAACCCTCTAATCTTCTGACTGCTTGGTCTTTCTGGTGACTGGCCCCATCCTATATAACTTTATTAGCATAAACCTAGGAGTTGTCCCAGGGGCTTATTATGAATAACAAAAGATACTCCTTTCACTCAGGAAATTCCAGGTGTTCTAGCAGCTCTGTGACAGGAGCTGGTGTCAAAGACCAAATAAGTATATTTCATATTATTCTACACAGTCCAAGGACTGGCATGCCCACCCTCATTTGCACTTGATTTGTATTCTTGCTTGTTATATAATTCTAGGTCCTCGATTCTATTCCTTCAGTGTGTCAATGGGAAAAAACCAAACTCTGTAAAATAAGTTTAAAGAGATTTATTCTGAGCTAAATTTGAGGACCATGACCCGGAGCCACGCCCAAGAGGCCTTGAGCAAGTGGACTCGCTGTGGCTGGGTTACAGTTTGGTTTTATACATTTCAGGGAGACAGGAGTTACAGGTAAAGTCATAAATCAATACGTAGGAATCATACATTGATTTGGCCCAAAAAGGTGGGCCATCTTGAAGCAGGTGGCCTTACAGGTTATAGGTGGGTTTAAAGATTCTTTGGCTTGTAATTGGTTAAAGACATGAAGTTTTATCTAAAGGCTTGGAATGTCTTAACATAGTTGCTGTTTATCAGAGATAAGCCACCAGACATAGATTTGTTGTGTAAATTGAGGACCTGTAGGTTTGTCTTGCATACCCTTACGGTCTGTTAATGCGTTACAAAAGATGTCCCCAAGGAGGGAGGGGGGCATGATAAGGCATGTCTGACCTCCCTCCTCCTGGCAGGCAATTTAGTTTTAGGATATTCCTTTGGCCACAAGGGGGTCCATTCAGTCAGCTGGTGAGGGGTGAGCCTTAAATTTTATTTTAATTCACAACTGTTTTGGGTTTTTTGTTTGTTTTGTTTTGTTTTGTTTTTCTTTTATATTTTCCACTTTTAGTAGAGACAGATTGGGAGGGCAATTGGGGGGGAGGATCTTGCTCATGCTCAGCTGGTCTCGAACTCCTGACCTCAAGCATCCCCCAACCTCGCTCTCCCAGAGTGCTGGGATTACAGGTGTGAGCCACCGTGCCCAGCCACCTTCAGCATTTTGAAAGCATTGTTTCACCAACTCAGCATCCAATGTTATGGATAAGAAATCTGATGCCAGTCTGATCCTTCTTCCATTTTAGTTTGCTTGCCTGACCGTCAAACCACCAGGGAAAACTACCCAGGCTTCCTATTCCAAGTAAGACATCACTTTCATCAACATCCTTTCCTTCTCATCCCCTGTCAACCCACCCAGCCTGTCACACTGCTTTGCCTCCAGAACAGAGAGAGAAAGCTTGGAGCCACACGAATTCCTGGCATTCGTGAGAACAGTCCCCAGGAGGATGCAGCTGATTACCCTTTGGCCACTAAACTTCTCATAGCCATATCAGAGCCTCCTCAGAGTAGGTGTTTAATAAATATGCGTTGGATAAATACAGTAGTCCCCCCTTATGTGTGGGGGATATGTTCCAAGATCCCCAGTGGAAACCAAGGAGAGTACCACACCCTATATACACTGTTTTTTCCTATACATACATACCCATGATAAAGTTTAATTTATATAGCACACTCAGCCCCCCTTCCATGTGATGCCCTGCATCACTCTGGGACTCTAGAGTCCCCACCAGTAAGAAGGCTCCCTCCAGATGTGTGTCCTTGACCTTGGACTTCCTAGACTCCAGAAGTAGCCATCATGCTGGAGAATCAACTAGTGATCCTTGCAATGACGGCAAGTAACACTGGAGTTTACCACGTGCAGACTGTCAATGAGAAGAACAGAGAAAACAAGACAAGCCCATTCATTTATTTGAGCATAACAAGTGAGTTTTGAAATCCCAAATGATAATTCCGAAAGCAATAAAATCTTACTTTAATAACAAAAAGTTTAATTTATAAATTAGGTATAGTAAGAGATTCACAATAACTAATAATAAAATAGAACAATTATAACAATATGCCAGCAACAGTACTTTTGTGCTTTGGGGTCATTAGAAAGTAAAATACGGGTTACTTGAACACAAGCACTGTGCTACCAAGACAGTCCTTGTGATAACTGAGATGGCTAATGGACACGTGGCATAGACAGAATAGAAACTCTGGCAAAGAGATGATTCACACCCTGGCAGGACAGAGCAGGACAGTGCAAGATTTCATCACACTACTCAGAAGGGCATGCAATTTAAAATTTATGAATTGTTTATTTCTGGAATTTTTCACTTAATATTTTTGTACCACAGTTGATTGCAGGTAACTAAAACCATGGAAAATGAAAGGGAATACTACTGTAAATGAAACTACAATACCTGTAGCTAAAAGACTATCAGGATTGTCACCTTTCTTTCTTGTTTATTAAGATATAATCAGAAACCCAAACTCACCAGGTTCTTCATGGACATACTCCTATAATGATCTGGATTTACCCTAAACTGACCAATTTCCCACCCTTCCCATGTCTTTCATCATGACACCTGGAACACCTGTAAAACTCCTTTCTCCCTCTAAAACCTCAGTAACATTTAAGTGTGTTCATCAATCATTGCCTCCTTAGTTCTGTCATCTACCACCCTGTCCCATCCGTACCACCATCGCTCTAATAGTGATGATTCAAATACCTGTTGTCTTGCTGCTGTTACAAATTATGTCAAACTTACTGGCTTAAAACAATATAAATTTATCTTGCAGTTCTGAAGTCTAAAATGGTTTCAGCCAGGCTGTGTTCCTCCAGAGGCACTACCTTCTGGAGGAGGAGAATCATTTCCATGCCATTTCTAGCTCCTAGAGGCTGCCCACATTCCTCAGCCCAGGATCCACATCATTCCAGCCTGTGCCTACAGCATCATATCTCCTGCTCTGACTCTAACCCTATTGCCTCACTCTTATAAGGACCCATGTGTCACCATTCTCTGCCTCAGCATCCTTTGGAAGACCTATTCAACATTTGACCTCTTGACCTTTTGTCATCTATAATCATCTTTTCTTCTACTATACCTCGGTCACCTATCCCTTGATAATACTCATGGTCTTGCCATTACCAATAACCACACTTCTTCCAAAACCTGAATTTCAAACATTCAATTTTGTTTTTCAGTACAACTTCATTTCATGGAAATCACCAGCTAGTGGTTATACAAACTCAAAACATCCAATCCATTCACCACACCAGTTTTTCACTTTCTCTCATCCTTCTCACCTCAGTCCTGGCCCTGCCTAGACTCTATGGTCCATCATTGTGATCCCTCACTTGAAAACCCTCACTTGAAAGAGTGATCGGTCACTCTTTTGACCCACTAACACACACACCTGGAAAGGCTCTAACCCTGGGTAAATCCAATAAAGCTATTTAAATTCTTGTAGAGGTGGACAACAGGGGGAAGGGCAAGCCCCTGAGACCATCCTAGAAGAGTACACAATGTAATCAATGCAAAATGACCAACACACTAGTATCGTTTGCCCATAGTAGAACTCAGTCTGTATCTATTATCAAATTATTCTTTCGGCATACTTCCTGTACTATTGCTAAAATGATATATTCTAATGACTGACAAACTATTTCACCATTATTATCCATTTTTAAAATTTCCATGTAGTTCCCACACTTCTGCATTCTTGATCATGTGGCCAAGAACCAGAACGTCTGGATGACAGTGCTTTATTACAAGTACACCCGCCATTCCAGTAAATCTAAATAAGTCAAGCATTAAAATATGATTCTTTTTACCTGAAAGGATTTTCATTTTTTTCAAAACTATCAGTGTGTTTGATGCTTAAAACTGACATTTAAAGTGATATAAAATGAGTGCTTTCTGCCCATAAGCATTTATGTACTAAAAAGACAAGCAAGAAGCAAGGCAAGATGCAGAACACAGAAAATAAAAATGAAAATAGTGTTGACTCTGCTATGTGACAAGAACATTTTGAAACATGGCAGGTGAGCTTCATCAGAGACAGATACAAAGTAATTCACTCCAAAAAATATATAATCTATATTTATAAAGTAATGAGCTCAGAACCATCTGTTATAAACCAGTAAAGAAGACATTATAAACTTCTAAAATGAGATACTAATCTAATGTGATACAGAGGGTAGAAAAAAGGTGACACAACAAAATCAGATTACAAATAGTATGTAAAAAGGTATCCTAAACCACATAGTATATATAATGTATAAAGACCTATTTGGTTCACCTCAAGAAAGATAATTGAAATGCCAAGAAAAAAATGAGCTAAAAAATACATTAAAAAAGTAAAAAAATAGTCCTTCAATGCAAATGAGCAAACTAGGAGTAACAAAAAATCACAAAATGAGACTCTTGTTTAACTCTGAATACCAATAATAAAAGTAATAAAGAGTTATTAATTATGGTGCATCTATTCTGCTCAGAAATTCTATGCATGTTACTTTATGTAATCCTCATAGAAACCCCATGAGACATGTATTACAATTTTCATCTAATAGATGATGTATTAGTCTGCATAGGACGCTGTAACAAAATACCACAGACTGGATGATTTAAACAACAGAAATTTATTTTCTCATAGTTCTGGTAGCTAAAAGTCCAAGATCAAAGTCCCAGCCAGGCTTCTTTCTGGTGAGGGCTCTCTTCCTGGCTTGCAGAAGTCCAACTTCTCACTATGTCTTCACATGGCAGAGAGAGAGATCTCTGGCATCTCTTCCTCTTTGGATGTGGACACCAGTTCTATTGGATCAAGCCCTACCCTGACGACTTCCTTTAACCTCAATTAGATCCTTGGGTCCCCCATATCCAAATTCAGTCACATAAGGGGTTAGGGCTTCAACATATGAATTTGAGAGGGACACAATTCAGTCCATAGCAGACGAGAAACTTGAGATCTGCTTCTCCACCCTGCCTTGGGCCCTGGGAGGCCAACCTCGGGGGACTGCATTGTCCCAACTCCTTCTGGCTTAGAGGAGTTCAGCCATTGGCAGGCACAAGCAGGTGATCAGAGTTTGGGATATTTAATCCCCTGGCTCCCATCCTACCAGCCATGGTATAATGGTGGCCCTGGCACTTGTTTGGTGATCCCTCTCCTATGCTTGCAATCCTTGCCAGGATCCCCTGACGTTCCCTCCCTTGTCCCTCAAGGCCTGCATGATAACAGCTTCCTGCTGCTGCTAATTCCAAGGTGCTTTACTATTATCCCATGTTTCTTTTATCCCAGCACACATATTTGTCAATAGTGACTTCGTTAGACTCTCTTCAATTGTCTTTTTTGATGTGCCATCTGTTTCCTACTGGATGCTAATACAATAAGTGGTACCCAGGAGACAGACCCTTAAAACAGGATTCTGAAGTTGCTCATGTATTGATGAGGGCACAGATTACCTCTTTTCTGGACATGTGGTACCATCACAATTACTCAAATTATTACTGGCAGTGTCAAGGGATAGAGTGTGGGTCCAGAGAAAGGAGTTGAGAGATAATTGTGGTATCAGGTTTCCAAAGCAAACATGTGACACTGATTTGTTAAGGCAACAGAGGGCATGAGTGCATGGCCAAGGGACACCAAGGGACTACAGGACCCAGGATCGTAAACTGGGTGTTACCTGGTCCTGCAAACCATAAGATTAGATACTCTCAGAATTATTCCTTTGTTATAGGAAATTGCATTTACAGAAACAGGCTCTGGCAGATTTTGAGGGCACAAGTAACTGCCTGAGGAAATGCTTCAAACTCTTGTGGTACCTGTTGTTGTTGCTTCACCACCCTTTCCTCAACCCAAATCTATGACTTTATGGAGCATTCCCTGTGACCAGTTAACCTAGGAGAGGAAGCGCAGGCCTAACCTACAGTTAGGTCTGCATGATGCAAGGAAGCAGCTGTTGCACTACAGTCCTAACTCAGGGACAGCCTCGAAAGGCAGTGATGGAAGGAAAACCTCCCAGTGGGTGGAGCTTAGGAAAAAGATACACTTGGAAGTTCAATTTGCATGAAAAGAGATATGGACTAAAATACAGATCTACACTGATTCATGGATACTGGCTAATAGGTTGGCCCAATTGTCAGGATTTGGGAAAACAAGATTGGTGTGAAGGTGATCTGGGAGAAGTATTAGATGGACACACAAGAATTGGTCCAGAATGTGGACATATTTGTGTACCACGTAAAAGCCTACCAGAGGGTATTCACTACAGAGAACTCTCTCAACAATCAGGATGATGTGATGTCTCATTTTACCAGTGGTCCTCAAGATAAACCCTAGATTTGATGATTTGCTAGAAGGACTCATGGGACTTGGAAATTGATATACTCATAGATACAGTTTATTACATTAAAAAGATAGAAAACAGGATCAATAAAGAAAAAATTGGCTCCCTACATTATTCCGAGTTAGGGTTGGCTGCAAGAGAAACTTGTGATTTGGGAGGCAGAAGTAAGGCTGAGTAGATGAGTCCATCATGGATTGTCATTGACCAAGGGCCATAACAGAGAGACTCGGAGGTGCTGGTGGTTTCCGAGTCATCCTCACGTGTTCTCCCTCCACATTCAGCTCGCCTTATTGACTGACCAACACAGATCCCCAGCCCACCACCAGCTGCTTCACTGCAAATCACAGAAGCAGTGGCCACACAGCGCCACAGCCTGGCGTTAACTTCTACACCAGCAGCGTATAGAGACAAGCTTCCTGCAACTCCTAGACACCTGAGAGCCCCAGGCCTAGTTAGTGACTTTTCTCTGACCCAATCCAGGTCTTTACTTCCTCAGATCCTTCCACAATTATTTAAGGTTTAATTTCTATAATATATTCCTTATTCCATAATGCTCATAGTTCAACTTCTTTAATTAAATTCTAACTGATGCAGGGATTATGTTTCTTGACTTTCCAGTTTTCAACTTGAGTCTTTGTGACACCCAGCTGTACTTTCTATCCTTGAATTTTGTGAGATTTTCTCAGTAATAAATGCTTCTAACCCCTCTCATAATCTTGGCTATAATTTGGTTTTAGATATGTTAGGTGGAGATGTGCTAAAGCCATTAGAAATATGATACTAGAGCACAAAATAGTTACGGAATATTTATTCAAGAGATTGTAGGGGCCAAGGAAAAACTTCCTTTTCTCTCTCTGAAGGTTTAAAGAAAAAAGATCAGCAGACAAAAAGCAGACTAATAAAAGTCTTACAAATTTATTATGTGCCCAGGGGAAAATCACAGTGGGAATACCCCAAATCCCCACTGGGGTACAGAAGCTTATCTACCATCTTGAGGTTACAGAAAGAATGGGAGCTCAGAACATGGTCAGAAACAGGTTATGGTGGTAAATCAAGTGACGGTGGCAACACAGGTTATGGGAGGGAAAGAAGAGGAGGCCTGACCTGCAAAGGTGGTCTTGGTACGTATCTGAAAGCTCAAATGTAGCAGCCCTCAGAGAGAAAGATGGTTCTTTCAGACCTGTTTTGTTATGTTTTGTTTTGCTAATAAATAGTATCTCATATATATTAAAGCATGACATGAGCCAGATGTCCAGGAGGGAAATAAATAGTTCATTCAGATTTGTTATATTTTGCTAGTTCTCCATTCTGTAACACCCAAAATCAACTAATAGACACTAATAGGCAAACACAATAAGGTATTTTGCTTCTTATTGCAGTCCTTTTTTATTTCAGAATATTATGGGGTTACAAACATTTTGGTTACATAAACTGCTTCTGTACTATTAGAGTCAAAGTTATACATGTGCATATCACCCAGATAGTGTGCATTGTACCCATTAGGTGTGAATTTACCCATCCCCCCACCCCCCACCTGCTTGATTTCCAATGAATGTTATTTCCATATGTGCACATAAGCATTGATCAATTAGTTCCAGTTTAATGGTGAGTACATATAATGTTTGTTTTTCCATTCTTGTGATACTTCACTTAGAAGACTGGTCTCCAGTTTCATCCAGGTTAATACAAGAGGTATTAGTTCACCATTATTTTTATGGCTGAGTAGTACTTCATGGTATACATATAACACATTTTATTAATCCACTCATGTATTGATGGGCACTTGGGTTGTTTCCACATCTTTGCAATTGTGAATTGTGCTACTATAAACATTCAAGTGCAGATGTCTTTTTTATAAAATGTCTTTTTTTCCTTTGGGTAGATACCCAGGAATGGGATTGCTGGATCAAATGGTAGCTCTGCTTTTAGCTCCTTGAGGTATCTCCATATTATTTTCCGTAGAAGTTGTACTACTTTGAAGTCCCACCACCAGTGTACTAGTGTTCCTATCTCTCAGCATCCACACCAACATTTGTTGTTTTGGAACTTTTTGATAAAAGCCATTCTCACTGGAGATAAGTGATATCACATTGTGGTTTTGATTTGCATTTCCCTGATGATTAGAGATGTTGAGGATTTTTTCATATGTTCATTGTCCATTAGTCTATCTTCTTTTGAAAAGTTTCTGTTCATGTCTTTTGCCCACTTTTTAATGGAGTCCTTTGATTTTTTTCTTGCTGATTGGCTTGAGTTCTTTATAGAATGTAGTTATCAGTCCTTTATCAGATGTATAAAATGTAAATATTTTCTTCCATTCTGTAAGCTGTCTATTCACTCTAATGGTTGTTTCCTTGGCTGTGCAGAAGCTTTTTAATTTGATCAGGTCCCATTTATTTATTTTTGTTGTTGTTGTTGCTGTGATTGCCTTTGGGGTCTTCTTCATAAATTCTTTGCCTAAACCAATGTCTGTAAGAATTTTTCCAACATTTTCTTCTAGAATTCTTATAGTTTCATGCCTTAGGTTTCAGTCTGCTATCCATGATGAGTTGCTTTTTGTGAGAGGTGAGATGTGCAGATCCTGTTTCAGTGTTCTACATATGGCTATCCAATTTTCCCAGCACCATTTATTGAATAGAGATTTTTTTCTGCTGTGTATGTTTTTGTCTGCTTTGTCAAAGGTCAGATGGCAAATGAGGATGGCTTTATATCTGGGTTTTCTGTTCTGATCCATTGGTTTATGTCTCTGTTCTTGTGCCAGTACCATGTTGTTTTGGTTACTGTAGCCTTGTAGTATAGTTTGAAGTCCAGTAAAATGATGCCTCCCAATTTGTTCTTTTTTTTTTTCTTAAGGTTGTTTTGGCTATACAGGGTCCTCTCTGGTTCCACACAAATGTAGAATTATTTTTTCTAGATCTTCAAAAAATGATGTTGGTATTTTAATAGGGATTGGATTGAATCTGTAGGTCACTCTGGGTGGTATAGATATTTTAACAATGTTGATTCTGCAGATCCATGAGCATGGTATGTTTTTCCATCTGTTTACATCCTTTGCTATTTCTTTCCTCAGTATTTCATAGTTCTCCCTGTAGAGGTCTTTCACCTCCTTAGTTAAATATATTCCTAGGTACTTTATTTTCTGTGTTGCTATTGTGAATGGTATTGAGTCTTTGATTTGGTACTCAGCTTGACTGGTGGTGTATATGAATGCTACTGATTTGTATACATTGATTTTATAACCTGAAACTTTGCTGAATTTATTTATCAATTCCAGTAGTCTTTTGGCAGAATCTTTGGGGTTTTCTAGACATAAGATCATATCATCAGCAAAGAGTGGTAGTTTGACCTCTTCTGCCCCCATTTGGATACCCTTGATTTCTTTCACTTGCCTGACTGCTCTGGCTAGGACTTCTAGCACTATGTTGAATAAAAGTGGTGATAGTGGGCAACCTTTTTCTGGTTCCATTTCTAAGCGGGAATGCTTTCAATTTTTTCCTCTTCAGTATGATGTTGGCTGTGGGTTTATCATATGTGGCTTTTATCATTTTGAGGAAGTCCTGTCTATGCCTACTTTGTTAAGCATTCTTATCATAAAAGGGTGCTGGATTTTGTCAAATGCTTTTTCTATTTCTATTGAGAGAATTGTATGGTATTTGTTTTCACTTCTATTTATGTGGTGACTTACATTTACAGATTTGCGTATGTTGAACCATCCCTGCATCTCTGAGATGAAGCTCACTTGGTCATGATGGATTACTTTCTTGATGAGCAGCTAAATTCAGTTTGCTGGGATTTTATTGAGAATTTTTGCGTCTATATTCATAAGGGATATTGGTCTGTAGTTTTCTTTTTTTGTTGAGTCCTTTCCTGGCATGGGTATCAAGGTGATGTTAGCTTCATACAACATGTGGGGGAGGATTCCTTCCTCCTTGATGTTGTGAAATAATTTCTGCAGCATAGGTACCTGTTCTTCATAGATCAGGTAAAATTCAGGTTTGAAACCATCTAGTCTGGACTTTTGTTTGTTGGAAGATTTTTTTATTGCTGCTTCAATTTTGGTACTTCATATTGGTCTGTTCAGGAATTCTACTTCTTCCTGACTGAGCCTAGGGAGTCTGTGTTTCTAAGAATTTGTCCATTTCCTCCACATTTTCAAGTTTATGTGCATAGAGATTTTTATAGTATTCAGCTATGATATTTTGTATGTCTGTAGTATCAGTTGTAATTTCTCCTTTTTTATTCCTGGTTCAGCTTATTACAGTCCTTTCTTTTCTGGTTTTGGTTAATCTAGTGAGAGATCTGTCAGTTTTGTTTATCCTTTCAAAGAACCAACTTTTTGTTTCACTAATCTTCTGTATAGTTTTTTTATGGATTTCATTTAGTTCTGCTATGATCTAGGTTATTTCTTCTCCTGGGTTTGGGATTGCTTTGTTCATCTTTTTCCAGTTCCTTGAGATGATTCGTTGTATTGTTGATTCGTGATCTTTCTTTCTTTGGGATGTAGGCATTCGTGGCTATGAGTTTTCTTCTCAGAACTGCTTTAGCTGTATCCCACAGATGTTGATAACTTGTGTCCCCTTTATCACTTAGTTCAAAGAATCTTTTGATTTCCATTTTAATTTCCTCCTTGACCCAACTATCTTTGAGCAGTAGGTTATTTAATTTCTATGACTTTGTGTGGAGATCAGCGTTTCTGTTGGAGCCAATGTCTAATTTTATTCCACCATGGTCTGAGAAGATGCATGATATAATTTCTATTTTTTTTTTTTAATTTTTGAGACATGTTTTTCTGGCCTAGGATGTGATCAATCTTAGAGAAAGTTCCATGAACTGATGAAAAGAATGTATATTCAGTGGGTTTTGGTTAGGATGTTCTGTTAATGTCTGTTAGTCCCATTTGTTCTAGAGTTCTGTTTAAGTCCATTGTTTCTTTGTTTATTTTCTGTTTGGAGGATCTGTCCTGTTCTGTCAGAGGGGTGTTGAAGTCCCTGTCTATTAAGTGCGGCTGTTTATAATTTTGTTTGTATCAAGTAGGATTTGCTTTTTGAACCTGGGTGCACTTGTGTTATGTGTGTAAATATTTAGAATTGTTATGTCTTCTTGTTGAATTGTTCCCTTTATCATTATTTAATGACCATCTTTGTTTTTCTTTATTTTTGTTGATTTGAAGTCTATGTTATCTGATATGAGAACTGCTACACCAGCTTTCTTTTGGTTTCCATTTGCATGGAATATTGTTTTACTTGTTTTGTTTTTTGTTTCTTTGTTTGTTTTAAGACAGGGTCTCACTCTGTTGCCTAGACTGGAGTACAGTGGTGTGATCATAGCTCACTGCAGCCTGGAACTCCTGTGCTCAAGCAATCCTCCCACCTTGGCATCCTCAGATTACAGGCGTGAGCCACTGCAGCCAGCCTCTTTCTGATCTTTATAATATCAGATTCTCACTTAATTTTCCCGTCAGAGAAAGCCTGGCTGCATCAATGCAGAATTTTTCTACAGATGCAAATCTCCTCCACAAAAGATAGCTTTTCAGGTATTCTTGTATTTTCAGCCCTTCTGAACAGTGATCCTGAACTATGTCAAGGAAATATATTTTGGGGTGAAATATTTTGGTTTTCTTCAAGATTATAAAATCACCTGAAATAAGAATTTACTGATAAAATTATAGAGGCAAACACCAAAAACTTTGCTGCTGAGCCCACCATCGGAGTGGACTACCATAAGTTACAGAAGTCCTACATTCTAGACCAGTGTTTCTCAAACTTTTTTGTAATGATTGCCTCCATAAGGATCTATTTTACATATTTCTTCCTGATTATTCTACCCTGTGAAATTTTAATGCCACAAATATACTGGCACATGTACTATATGCATATCTGTGCATGACATATATTAATACAAAGAGAAAGATTTTTTTCACCCCTCAAGAAGCAGTTTTTTTTTTTTTTTGAGGTTAAAATGTCACCTTTATTATAACTGATAGAAGCAAGGTTAGAGGGTGAAGCATCAAGTCTTTTTGCAAAGTGGGATGATTAACACAAAACCAGACTTAGGTAGAATTACCCCCTGGGCTGTGGGCAATGCTGGACCAAGGCAGGCCTTCTCACATGGGCCCCTAATGGTGCCTATTCAGCCAACAGGAGCCCCTTTGGGTCAGCAAGTGATTATTTTCATCCAACACCACTAGATTAAGAACCAGTTTTTACCTCCATTGAGAATGTATGTTCTAGACCCATATCTGCCAATTACCTTGCTATGTTTTCTTAAGAAAAGCTATTATCACTTCTGAGTCTTGATTTCCTCTTGGTACTTGACCAGAAAGGATGAGCTTATTCGTGAGATTCCTCCAACGTCCATACCTCCACAGATACCACTTTGCCTTTTTTTCTTTTGAGACAGAATCTCACTCTGTTGCCCGGGCTAGAGGGCCGTGGCATCAGCCTAGCTCACAGCAACCTCAAACCCCTGGGCTCAAGCAATCCTTCTGTCTCAGCCTCCCGAGTAGCTGGGACTAGAGGCACGCACCACCATGCCTGGCTAATTTTTTCTACAGATTATTTTCAGTTGTCCAGCTAATTTCTTTCTATTTTTAGTAGAGACAGGGTCTCGCTCTTGGTCAGGCTGGTCTTGAACTCCTGACCTTGAGCGATCCTCCCGCCTTGGCCTCCCAGAGTGCTAGGATTACAGGCGTGAGCCACTGCGCCCGGCCCCACCTTGACTTTTCACCCACTTACAGCATTTGGTTGCACATATGTGAGGAGCAAAATTGAACTACATTTTTTCTTTAAACAGACATCAATGCTGCCTTTGAGACCATAGTCAGCTTAGAGCAAACAGCCTATTTTATTCCATTCTGGCAAGCAGAATGACAGTTTGTTAGTCATATTCAGGATTTATAACTATCAGTCACCCTTTCTCTCCTATCCTGGGTCCCACTTGGATTAGAAATATTTCTATTAAACAGGAGGCAAAGGGTGTGGCCTGCTCTCTGTTCCTCTATTCTACCTCCTGGTCAGTGCACTGGCACGCAGGTGCTGCCTTCAGCAGGATCCAGAGGCAACAGTCCCCTTCTCGGCCGCGGCTTCATTTTCCTTCTGTGGCCGGCAGGATTTAACTGTTTAGGTTGGCACCATTTGGTCTCTCACCCAAGCAGAGTCAGATGCTGCCTCTGTCATATAGCACACAGTCTGTTGGTGCCATCTGGGCATCTCACATGATACGTGTCACTCTCACTACTGGGCAGTGTCTAGAAGAGTGCAAAGAAGCTGGTGCATGCTCACAGGTACAGTCTTGGGTTTATCTAAGCCTCAGGGATTCCAAGAGAAAACAAGACCAAGGTGGGGAAGATCTTGTCCCCTTCTCACCTACTATGTTTTCTGCCACCTAGCAAACCCCACATGTGTAACTAGTGCCAGTCAGGCCCTATATTCAGAAACATCCACAACCTTTCAGGAAGAAGCACCTTCCCTTTGTTGGGAGACCCCATCAGGGACAGCAAAGATGAAAGCCCTCAAAAACTCCCTTTCCAACTCTCTTTCACCCACACCACATCTCCTGATGGAAAAGTCTAGTCGGGCAGGGTGAGAGCATTTATTTTAACTAAAAGTAAATAAAAATATTTTCTCATCTGTCTTTGGCTCTCATTTTTTTCCACTATAACCCAGCATTTCCTGCTTAACCAGCAGGTGGAGAATGAGGAACCAGTCAGCAGCCTTTAATAAAAATTGTGGTGTATGGGGATTCACGTACTGGGATTCATAAATTATGTCTTTTTCTTTTTGTTAATTTTTTTTTTCTAGCAACAGAGTCTCGCTATGTTGTCCAAGCTGGCCTTGAACTCCCGGGCAGCCTCTCGAGTAGCTGGGACTACAGGTGCACACCATTGTGTCCAGCTTTTCCTTTTCTGTCTCCTATGCTCGAAGAACTTAGAAACAGAGAACTTACAATTTAACACTTCAAACTAAGTTTTGCTTATCTACTTCCCTTCATTTGTATCTCTTCTTGTATTGGTGTCCTAACTCTTAATTAATGGTATAATTATCCACCCAATTCAGAACAGAATTACTCATAGTGAGTCCCTCATTCTTGTCAACTATATTCAGTCATTAAATTCTGTAAATTCTACCTCAGCAATATATGTCATAAGCCCCGCCCCCTGCCCCGCCATCCTTCTACTGTCTTAATTCCAGCCTTCATCACCTTTTGCTTGAACAACTGCAAGAAATTCCTAATCCGTCTTCCAGTCAAGGGACTCTCTCCCCACCCAACACTACCACACAAGCATTTCTTCCCAAAGACATGACCAGGTCCCTCCCCTGCTTCAGAATATTTGATACCTGTGGAAACAGTACAAGCCCCTTATTTAAGAAAGGAAAACATGAAAGCAGAAATTTTTCTTCCAATATAAAGAGAATAAGCTTCAACTAATAGGAATCTTGAGTCATTGCTTCAAGATTTTGTTTATTCAGGTACTGTGTTGCAAATCCCTTTTCTTTGCTGATAACTTTCTCTGTAAGAAGAGAACTATCACTGAAGGAGCTAAACAGAGAACCTATTTGCTAGCTAATCAAATTGGGCAAAGATCTAAATTAAGATTAAATTGATCATGCTCAATTTGTTTAATATCATAAGTGACAGATTTCTCTTGTGTTTTCCTGCCATTTTGAGAGTAAAGAGATAAGAACTGTGTTGCTGCCAAACTGTTTTATTACTCACATAGAAGGCAAATCATTATGTTTGTCAAGATTTACATGGCTAGGAGAGAATCATAAATCACAATTAACGATTGCTTAGGAGATAAAAGTTCATGAATTTTACATGTTGTTAATCACCTTATCTAAAATAGCACCCCTCCAGGGCTTTACCCTGCTTTTTCTCCATGATACTTACCATCACCTAACACATTTTTCTATTTTCTGTCACCACAAGAAAGTAAAGCTACAAGGGCAGGGACTTTGTTTTGCCAAAACAGTGGTAGCAAATGTGTTTGATTCATTCATATGTCAACAGGAAAAAACCAAACTCTGTAAAATAAGTTTAAAGAGATTTATTCTGAGCCAAATTTGAGGATCATGACCCAGAGCCACGCCCAAAAGGCCTTGAGCAAGTGGACTCGCTGTGGCTGGGTTACAGTTTGGTTTCATACATTTCAGGGAGACAGGGGTTACAGGTAAAGTCATAAATCAATACGTGGGAAGCATACATTGGTTTGGCCCAAAAAGGTGGGCCATCTAGAAGCAGGGGCTTAGAGGTTATAGGTGGGTTTAAAGATTCTTTGGCTTGTAATTGGTTAAAGACATGAAACTTTGTCTAAAGGCTTGGAATGTTTTAACATAGTTGCTGTTTAT
>CM052446.1:6625761-6652179 GCA_028533085.1 Varecia variegata | reverse complement strand
TCACTCTGTTGCCCGGGCTAGAGTGAGTGCCGTGGCGTCAGCCTAGCTCACAGCAACCTCAAACTCCTGGGCTCAAGCAATCCTACTGCCTCAGCCTCCCGAGTAGCTGGGACTACAGGCATGCGCCACCATGCCCGGCTAATTTTTTTCTATATATTTTTAGTTGGCCAGATAATTTCTTTCTATTTTTAGTAGAGACAGGGTCTCACTCTTGCTCAGGCTGCTCTCGAACTCCTGAGCTCAAACAATCCGCTTGCCTCAACCTCCCAAGTGCTAGGATTACAGGCGTGAGCCACCACGCCCAGCCTACACCTCAACTTTTTATTAATAAAATAATGTATATCACAGAAGTATTTCCACATGTACAGATGTACTGCCACCTCAAAATGAGTGAGACTGAAGGTTAATCAAGTTTGATCCTTCCCTTTTTCTACTGATCATTACACCTGTGTTTCAAGGGTGTCCTTTTCTACTGGGTCCCTAACTTTGAGGCCATTTCTGTATCTCCATATGCACTAATTATGGCCATATTGAAGAAATAGAAAGACAGTATATGATTGGATTCCTCTCATAAATATTGTGAAAACCTTAGCACCAACATGTTAATTTAGTCAAGACATGCCAGTATTCACCTGCATTTCCTCCTGTGTTTTGCAGTTGATCAAATGGGAAGATGGTTTGTTGCTGGAGGAGCAGCTGTTGGTCTTGGAGCATTGTGCTACTATGGCTTGGGAATGTCTAATGAGATTGGAGCTATTGAAAAGGCTGTGTAAGTAAATTGTTCCCAAACAATTCCAGCCTTTAAAACAAAGGTTCAGTTTTCTTCTCATCTTTGTCTTCATTCTCTTTCAGAATGTTTTGTGTCTAGTCTTCATCTGTGTATATACATGAATAAAAACAAATCTCTTGTTGCTTCCTTGGCATATATTTATTCAAACCTAAATAAAAATCTTTTAGCAAGGTTATATGTGTTTAAGCAAGGAGAAAATATGTTACTTTTTGTATGTGCCAAGTGCTTACATGTTTTATCCCATTTAATCTTTACAGTTATTCCAAAGTATGCATAATTATTCTCATGATAGATTTAGAGTAGTAAAGTGATTTATCCCAAGGTTGCCCAGCTGGTAAATGACTCAACCAGAATACTAACCCATAATTCCATAAATTAACCATGTTGTATTTCTTACAGAATTTGGCCTCAGTATGTGAAGGATAGAATTCATTCTACCTATATGTACTTAGCAGGAAGTATTGGTTTAACAGCTTTGTCTGCCTTGGCAGTAAGCAGAACTCCTGTTCTCATGAACTTCATGATGAGAGGCTCTTGGGTGGTAAGTCAGCTGTTTCTGTTTTCCTTTTTTTTTGTCTAAAGATCAAAAGATTAGATGAAATATATTGGGATGGGGAGGTATTAAATGGAAAGAATACTATATTGAACAAGTTTTTGTTCAAATAATGTATCAGTTATAGGTTGAGTATTCCTAATCCAAAATCTGAAAAATGTTCCAAAATCCATCTTAGAGGTCAGAGAGAAATACCTGTCACAAACACTGAAGAATTCTGTGCTATTAAGAGTAGACTAGAGTTGCTGCTGTTATTCCTGGGCTTCTTGACCTTATGTAAGATTTTGTATTCATTGAGTATTTCTTGAGCAATTGTTATTTTGGTAAATACCAGAATATGATTTCAGACGTGGGCCCCATTTGCTTTGTATCTGGTAGAATAGATGAACTGGAGTAAGTGGTACAGGATGGACAATAAGAAGTAGAAAGTGCAAACTTCAGTCTGGGCTCAGTGGCTCACACCTGTAATTCTAGCATTCTGGGAGCCCAAGGCAGGAGGATCTCTTGAGGTCAGGAGATCCAGACTAGCCTGAGCAAGAGCGAGACCTCGTCTTTACTAAAAATAGAAGTAAGTAGCCGGGAACAACTAAAAATAGAAAAAATTACCTGGGCGTGGTGGTGCTCACCTTACAAGGCTGAGACAAGAGGATCACTTGAGCCCAGGAGTTTGAGGTTGCTGTGAGCTAGGCTGACGCTACTGCACTCTAGCCCTGGCAACAGAGCAAGACTCTGTCTCAAAAAAAAAAAAAAAAAAAAAAAAAAAAAAACAGCGCAAAGTTCAGTTGAAAATTTCTGTCTTAGACTATTAGGGAGGTTCCTTTAAGGAGACATTCATTTCACCAGAGTTGTTGAAGGCTAACATGTTTGATTTTAGAAGAAAACAAGGGCAGTCTAATTTTACCAAACAGCTTGAGTGGAGAAGAGGTAGGAAAACCTAATTTTAAAAGTGACTTACAATCCCACTAGAGTGAAATTCAGGTGTTTTGAGGTCTGGAGTGTGAAGATGACACGGGTATGTTTGTTTGCCAAGCTAAGGAGAGTACCTAAGCAGTGAGAGGCCATTGAAGATACTAGAACAGTGAAAGCATGATTTGTATTTGAGTTTTAAGAACTAACATGGAAAGGACATGAAGCAGGTGTACCAGCTGTCCAGCTGTGCCTGTGTAAGATCAGAAATGAGAGATGATAAGAACCTGAACTAGAGCAATGAGTGTGTGACTGGAGGAGAAGGAGAGATGAGTTTATGTAATAGGTACCTGTTACCCACACAGGCAACCCAAATCCATAATATTTCCATTACATTGTACTTCCCAAAAGGACAACCATTTACAGTAGCATAGCCATTTGGACACTTCCGTAGTCTTAGGATCGTGCTTGTCCAGTGGCTGTCATGAATCTTCTAGCCCAGAGGTTCATGAAGGCACAGAATAGGCATGGTGCATTCTCACCAGGAAGGTCAGTTTTAATCAAAGATAAATGATTTAAAACAATACTTTTGTAATAAATAGCAATATTATGAAAGATTAAAATGTACATAAAATTTTAGACCCTAAAATAAGACTTCAAGGAAGTTTTGTGCTTGGGTTATCTTTTCAACCCCCTCTGGGCAAAAGATCACCCTCCTCCACTGTTAGGAATACTTAAGGAAAATGGTTGGGGGAGCCAAAGATGGGTGCTACAGAGATGAAGATACTGCCTTTTGGAGATGACAGACGTACACGTACACACATAATGTCAAAGTTTGTCCCAAGTGCTTTTGGAACAGAGGGGAGGCATCTGATCCTGTTACTGGGCAGCCAGGCTACTGGAAAAAGTTCTCAAGACATGGAGGCAATTCCTTAGTAAGTCAGCCAGGTAGGAAGGAGGTGTTCTCAGGCACAATGGACAGAGTTAAGGAGGCATGAAACTTTGGGGCATGTTTATAGTCCTGCCAGTTCAGTACAGCTGGAATGTAGAGTGTGGAAAAGTAAAAGGCAAAATAAGAGACTGTATCAAGAACAACTTTAAAATTAAAAAATATAATTCTAGTAAATATCCTGAAAATACTGTGCTGAGGATGTGTGAAGTAGTTTTTAATAATTGTTTCTGCATTGGAAAATGGTGGACTGGAACTTAGTATGCTTTTCTGTATGAAGGTTTTCCCATTCTCAGAAAAAAACAGCTGTTGTTTTTACCGTACTTCCATCAGAGGTTGAACATTCTAACATCCATGGGTCAGACAATACAGATGAGTAAGGAGGCCTGGCATGCCACACAGGGGATTACTGACATCTAGAGAAAGGCTTCCAACTAAAAAGCATTGACCACAGTCAATCGTTTTTTAATAGCTGGCCAAACAAAACGTACCTGCTGCCTGATTCTGTCCAGGTTTGCAATCTCTGCTTTAAATTTCTTGAAGATTGCTTATCACTATCTTCCATTATACACATTTCTTCTTGTCATACACAAAGAATATTTAAATGTTATAACCACAGAAATCTAAGATAGGCAAAGAAAAGGAATGAGCACCAAGTCAGCCATAAACCCGGAAGGATAGAAATGTAGACTCTTATGCCTTTATCTCTTCATGTGCTGTGATATTCACCTTCTATTTTTCAAGTTTTCATTTAGCAAATAGGGAATTCAAAGCCATGTACTATATATACTAATCAGTAGATCATGACTTATTTTAAAGAAAGTGCTATTTGTGCTATCTAAAATGTATTTTTTAATTAAGAGTAGTTATCCTGGGATTCCTTAAAGAATTTTTGTTTCACCTCTGTCTAACAAGAGTAAAATTATTAAAAGATGATGGTGCCGTGCCCATCCAATCTCAAGTCATGTTCTTGAAGCTATCTGCAAAACCTCATATATGGCAGTAGGGGGCACTCTTGCTAACTTAGCCAATACTCTAAAATAAACCCAAGACCTTTAATGTACCAGAAAAACACAGGATTTGGTTTATTATCCTTCATCTTTTTAAAGCTGGTTTATGAGAAGTAACTAATTGTACTTGAAACTTGTGAGTTTCTACTTTAGTTTTAGGTAAGGATCAATTTTTCTTAATAATGTGTGTCTTTCAGACAATTGGTGCAACCTTTGCAGCCATGATTGGAGCCGGAATGCTGGTACACTCAATACCATATGAACAGAGCCCAGGCCCAAAGCATCTTGCTTGGTTGCTGCATTCTGGTATGTTCTATTTTAAATTGTTATTAAACAATCCTGAATACTACCTCTTTTGGGTGGCTTTCAGCTGTAAATTACTTACACATAATTTAACTAAACCTCATGTTTAGAAGCACAGTTTTCTTCAGTCATTACTCCTTGCATTATTGCCAGACCTTTGCTCTAAAAAGTTGATTCTGATACTAAGACCATGGACATCCCCAATATTGAACTTTTCTCCTCTGATGGTCTAGTATGCAGAGATTTTCTTTTGTTTATTTTGTTCAATACAAGGTGGATTTCAGAGCTGATACACATCACTTTAGAGTTTTTTTTGCTATCTTTAGAAAAATTTAAAAAACGTCTGAGGGTAGAGAAAGTTTTGCTAAAAATTTTGCTGTTAAATACAAAACTGATGGGAATCCTAATAGAAATGTCATATGTAGCAGAAATTTTTATCCAGTATCTTTCCTAGAACAAAAAGCATTTTTAAATTATTCATCATCATGAGATACAGTACACTTTATTACTTGATCTAGAAGTGTTACTCTTGTGAAAGTGATACACTAGTATTGAAAAATCAGTTATGTGCCTAGTCTATAAGGTAACTTACATTTAAGAAAAGGGTAATTTATGCTCAGTGCTGTAATAAGGACTTATCTAAGATTTTTTTAATTAAGGAATTCCATTTATGTTTGTTAATTAAATGATTAATACCTTTTTGCTATAATTTTTGTGAAGAATTTATAGTTATAAACAACTAAAGTTACTTTTTATAAACTCGGATAGCATTCCCTGTGACACAAAGTAACAACAGTGTCTATCCTAGAAATTCCTACATTTTAAGGTTATCATCATATCCTCTTTGTCTTTTACCTTACTTCTTTTTGGCAGCAGTAGGTTTGACCTTGAGTTATTCTTTCTAAGCCTTTTTATCCCAGTTCTTACATGAATGTTGTAAAAACTGGTGGTAAGATCCAAATAGTAGGTTACATGGGATTTGACGGTAAAAATATAGATTAATGTTTGTGCTTATGAGTTGTAACTGTTTGACTAGGAATAGTGGTAATTAATGTTGTGATACAGAATTTGAGTAGCCACAGATTTTGTTGTAGAATTTTGCAGGTAGTATTATCTAAAGGGAAAATAATAAGCATTTGCTTGCTCTTTCTCTAGGTGTGATGGGTGCAGTTGTGGCTCCTCTGACAATATTAGGAGGGCCTCTTCTCATCAGAGCCGCATGGTATACAGCCGGCATTGTGGGAGGCCTCTCCACTGTGGCCATGTGCGCACCTAGTGAGAAGTTTATGAACATGGGAGCACCCCTGGGAGTGGGCCTGGGCCTTGTCTTTGTGTCCTCACTGGGTAAGCTACTGTGCTTTGACACTTAGTTCTTGGTTCATAGTGTCCTAAAATCTGAAATATTTAGATATCCTAATTCATTGAGTCATTTTTAAAAGTTTAAAAGGTATGTTGGTAATTTGACTGGATTTTATTACATGATGTCATATGAACATCTCGGCAACATGGTCAATCATTATTACTGGTTTTACCAAATACATCTAAAATGGGAAAGTTGGTCTGGAGAACATGCAAATTGTTCTGATGTAAGTGCCTTCCTGGAATGTTGGCAGGTGGCCCATTGGAGGAATGAGTATCCTGGGTTTTGAACTAATGTAAATAAGATTAGACAGTACACATACTCAGATGTCTTTTTACCTGTACAGTATACCGAAGCGATTTTTTTTTTTTTAAGTAGTGTCAGTTATAAATCCAGTTATAGGACAGTGATTTTTCAAAAAAGAAAAAAATCTTCATTTTTTTTTTCCCCCATTTTGATTTCAGGATCTATGTTTCTTCCACCTACCACTGTGGCCGGTGCCACTCTGTACTCAGTGGCAATGTATGGTGGATTAGTTCTTTTCAGCATGTTCCTCCTGTATGATACCCAGAAAGTAATCAGGCGGGCAGAAATAACACCAATGTATGGAGTTCAAAAATATGATCCCATCAACTCGTAAGTATTCTTTAATGTTGTTACTTTTATCTAAGGATGTTGATGTTTGACCTATTTTGTTTTATAGCCGTATTTAGTTTCCTAGGGCTACTATAACAAAGTGTTACAAACTGGGTGGCTTAAAACAATAGACCTTTATTCTCTCACAGTTCTGGAGGCCAGAAGTCCAAAATGAAAGCATCAGCAGAGATGATACCTTGTGAGGGCTCTGAGAGAATCTGTTCCATGCCTCTCTTAGCTGCTTGTTCCTGCTGGCAGTCCTTGGCATTCCTTGACTTTAGATGGATCGTTCCAGTCTCTGTCTCCTTCACATGACATTCTCCCTGTGTGTCTGTCTCTTTCTTTTCTCCTTTTCTTAAATTTATGTTTACATATATGTATGTAAATGTAATTATATGTCTATTTATATATATAAAGACAGGGTCTTGCTCTGTTGCCTGGTCTAGAGTGCAGTGACATCATCAGAGCTCACTGCAACCCCAAGCTTCTAGGCTCAGACGCTGCCTCAGTCTCCCAAGTAGCCGGAACTATAGGCTTATTTTTGGTAGAGATGTGATCTCACTATGTTGCCCAGGCTGTCTTCGCCTTTTCTTATAGGGCCACCAGTCATAATGGATTAAGGGCTTACCCTACTCCAATATAACCTCATCCTAACTTACATCTTAATTATATCTGCAAAGACTGTATTTCTTGTCTCCCCCCTCCCCCACCTCCCCGAGGATCTCACTCTGTTGCCCAGGCCAGAGTGCTGTGATGTCATCATAGCTCACTACAACCTCAAACTCCTGGGCTCAAGCAGTCCTCCTGCCTCCACCTCACAAGTAGCTGACACTTGGCTTATTTTAAAATTTTTTTTGTAGAGACAGTCTCGATGTTTTGCTCAGGCTGGTCTTGAACTCCTGGGCTTAAACGATCCTCCCATCTCCCATAGTGCTAGGAATACAGGTTTGAGCTACCACATCCGGCCTGTATTTCCAAATAAGGTGACATTCACAGATACCAGAGCCGGCTTAGGACTTCAACATATTTTTCAGGGGTAGGGTGGACACACAATTAAACCCACAACAATGGCTTTGTCAAATTTTACTATTTTATTTCTGTTGCAGTATGGTCTATTCCCTCTCTTTAGTAAACTGTATATCCAGAAAACCACTGACTATATTGTGACTAAGTGTAATATTTAAGCATTCATTCATTCATTTAATTCAGAGTACTTTATCTATTTTGTTAACTAGCCTCGTTATGCAATAATGTGCTCATTGGTCAATTTTTTTTAATAGTATATATTTTGCAGACTTTAAAACTGAAGAAAAGATATATATTAGTCAAATATTTATTGGAAATGTACATAATTTACTTGGTATTTTTAACAGAAAAACCGATTTTTATACTTCTAGAAATTGGAAACTCTTCAATATATAGATTCCAGTTTTGGAGATATTCAACTTTAGTTGCCATTAAGTGTTATATAATAATGCTTTTTCTCTTTCCTTGGCATCTACCAAAGTAGGTTATTTTATTTAAACAATTTTCTTGAGTTTCATGGTGTCTGTCACTTTTTTTAAGTAATTTGTTTTTCTTTATCTAAAAATAAAACCTAATGTGTAATGGTTTAAAAAAAATGTTGCTGTAAGGCTTACAGATTTGTAGCAGTTTTCAGGGGTAGGTGGGGGGTGCAGGCAAAGCAGGCATATTATACTTAAAAATGCCAGACTCTGTCTAGCAAGTTTTAATAAAGGTTGTTTCTTTGGTTTTGTCATATTTCATTGTCTATGACCCAATTTTCTTTGCAAGTTACTATACTCATAGTAAGTAGAGTGTCAGAGAATAGAATAATGATTTTTAAAACTGCCCTTTAACATTTAAAAGATGAGTCTGCCAGAAGGAAAACCTGACTGTTTGCTAGTCTAGGGCTTCCTTAATTGGCAGTTGAAGATATTTTAAATCTTCATTCCATACAGCTAGGACAAATAATCAGAATTGGTTTTCTTCTTTCCTATGTTAAATGTTTATCATCATTATTAGAATTGTATCATACATAATGACCATAATATTTTTTTCTAGGATGCTGGGAATCTACATGGATACATTAAATATATTTATGCGAGTTGCAACTATGCTAGCAACTGGAGGCAACAGAAAGAAATGAAGTGACTCAGCTCCTGGCTTCTCTCCTGCATCAGATATCTTGCTTGTTTGATAGGGCAGATATTCATTAAATAGTTTGTACAAGCAGCTTTTGTTGAAGCTTAGAAGATAAGAACATGTCAACATGTTTTAAAATGTTCCAGTAATGTAATGCTTCAGGTCTGCTTTTTCTTCTGGAGAATAAATTCAGCAGTACTCTTCCAAATAAGCACACACATCTCTCATGTTTGAGTAATTTTAAAGTATCTTAATGAATGTGAAAACTAAGGTTTGTGCTATGAAAATATAAGTATTTTATCAATTTTTAAATTTATTAGGTTAAGTAAAAAATAGCAAACTTGTGTTTGCCTGCATATTTTTGGAATGCGAAATAATGTAAGGTCATAAGTGATGAAAAGTTTTGATAAAGGGACCAGAGGTAACTAAAGGATCACTTGCAGTCAATTTTTTTAATACTTAGGACTTAGCACTTGGGTGATTGGTGATTAGCCAGTGACAGACAACTGGATATTTGGAGACAAACAAGAGATTGTTGTTTTTATATTTATCTGCTGAACTTAGCAAAATTATTGAGCATGAAACAAAGACACAGGTAATGCATTTTCCTGCTATTGCTTCTCAGTGTTCTCTTTACACAGTAGGTGTGGTCATGTTTGACTTCTCATTGTTAGGACACTCCAGAATGTTAATCATATGAAGAATCCCTGGTGGAATTATATTGTGTGAGTTTTACGTCTGAATCTTCTAAAATGAAATATTCTTAAAACTATTCTCAAGATAAAATATCCAAAGCATGAATTTATTGCTTTTCAAACATGCAAACAGTATGTTCATGATTGCTGGGGTTTTCTTGCATATTTATTGAAATGTCTAATTGAATACAATCTCACTTTTCTCATCTCTTCAAGCTTTGAAGCCTTTATAAAGAAGCCTCATTGTTGCTTACACTTGAGAATAAGAAAGCATTTCTTCTCCTAAGACTGTTGGTTTCTTGCATTCCCTCTCAGACTCAGCACTAAAAAGCAAAGCAAAACTAGTTGTCTCTATAAAATATATCAATAAAAAGTGTAATGGGGAAAATGCTTCATGAGTTTCCCCTAGCAGAATTTTTCTTCTATCCTACATAGACCATTACTTAACTTTCTTGTGACATTTATAAGTTTTTGATACAGAAAAGTTACTTTTGGAAGTCTTTAATGAATGGAAAGTCTGTATTGTTAAGATTATTACTATTTTTGACATTTATTACAATAATCCAGAAATAACTAACCATCTCAAAATACATAGGATGCTTATTTCTGAAATAATGAAGGTTCCAGCCTGATGGTGACTGTTCCGATTTTTCCAACCGAACTATATATACCATTTGAATAGGGATTTGTTTAAGAAAGCAACTTAGTGTCTTGCCAATATAGTATAGTACAGTGTGGTCAGACTGCAGTATTGGTAGCTAGACTGCCTATATTTGAATCCCAACTCTTCCATTTATTTCTTATTTGACCTTGGGCAAGTTACTTCTCTGTGCCCAAAAGTAAAGATAATAACAGAACCTCCCTCACAGGGTTACAGTTAAATGTGCAGTCACTTAATAAGGATTATATAAGTTTCAGCTGCTGCTGCTGTTTTTTCCGTAATAATGTAAATGCCAAACAACACTTTTCCTCAGTGTATCCTCATATGTATACAGCGTCAGTATGATCATAAAGTGAAATATTAAAGGGCCTGTTGTCATTAGTCACCTTTTAGAACCCTGACTTTGCTAAGACCATGAAGACTGTATAAAATAAAATGTAAAAGGTGAGTTAACATATCAAATGTGATTACTTATATAATAGTTCTAAAATGACTTTTAAAAAAATCACTAGTTGCTTGGTTCCTGTGAACATAACACAGGGCTTTTTGTTCTTTACATCATTCATAAGGAAGAGTAAAGACCTGCAAATTGATAGTCTTTAGAAAAAAAAAAAAAGAAAATTTGTATTTTTCATTCTCTAATGCCATCTGAAGTATTAAAGGATAACTGAAATATGTAGCTTAAAATAATTACAATAAAATAATTGTTGCTTAGAATGGTATCTAATGAACATTTGATTGAAAAGCATGAATGCCTACATGGTATATCCGTCACCATGCTAGCTGGACTCAGGGTGACAATAATGAATAAAAGCAATTGCTTTCTAAAGTAGCAACGCTATGTAAACACAACTGTAGTTCATTGGATGAGTGTCAAAGAGGCGAGCAAAATTGAAATGCAGAGTATTAAGTTTCTAAGGTGTCCCAGGAGGGGCCGGGCAAGGTGGCTCACACCTGTAATCCTAGCACTCTGGGAGGCTGAGGCAAGAGGATCACTTGAGTCCAGGAGTTTGAGGTTCCAGCAAGTTATGGTGACACCACTGCACTCTACCTAGGGTGACAGAGCAAGACTCTGTCTCGGAAAAAAAAAAATATCAAATAGCATGTCCCAGGAGGAAGTCTTCAAGATTAAATATAGCAGGTAAGGCACATAGAAAAAGGTAGTGAGTGCATTTCATACAATGGACACCTGACAGAGGAAGGTTGTGTGGAGCAGAGTGGGGATCTGGGGAAGGTGGAGAAAGAAATGGAAATTCCTGTGAAGCCAGATTTCCCACTCACTGCAGGTGTGTGCGTTGTGCCTAAAGTGTTAGTACGTAGGAGGGAAGACAGTCATGTTTCCGTGTAAGTTCATCTGCATAGGATGTGTCCATGTTAAAGGTACTGAAACTGGATGATACCCAAGATGTGTATAATTCCGGTGGGATAGGATGACCCAGATATGCTAGTAATAATTATGTTAGAACTGAATTTTTTGTATATTGTGTGCTAAGCCCTTTTCCATAAATTAAAACGTTAAGTATTGTCCCCTTTTTGCAGAGGAGTAAACTGAAGCCCCAGAAGTTTGATCTTTGCACTTGGTCATATGGCTGGGAAGAATAACGAGTTGAACTCCCTAACCAATTACACGGGGAAGTTTGTGATGAATGTTCTACGTCTGTGGTCCCCAACCTGTTAGGAACTGGGCGGCAGAGCAGGAGGTGAACGAAGCTTCATCTGTATTTACAGCCGCTCTCTGTCGCATCACCACCTGGGCTCCACCACCTGTCAGATCAGCCAGGGCATCCAACTCACAGGAGTGAGAACCCTACTGTAAACTGAGTGCGAGGGGTCTGGGTTGTGTGCTCATTATGAGAATCTAATGCCCAACCCCTGGTCCATGGAAAAATTGTCTTCCATGGAACTGGTCCCTGGTGCAAAAAGGGTTGGGGACAGCTGTTCTACATCTAAAATCCTGTTTGAGGATTGCAAAAGCACCGTACAAATTAAATAGGTTAAGATATTGTTACATTGTCATTGTTTTACTGGTAGCCAGTATTCCCAGTTAATGAAACAACCTAGAGCATTAGAATTTTAGTTTTTATCTAAAGGAATTGACCTCAGTGAAGGATAAATGGAAATCATACTTCAATAGTCATTTTTTGTATTGCCTGGTCCACCTGGAGCTATAAATCAAACCATTTTTTAAAGGTCAGTGTAGTCAGTAAGATGGAATCCTTCCTAAATGCACCCAATTTAGCTAGCAATCAAAATGGAAACCATTTCTCGGGAAAAGATTAGAAAGCTATGACCTTGAGCACTTTCTGCCTTTAAAGTTAGATTCTTTGTGAAGCAGTCCAGGAAGATGAAAGTTGAACATTTGTTGACGCTTGAGAACAAGTAAGTACTTTGTGCCAGACAGAAGCAAACTCAATAGAAGAGGAAGGAGGCCGGTCGTGTGGACCATTCTGGCCAGTATCTCCCTGCTGCTGGCCAGGCAGCGTGTGGGCGTGCCCTGCATGAGCGCTTCCCCTCTGCCGGCCGCTGCCTTCCGTGCTGCCTCGCAGCTGGCACAGGTTCCTCGCCCAGTGCAATGTCAAGGACTTCTCAGCTTTCCACCCTCAACTGCGATTGGTGGATGGTGAGAGTGTTGCAGCCTCACTGGGTATGGATAAAAGCCTTGATGGTCCCCATGGCTACGCCAGAGATAAAATTGGTATGTTCTGCAGGACTCAATTTACGTTTTTCCTCCTCGCAACTGTGCACACAACTTTAGAAGTGGTTTTTAAACATTCAAAACATGCTTTCCAGTGGACATTTTGTAAAAGCTGCCTGGTGGCCAGCTGCCACCATTCCTCCAGGTTAACCGTCCACGTGCCTGCTGGCTCACCTGTGTGCCCAAGTGGTTTTATGTGGCCAACACAGCTTGGTGAAACAGGGCTTGTGATGATCCCTTTGTTTATTTGCTTAGCAGTCATATTTCTCAATTCTAAGATGCAGTATTTTATACATTTCATTTCTGAAGTATGTGTTCTATTTTTCTTTTGCTAAACTAAATAGCATGTCAAAGCAGTAGTATTTTAAAATGGAAGAAATGGGATATTTCCTAGTGGTTTGTTTCCATAATTTTCTAATAGTTCATTGTCGTGTAAGAACAGGTATCTGAAGAATTGTCTTTTGGTAAATGACTGTAACAACTAATTACTGCTGATTCAGAGGGGGATCTTGCACAAGAAAGTGCGAACAAGCTGGCCCCACCCAATTACGTACTTTTTTTTTTTTTTTTTTTTTTGCCTAAACGACAAATTTATTTTCTTACACTTCTGGAGGCTGGAAGCCTAAGTCCAAGGTGCCAGCATGTTTTTTTTTCTGGTGAGGGATCTCTTCCTGGCTTGTAGATGGTGGCCTTCCTGCGGTGTCCTCATGTGGTGACGGTGGGAGGGTAGGGGGAGACAGAGAGCCCAGTATGTACGTTAGGTATGCAGGTTGAATGGACCAATTTCAGCAATGCAGAATAACTCCCAAACAGTAATATGAATGGAAGGTGAGAGGGTACAATCCGACGGTTCCAAAGGAGAGTGAGGGATGGAATAGGTTCATTTTGTTTGGTACTCCACGAAGAAATTAACTCTTAGTACCAACTGTGGGGAGACGAGGATGAATGGCTGGAAGTAGGTCAGTCTAGCAGACAGCATCTGCTGGCAGTAGGGGTCTAATACTAGTGAGAGAAGACAGCTGGCTGTGCTGGAGGCAGAAGCCCTTACTATAGGTGGGGGATGCAGGGCCCTCACCCAACAGGCTTAAGGGTCACAATTCACTCTTTTATAAGATCAAATTAACATATGTATCTATTAGGCACTCTATTAAGTAGTAATAGATTAGTTAATCATGAGAAATAGCAAGAAACACTTAAATGATTCAAGGTAGTTATAAAGTCATTATCCAGAAACTACAAAAGGATTATCCAGACTAATTGCTACAGTTCAGAGGAAGGGGGCAAATGTGCTGAGCGCACATAGGAACACACACGTCCGTCCGCAAGCGCAGAAGGCTGGTGCTTTGGTGGTTAGGGGAGTGTCTGGCCCAGCCTCACGTGCGGCTTGTTGGAGAGTGTCCTGACGGACTTTGCAGAGAACTCAGCCTCCTCTGCCTGCAGGACCCTGACCAAAATGTGGGGGTTCATGAAGGGCTATAAAATGTCCTGCAGGACTCTTGCCTCAGAAGATGCAAGTATGATTGCATCATTTAGATAGAATAGTCAGGGTTTTTTTCTTTTAGTAGAATTAGGGGGTACAAGTTGAATTCCGGTGCTTGTATAGTGGTGAAGTATGGACTATGTACCCGTCACCTGAATAGTGTACTTTGTACCCTATAGGTAATTTTTCATCTATTGCCCTCTCCCACCTGTGTCTTGTGAGTCTCCAATGTCCGTGATATAGAATTTTAAAAGAAGTTGGAGAAATTATAAGATTTTCACTGTTGTTAGTTCTGAGTGACAGAAAAAAATAGACATTTGTTAAGAAAATGGGGTGTTTTGGTATCTTTTTCAGTACATTCTAGCTGCCTCTAAGTGATTTTTTAAAAAACAAAGTGTGCCTGGAGAGAAAGTGAATGTCATAGAAACACTTTATAAGGAGCTTGTCGGATTTTTAAACTAGTGGGAAGAACCCAGGAAAGCACGTCTGTGCGCCCTGTGGAACTGGACTCAGAGCCTGCAAGGACCTCCTGCCTGGCTCCTTCAGCAGGGGTGAAGTTCACCCAGGGTTGAAGTGCACAGCTCCGGCTGCACCTCATCCCCTCCCTGTCCTTGTGTTGCTAGGTGTGGGGCTGAGAATAAGGAGGCAAGGTGACACCTGCTTTCTGGGAAGCCTGCTGTCAACGTGCAAGGTACAGCACAGAGGCTGACAAACAGGATCCATCCCAGCCCTCCCTGCAGTTCTCCAGCTCTCAGCGCTGGCAGAAGCAGGAACCCTTGGCACTGTCGTTTCTCCTTTCTGCACACCGCCCTCCTGCCCAAGTCTCTTTGTGCACTTGCCCTGTTTTTTCTCTCACCTTTCTCCATCAAAATCCACATTTGGAAATGGGTCTGGTATCACTTGTTCAGACCTAAATTTCTCTGTGTGTGTGTGTGTGTGTGTGTGTGTGTGTGTGTTTCCTTTGCCCCTAACTGTGGCAAGAAAGACAGTCATTCTGCATTAAAGAAGCACCAGATACCCTTGAGCACATATAGGAAGCTGGGTATTTTTTTCAACACAGGATGCTGTTGAAAAAGGGAGGGAGACCCAGCAACCCCTCTTCTGGGTATATAACCTAAGGATTTGAAATCAGTATGTTGAGATGTCTGCACTCTCATGTTTATTGCAGCGTTTGCACAATAGCCAAGATATGGATGCAACCTAAGCATCCATCAGTGGATGAATGGATAAAGACAATGTGGTATATATGCACAGTGGAATACGATTCAGTCTTTAAAAAGAGTGAAATTCTGTCATTCATGACAACAACATGAACTTGGAGGACATTATGTTAAGTGAAATAAGGCAGGCACAGAAAGACAATAAAAACCACATGTTCTCACTTACATGCAGAATCTAAAATACTCACATCAAATGCATAGAAACAGAGAGTAGAGTAGGGGTTACCAGAGGGTGGGGCTGGGGGGAATGGGGAGATGTTGGTCTCAAGGGTAGAAAGTTTCAGTTAGGAGGAACAAATGATGAATATACAAGGGGATGGATATGTTAATTAGCTAGATTCCATCATTCCACATGGTACATACCACATCACTATGCCATAACTATTAATATATATGATTATAATTTGTCAAAAGATTTAAATAAACCTACATTAGCATGTTGTAAATTAAATAATGAGAATTATGCAGAAGCTGGAAATCTAAACCAGCAATTACAAGGTGAACCAAAAATATCCAACAATTCAGAAAAAAATCTTGGAAAATGGTATTAAATCTCAGGCATTAAATATAATTTCACTAGAATTTCAGGGTCAGGATGACCTTGTTTAGTTGAGTATTCTAAAGTCTTTTATCCTTAACTGTTGTTAATACTCAGTTACAATAAATATTTTAGGGGTAACAAAAATAAACAGGAGGAAAGCCTATGTACCCCAACCCCACTTCTAGAAATTGACCACCTAATATAACAAATTATTTTCGCATAGCATGTAGCACTTTAGCATTACACTCTCATCATACAGATCTGTTCCTCTCCAGCTCCAGCTGCTATTTTACATTGAAAGAAACGGAGGCACAGAAAAGCAGAGCAACTTTTCCAGGGTCACACAGCTAAAATGTAGTGGAGCTCTGGTTAGAGTGCATATCGTGTGCTTTTAGTAAGTGTAGGGGAGGTGGAGAGAGAGAAATTGAGTACAAACGTTCTGAGTCCCCCACTCCAGGCTGAAAACATGGGCTGGGTGTGAAGTGGTGGGGGCAAAAGGCAAAAAATGAGGGGGGTGGGGAGGGGAGAGAAAAACCAAGGGGCTATTCCCATCAGAGGCTGAGACTGTAGTTTAGGGATGGAGAACCTGCGGCGTGGACTTCTAGGTCCTTACATTTAGCCTTTTGACCTGAATCCAAATTTTACAGAACAGGCCGGGCGCAGTGGCTTATGCCTTTAATCCTAGCACTCTGGGAGGCTGAAGCGGGTGGATCCTTTGAGCTCAGGAGTTCGAGACCAGCCAGAGCAAGAGCGAGACCCCGTCTCTACTAAAAAAAAATATAGAAAGAAATCATATGAACAACTAAAATATATATAGAAAAAATTAGCTGGGCATGTAGTCCGAGCTACTCGAGAGGCTGAGGCAGGAGGATCACTTCAGCCCAGGAGTTTGAGGTTGCTGTGAGCTAGGCTAATAGCACGGCACTCTAACTCGGACTACAGAGAGACTGTGTCTCAAAAAGAAAAAACATTTTACAGAACAAATCCTTTTATTTTTATTAATACATTTTTGTTCATCTTTTATGTGTTTATTTTATTTTTAAAATGAACATATTTTAAATACCAAAGAATAAAATAAGTTTCAATAAAATAATGCTCCCAGATTGACCAGCACAATTAGAACATCAGTAAATGGTAAGAGCTAAATTGACGGCTGCTACGCTTATGGTTTAGTTCTAACTTCCCCTGCTTAACTGGCGCCACTACTGCATGAAGCTGACTGGTAAGAGTTTATGGGGCGTCAAGTTCACCAGACTATTGTCAGCCTTTGACAGGGGTGCACTGTGTTCCTGTTTGAAGTGGAATTTGTGAATAGTTGCACAGTTCAGCAATATTTTTTAATTCTGTCTGCTTAACAGCCCATCGTGTCAAAGAAGATCAAGAACACTGAAGGAAGAAAACAGATTTTTAAATGAGGATTGGGAATTGCAATACTATCTTGTTTCTGCTAAAGATAAGATGATTTACTTGCTTTGTGATACTGCAATATCAACATTAAAGAAATTAAATGCTCATCAGCATTATATTAATAACACTCATAAGGACACAAATATTTTAAATTAGAGGGAAAGGCATGAAAGGTCATGTTGCAGAAATTAAAAGATGAAAAGCAAAAATGAAGACAATTCTTTCAAACGCAGTAAGACCTGGAAATAATGCCACTGAAGCAACTTGTAAAGTAGCTTATATACTCAGGAAAAAAGGGAAGCCAGTCAGTGATGTAGAAATTGTGAAAGAGTGCATTGTCAAAGTTGTAGGATGCTTAGACCCCAATAACGTTTCAAAGTACAAACAACTGCCTCTTTGAAGGAGAACCATAACTGATCAGCAGCATGAATTAGGCTTGAACTTAACAGAACAACTTCATGAAATACTTCAAAAGTAAAATATATATTATCCAATCGCTTTGGATAAATCAACTGATACTACTGACAGCACAGGTTTTATACTCATTCGGGTAATAACAGAAGATTTTCTTTACTATGAAGAGTTTCTCGATTTGGACACTCTTGAGAAGAGAACACAAGGAAGAGATATATTCAACAAATTTTAAGATAAATGTTGTGAAGTTGGACTGAATTTGGTAAATTTAGTGAGTGTATGTACAGATGGTGCACCTCCCATGACAGGAAAACATGAAGGGTTTATTGCACAGATTAAAAAAGTATTAACAGATCTAGATGCTCTCATTTCTTTTCATTATATCTTGCATCACGTCCTGAGTCCCCCACTCCAGGCTGAAAACATGGGCTGGGTGTGATAAATAATAAAAAAATAAATAATGAATAAATAATAAGTAGTGCTAAAGCTACTATTTTAAGTGACACTTTGCAACAAGTTATAAGTATTGCTAACTATGTTTCTGCAAATGCAACACAGCATCATCTGTTTCCTAACATGCTTGAGTTGAATGATGAGGTATTCAGTGTGGATTCGCCTTATTCTAAAATACATTGGCTATCGCAGGGACAGGTATTAGCCAAAATTTTATCTCTGCAAGAGCAGATAGTTAAATTTTATGAAGAACAGAATCAACAATGTGAATTATTGAAAGAAGATTTCTATAGGAATGTAGCATTTGATATCATGTCAAATCAAAATGATTTTAATATTTCTTTGCAAGATAAAACTGTCTACATATGATATGTGGCAAAAAAATCCAAGCATTTTGAAAAAAGGTTTATTTTTTCAAAACACTTCTTCCTCAAAAGGAAATTTTGGACGAATATTTTCCCTAGTTAGCCAAGGTCATTGATGAGCAGAATGATATATGCAAATCATTTAAAGAATACACAGTTGTTATAGACCTATTAATTGGAGAATACAATGAAAGCCTCACTGACTTCGTGAATCATGACATCACACTCAAATTAGCATTTTGGCCTCACCTAGTTAATATCACCAAGGTACCTAAAGAACTACAGATGGAATTGATTGAACTCTCAGGAGATGACATTTTAAAGTCATTGTTTGATGCTAAGAAAGATCCAATGGAAATATGGAAAAATGCAGTAGAATACCCACACCTTCAGCAACACGCCTGAAAAATGCTTTCTTGCTTTTCAACCATTTATTGCTGCGAATCTACATTCTCCCACCTAACCCAAATCAAGACACCCTTAAGGTCACAGATGACTGACACCCATCTGGAGGATCAACTGGAACTGCGGATCTCCATGCTGCAACCAAATATTCAAGTACTTCCCAACAACAAGCAGACACGACAAAGTCATTAAAAGGTTAGTTAACTTTAAAATTAACAAATAGTTTTCATTTTTGAAATTACTAAGTACACAGTAGTTAGATTTTTGCAAAATAATGTACATTTTAAGTACATCTAATTGAAGTTTCTTGAATTCGACCTTATTTGATCACAGCTAAATTAATGCGGCCTTCCAGCATGAAAAGGTTCCCACCCCTGCTGTAGTTTCGCAGGTGCTCCAACCCCAACAGGGAGTGGCCATGGGAGATGAGAAAAGCTAGTGCCTTCTAGTCCCTCGGGGGACCTCTGTAGGGTGGTAGAGATCGTGACATTCTGACATGGTCGCAGAGGAGGAACCCGCAGGCCTGCTGGTGGCCACCATGGTGACAGACCAACCCAGGGCATGTGAACAACAATGGGAAATCCACAGCCCCAGTGGGAGAACAAGGGGACCAGCCAGGGCAGGGGTTGCAGGGACAGACCCTGACACACCAGCCTTGACCCAGCAGCAGGATGCCCGGAGGCAAGATCTGGTGAGTTGGAAGCTTCCAAGGAAGTTCAGACTAACTGTAAAAAGTAGACATTTGAATAACCTTTAAAAAAAATTTGAGGAAACTGTCAGGTTTTTGTACAATTTGGGAGTGAAGTGTAAGCTAAACATCAATGTCATGGGGTATTTTCAACTATACACAAGCTCTCAGTGGAACTCTGGAAAGAACCTCAGCTTTGGAGTCAGACACACCCAGTTCCAGTTTAGAAATTCCCATCACCTCTTTTGTGGAGTGAGGGGGAACTTTACCTTCCCTTGTCAAGTAAAATAAACAGTGAATGCCCGCCTCCTCCCTGAAGTGGGGAGAGAATTAGATGAGAAGGCAAGGGAAGGACGGTGCCTCCCTCCAATATAAGCTGATCTGCAGTTTGCTGAGCAAATAAAGGAGGGAGAGTCATTTCTGATCCATCCCGGGGCCCATAAAACACTCTTGGAAGAGCAGCGTGGCGGCTGAGAGTGAAGCGTGGGACTTGGGCCAAAAAATGCTGTAACCGTAAAGGGTGCGGGGTGCTTCAGGCAGTTCCCTAACTGGTCTTAGAAATTACACATTTGACTTGAAAAATTTTTCTTCCTTGTGCATGCCCCGGTGTGTTGGGTGTGTCTCTAGAGACTCTTCTCAGGAAGGTAGCTGAGCTTTCAAAATCAACTTTGGAAATCATTCAAAGCCTCAAATTTGAGTATTATTTTTGTACCCAAGCTGCATATGCTCAAAACTAACAGGTGTTCCTGTTAAAATGCTTCTCATTTTCACCTTTCTCAGTTCAACATGAGATTTTGAATTTTCTGAAGAGTCAGAGGTGTTTCTTCCTTTTTTAAAGTAAGAAGTTAACAGCTGTCTTTGAAATGTTAAAAGCAGGTGAAAATCTGTGAAAAGCAGCAATTGTCCCCCGGGAGTGGGGTTAGCACGGAACTTATACTTTAAACCCTATGTTGTTTAAATTGACGTGGGCATGGATTGCTTCAGTGATTTTCTTTTCTTTTCTTTTCTTTTCTTTCTTTCTTTTCTTTTTTTTTTTTTTTTGAACATTTTAAAAGCAGGTGGAATTCTGACATCTGAAATCTATTCTTCTCAAGCAAGAAACATATGGTCCCAGGAAAACCTGCAAATCCATGAACTGTGTATGTGAGTGGGGAAGGAACAGAGCCCTGAGGATGGTCAGTTCTTCCTGCTCGTAACTGCCTAGTGCCCTTACAGCTGGCTCTGTTCTGGAGTGAGAAAATCTGTGTTGAGAACCTACAGTCTAGTTCTGACTCTGTGTGTGAGTGGCTGAGGGGTCTTGGGAAGATCACCCAAGTCCTGGTCTAGTTGGTCAGTGGATCTACCTGAAGCTCTCGCTTCACTACCTGAGAGTCCACTCCTAATTTTTGCACCCCTGCTGAGTGATCAGAGTTCAGCTTTAGGGGTTGACCTTGTCCCTGCACGCTCTACCCAGTGAATGTTCTTTTCCTCTCTGACAATGGTTTGCCAAGAGCAACAAGGAGCCATCTCAACATAAAAGGTACCTATTCCAACAGGTAACAGCCAAAAGTGTGTTGATGCCCAGAGAACTCAGTGGCAACACTAATAAATGACCCCAGAGAAAAATAAATAGTAGTACTAGTCCTTGAAATGCACTGTGGATGTAATCCTAACCTTAGGAAGAACCTTTAGGAAACTTTGCTGAGTTCACCAGGCTGCAGTGGTTGACCTCAGTAAGAGCAGTGTGCCGGCTACCAAGCACGGCTTCAAGAGGAGCCCCGCCTTCTTCCCGGCACTCCTTCTAACAGTGGCTGTCGCCAAATCTCTCCTGGCCTCCAGCTCTGCAGCTGTCCCCGGTAGGTGGACTCCTGGGATCTTCCTGCCCACACCACTCCACACAGCCATTAGGACTCAGAGCAAAGCCTGGGAAGGGAATCGGGCTGGGCGGAGCAGGTAACTGACGTGCAATGATGTATTAAGCCCAGTGGTCCCAGCCAGTTTTGTGGTGTAGATTAGTTTTAAGGTTTTTGCAGATGTTGAAAAGCACAGAGGCTGACTCAAAATGTGCCTGGTGATTGATGTGCTCACTGAGCTGTCTGAGCATGTGACATAAATTGATTCTCTTCTGTAGCAAAAGAGGAGGGTCAGTGACGTGAACCACTGGCCAGTCTCTGGCAGCAGGCAATGTCTGCACTGGCTGCCAGGAACCAGGAGGACCCTGGAGAGCTGAACCAGGGTACTGGCATCTCCCATGCACCCTTCAAGGCTGGGAATCAGCATTAGTTCCTTAGTCAGAAGGGCATACCTATTAAGGCAAAGGACAGGTGAGTATCACATCACACTAGCAAACGCAAATTCTGTGCATGTGTACACATGCCTGATACATGTGAGTGTCTTCACTTGCTGGTTTCCAGAAGGGAGCTTCTTAGGCTGGCCTATCTTCCTCTCTGCATCCACAAAAAAATCACATTTCTTCTTCAGCCAAGGGACAAACCCCACCCCATGCTTAACAACATGGAAACCACCCCCACACATTTTCCTTTCGTCCTCCTTGCTGGAAGGGTGTTTGCATGCTCCCCAGCTCTTTCATCCTCTGGCCTTCGGGCCGGGTTGCCTCCTCTTGCCCGAGTGTGATCTCCCAGCCATCTCCCGATGACAGCTTCCCCGGGCCAGGTGGCAGGTGCCATGGTGGACCCTCAGCATGTCCACTCTTTGCAGAGCCCTGCACTGCTCACAGCTGACCAGAGAGCCCTTGCCAGGTGTAAAGGTGCAGCAGGGCCACATGGCCTGCCACAACTCTCGGGGATCCTGCCCATCATTCACCCCTGGGCTCAGGCCCTGTGTCTCCAGGAGCTCCCCATCCGGTGGGAAACAGCATGCTGAGAGCTAACAGTCACAGCACGTGTCAAGGCCAGCTCAAGGAGATTCTCGAGCTGGGGCTGGAAGGATGAGCAGGAACTGGTTTGGGAGTGGAGGCTTGAGAGTAGCCCAGGCAGGGGCTCAGCAGGATGTGTGGGAAGCACACTAATCTCTCCTGAGGAATGTCCCTTCCACCCACCCACCATCTCTCATGGGCCAGGGGGGAACTGGACTCCCCAACACCACCTGAGGCTGGGGCCTGGCAGGTGCTCAGGCACCCATGTGCCATTATTGAAGGAACACCCAGACACCCTCCCTGATGGAAGAGGAGCCCAAAGCACTCCTGTCATCAGTCTCTACCTGGCTGAAGGACTCCCATGCCTCCCTTTTTCATACCTTAGCCAGTCTGACTCCTCTGCTGGCCCAGGAAGCCCACACGACCTGGCCTACCATGCCAGCCCACCTCCCTTCGCCCTGCCCAATCTCAGCCATCTCTGCAAAGCCTCCTCTCCCTGTCCCACCTCCCTGGCCTTTAGCACAGACAGCACTTACGATGTCATGTGGTGATCACTTGTCTACACAGCTGCCGCCGCCAACAGAAGCTCCCTGTTGGTCTTCTATGTCCGTGTTTTCTGTGTCCCTGGGGCCAAGCACATGACCCAGCCCAGGGCATGTATTCAATGAATGGGTGACCACTGGGCCTCTTGCCCGTGGTCAGACTCTCCCCATGCCTGCCCCAGTCGGAGGCTCCCTTCCTCCAGGCCTTTACTCAGGCCAACCCTGCACCTGAAGTGTCATCACTGTCTGAAACATCAAGGTCCAGCCGTGACCCCACCCCTTTAACAGCTATGTGAGCACCCGCCTTGGTGCAGATGGCCTCTTGTACAAGTGCTCATGCAGGCTTGTGAGAGAGCTAGCCCTGTGCCCATTTCACAGATGGGAAGCAGACTCAGAGACCTTCAAAGACAAGTTCGAGTTCACACTGCTGATCATATCCAGGTCGTCTGACTCCAGGGCCTGTGCTGTCTACATTTTACCAGTTGCTGGAGACATGGTCCTTCTCCCAGCCACATCTGAGGAACGAGCAGGAAGATTTGCATTTGATGGAATTTTTACTGACAGTAAAAGTTAACATTCAACCCAGGGCAGTGGCTGTTCCTGGGCAGAAGGTTCAGGCTCTGACCACTGAGGCCAGTGCTGGGAGCTCTCCCGGCTGGGCATTTGTAGCTCTCTGTGTTACAGGTCACGAAATGCTTCTTGAAAGGCTGGTTTGCTTCTTGGGAGAGGCTGACTCTACCCTTTGGGACAATTCCAAGTCTGTTGGTGCCCTGCCCATTGGGAAAACCTCTCATCACTCTATAAATGTCCAAGGTGTCCTCAAGGGAGGACTTCTGCACACAGCTCCCTCCTCAGGACACGAGGTTCCAGATTCTGCCACCGTGCCATGAGGCTTCTAGTGCTTTCCAGCCTGCTCTGCATCCTGCTTCTCTGCTTCTCCGTCTTCTCCACAGAAGGTAGGGCTGCCTTGGGGTGTCGGGCCTGAGCAGGGATTCCAGCATCTGGTATTCCAGCACCTGGGAAGGTTCCATTCCTGACCTGTGGGGGGACAGGCCCCTGTAGGCAGTGCTGGGCCCTGGAGAGACGGGGATCTCGTTCCCAAACTTCCGTAGCACCTCTAACCACAGCGGCAGCTCCAGCAGGTGGCTCGGGGGCGTTAGCCCCCACAGTCTCCATCCACAGCCCCTGCTCTGCCAAACACACTCACACGCTAAAGAAAGCAGGGTGCTTACCACAGTAGCACACACACAACCAGCAGAAGTTTCCTGCTCTGACCATGGAGTCAGAGTCAGTGCTGGGAGTTCTCCAGGCTGGGCGTTTGCATCTGGGTTGCTATGCCTACGCCCTACCTGTCTAGAAATTCTGGATCCACTCCATCGTGCTTGTACCATGCTTGGAACAGAGCACATTAGTGCTGGGTGACCATCCGAGTCTGAACATGCCCAAACCTCGCGCACAGAAAACAACCGCGGCAGGTGGGATGAGGGTGTCTTTGGTGGGGGCTGGAGTATCTTTACGGGTGTTCAGAAGTGGGGGACATGGTCTTTTCACCTCTATGGATATGAAGATTTAGTTCTCCGACCTTGATTCAGATAGCTGAGTATTTTGAGCTTTTCCTTTTGCCTAACCCTCTAGAAACTGCCTACTTTTATTTTTTGTTGTAGTGGTTATGGTTATTTTAACAGTTTTTGGAGCCAGGGATATAAAAATATATAAAGAGGGGAAACACCCATAATTTCATGATTCAAGAATAGCCATGTTCAACGCTGTTTATTCCTTTCCATCTTGCATGCAGCATTTTAAAATTTAATTGATGCCTCTCTATATGTTGACTATATGTTCAACATGTTGTCTGTTTTAAATTTATCATTGTGTTATTGTAATTACCTAAAATACTTATGATTGAAGTTATTCTGGAAGCATTTATACCAGAATGGCAGCAGCTGCCATCTCTGAGCAGGGGGATCATAGGAGGTATTTGTTTTCTAAAGTTTCTGCAATGAAAACGTGCCACGTATATAATAAGAAAAACAGTGCATAGAATTCCTCATAAACACAGTCCATGGCAGACCTGTATATTTGGACATGTTAGAGGTTGCCAATGTTTCCCTAATGACAATTCAGTGAGGATGGAGATCTTTGCCCATGGAGTTTCCTATCCATGCAGGACTCTCTCTGGCACATTCCTGAAGTGGCGTCATTCCACTAATATTTTTAGGTATAACTTGCCATCCAGTGAATGTGCTATCATAAATATACGTGCCTAGACATTTACATGGTTCACACTTTGCACTATTTTAAGTATGTGGTAAAAGACATATATGTACATAAAATATTTTTCATATTCAGGTGTATTTTCTTAGACTAGGTCACCAAGGGGAGAATGACTGTGTCAAAGGGCATGGACATTTTCGAGTCACCCTGCTGAACTGTTTCTGAGACAGGAACATGAGGAGAATGTGTTTTGGGGAGAGAAAATCTGCCAACATTGTTATTTCTGAAAAGTAAATTACAACAAGGCTACCCCTTCCCTTGGGCCCGAGCGCAACTGTAGCCTGGCTCGATCTGCGTTTCCTTGAATAAATATTTCTGAGCCCTGGGCCTGAGGAGTGGAAGCTCACTCGGTCGTTCCTGCACAGACAAGCTCGCTAAGGGAGGGTCTCTGCTCCTTTGTGGCTACGCTCAGGGGGAAGGCGTCCTGCCAAGCCCTGGAGAGTCAGGCCCTGCTGCCAGCGAGTTCCGAGCCACAACCTGACAGCCCTGAAAGGTAAGCACCCACCCTGCCCAGACTGGGGGTGGGGAGGAGGTTCGGTAGTGGCACGGGCAGGACCCACTCGTACCTGAGATTGGACATGAGTCCAGAGGGGGCCCCATCAGGTGTGCTCGCAGCCCCACAGAGCTTACAATCCAATGGGGGAAATTGATCCCCCCAAAAGGGGCAACAAATTAGTCATTGTGAACTGAATGTATCTGCCAAGGAAAGGAACAGGATGCAATTAGAATGGTGTGGGGGAGCACCCCAACCTTGGGTGGAGGTATCAGAGGAGGGGGCATCTCTGGGACCTGAGGAAAGGCCAGGAGCCCACCCGGGGATCACGGAGGTGGGGGTGCGGGTGGAGCAGGCCACAGGGGCAAAGGCCCGGGTGGGCAAGAGGGGGCATGGAAGACAGAGAGGAGCTGGGTCGGAAGGTGCTCACAGGAGCCACAAACCAAAGCTGCCTGTGAGTCTCGGGAACCTGGAGCACGGCCAGCAGCTCAGGTCACCAGCACGTGGGGGGCACATGGGTCCAGAGGGCCCCAGCTTGGCTGGGGGTGTTACAGCCCCCAGAGGTGCAGCCAGGCAGCC
>CM052446.1:6603293-6625261 GCA_028533085.1 Varecia variegata | reverse complement strand
GGTCTGTCAGAGGAATGCACAGCTGTTTTGCTCTTCTCTTTACCCAGTGTTGACCTCTTCCACCTCAGAGGATGCTGCTCTGTCGGAGCTGACCATACCTGCTGCCCACCTGGTAGACAGCGGCAATTACACCTGCGCAGCCTCCAACGCCATGGGCAGGAGCACCCTTGTCATCTCCCTCCGCGTCCAGCCTGCCCCAGCCCTGTCTGCACCTCATTCTCTGTCCATGCCCTCGGAGGGCAGGGCCTACGTTGACCTGCGGGTGGCCAAGCAGACGGTGCACGGGATCTTGCTGGAGTGGCTCGCGGTGGCCGATACCCCCCAGGAGGAGTGGTTCACCCTCTACATTGCGTCGGATGAAGCCCTCAGGAAAGAGGTGGTCCACATCGGCCCCGGGATCAACACCTACGCCGTGGACGACCTCCTTCCTGGCACGAAATACAAGGCCTGCCTCAGCCTGGGGGGTCAGCCCCCACACCAGGGCCAGTGTGTGGTCTTTGTGACAGGCAGAGACAGCGGTGAGCTGGAGGCCCGCGAGCGCCTGCTGCACCTCACCGTGGTCCTGTGCGCTGTGCTGCTCGCGGTGCCTGTGGGCGCCTACGCCTGGGCGGCCCAGAGCCCCTGCAGCTGCAGCGAGTGGGGCCTGCGCTGCTACCCTCATCGCAGGAAAGCCCCCAGGTGCCCCCCTGCAACCCTGCAGTGCAGGGACCTCCCAGCTGTCTATGAGGACAGTGAGGGGCACATGGACCCCGAGGGGGCCGAGGAGAAAGGAGGAGAGGAAGACAGCAGCTGAGCAGCCGGGGCCATGGGCTGGAGATGCTGTGGGCCTCCAGCCCCTGTGCCAACCCTCCACAGAAGCTCGCTTGGCCCCATCCACTTGTTCAACAAGTGTGTATTGAGCACCTACTGTGTTCTAGGCACTGAACTCAACACAGGGTTCAACGGAGAAACGGGGGATACAGTCCTTATGTTCATGGAGCTAAGACTGGTGGAGTCCTAGCTAATTACTCATTTTATTATTCATGGTGACCGGAAATTAATCAGTGTTACTCTTTGCATAGACACAGCCCTGTGACACTCATGTTTGCAGGTAACATTTACATATAACATTTCACATATGGTACCCTGTAAAGAAAGGTAGAATTCTACCCCTTTTTATAAGTGAGGAGACTGCAGCCTGGAAAGCCCAGCAATTTGTCCAACATCTGGCAGGTGGAGGAAGCACCACTGAACAGCGGTTCTAGTCCTGTTGTTTCCTCAGATGTCTGCTTGGCCATGTTCTTGTGTCTCCCGCTGTTCAGAAAGTGTGACTCTCCCTCTTCGTGACAAACTCCTAATGAGACCATGTAAATTTGATGTTCCAAAGAGCTGACCTCCAGGGCGATGAGACCTTGGTGGGTGATGTGAGTCTCTTCTTGTGGGTGTCTGTGCCACTGTGAGCAGCCCCGGGGGCTGCCGAGCGGGCTGGTGCCATCAGCACCGAGGACAGAGGACTGGCTGAACCCCAGCCTCAGGCTCCAGGGGCTGCCAGAAAGCAGAGTCTTGCGAGGCAGGCCCAGAAGGAAGAGCATCCGTGTGAAAGCACATGATTCTACCTACCTACCTATCTATCTATCTATCATCTTTTTTTTTTTTTTTAGCAAAGAGGAAGCTACCCAGTCCTGATTCTCACCTAGTCCCATAGGATTTTGAGCTTTGGGTTTATTTTCTTCAGCCCCATGTCCCCCATCCTTTGTCATATAACAAACACAACAAATGTTTGTTATAGGAATAAGGGAATAACCTGCCCTTTTCCCCTAGGCACTGCCTGCAGAATCCGTGGGAGGTAGTCACTTCCTCTTAGCTGGGCTCAGGTGGAGTGGAGGAGTCCCCAGACCCCCAAAGTCAGCTCAGTGTCTCTCTGGGCAGCCATGCTGGGGGAGACCTTTCCCAGGATTCAGACCCGCTTCTGCTCCCTGCAGTTTCTCCCACCGGCCACAGGGAAATCCCCTGAGGATGTAAGTATGAGCTGACCTCATTGTGACATCCCCACGCGTGTTTCCTTCCTTCCTTCCCACCTCCTCACCAGTTCCTACTCATCCTTCTGGAACCTTCAAGTGTGTATACCACGGCCTCCAGGGAGCCCTCCTTGACGGCACATCTCTGCGGGAGGGAGGTGCACGCAGCGTCTCCGTTTGTTGTGAGCCCTTTGGGGGCGGAGGCTGCCCTTCCTCACCATGGCCATGAGCCCACCCGGTACCTGGACTGTGTTGATAATCAGTGTTGGTGACAATAAATTTTTAAAAATTGAAGATAGCTCTCTTATTCTGACCAACAGTCAGAATTTCTTTAGATTCTACTCATTTATTTTCTTCTGTGCATTAGAACAAAAACCACTTTTTCATGGAAATTTTTAGTGATATCAAAAGTAGAGACAATCTCAATCTTCCCCTTCAGTCAGCTTCAACAAGTTTTAACATTTTCAGTCTTATTTCCTCTGGTCCTTGCCCTCAATTTTTTTTTTTAAACTGGAGTATTTTAAAACAAATATAAAGTTTTATACCAGTTTACCTGTAAGTATTAATATTTTAGTTTGAACTCTAACAGATGAAGAAGTTTTAAAAAACATAACCACAATATTATCATCATTTTTAAGAACATATATTTTTAAATTACATGAACACATATATTTTTAGATATGCACATGTGTACAACATGCACACATACATGTAATGTAGTAGAGAATCTGTTTATGAGAAATTTTTGAAGGAAAGTGGTTGGAACAAGACCAGAACTTGCACTTCCATTGGCTTCTGTGTGCTTCCTTCCACAGCGGTCAAGGGTGGTCTTCGGGTCTGGGAGGGTGCAGCATTATGAAGTGGCCTGGGCAGCATGAAGGTGGGGTGGACATTCTGACCCCCACTTCCAGCGAGGGAAGCTGAGTGGTACCCATGGGACAGAGGGCTCAGGAGGAGAGGAGTGGGCAGAGCAGGAAGAGTCAGAAGCGTGTCGGTGGGCTTGGTGGGGTTTAGCTGCTTCTGTGAACATGGAAATTTAGGGAGAGGGGATATGGTCTAGAAATTATTTCTGGGAATCTGATACTTTTTAAGATCCTTGGGCTGCCCCTTTAAAAATCCTAGAGTAAAGATTCACATTCCTCAGATCGAGTAGGCTATTTGACAGTAAGAATAAAACAATAGGCTCTGGAACCCTGTTCCCTGGGCTTAAATTTTGGCTTTGCTTCTTACTGGATTTGTGACATCAGGGAAGTTACTTACTTTCTGTGCCTTAGTGTTCTCAGCTGTAAAATGGGGATAATAATAGTACCTACTTCTTAGGGTTGTTCTGATGATTATATGGGCTTTTTACACGTAAAGCTCTCATAATAGTGTCTGGTACATAGTAAACCCTCGATAAATGTCACAGTAATAAATGCTACCATCATTTAAGGCAGTTTGTGCTTTCTTTGAATGTGACTCAGCATAAAGTTTGGGCCATTTGTAACATCAGATCTTATTAGGGCTACATATATGTGCATATATTTATAAATATATGTGTAAGGACATGGTAGATATGCTAATGTCCTTCACATGTTCTGTTTAATTCATGGTGAAAAGATGTTACAGTTTTAGATTTAGTTGTCATGCTCCTGGGAACTTTATCTATTTAGAGTTCAGATCATGTAATTTTGAGGCAAATGCCTTTGATTCAGGAGACATTTGTAAACAGGGCTACTTGCTTTTAGAATGAAGCCATCTCTAGTCCTACGACTCTGCTATTAGCAATTCAAGGGAAAAATGTTATTCTTTTTCTCTTTTCTTCTTTTCTTTGTCTTGTTAGAGCTTGTATACCTATCACCTAGAAGACAGCCTAACACAGATGATATATTCTGAGCATGTGTCACCATAGGAACAATGGAGTGAATTATTGAGTAATGAATAAATGACTGGACCTCATTCAGCCAAAGAGGTGCATTTGCACAATTTCATAGTGTCCCACAGATGTCCCCAACATCAGCCTGTTGCTATGCTACTTTGTTGATCCAATGATGACAGCTTAAGCCATGAGCACCTCATTCTGGAAACTAGGCCCTTCAGAGCATGCCCCTCAAGTTATTTCTGAGTCTCCAAGGGGTCCTATGTGTGCCCACATACCAGTCTGCCTGCCTTAGTCCCCATGCAGCATCTTCTCCATTCTCCCCGTCCACCCTTGTGTGGCCAGGGCCCTTGAAGACTGTCAGAGAAGCATCACTGCCTGCCGACAGATGTCAGCACCCATGCCAGGTGTGCTGGCCCCAGATTCTCGCCAAGCCTCCAGTCCTCACGGAGAGAACCACTGAAGTCCTTAGAGAAGCAGGGCAAGATGGCTCCTCCCTAGCTCTTGCCACACTTTGCAGCTGGACTTGGAGGGAGAGCTGCTTCGGGACAGAGGCCCTCGGGTTCTCTGAGGGACAGCTCATCTCTCCTCACTCCCTTGGAGTGTGGACGCCCAAGGGCAGGCTGCAGGCCGCACGGTCACAGATGCTGTGGCTTCTGCCCTGCCCTCCTCTGCTTCCCTTACCGGCCACTCCACCCTCTTCTCCCAGCACAAAGTGAAGACTCTGAGCCTGTCGATGGGGGTGAGGATGTTTGCAGGGGGTCCCCTGCTCCAGGACATGGTGCTCTAGTATGTGGGCCACAGTCCTAGCAGGTGTCTACTGGGTTCGTATCAGTAGGTACGAAGCCAGCGCCATGTGCTTTACACATATTAGCTCCTGTCATCCTCACAGCAACCGTTCTTTGCACCCTGTAGTGATGAGGAAAGCGGAGCCCAGAGAGACTTGGTTTCTTGCCCAAAGTCACATGTAAGTGGTGGAACTAGAATTCAGACCTACAGCTGTGAAACTGTAAAGCACTTAGTATTCCATATGATTAGAGGGGCTGAGCTCAACCATGGAGGAAAATGACTCTGTGGAGTTCCCTGAGTCACATCTGTAGATTGTCCGTGAGGCTAAAGCTCCGTGCTCAGGCCAGGAATGGTTGAGCCTGCGCAGTGTGCCATTCCTGCCCCCAGCCCTCTACTCGGTGGCCTAACATCGTGCCAGCTTGTAGGTCTGGGCCTGACCCAGTGCGACTGAGCGGGCAGCCCCTCAGCCCGTCATTCCGTTCCCTGATGCAGGGACTTGGCTGATCTCATCCCACTGGCGGGGGCTCCTCCAGTGCTGACCACATTTGCTGGTCCCTTAGGTTTGGCTGCAGCACCCTCCTTTTTCCCAGTGTGGCTCATGCTGGTTGTAGCACTTCCCCATCCGTGGCCAGTTTACAAGACTGGATCTGCCTTGGTTCAAGTTCCTGGCTTGTGGAGGAGCCCACCCCACTTCCAGGGCCCACATGCTAGCCTGAGCTTCCAGCCCAGGTGTCTCCACGACCACTGTCCCAGAGATGACACTGCCTCCCAGGCTCCCACGCCCAGGCCAGGCCTCTCAATTCCCACGCTTGCCTCAGATCCCATTCCTCCCCAAGCAGCCCTTTCTGGGCTTATCCTGCTTGGGAGAAAAGTCCAATCCAGGTAGACAAGCTCTGCAAATGTGCCACTGTCAGAACAAAGTTTTTCAGCCTCCCTCAGAGTCAGATCTGGGAGTCAAAGACTAGATCCACCCACAAAGGGGCCAGGAGACAGGCTGGGCTTGGCAGCGTGTTGGGAAGACTGGTCCCTACGGGTCAGCAAACACAGATGAAAGCAGGGAGCAGGAGGCCAGCTCAGCCTTCGGTTAATAGATTTTATTTACCATTTACAAAAGAGGTGGATTGCATGCAAGTTGTAAGGATGCTGTGCTCCCTGAAACACAGGCTGCAGAGTGTCTGCTCAGTCTGGGATGCTGGATTGCTAGAGACCACCTCGTACTTAATACTGTCCGAGTCGGGGACTGCAGAAACCCCAGCAAGGGTCTGCACACTGGCACATCTCAGTAACCAAACAGACTCAGAAATCAAGAGGACCACGTGTGTATATAATCTGTTTAAATAAAATCACTGATGTATTCTAGGGGGGTTGTTTGTGAGTGGAGCAATATGCAAAGAACTGTTTTACTTTTCTCTCCCTGTGTACACGTCTAGGTTTCCTTATAGCAGGTTCCTTAAACCTCTTTGTATTAGCCACAGAGGCCTTGTGTGATTTCTCTCCTGGGGGAGGGTGTCATGAGGTGATGAGGTGTGCCCCGGCTAGAGGAAGATGCCAAGGAGCTGGGAGCCCTCAGACCAGATCTCTGCTACCAGCCTGCTGCGTGGCCTTGGGCAAATGACTCCTCTCTTGGGAACTTGTTTGTCTCATCTTGGAAAAATGAAGGCTTGGATCGGATGTTGCTGCCTAGCTCTGGTTCTCTCTGATGGTGGCTGACCAGGGCCACACAGGGCATGGGGTGATGGGAGAACGGAAGGGGAGGTGTGTGAGTCACAGACAATGCCATCATCCAGTGACAGCCCCAAGCCCAACGCAGTGCCTCCTGGAACCCTCGGTAGAGTAGCCGCGAGACTCCTAATACTTTCTGGAAGAGCTGTGGACTGCTAATACTTTCTGGAAATTGCCTGCAGAAAAATACTGCACAGTAGTGCCCCTCTGCACGTAGTTAAAGCCCTCATCACTGCTATTGTCTTTGCTCCTCACCCTAGACCTGCAAGTGAGGCAGACAGGGCTTACTTTCTTCATTTGACAGTTGAGGAAAAAGATGATCAGGGAATTTAAGCAGCTTTCCCGAGGTCACACGATGTGAACAGAAGAGCCAGATAAAAACGGAAGTCTCCGCAGACCTCAGTCCTGACATCCATCTACCACCCTGAACTGTCTCTGCAAGGATGACTGGGGGCCAGCTCTTTGGAGAAGGGACTTGATGCTCTTCCAGGTGCCTTCAGGGCGACCATCGGGGCTCCAGCTTGGACATTTCTGGGCCCAGGGCAGTCCCAGCTGAGGACATCTGCCCTCACTCTTGGCAAGGCCCATCTTCCACCTCCATGTCCCTGGTCCCTCATGGGCACAGCAGGGGCCCCCAGACTCTGCCCAGATGCCACGCTCCCTCTTTCCAATGGTGTTCAGGCACAGCCCTGCAGCCAGTGTGAGTTTTCAGTGCACCTGTGCCCTCCCAGTGCCTGTATTTGCTCTCCTGCAGCTTGCAAGTTTCACGGACCTCCAGCCCGAGCCAGGGCAAACCCCCTTTTCCTGCTCCTGCTCCCAGCTGCAGGCTTCAGGATCCAGAGTCTAGCTGGCCTTGTTCCATGTGGCCAGGGCCCTGCTCCTTGACTAAGGACGATGAGATCCCAGTAAGACCCAAGGGACTATGAGCTCTGGGGTTGGTGACGCATAGAGCTGGGTCCTTGTCAACTGCCAGCCCTGGAGAGTGGGGAGCAATGTAGCTGTGTCAAGGATTTGGGTCATGGGGAAGTGTTTGCCAATTGCATCCCATATCTTGAGAAACCTCTTGCCCAGGGCCTTGTACAGAGTCCTGTGTATGGGGGTGACACCATTCTACACAACATGGGTGACCTTAAGGAGCAGAGGGTGGGGAGCATGGTCCAAGCGGTGGGGTGGTGGGGATCGGGGTGAGGGGGACAGGAGGGGCCACAGGACACACTCTAGAAGTAAGCCTTGTTGTGCTTCTCAAACTTTTGCTTGAGCTCAGAGACCAGAGTTGCCTGGGTGGGGCTTCCCACGGTTTGGGGTTTTGGTGACAGCTGGTGCTGCTGGGGAGTGAGTGACCCAGAGACTGTGGGCACAGTCCAGTGGGCCGTGCCCGTGCTGGGCGCTGTGCTGGGTGGTGGAGGGAGGGCCGGGGCTCTGGGGGGCAGGGAGCTTTCTGGGCTGTTGTTGTTGCAGTTCTCATTGGGAGGATCCTCTTTGAGCATGAACTTGGCAGCTGCCTTGGCCCTCCTGGGCTTGAGCCACTCCATGCGGACGGCCCGGGGCGCGGGGCTGGACCTCTTGCGGAGCACACGCCGCACAGGCAGGACCTTGTTGTACTTCTTGTTGCGCCAGAAGGTGGCAGTGGAGATGAGGACGGTGATGGCCACGATGGTGGCCATGATCCCGGCCAGCACACCCACAGCCTTCATGGGGTTGTCCTTGGTGTGTATCAGGAAGGCCGCCATGGGGCTCCGGGCCAGCGTCTGGAAGAAAGAGCCACCCCTGCCCTCAGCTGTTCCTGCCTGGGCCCTGGAGGACAGAGCAGGGCATGAGCTTCCTTAAGCCTGGTGGCTTTTAAACTTTCTGGATTCAGGACCCCTTTGAGAATCTGATGAGACCTATGGGCTTCTGTCCAGGGAAATGCGCACAGAGAGACAGAAGTGATGCAAACAACCTCTTTCAGACTCAGAACTGGACTCTGTCCTTTAGAAAGTACGAACTGCTTACCCCTGATTGTGGGGAGATCTATCCACCCACAGGATCAGGAATCCCTTAAGTGACTACTTTTCCGCTAGGCACTGAGCTGAGAACGACACATCATGATTTTACTTCTGCCTTCACCCGTATGAAGGAGGCATCATTATTCCCATTTTACAGGAAAGGAAATGGAGGCTCCGCAAAGCCCGAAGTCACACTATTGATAAGTATTGAAACTAGAATTTCAATCTGATTGGCACAGACCGCCTTTATAGCATTGAGTGTCTTTTGGAGGAAGCCTAGAGATGGTTCTCCCCCTCTGCCCACATTGCAGAGGCCTGAGCTGGCCCTCTGACCCCGTTTTCTGACCGTGGCTTTGTACCCACCTCAGTGTCTGTGATGTCAATCTTGAGGAAGGCCGTGGTGCTGAAGGAGGGGGAGCCGCGGTCCTTGGCCTGCACCTCTAGGGACCACGTGCAGTCCCCGCTGTGCGTGATGTTGTGCAGGGCATCCAGGGAGCGGATGGAGTTCTTGAGCCAGATCTCCCCCGTGTGCGTGTCGATGTCGAACACGTTGGCCGGCTCTGCGCGGGTGATGGAATAGTCCACCAGGTTGTTGGGTTCTTCTGCATCCTCGTCTGTGGCCTGTGCATGGGGAGAAACAGATCAGAGGTGAGCTTTGGGGACCAGACCTGCGTACACTCGCTAAGTCAGAGGTCTATGGGGCTTGCTAGGTTGATGAAATTTCACCCCAAACTCGGACTCCTTGGTGAAAGGCCCTTAGGGATCAACAGGCCTTGGAAGCAGCTTTCCCTCTTTCTTCATAAAAAAGCAGACCCATCAAAAAGAACAATCAACTTTCCATTCCCTCCCTGTTATCTCAATATATTGCAGTAAAGAATATCAAGAATGCAACCAGACCTGGCCCGACATGTATCTGGGGTTAATTTAATTTCCAAAGAGAATCATTCACAATCTGTTTCTCCCATCCATTCATTCTTCCAAGTATCTATTCATCCTCCCTAGTAACCATTTATTGCCCCCCAGCAGAATTACCTGTATTGTTCATCTCCCCTTCCCCTCTACAGTGAGGGTATATAAGTTTCTGGACCCCACTGGGATATTGGGCGATCACCTGTGATTCCCTCCATGTGCTCAGTAAATTAATCTCTTTCTCTTATTAATCTGCCTTATTGTGAGTTGATCTTAAGGGGAACCTTTTGGGCGGTTAAAGGGAGGTTTCCCCTCCACCCCACAGTTGCTAAGTGACTTGTCCAAGGATATAGAGGTGGAAGGAAGGGACCTAGGATTCCAAGTCAAGCCTGCTGGGTGTCAGAGTTCACGCTTTTTGCCACGTGGAGAAGACAGCCAAGTGCAGGGGGAAAGCCACTGCCCTGAGGGTGGGCAGACCAGCTAGGGAACTAAGGCAAGCCGAGCACCTGACTTGCCCATTTGTAATGTGCAGATAACAGGTTCCTTCTCAGAGGTTACTGCTAGGTTGGGGTGGGGACAGGGATACACAGAATACCTTAAAGTCCCCCCGTCCATGGTAGGAATCCAGTAAATTTTATTTTAAACTAAACTGTTATGCCTCAGTGTCTTTTGCAGCTGCTGGAACCGGCTTTCAGGGGAGCGCGATTGCCCCTGAAACCCACCTCGATTTTCACCGGTGCCCCCAGCACCATCATCTCCCTCTGGATGCTCTTTTTAAACTGGGGGTAGTGGTCGTTGACATCCAGCAGCGTGATGAACACCTCGGCCAGGCTGTACTTGCCCTCCACGTCCTCCGCCTTCACATAGAAGTTGTACCTGGCGGTGGCCTCAGCATCCAGGCTGGCCCAGGGCTGGGTGTAGATGAGCCCAGTGGTTGGGTGGATCATGAAGCTGCCAGGCACAGAGAGTGTAGACACGGGTGTGCATGTGTACATACACGTGTGCACACACACACACACACACATACACATGAGCTGCCTCCAAAGTGGCAGTGAGGCATCACACAGCTCCTCCCAGGTGTCCCACCTGCTCCCTCCCCTCCTTGCAGTCTGACTGGGGGAGGCAGATCCACCTGTGAACTCACCCATCTATAATATCACTGTTGAGCTTGACAACCCCAGTGACCGTCCCTCCCTCTCTTCCCATGGCCTGCCCCCGCCCCAGCCCAGCCCTGACTCCAGGCCGTGACAATGACCTTCCTCACCGAGTGTGTCCCTCAGGCTCTCCACTGCTCACCTCCCCAGCACAGGCTCCTATCCACCCCCTACACCCCTCCACCCTCAGTCTCCCAAGTCCCTTGCCTGAGGCCCTGTCCCGGGTCCTGGAAGGACTTACAGCTCTGCCCCAGTCCCATAGATGGAGTATTTGACTTCGCCCCAGGGTCCTGTGTCTGGATCCATAGCCTGGAAGAGAGACAGCTCCTGGTGGTGCATGGTGACATGTGCCTCATTATCAGGGCACGTTGGCAGCTCTTGTGTCTGAGGGTTGCTTTTAATGGCAAAGCAAGGGAATTTGGGGGTTGTCACAACTGGGGAGAAACTGATCTGGAGGCCTGTGCTGGAGCCCTAGTTTTCCTCTAAGGAGTTCTCAAGTGTTGAAGGAACCAAACAGTTTAGATCTGGAAGGCATTTATTCCTCCTTCAGAAATGAGGAAGGGGAAGGAGAAGGAGACGGGTCCCGTGTCCTGTGCCTGGGATATACACGTATGTATGTCCTCACTGCAGTCCTGTGAGGTGATGGTGTCCCCATTGCATGGATGAAGAAACTGAGGACAAGAGAGGGCAGGTACCTGGTCCCAGGACAGCTAATGAGTGTGGACTTTGCCATTCAAGTGGAACCTGGATTGGTCTCATTTCACAAGGCCCCTTACCCCACCTTGGTCCCCAGGCCAGTCCCCAACCCACCGTGACAGCCACCACGTTGGAGCCCCCTGGGGCATTCTCGGGGATCCTGGCAATGTAGTATTGGGAGGTGAACTTGGGGACATTGTCATTGGTGTCTAGGAGCTGGATCACAACATCCGCGGTGGAGCTGAACTTCTCTGGGGTGTTCACCTCGATGGCCAGGAGCTGGGAAGAAAGGAAAACGAGCACTTGGCTGGTGGGACAGTCACCCTGTGGAGACTGCCACCTCCATCTCCCAGGGCTGCTCCAGCACCCACTTGCCGTGTCTCCCGTTGTGACTCACAGCTGCCACCGCCTGCAAGGGTCACCTCTAAGGCCTGACATCACCCCCCGCACCCCTTGCCCTGCCAGCTTTCTGATGGCTCCCACTGGTAGGGGGCCAGTTTCTTTTGTTCCACTGAGCTGCACATGCCCTTCTAGTTCCAATTTTCCTGACTATTCTTATAAGTTTATTTCTCCGGATAAAAACCAGTATAATTTTGTCAGGGCTTCTCACCACCTCTCCAAAGGAAATTCTAAGGAAAAGTTAATTGGGGTGGCACTGAATTCTTTATAACTTAAGGAGAATTTGCATTTTTTAAACGCGACATGTCTTTACATTTTTGCCTTCTTGATATCCCTTTGTGAAACTTCGCATTTTTTGACATTTAGATGCTGTATGTTCCTTGTTACGGTAATTCCTATGAATTTTATCTGTTGGTGGTTATGTTTAAAGAAAATCTTTTATTTCATTATATCTTCTTTTTTTAATTTTTTTTCTTTGCATGGTATGTATGACTCCATATATTTTCTTATTGTTATTTTTTGTATGTAGAAAAACAATTAGATTTTGTGTATTAACTTTGTAATCAACCACATTAGTAATTTTGCTGTGTTTATAACAGTTTTTCAATCCTTTCTCTTAGATTTGATTTTTAAGCACTCAAACCACCTATAAATAATGATCATTTTGTCTCTTCTTCCTTTCTAATATTTGGACCTCTTATTTCCTTTCTTTATCCAGGAATAATGTTATTATAGGAATCATGTTAAATAATAGTGGTGCTAGCAGGTATTCACGCTTTGTTCCTGGCCTCATAGGCTGCTTTTTGTATTTCACTTTTAAGCACATTGCTGGCGATAGGTGGATATGCATATGTGTGTATAATTATAAATAATGGTAACAATTTAATATCCATGAAGTATTTATTTTTCCTTTTTAAAAATATATAACTTATATGTTAATATGTAAAATGCATTTTTATACACTTGTAATTTTACATAATTATGAATGATATCAAAAAGGTATTTTTCCCCCTTCTGCTAAGGTTGTTATCAGAATAAGATGACAGATGTCAAAGGCCTATGAGAAGGCATCTATCTTGGTAATCAAACAGTTTCTCTCTCTCCATCTATTAACATGGCAAATTATACTCGTAGTTTTTCTTTGCATTCCTGGGGCTGGTTGTGGTTTAGAAGATGGGAGTTCAGTGACACTGAGGCCGTGAGTAGCCTGCAGAAGGCTCTGTGTTCCCCTCTTCTTCCTCCCTCACCCCCATTCCCCAGTATCCCATCGCGCCAGGAACAGAGGGTCAGGGAGGAAATGAATGGGGCCAGGAAGGGCCGGGAGTGACAAGGGAACCCCCTCAGGAATGAATCGTGATGTTGGTGTGAGTTCCTGGGACCCCCCCACACCCCACCACTGAGGGCAGGGCAAAGCACCACCTACCTTGAAGGTTAACACTTTGGATTTTTCAAAGTCAATGGCGGCTGAGTTCTCCACAACGATCGTAACTTGAGCTTCGTTTAGGACTGTCTGTGGGACCACTCGGAAGATGCCCCCAGGTCCCACCAGCCGCAAGTTGAATTTGGCATTGGCTCCCTGAGTGATAGAATTTGTAGATGGGAAAGAGGGAAGATAAATGAGAATAGAATCTCATTAATATGTATTTCATGTTATACAGAAGGAGCTTTGGTATGCCCTTAACCCTGCGGGGTGCATATTTATTACTTCTCTCCATAGGTGAATTGATCAAGGATCAGAAAGATTCATCAGGTTATTAGGCTTGAGCCAGGTAACACACATATAACTCGAGTCCTGTGCAGGTCACATGCACAAATGCCTATGTGGCTAGTCAGATCCAGATTTGCTTTTGTTGGACGGGCTTTTACTTTTGACCTGACTGTTATTGCCTTTTGGCTAAGCAGATAGTCTTTGGTTAGCTACTCCCTCTCCTCTCCCTCTTGGTTACACACCCTGTTTCATTCATTCTGTGACCTGCCTGGCTCTGCCACGTACGCAGTGGAGGCTGATGCAGACCTAGTTAGCTTTGGGACCTGGGCCGCACTGTCTGCAGGAAGGCAGGCTGGAGGGCTGCACCACGCACCTGGTCGGAGTCGTTGACGGTGATCTTGAGGCCCCGCAGTATCTCTCCCTGGGGTGGATGCTCATTCATGGACAGCTCAAACCTGTTCTGGGGCCCGCTCTCTCCATAGAACGTCGGTGGGTGGTTGTTGAGGTCCACAATCCTGATGGTTACTGGGACCATGGCCTGGGCAGCTGGGCTCCCCACAGAGCTGACCTCGGTGACCTGGGGTGGGGACAGGTGGCTATGGCTGTGTGGCAGGCAGGCTCTTGAGATTCCCCCAGTGGTCCTACTCTTCATGCCCTTGTATAATCCTCTCTCCTTAAATGTGGCCTGGCCTAGCGACTTCCTTCCAACTGATAGCCTATGGCAAAGATGCTGAGATCTCACTTCATGATTACATTACAAGAGATCAAAACTTCATCTTGATAGCGGATGAAGCAGGCAGTGATGCTGGAGAGGCCCATGTGACAAGGAACTGATGGTGACCGCTAGCCTGCAGCCAGCCAGGCCGTGAGGCTCTTAGCCCAACAGCCCACAGGGAACTGAGTCCTGCCAATAACCAGGTGAGCGTGGGAACTGATCTTTCCCCAGTCAAGCCTTCAGATGAGACCCCAGTCTTGGTTGACAATCTTATTGCAGTCACAGGAGAGAGCTTAAAACTGAGGCCCAGCCAAGCTGAGCTCGGACTCCTAACCCACAGCAACTGCAAGATATGCATGTGTGTTGTTTTAAGCTGCTAAGGTTGGGATAACTTGTTTTGCAGCAATGGATAAATAATACAGGCCGCAAAGCCAGGACTGAGGGTCCACAGGTACCTTATGAACCATGTGGCAAATATCCTATGAGCCTCTTCGCAGCGTCTTTTCCCTTGTTCTATGAGTATGCCTGGTCTTACCTACCCTCCCCCTGCCCCTGCTTCACACTCTCAGTGCTGTCCTAACCCTCTCCCTTCTCAGAGCCCACGCCTGCCCTTTCCATCCCTACTTCCCACTCATTCTCACCCCCTGCCCCGCATAGACGGTTCACACTGACGTCCACGCTGCATCCGGCACTGTCACTGTTTTTCCCCAAGTGCTCTACTCCTCAATGTGGCTGTGCCTTCTGCAGGTCCTCCTCAGCCTCTCTGGCCCCTCCCAGGGGGTCTCCTTCCCCTGCCCCTGCCCTCCTGCTGGCTCTCGGCACCCTCCCTGGCTCCTGCAGCAGTGCTTGGTGACTGCTCCTCTCTCCCTGCAGCCATTCTCTCATTCCCCGCCCCCATGCCTCTCACAGCTGCCTGCAAGTTGACGCTCTCTTCCCCAAGTTCCAAACCTGTATGCCCGAGTTTGGGTGCTTCGACGTGTGTGCCCCTCGGCCACCCACATTCGCCATTCCCCGCCTTCGTCACTTGCCTCCTCTCTGGTGCTCCTGATGGCAGCACCTCCCCATCCCTCACCTGTCACACCCACCAACTGCCACGTTCTGTGCAGTGTGACTCCTTCATGATTTCAATTTGTCCCTTCCTGCCATCGCCTCCCCTCCTCCCCACAGGCACTCTTTCTCCGTCACCCTGTCTGATGGCTCTGCCTCCCTGTGTCCCATCCAGTTCCCTCCGAGCCTAAGTAGAGAGCAGAATTTCCAAATTCTAGGCTGGGACTGGGGCCAGAATCACCTGGCTGCTCATAACAGGCAGAGTCCTTCCCATTCCCAGTAGAGGGTCCTGGAAGTCTTGGTTGGCCAGACTCTCCCAATTTGGAAACCCCACTGGTCCAGTGAGCAGCCAGAGGGAGCTTCTGACAAGTGACTGTAACCCTGCTCAGAACCTTCAATGGCTCTTTATTGCTCATGGCCAGGACCAGCTAGATAGTAATAATTTGCCTGCTGAAAAATAACAATGCAGGTTCCCTTGTTCAAACATTATCAGGAATTTCAAGAGAGCAAACAGTAGAGCATTAAGCCTAGCTCGGGACGCTTCTAAGTGTGGTGACTGTGTGACTATGCAGGTCACACCCTGCCCTGGGCACAAACCCATTCCCCACATGCAGGGCCACTGCTCCTCTGGCCCCAGCCTGGGAGTCCAACTTCCCTTCTTCTCCAGGCTGCTGTGGGCTCTCTGCTCTGGTCTCCCCGACTCCTGGGTGTTTCCCTAATACATCACGTGCTCTCCCCTCCAGCCTGGACTCTCTGGGCTTTCCTGGCTTGGCATGCCCTCACTCTGCCCCTACCCAACCAATGCACCTTGCCACCAGTATGCACCTGCTAGATCCTACCCATGTGCGAGGCATCACTGCTTCAGTGCTACTTCCTCCTGCCTTTTCCTGACTCTGCTTGTGAGTTCATGTCCCCGCTCCCCTCCCTGGGGGCTTCCTGTGCATCTGCTGCAGCCTGGTGGGGGTGCTCTTTGGAGCAACATCTAGCTCCCTCCCCAGACTGTGAGCCTTGGGGGATGGGAGAAGGACCTGGGTCTCACCACCTTTCTAGCCTTCCAGGGCCTTTGTAGCTTTCCAGGGCAGAAGGGCGGGCGGGGAAGACTAGGCTAGAGGGAAGGTACCTGTACGTGCAGCTCATACACCTCCCTCTGGAGCTGGGCAGGGCTCTGCATGACTGAGATGGCTCCAGACGTCTCGTTAATTTCAAAGGCACCATCGCTCCCTGTCGGAGGAGAGATGCGCCCTGTAGTTCCGCACACGGCCACGGTGGGGCGCAGGCAGCCGTGCCACACGATCCTCTTGCCCTACCTCGGGAACCCTCCACAAAACGTAATCCTGTCACCTGTGTCTCGACAATGAGGAAACTGAGTCTCAGAGGAGCTAAGTAACTTGCGTGAGGTTACACAGCAAGTGCAGAGCTGGGACTTTTACTCACTTCTGCTCAACTCCCAGATTCCACACTGTGCCCCTTCTCTTATGCATAATAGTGTGTGTGTGAAGGAAGGAGAAGGAGGGAAGAAAGGGGAAGCAGGCAAGGGAGGGGAGGATGCAAGAGAAGAGAGAGGGAGAGGAGGCTGGAGGAGGAGGAGGAGAGGCGGTGTGGAGACAGGTGGGGTGCGTGCTCTGAGCTGGGTGAAGGTTTGCAGTGGTGGCGTGGAGAGAAGGCAGCCAGGGGTCTGTGTGCTTGCAGAGAGAAGCCCGTGTGTGATGGGCATGTCTGTCCACGCGTGAGTCGCTGGAGAGCAAGTGTGCACCAGGCGTGTCCGAGGGACAGGGTTGGGGTGCACAGACGCATGCACATTGGGATCAGGTGCCTGGTGAGATGACCTGGCCCAACTCAGGGACAGCTCAGCCTGCTCAGTTGCTGCCTGGTTGTAGGAAGGGCACAGACTCAGGAGCCAGCAGACTCAAGTTCAAATCCAGTGGTGGGAACTTGGGATGCCCCCTTAGCCTCAGTTTTCTCCTCCATATACAGGGCTAGCACTAGGGAGATGCCAGGCTATCACTGCATTTGATTCACTTGATGCAGCTATGTGCTCTAGGCTAAGAAATTAAAAAGAACGAGAAGACATACAAAGCAATTTAAGAAGTGTGAGAGATGCTGCCACCCGTTCCCACCAATGAGCGTGTGCCCAGGGTGAAGGGAGCACAGATCATCGCCACCCGTGCCGCTTTCAGTGCTCCCGCCCCAGTGCTGAATGTAATGACATGCAGGGGCCGGAGCACCTGCCCCAGGACACTTGCCATCTCCTGGGGGGCCCAGCCCTTCTCTCCACACATCTAGGACCCCCTGGTCCTATCGATGAGGGAGCTGGGATCCAGGTTGGGGAACCTGGTCACCCAAAGAGTTGGAGCTGCACCCCCAAAGCCCCGGACTCACCGTTCACGAGGCTGTAGAGAACGCCGTGGGGTTTGCCCCGATCTCCGTCCATGGCGACCACCTTCAGGACCTCCGAGCCCTTGGAGGAGCAGAAGCAGCTGCCTGAGGCTGATGGGTGAGACGGGGGCCTCCCCTCCCCAGACACTGCCCCCATCACGGAGGGGAGGTGCCACCCCCACCTGGGAAAAGAGCCAGGCCTCCGTGTGGTCCTGGAGCATGGCCCGGCCCTGCTTCGCTGGGGGCTCTCAGCACCCCTGGCCTCCCAGGGCTGGAGGCACAGGCTGAGCCCCCGCTGCTTCCTCACCCGCAGGGGTCGGCGCAGGGGGCTGCCCAGGGCCCAGGACCTCCCGCACCAACTCCTGGCCCACACGCCGCACTCAGGCTCAGAGCCTGAGCCTCTACCGGCCCCCACAGTCCCCTCCCTCAGAGGTGCACAAAGGGAGAGGGGAGAGACAGGTGGGAGAGGGGCTGGGCACAGACAGCCTCAAATGTGAAGTCCCAGGATTAGGATTTGAGCTTATGGGCCTTGGGTGCTGGTGTTGGGGGTCTGGGGTAGGGCTGCGGCGACTAGACAAGTCTTGCTCCACCTGTGCCTGCCGTCCCCACTTAAGCACCCTGTGCAGGCCATTCTCTCTGGCCTACTCGTGGCTACTTCCTGTCCTGTCCGGGGCTGCCCCCTCTCCCGGAGCCCTGACCCTCTGCACCTCCTTCTGCTCCCAGCTCCTCAGCAGGGCAGCCTGGGCTTCCCCCTGCCCTGTCCTGAGCCTCCGCCCAGGGCAGCCCAACATTTCTCTCCCCCTCACTCTGAGCTTGTCTCCACACTAGGTCCTTGATGGGTGTTTTTCCTTGTTTTATCGCATCAAGAACACTCAAAAAACAGGGAAGTGCAAACGGAAAATGCAGTTCAGTTCCATGGAGGGTTCTTGAGCCGCGGCCTAGTGAGGTCTGACTCTGGCCTGATCTCTGTCCCCAGCGAGCTCACGGTCTGGTTGGGGTCAGGTCATGTCCTGAGCCTGGGTGAGTCCAGAGCTGGGCTCTTTGTGGAGGGCGACCTGGGCTGAGCCCAGCCACCCCTGGCAGGGGGTCCCCAGAGTCACGAGGGACAGGGCAGGAGGCGTTGGGAGGGGACGCTGGGTAAGGGGCACAGCCACCCACCGGAAGAGTGTCCTCATATACGTAGCCATAGTAAGGTGTGCCCACGAAGACAGGGGCTGTGTCCTGCACGTCCTCCACGTTGACTGTGACAATGGTGGTGGCTGAGAACACCACATCAGCCCCTCGAAGCCTGCCCCCACCATCCTGGGGAAGAATTGGGGGCACAGAGGAGAGTGAAGACAGGCTGGACTCCGGGGTAGGACACACTGTTAGACTCTGAGGGTCCCGCACTACTGGCTGCCAGCCCAGTTGTCCTCTCTGAGTTTCTGTTTGCTCCTGTGGCACCTGGAGGTGAGTCTCCTCTCAGAGGAGTGTTGGGAAAGTTAAACGAGATGTTGCATGCAGAAGGCTGGAAATAGGGTTAGTTCTCACTCCTGGGAAATCACGGCTGTCGGGGGGCAGAGAAGGAGCTGCTCAGAGCTGAGTCTCCCCTCCCAGCCAGGAGTCACGCCTCACACACCTCCTGAGGACCAGTCCGTGCTCGGCCTGTGCTGGGTGGCACGGGCCCCACAGGACTATGACGCAGGCCTCTCTCCTGAGCCTGTGTAAGGGAGGTGGCCCGAGCTGAGCCTCAGAGTCCCAGCAGGTGGGCTGTGTCAGGCCTTCTGGAACAGGCTGCAGCGGGATGGCCTGCAGCCCGTCTGTGGCCAGCAAGGGCCTTCCAGAAAGGCAAGCGCCGAGCCTAGAGGGACAACGGGGATTTTGTGTTCTTTGTCTGGGCACCTGCTGATTTCCAGTTCCACACTGTGCGCTTCAGACATGTGAGGAGCTTAGTTAGGCTTCAGGGACGGGCAGATGAGGAAACCGAGGCTCAGAACGGGTAACTGGTGACACAGAGAGGAGGAGGTGGGGGAGCAAGCCTGGCCAGAGAGAGGGGGGCGCCTGGAGGCCGTGCTGTGGGGATGGGAGGGGACACACAGTCCTCTGGTCCTACCCAGGGCACCCTGGCCTGTCAGTTTCCTGTCACTTTTGAGGAGCAAATGCCTCCCCCGGAAGGAATGTGCCCTCTCCAGCCTCCCCGGAGGACACATCCAGGCAGAATGGATTCCAAGCTGCTGCCCCCCATTCCCCCACACCCATCACACCTCCTGCTCTCCAAATGGCCCCCACTCCATCATGGACCCCAGCTCTGTTCCAGCCCAAGCGCTGAGGGAAGACTGGATGCTCCCCCACCATTACCTTGGCGACCACGGTGACGTAGTGGGTCCGGGACTTCTCATAGTCCAGAGTGGCCCCAGCCTGGAGGCGCAGCACGCCGCTGTGGCGGTCCATGGCAAACTGGGTGGAGTACAGGCTCTGTGAAAGTTGGGGGGCTGGCTGGGCCTCAGGGAGGAACCCAGGCCAGCCCCAGGAATGCCTGCACTGCTTCCTAAAGGGGATCCTCACTGCCCCTTGTCACAGGAAGTCTGGCCTTTGGGCTGAGGTTCAAACTTCAGGGCACCCAGGTTTTCTGGCCCCAGGTTCCCCTCCATAGGGGGGTCCCGGGTTTCTCCTCCCACGCCCTCTGTCCAAACCAGAACGGTCCCTTCCAGGGCCTTCGATTTTCTCCCTGCTCAGGTGGAAAACATACAGGCGCTCAGCCCTGGGCTAAGCTCTGGCCTGGAGGTTCCAGCAGGTAGAAGTGTCTGCTGCACGCTCTAAGCCAGAGAGGGTGGAGGCTGACATGTCACAGTGAAGGAGAGGAGCTCTGGAACCTTCCAGCCACACCAAGCAAGTGACTGCGATGGGCCAGTCCCAGGCAGCATGAGGGTCGGGGCAAGAGATGATGTGCAGAACGAAGGAGGTCAGCAAGGAGCACCTGCCTCCAGTGCGGTGCTCGGGGGGCCTTCTAGCTAGGTGGGGTCAGGCACCCTGTGCCAGGTGCTGTGACTGAAGTTTCATGTGTGTGGAGACCTCACAACAACCTGTATAGGATGTGCTTCTATCTCTCCCGCTTACAGGTGAGGAAGCTGAGCTGGAAACGTTAGATAAGGTGTTTCAGGCCACTCAAGTGATAAGAGGTGGGATCTCCCCAGTACCCGCTGAGTCCAGGGGATTTCTCCAGAACCTGTGTTTTCAGGGGTGTCGTAACCCTCCTTCTTTTGAGAGTTGTCCCTTCTGCCTTTTTTTCCTATTGACCATTCTGGGCCCAGACAGGGTTCTTCTGCCCCATGTGGGAGCCTCTGGGGACATGGAGGGCTGAAGGTCCTGGGGACCCGGGAAGAGGGTGGGGACAGGCCAACTCAGAGGAAGCCAGGATGGGCCCATCAGGGGAAGAAGGTTTCTGTGCCTCCCACCCAGCCCCTCCTGTGTGTCCCACCTTACCTGCAGGAAGTAGGTGACACTCCCTCCAGAGCCAGTGTCCTTGTCCACCGCATGGACCTTAAAGATGCTGCTCCCGGCAGGTGTGTCCTGAGGGGTCACAGCCACGGGGGAGGGTCAGGGGCAGTGACAGGATGCTCGGGAGCTGGGGGGCCCTGGAGTGGTGGGGTCAGGGCAGTGAAGGGCTAGAATGAGGTGAGGGGGTGGGGATGTGTGTGTGAGCCCCCACCAGGGGGAGGCAGAGTGGGTGCTGGAAGGAGGGATAGAAAAGGGAGCTCAAGAAGATGCAGCCGGGCTGGGGATGTCCTCAGGGAGAGAGTGAGAAGAAAACACGAAGACCCCAAACAGATAAAGGGTCTAAATACGAAACAGCAATTCACACGGAGGAAACGGTTCAGAACCACAGACATATTTAGGCTCACCGGGGGCCACACACCTACAGTTTAAAACAAGAATGAGATGTCTTTCTGCTAGAGAATCAGCTGACACGTTAAACTTCGGGAATCCCAGTGTTGGCAAGGGGCAGAGCAGACAAACCCTCCCCGGTGTTGCAGGGGCGGGAGCAATCCGCTGCCCTTCTGGAAGAGCAATCTGGCAACACCCCACAGGTATGCATGCTTGTGACCCAGTAATTTCAAATCTTGGATGGTATCTTAATGAAATAATCCTAATTATAAAAAATAAAACTTATGACAGCAAAAATTTAAAGCACCTTAAATGTCCAAACATCAGGGAATGGTTCTGTAAATGATACAACGTCCACTGATGGAAGCTGTTAAAACAATAGTGGCCGGGTGGGGTGGCTCACGCCTATAATCCTAGCACTCTGGGAGGCCGAGGCAGGAGGATCGCTCGAGGTCAGGAGTTCGAGACCAACCTGAGCAAGAGCGAGACCCCGTCTCTACTAAAAATAGAAAGAAATTATCTGGCCAACCAAAGACATATATATAGAAAAAAGGATCGCTTGAGCCCAGGAGTTTGAGGTTGCTGTGAGCTAGGCTGACGCCACGGCACTCACTCTAGCCCGGGCAACAGAGCGAGACTCTGTCTCAAAAAAAAAAATAAATAAATAAGTAAATTAATAAACTTCATATAAATAGCACCATCAAATTGTACTTTTAAAAAGTTAAAAGAAAAATTTTAAAAATTAAAAA
>CM052446.1:6480634-6602793 GCA_028533085.1 Varecia variegata | reverse complement strand
AGCCCAGGAGTTTGAGGTTGCTGTGAGCTAGGCTGACGCCACAGCACTCACTCTAGCCGGGGCAACAAAGTGAGACTCTGTCTCAAAAAAAAAAAAAAAAAAAAAAGAAAGATCTACAAGATATATTGTTGGGTCAAAAAGTTACTGATTAATGCATATAATATGACAAAATTTTAGGTAAAACACACACATAACTTTTATGTGTGCATGCATCTATGTGTGTATATATGTCTAGATGTACGCATATGTAAATATATCTTAAAAGATATGCAAACAAGTATAATAGTATCTGCCTTTGGGGAAGGGGTTGGAATAGGAAGAGAGGACAAGAGGGTCTTTAGCATTTTCTGTGATGTTTTAAATGTTTACATATATTCATGGATGAGTTGTATAATTCAAATTAATTATCCAGAGTGAGTTACGCCTCCATCTGTCATCCTCAGGGCCAGGCAGCTGCCTTGGGCAGGAGAGGAGGACCTGGCTCACCTGGTAAGCCACTGGTTTGTTACCAACAGGAAAGAATCCGGGAAATACAGTGCCAGCTGGTGTATGTGCTAACCCATTCAACTCTGAGCTGGGAAGTTGAGTCTCTGGGGACCTTCTCCTGCGTGGTGACCCAGAAGACCTCTCCTGTCACACTGGGATTTGAACTGCCACAGTCTGGCTGGGGGCTTGAGCTCCTACACCTGCTACTGTGGTGGATCTCACTCAGTTTTCACACAGCCCGGAAAGCAGGTATGGTGCCACTGTTCCAGATAAAGAATGGAAACTCAGAGGGGCTTGGTAACTTCCCGAAGACCCCAGGGAAAGGATGCCGCCTCTTACCTAGGACCAGTCTGGTGTGGTGGCCGGGGAGGAAGAGGCCTGTCTTCAGGTGAGCCCAGGTGCCCAGCAGCTCCTGCGGGAGCCTCAGCAGTTGGTTGCCGGAGAGGTCGAGGAAGGTGAGGTTGCCCAGGAAGCGCGCGGCCTCGGGCGGCACGGCCGACAGCCGGTTGGCCTGCAGGTCCAGCAGCCGCAGCTGGGGGGCGTCCCTGAGCGCCGCCCAGGGGAAGGCGGCCAGGCGGTTCCCCGGCAGCCGCAGCTCCCGCAGGCGGCGCAGGCCCCGCAGCATGAGCGCGCTCAGCTCGCCCAGGGCGTTGTAGGGCAGCCACAGCTGCTCCAGGCGACCCAGGGGCCTGAAGGCCTCGCCAGGCACCTTGCGTATGGCCGTCCGCTCCAGGCGCAGTCTGGAGGTGTCCGGAGGGATGGACGCTGGGGGCAGGGTCATGTCGGGGTCGTTGCACACCACCGTCCTGGTCACAGAAATGGGGGATATTTGAGCGAGGGTCCCCGGGCTGGGATGGCCCACCACCTCCTCCATTCACAAGGCCCTCCGGGTCTGCCTGTTAGCACGGACACCAACACCAACACCGGGGCCCAAGCCCTGGGGAGCAAGCAGCCTCGCTTTTTCCCTTGGGGGGGGGGGTGTCTTGCTTTCAGAGCCTTTCACAAGGGCCCCAGGAGGGCCATTTGGTCTTCACCGGCCTGAAGGACCTCACTCTTGCTGTCACAACTGTTAGGGCCCATGACAGCCCACAGCACCTGCATGCAGTGCACGGAGAATGAGTCGTACTAATAAATCCTGTGATCACCTTGTGCAGTGTTACACTGCATATGTGTTAAAAGTGTTTGTTAAATTATACCTCGATTTTTGCAACTGTTTTGGCTTTTCATCATTTTTTAAAAATAAAGCAGAGGCGTCAAAAATGGAAGCAGCTCAAGTCTCTCCTGACTCTGAGGGGCCATGAGATGAGCAAGGTGCGTGAAAGCTGGAACTTGGCAGCCACACAGCTGGGTCCACATCTGGGCTCTTTGCTTGCTGGCTGTGTGTCCTTGAGTACAGTAAGCAACCTCTCTTTTCCTTAGTTTTGCCATCAGACCCCACCTCACTGAACGGTTATGGAGTTTAAACGAGATAATGTATGTACAAGCCCAGCATGCTGCCTGTCACCCCAAGCAAGCTCAAGGCTGCTGATCACTGTCATAAATTCTGCGTCTCAGTGGTGCAGGTAGATTGGGTCAGTCGTGTCAACTCCTTCTGCCCAAACCGTGACTTCTGAAACCTTGTTCTATTACGTTTGAGACTAAAGCTAAGCACAGCGACATAACAGGAAGCAGTCCCTGCCCTCGAGGAACCGACACTGCAGGGCTGTGGCATCAGTGTCAGCCGCACACTCCTGTAAGGTACGGTGGAAAGGGAACAAATCCCAGGAAGGTAAAACTTGGAGGGTGGGCTTCAAGGACAAGCCCTTGAGCAGCCCCAATTTCATCAGGAGTGGAGGGCTCTTCTGCTCACACTGGAGGGGACGGGGGTGGTCGTGTTTTGTTTTGCTAAGGGAGGTTGTTCTCTTGGAATAACACGACATACTGCTCACGTCAGGCCTTCCTGATGTCACACACACACCACCGGCATCCATCTTCTTCGCTCACACACTCTACTTAAGGGCGGCTGGACTGGCTTGTTTTTCCTTGGAAACGGTGCCCACAAAGGGCACAGACATTCCCACCCACTCATGTTGCTCACATACACGTGGAATTCCTACTGAGTGATGGGAGATTCAGAAGAGAATCAGACTCACAGCCCCTGTCTCTGTACAGCTTATAATCTAGCTCAGGAAGAGCATTTAAGGCAATGGTATTTTCAGCTAATAATGCAATTTGGGTATTGCAGGGAGGAAGGTGTGGATGTAGGCAGGAAGAAGGGAGTTGATGGGAAAACACATCTTGGATGGGAGAGAAAACGGTCAAGAGACGAATTAAGGGAAACCAATAAGAACCCAACATGGTGGGTGTGGTGGCTCAAGCCTGTAATACCAGCTACTAGGGAGGCTGAGGCGGAAGAATCACTTGAGGCCAGGAGTTTGAGACCAGTCTGGGCAACATAGTGAGACCCTGCCTCTAAAAATATATTTTTTAAAAATTAGCTGGGTGTGGTGGCATGGGCCTACAGTCCCAGCTACTTGGGAGGCTGAGGCAGGAGGATGGCTTGAGTCCAGGAGTTTGAGGCTGCACTGAGCTATGATTGTGCCACTGCACTCCAGCCAGGGTGACAGAGTGAGACCCTGCCTCTAAAAAAGAAAAAAGAAAAAGAATAGCCCAGTGCAAGCCTACAGCACAATTCCTCCTGCTAGGGCAAACTGGACACAAAGAGGATAGGGACACATCTGTCCAGGTACCCAGCCTGGGCTCTCCCACAGGTACACACACTCTGTTCACGACTCAGGAATGTGCAGGTGGGCAGGTTGCCCAGGCTGCTCAGATGTAAAGGGTGGGCTCCCTTAGAGGCCCTGGTTAGGGTCTGAGGAAGGCATCTGAAATGCAGAAGGAAGTCTTGGTTTAACGACACAATCTATAGCCCTGGCCACTGGGACCTCAGAAACCCTTGCAGTCTTTCATGGCTTCGTTTCCCTCACAGGACACTCCATGCAGATGGGCTGGTGCACATCAGTCATGGGACAGTCGGGCAGGCAGAACCAGTTGTAAAAGCTCTGACTTCAGAGGCAGAAATGGCCACTGACTGACATTAGAGGCCTTAGAAACTTCCCTTGGAATTTCATCTCCCATCCTAAGACTGACTCTACTGCCTGGAACTCTCCCCTGTTCCCCACTCACAGCAGCAAGACAGATGTGAAGAGTTCTGGAAATGGAATCAGAATGCCTGGGTTGCAGGACCAGTTCCATCAGTGATGCTGGGTGACTTTGAGCCCTGTGCTCTCTGTGGGTCATGGGGAAGGCTCTTAGTCACTCTAGTCACACTTCCCTTGGCCATGGGCTATTTCCCAGCCTTCTCAGAGCTCAGCCTGGCTTTCCCTGGGGAGAGCATCCTTGCCCTCCATATGGGTTGGAGCCTCAGACACTTGACCCAAATGGAGCTCTTCCTCTTCCTCAGACCACACAAGGTGTCCTTTCCTGGTGGTCCCTCTCCATCCTCTGGTCCCTTCATCTCCCAATCAACTCGACACCCATTGCCCAGACCATTGGAAGGGTAGCTCTGGTAGCATTGCTTCCCTGATCAGAGACCATCAGTGGCTCCCACTAGTTAAGACAAGGGAGAAAGAAAGTATGAAATTCCAGAAGGTTGGAAAGATGATAGGAGGGGCCGAAATCTCTGAGCAAGTTAGGAAATGCAGAGGTCATTAATGGATAAGCTGAAGAAGTTGGAGAAAAGATGGTTTAAAGACTGCTAAGGAGAAGAAGAAAATGCACCGTAGAAGAAGAGCAAAGGTACACAAAGCACAGTGGGCTTGGATCGTTCCATGGAAAGGGACGAGGAGATCATAGAGGTGTTCTGAGGGAGGAGACGGAGGCTGGGTGGAAGTCAGGAAGAGGCTGGGGTGGAGAGGGCACACTGGCCACAGGGTGGGCGTTCCTGGCCTTTCGGAGGCCGGTGGAAAGGAGTCGAGGCTGAGGCTCCTAGGGTGGCCAGAGGGGAGGAGCGAGAGGAGACAGGTGGTCCCATCATGGATGGGGTGGTAGGAAACACCTGCAGTGTGACTGGGTATCCCTGGGAGGCCAGGAAGGAGAATGGAAGAGGCCTGGGTAAGAAGGGGCTGGGGAATTATAGAAAGGAAGATGGAACAGCAGGAAGCAAGGGGAGGAAAAGAAAGAGGGCTCCTCTCAACTGGGAGCCTGGAAGAGGACTCAGGAAGCACTTCCTGGAACTGGTACACCTGTGCACCACCCCTGCCCCATGTGTAAAGGTACCTGGTACCTCGTGGACAGAGCCCCTTGCTTGCTGGAAGAGAATGCAGCGCGGACCACCCCCGTAGGACCGTGGGATCTCACCCGGCCTCAGGGTCTGAGGGCTCTGCCTCCAACCCCTCCCAACGCAGCCTAGCTGGAAACGCGAAGGGGGCTGAGCCACCCACCCCACATACATGGTGCCCTACCTGGCCTTGCTGCCATCGCCCAGAATATGGAGGCTGCAGCTGCACAGAGATGGGCAGGAGCCCCGGGCCTGGGGGGGCCACCCAAGGGCCAAGAGCCAGAGCATGCCCACCGCCAGCCTCATGACTCCCGGCTCCTTTCTGGTCCGGGCAGGGGCCTGTCCCTGGACTGCTCCGTCCTGCCAGCCCTGCAAGCCCAGCAGCAGCCCACTTGCTCATGGGCCCCCGACACCCGCCCCTGAGGCCATGGGATAAACACGGACAGGCTGGGGATTAGAGGGGGAGTCCCAGGCGCAGCACTCAGCGGCTTATTGCTTTCTGAATCACCCAGTTCTAAGCAGGAGGGAGGTGGGGACCCCCTTCCATAGCAAAAGCCTCAGGCCCAGAGAGGCCAGGGCTCAGCAGGGCGGGGACAGGTGGGCAGCTGCCCAGAGACAAGCGGCTACTGGACTGGCCACCTGCAGAGCACCCCGTGCCAACCAGGCTGTGGACAACACAGACCCCACTGGGGTGCCTGGGCTCAGGGAAGATGGAGACAGAACCCTGGCTTCTAATAAAGGTCTTTGGAAATTGGTACTGGTGGTTGAGATCTGTGGCTTCATGTCCCCAGTCCCTCATGCCCACGGGCCTAGGCAGCTCTAGACCACTGAGGTATGACCTAGGGAGACACCCAGGCCCCAGTGCACACCTAAAATGCCCAGCTCTGTGCCAGGCCTGTTCTAACACCGGCTTCCAGGAGCTGTTGGTTTTCATCCCTCACTCTCTTCCAATCTAGCCAGTAGGATTTTCCCAATGCCTCCCACCTGTTCTCCCTCCTCCCTGAACCCAGCGACCAGCGTGTCCATTCCTTCATCTCTGCCTCTTCCTCCCACTCTCTTCGCCTAGCTGAACTCTACCCCCTGTTCCTGGCTGTGTCGTGCTTCCCGTCTTCCGTGATCTTGCAGGCATGGGAAAAGGACTGACATACGTATTGACCAACAACCTAAGACAGAAACTAGGAAAGGCAGGAATAGAAAGAGTTGCTCCACCAGAGTGAATCAGAAGATGCCAATGACAAGTGCATGAACCCGGGGGTGATCGGGCTTTGGTTCCAGCTCCATGTATGAACCACTGCTTGACCTCAGGCTGGTTCTTAACTGCTCTTAGCCTCAGTTTTCTCATCTGAAATGGATAATGATGTCTGATTCATGGGGTTGTTTGTAGACTTGTTAGAAGGTTCTTTAGCACAGTGCCTGGCCTCAATAAACATTAGCTGTATTGCCAGTAGTGCTCTGGGGCTTGGCCTCTTCACGTGAGAATGAGTTAAGTTGCCCTAGGTCAGTGTTTCCTGCTTTATATTTTACCTCGAGCCAGCACGTAACAGTGCATAATGCGCCAGTGTTCCAAGAAGTCATTTGGAGAAGCCAAAGCTCTTCGCCTGGGGCCTGGGGCCACTCACCAAAGAGAGCAGCTGTCTATTCCAAGCCAGCGTCCTGGGAGACGTTCTGTGCTTGTCTGGCTCAAGTGCTGGGTGGGAGACAGGAAATGCACCCTGAGGTCCATATCCACAATGCATTCTTCTAACTAGGACTTGGACAGGCTATGGGCAAAAGACACTTGACACTGCAAACGGGGAACCTGGGAAGAGCCCAACGGTCCCATTCCAGGGCACCTAGCTAGTTAGTGGCAGATTCAGATCCAGAACCCCAGTCTCTAGTTTCCATTGGGGTTCCTCCTCTGACAGCAGGTGACTTCCCAAACCTCATCCTTTCCCCAGTGCTTGTGAGTACATGTATGTGAGCCCATGGGCACACACAAATGCACACACATGCACACACATGCCCACAGGCGCTCAGCTTGTCAGCGCTACACACATGGAAGGGCCTGCCCCCCCACCCCCAATTCTCAGGAACAGCTGCAGCTCAAATCCTTCCTTTGGCTCCCTTCCCTTGGTTATGCAACTCTCTTCCAATTCAGCTCTCAGCCACACACCATTTGGATTCCCCAACCTTAATCCTGCTCAGTGGGGCTGGAATGAATGAAACGGCTCCATCCTGGCTTCACAAAGGCTGCACTGTCCAACTGGTGAAGGGTTTCCTTCTGCTGGGGCCAAGAGGATCATTAGAAGGGGGAGGCAGCAAGAAGGAGCCCAATGTCTAGCTAGCATAATAACCTGCATGTGCCCTCACGAGCGATGGCCCTTTAAAAGGGAGGGGCCTGGCTGTGGGGAGCCAGAGACAGCTGGGCCACAGCAGGGAGGGACAGTGAGGATGGCAGAGCCTGGCACCCTGCCCACCGGCTTCAGGGAGCTCGAGGTGCTGGCTGTGGGGACCGTGCTGCTGGTGGAAGGTGAGCCAGGCAGGACCTGGGGTGTGGCAGGGGCCCAATGGGTTCTCAGGATCCAAGTTGCCACCAAAAAGTCCCAAACCCAACAGGGTGTCAGGTCCTCTCATTTGCCTGTTCCTTGGTGCCTGGACCCAGAGGGTCTTCTGACAGCTGCACGCCAGCTGGGAGCCAAGACAGAGAAGCCAGGCAAGGTCAGGGAGGGAGGGACTTTGAGAGGAGGACATCTGCCCAGGAGATGACCAAGAAGCAGGCTTTAAAGATTTTTTATATCCTTCCGGCTGGGAGAACATTTAATCCACTCTCTGGAAATCCTGGTAAGAATCCCACGTAAGATCAAGCCCCCGAAAGGTTCTGGAGACAGACAGCTCTGCCACCTGCTCCTGTCTGATTGTAAGCAAGTCCTTTTCGCTCTCTGCCTTCAATGATTTGACATTCCAAACGGGTGGTCGTGAGTGGGAAAGTGGGTACAAAGTGGAGCCTAGACAGACACCAGGGCCATTTAAGTTCATTCACTGCCATCCTCTCCAGCGCCACCACTACTTCCACTGTGACCCTTACATTTCCCATCTAGGGGCACTTGGGTCCCTGAGGGGCCTGCCTCAACCTGGAATCCCCACGGTGCTCACTATGGCTGGAGCTAGAGGCAGTGTCGATCCTGGAGCGGAGCCGGCCCAAGCCGGACTGATGGGGAACGCAGCCCTTGTTCTAAGCAGATCAGAGCAGTAATCAGCGCATTTTCTCACCTGAGAACTGATAGTGGAGAGGGAATGATAGCCACTAGGCTGCTCCTCTAGGCCCTGGACACAATTGTCTGGTGATCCCAGCCTGTTTCTCCCTTTTCTGAGAGCCCTACAATCTAGCACCCCTTCAGGTCCTCAAACATCCCATGAAATTTTATCACTTTATGTATTTGCACATGCTATTCCCTCTTCCTGGAATGCCCTTCCATGCACTGTCCTCCAGGTAAATGCTTACAGTTTTGAAGGCAGGATTCCTTCCTGTCCCTCACCTCGGATGGGGGAAGCCGAGGCTCAAAGAGCTTAAAGGGCAGCGAGTGAGTGACCAAGCTGAAATTCAAGGACGGGTCTCTCTGCCTCCCGAGAACTCTCCCCTCAAGTTCACCTCACTGCCTGGCATCCCAGGCAGCTCCCAGCTCTAATATCAATTCCTCCTCTCTGAGGCTCTCCCTATCATTGCTCCACAGCCCTTGGAGGAGGCATTTTGGAATGCAAAAGACTTGAGTTCGAGTTCCAACTCCACCGCTTACTAGCTGTGTACTTAGGCAAGTTAGCTAGCATCTCTGAGGCTCAGGTTCCCGGCTGTAAATGGAAGACAGTATCCGAGTGAAGAATGAATGAGATGAAGCCGTGCAAAGTGCTCGTTGTGGTGCCTGGTGTGTGATAAGTGCTTGGCGGGTGTCCCTGGTGGTGACTGTTAACAGCACGAACGTGCTGCGCTGTGCGGATTGTCCTCCTTGTTGGTCTGGGAGGGTCCTGTTCCGACCCCACCTGGGCCTCAGAGCCCCCAGTGCCAGCCCCACCCTTCCTTTCAGCTCTCTTCGGTCTCAGCCTCAATGGGCTGACCATCTTCTCCTTCTGCAAGACCCCGGAGCTGCGCACTCCCAGCCACCTGCTGGTGCTGAGCTTGGCTATTGCGGACAGCGGGATCAGCCTGAACGCCCTCCTCGCAGCCACGTCCAGCCTCCTCCGGTACCAGCCCCTTTCCCGGTCCACAGGCTCCAGGGCCCTGCCTGGGGCCTCATCTCTGGGCGCTGGGCAGCCAGGCCTGAGGCTTCCTCCAACCTATAGAAAACTGACCAAGGGCAGAGGGGACCGGCTGAACTAGGCTAAATCCGAATTCCAGATTATCCCTGAAGAACCACGGCCAATTCCTGGGGGACAAAGAGATGGCAAGCTGTAACCAGGCAGCCTGGGTTTGAGACCTACCTGGCTTCGCCATTTCTAGTTCTGGGCTTCTTTTGTAAATTGGATATTATTGCCTCACTCATAGGGGTGGCTAGAAGTATTGACTTTTATTAGTAGTAAATAACTTAAAACAATGATTGGCAGGGTGCCCTAAGTGTTTGGGAAAGCAAACAGGATTTGGACTGGTGGGCAAACCAGGATCTTCCAGCTCTGCCTGGGAAGGTGTTTAAAGATTGTTTTCTTAAGCAGACGGAACATTCCATTCTGGTTTGGGGCACAGCGTATGGAAGCTGGAGCCCCCTGCATGTGAGTGCTCAGGGCTGGCCAGCCTGGGGCTCTGAGTCAGTGAGGATTCCTCTGCCCGCAGTGAACTGAAGCCTCGGCCTTTACTTGGCCCATGAGACTGAGAGCGGGGAGACCTGGGGTCTACTCTCTGCCTGCGCCTTCACCTGCTGTGTGACTTTGGCTTCAGTACCTTTTCCTCTTTGAGCCTCAGTTTCCCCACCTGTAGAACGAAGGCATGAGCTCTCCTGCAACGGAGGCATCATCCGAGCACTCAGAGACCCTCTGGCCCAGCCCTGGTGCAGTCAGAGTCGCTAAACCTGGAGAGGGTGCGTTGGGCTCCACGCCTTTGCCTGGTGACTTAAACTCTAAGGCCTCAGTTTCCTCATAGGAAAAACACAGACAATAAGGCCCTCTTTGGAGGGGTGGGCACAACGCTCAGGAACACGCCTGCCAAGCTGTGCTGGGCAGGTATGGGAGGTGGGAGGGACAGAGGGAAGGGGTCACTGGTGCCCAGTGTCTCCAACAGGCACTGGCCCTACGGCTCAGATGGCTGCCAGGCTCACGGCTTCCAGGGCTCCGTGACAGTGTTTGCCAGCATCTGCGGCAGCGCGGCCATCGCCTGGGGGCGCTATCACCACTACTGCACCCGTATGTCTCTGGGCTCCCCAAGTGTCCTGCGGGGAGGGTAAGGGGCAGGAGGGGGTGGTAGGAACAAGGGCTGCTCCGAGTTTCCCAGGGCAGGGGAGCACGGGTGGTGTGAATGTGCAGGAGGCCTATTGAGACTATCCCTTGCAGTCGAGACAGTCGGGCAAGTCAGGAATCCTCTCTTAGTCTCTTCCTCTGTGAGATGATTTTAATAACCAACCTCAGTTTTATTTTGAAAATCAAATGAGATCATGGGTACAGAAAATGCCCTTGCAGACGGGCACTTCTGGGGGCAGAAAGGCCGTGTGAACGTGTGTGCAGCTGGGCACGTGCCCTGGCACCGCACACTTCCACGGGGCCTCTGCTGGGCATTCACAAAGACTGATCCAGGTCTAGATTCCCCAAGCTGCCAAACACCATGCTCATAATTGGCCATAGCGGTGTACCACCTGCTCTGTTTTTACTTGATATTTTTTTTCTTAAAGATGACTTACTTGCAAAAATTTAAACACCTGCTTTAATTTCATTCTAAACAATATCTGTGATATCACAGCTTTAATGTTCTTATCATGTTAATACACATCAAAATAAAAGCATGTTCATCCAGAGATTGTCTAGGATCCAGCGCTCCACCAGGGGTGTGTAAACATGCTTCAGGGAGCTGTGGCTCATCTAAGTCTCACAGCAAATCCGCAGCTTGCAGCCTAGGATGCAGAGGCACAGAGAAGTTTAGGAGCTTGCCCAGGGTCACACAGCTAGTAAGAGCAGAGCTGTAACTGGGCATGGCCTGGATACTTCCAAGTCCTGAGCTATGGATTTTCCCAGCACGGAGGGTGTTGTGGGGTCCATGGCCAGCACAGCCTCAAGCCCTGGGCACGGCCCCTTGGGAATCCACAGACCTGCCCTGGCCACTGTCACATGCACACCCCACCCTCAGCAAAGCCACAACCCTCGCAGGTCTCTCCTATCACATGCCTCTCTCCAAAAAGCTGCCTTCATTTTTGTCATTTCTAGTGAGGCTAGGACAGCCCCACCTGCCCACCAGGCCTTGGAGTGCCTCTCTCATTACTCCTGTCCCAGCCCTTGCCCACAAATCTCCCTGAGACCATCTCTCTCTCTCTCACACACACACACACACACACACACACACACCCCTTCTCAGACAACAACAGGCTTCTCTACCTCAGTATAGAACAGTTCATCCCTGTGCTGGGGCCTCAGATCAAAGCCCTTCCTGTCCTGGAGGGCACAGCAGAGCACTCTGAAGACAAGAGAGGGGGGAGCAGGTGGTCTGAGCTCACCTATTCCATCACTGGGTGGCTGTGGGCTTGTCACCTTGGTCATCTCTTTCTAAAGCCAAAGGGCTGAAGCAACACATGGATCCAGGTAGATATTAATTGTTGTGTCCACAGTTGCAATTGGGAGTTTCTTAGTCTACCTCAGCTATCATAACAAAATACCATAGACTGGGAGGCTTAAACAACAGAAATTTATTTCTCACAGTTCTGGAGGCTGGGAAGTCCAAATTCAAGGGCCAGCATGGTCAGGTTCTGGTGAGGGCTCGCCTCTGGGTTTGTAGATGGCCGCCTTCTTACTGCGTCCTCACTTGGAGAGAGAGATTATCACTCTTGTGCCCCTTCCCATAAAGGCACTAATCTCATCATGATTGCCCCACCCTCATGACCTCCCAAAAGCTCTACCTACAAATGCCATCACATTGGGAATTAGGGTTTCAACATATAAATTTGGGGGGGACACAAACATTCATTTCATTTCAGAGGGTCACATCTAAGCAAACTCCATCTGGGGCCATGTCAGTAGAAGCAAAATGTCAGATGTAAGAGGTTGTAGACATGCTCTTCTCTTCTGATCAAACCCTACCAGGAGTCCTGTCCTCTCTCCTGGGGTCTGGTCTACAAAGGAGTGTGACAAATAAACCACAGACAGAGGAGGGCATGGGAAAGGCATCCTGAAACCAGGTCCAGGGGGTATCACTGCATGGAAAGGGCTGAATGACACTGCAGCAGGAAGGGGGTATGGGGGAGGGGACAGAGGAGGTCAGGCTAGTGGGGCTGGATCACACCAAAAGAGGCTGCTGGGCCTCAGACTCTGCTACTGGCACTGAGGTAGGGCCCCAATCCCAAGTCAAGAGTTCTCAGGGGGTATCCTGGAAGCAGAGACAGTGACCCACTTCTGAGCAAGAGCCAGGATGGTGGAAAGTCCAGACTTCCACCTCTCTCACCTACCACTCTCACCTGCACCCCTGCCCATGCCTCTTACTCAACCTTGGCTTTGGGAAACCCATCTGCCTCTTTGCCATCCCCCCCTTCTCTCTGTCCTCTGAAGAAGATGATATAGTGTCCACTCAGAGACCTTCACCTTCCATTGTCTCTTTTATTCTTCATAACAATACTCTAAGGCAGAGATTATCATTACCATTGTGGGAGGGAAAACTGAGGCCCCAAGCCATTAAGCATAGAGCTGGAATTTAGGGACACTCTTCGTGACCATGAAGTCCATTCCTTTTCACTCTGCCAAGCAACCTCCTTGTCACAACCTCCCCTTTCTCCTCTGTCCCATGCAGGCAGCCAACTGTCATGGAGCACGGCCATCTCTCTGGTGCTGTTTGTGTGGCTGTCTTCTGCCTTCTGGGCAGCCCTGCCCCTCCTGGGTTGGGGCCACTATAACTATGAGCCACTGGGGACATGCTGCATCCTGGACTACACCAGAGGGGACAGGTGAGGTGGGAGGAGCACCTTTGAGGCTCCCTCCCATGGGAGTCTTGGCTTTGAGCCCCTGTAGAAAGGTTGCCCCAGCTGAAAATCCAAATGGGAAAATGTCAACATTTGCCAGACAATCTCAACGCCTGGGCCATGATACCCACCAGCGAGTTGACAGTGGGACTGAGAAATGCCTGTTCTGAAGACTGGCTGAGTGATGGGAATTTTATGCAAATTGCGGCCCAGAGTTGAGCCCAAGAAATGGCATGATGTGGTGAGCTTTTGCTTGTGTTGGTTTCAACAGTCACAGAGCCCCACCATCCCTTTTCCATCTTCAGCACAGTCAGCTGTCCCAGCTCTGACCTCATCCATTTCTAGAGGGATCCAGGCCTGCGTACAATAGATTCAAAGAACATTAAGGTCTTTGCATTGGGAGGGGCTCCCTGGCATGAAATCGACTCTAGGAATTCCTTGAGCATCTGCCATGAGCCAATCCTTGGAGAGAGTGGACTGAAGGCAGGAAGGTCCCCACCACCATGGGGGCCTGTGTTCTGGTACTGCCCCATCCAGGTGGCTCTGAGAAGATGAAGGCCTAGGGAGACCCTCTGGGGGCTTCCTTGAGGAGTGGCCACATGGGCTCCAGTCCCCCTTGCTTCCATGTTGCATTTACATGCTTTACCCAAGATGTTTACTCATGAAACATCTGTCCTCAGGGCAGGCTTCCCAGGTGAAGCCCACTTGAGTTCCCTGGGCCTGGTTCAAGTGTCCCTGCAGTGCACTCCCCAGCCAGGGTCCACCCAGTCCCTCTGGCAGCCCTTCCTCCCACCCCTCTTCAGCGGACAGCTCTAAGGTGACACGGTCTTCCCTTCACAAAATGGGAATCTGCCTCCCCATGACTCCCACCTAATCCTGGCCAGCCCTCCCTCCTCCCTGTGACCTATTCCTGGAACCCCAGACTCTTCTGTCATTCCTTGTTCAGTGACACGGTATCCAATCTCCTTGTTGTCCACAGGCTCCTTTCAAATCCCTGGGCCTAGAACACTCCTTGAAAAGTTCCTTCCTCTGGGTCCACTGACATCCCCACCACTGGGTGAACACATGTCCCAAATTAAAGCATCCCATTCTTTGTGCTTGAGGGGCAAACCAGAGAGCAGGGCTGAGCACTTGAACTTGAAGGAGGCTCTTCCTTCTCTCAACCCCCCGGCTCCCAAAGGCAGTTCTAGGAGGACCTTGTAGCTCCCTGGCTCCTAAAGGGAGTTCACCGAGGACCCAAGAGTGAACACACCTGAGCACTTGTCTGTTGGGGGTGGTTTCCCACATCTTACCATCTAGAGCAGGCTGGTGGGCCTATGGGGGCAACCGACCATCCTGAGAGCTGACCTCACTCTTCTAACCACCCCCCACACATAGAAACTTCACCAGTTTCCTCTTCACCATGGCCTTCTTCAACTTCCTCATGCCCCTCTTCATCACACTCACGTCCTACCGGCTCATGGAGCAGAAACTCAGGAAGAGTGGCCATCTGCAGGTAAGGACCCACCTTCTAGAGCAGCAGAGATTTCTCAGTCCCTCTCCGGGACACCAGGGAACATGAACACTGTGACAGACAGCAACCAGGGATTTTCTGTGTTTTCAGCGATCAGGAGAAAAATCTAGCCAGTGTACAGCACAGGATGTTAGGCCTGGAAACCGCCCCCATCTTGCTTGGGTCACCAGGGCCTGGGGAGCGGGGTCAGGACTGCTCAGGTCTACCCAGACCCTGCAACCCCGAGGGCGAGGGCTCCCTGCCAGGCACCATCCGTGCTGTTACACTTCATTCTTCCCAAGGCTTTGAGGTTTGGCACAAAATTACAGGCTTTTTAAATGCTACTTTGAAATTACCTTGAGATGTTTAATTTAATCACAGTCTCAGGCCGTTACCCACAACATAAAAAAATCACACCTGCAAGCACATTTGTCCAAGAAGAACAATACTTCAAAATAAACCAGCCTGGCCATTTTTGAATTTCTACATTAATATTTCCCAACCACAATTTTTGTTTAACTTTGTCACCTAGACATCCTCTAGCAAATGAGTCATAACAAGCAGCAAAGATTAGAACAAAACCAGATATTAATATTCCTTTATGTGCACTGTCATTTTGTCTTTGCAACCATGCTCTGAGGAAGGAGGTTTTATTACCCTGTGTCACAGACTAGAAAATTGAGGCTAAGAGGGGTTAGCTAAGCGACTGGCCAGAAGCCACACACTGGTAACCACAGCAGGGCTGGAGCCAAGTCGTGCACCCCCTTGTGGCCCTGGGTGGTACCAGGGCGTCGCCCACTCCCTGAGTCCCTCTGAGACCCACAACATAAAAAATCACACCTGCAAGCACATTTGCCCAGGAAAAACAATACTTCAAAATAAGCCATCCTGGCCATTTCTGGGTTTACAGACAAGGAAACTGAGGTCAAGGAAGCTTAAATAACAGGCTTAGGGGCTCCTCTGGTCCCAAGTTCATCTGCAGGCCCCGCCCCTTCCTGCAGCCTGGTCCGTGCTGCCCAGCCCTGCTGAGCGCCAACCTGTCCCCAGTGGCGCTGCAGGCCACCTGGAGCAAGCTGACGCCTCCTGTGCCGATTTCTCCCCAGGTGAACACCACTCTGCCAGCCAGGACACTGCTACTCGGCTGGGGCCCCTATGCCCTCCTGTATCTATACGCGACTGTCGCCGACGTGACTTCCATCTCCCCCAAACTGCAGATGGTACCAACACCTCCAGTACCCAAAGCTAGAATCCTCTCTGTCTTTGTGTTTCTCTGTCTCTCCTCATCTCTCTTTCTGGATTTACAGCCTCCATGTCGGTCTCTTTCTTTCTTTGAGCACTCACAATGCACAGAGAATTAGGTTATCTCCCTCACCCTCCTGGGCCGCACCAGGCTGCTGCTTGACATTGCCTGAGCCTCATGTGAAATGACAGGGACAGCCAGCCAGATGGTGCATATGCGCACTCTGGGACCAGAGGCTGAGATCGGTGCCCAGACGGGAGCATATGGCTCTGGATGGGAGTGTGTTTCCACGGGGCTCCATGAGCCACACAGCTTGCACTAACTAGTCAGGGTTGGCTCAGAGGCTGTAGAACCAAATGATTGGCAGCTGCAGGGGGAGGGGGACTTGGGTCACCAGTTGGGACCAGGGAGAGAAGCAGAGGCTTTGAAGTTTCTTTCCTGGACTTTTCTGCCATGACAGGTGCCTGCCCTCATTGCCAAAACGGTGCCCACGATCAACGCCATCAACTATGCCCTGGGCAGTGAGATGGTTTGCCCGGGAATCTGGCAGTGCCTCTCACCGCCGAGGAGCAAGCAGGACAGAGCCAAGTGAGCCAGCCGCCCTAGACTGAGCCCCAGGCCGGGGGACTGCCCCAGGGGGACTGCCCAGGAGCCTCTAAAGCCAAGCCCCAGACACTCATCACCAGCCCCAGTGGCCCCGTTGTGCCTGGCCCCAGGCTGGACGCAAGATTCAGAAACACCAGGCTGCATGAGAAGAGCTGGAGCTTTGGAACCAGCCCACTGCATGGAGGCTGAGAGACCTCGGCAAAGTCCCTCCTTAACTTTCTAAGCTGTAACATAAGGATGTTAATACGGACTTCACAGCGTTGTGAGGCTTGACTGAGATAACACGTACTCACCAAGCACACAGAAAATACTCATTAAAACAGCCATTAGCGAAGAGTTGGCCATACTCTTTAGGGACTCAGTCTCACATAGGAAGGGGTCAAGGCCCCAGGGTTTACTTGTGGGAACTTGACCCAGGCTGCCAGTGTTCAAACAACACTTACTAAATCATGATCTGGTGCCAGCCACTTGCTCTGCCTGTGCATCCGTTTCCCAACTTGTCAGGTGAGATGACAATAATGGTGACTCGACCACACAGAAAGGACCAGAACGTTACCTGTCATGTTAAGCGCTCACCAAGCATTAGCCACCGGCACACGCTAGTCAAAGCCAACCCCAGCTTATCTGGGACTTGGCCCGCACGTTGCTTAAAAAGGTATTGGGATTAGTGGCCAACATTTAAAAATCAAGACCCTTTATTTAAAACTCCAGATGTCAGAAGATGAGGCTCTAGCAGCCTGCCTTCCTCCATGGTGACAGTTTGCAGAGCTCAGGAGTGGCTCTGCGCTTTGCCCAGGACATGTGCTCTTCTGTCAGCTGTAGTGCGTGTGTTCCCTGCAGACCCCGTGGACCTCAGGGTTGTGACACTAACACAGATCCCTGGATGTACAACAGCAGCTCCCACAGAGTCAGCACTTGGGGGCCAGGTGTGGCAGGTGCACGGTCCTAGGTGGGACCTGTGGCCCTAGAGGGAGGTGGAGATGGTTGGCAGGGAAGCCCAGGCCCACACAGGAAGTCTGGCGGTGGAGGGGCCCTGGCCCAGGCACTGTGGAGGCCGGGGGAGAAAGCCCTGTCCCATGGATCTGAGGGGAGGAAGAGACAAGTCCCTGGGATGTGGGTGGGGGGGGTGTAGTGTAAACAGCCTCCGGGGTCCCTGTGGACCAGGACCTGCCTCTCAGTTTTGCAGTTGCAGAAAATCAGGCCACATATGCAGAACTCACAAGACGTTCTCACAAAGCAGGGGCCAGTTCTGTCATTTTGTAAAAGCAGGTGGAGTGGGGAAGGGAGGCAGCCTTTCCCTCGCCCCGTTTTCCAGACGGCGCCCTGTGCCAGGCGCTGTGGAGACCAGATGCCACTCAGCCTCACTCCCGTGCCCACAGGACCCTTGCCTTAGGCCCTGGAGGTGGGGAAGGGCAGGGAAACCCTGGTGCCTGAGCCAGCACTGGGCTCGCGCACAGGCTGAGTGGGTGACCGTGACAGTGATGGGGTCCAGGGTCCAGAGATGCTGACTTTGCCCCAACAATCCTTAAAGGGTCTTCTACTCGGGATCTGCCCTTCACTCCACCATTACAGACACTCACTCCCTCAGGGGATGAGGGAACTCCGGGAGAAGGGAAGGGAGGTGACCTCCAAGCTCAGAGAGAGGAGGAGTGGAAGACAAGAGTGGCTGGTGTCAGCCTCGTCTAGGGGCCATCCCTGGTGCCCGAGTGAAGAAGTAAAGGCCAAACACATCAGTGTCCCCACCAGCACTCAGAGGTGAGGCAGGGAGAGGCAGGCTGGCCAGGCTGTGGTCGGGGATGCCTTAAGGTCTGGCCCTGCCCTCCCAGGGCTTCCTGGAGGAGGAGGGGAGGGTGGGCTCCGGCATCTCCGCACGACCTGGGTTGCCAAGAGACGGGAAGGGTCGAAGCAGCACCCAGCTGGAAATGAGCAAAGCCCCACCTAAAGTGACTCACTTCAGAAGCCCCAAGTCTGTCCGCACCCCCAAATTCCACTCACAGAATGGGGTTATGGAGCCTCATCAGCTTCGGGCTTTTCTGCCCATGTCCCCAGGCAGTTTTGGGATCTTGGTCCCCTGTGGACGGACACTGTCTGCTGTCCTTCCCTCCAGCCCCCTGGCTTCCCCGTGCCCTTCCTTGTAGCAACTCAGCTGCCTCTGGGGGGGAGAGGACAATGGAGGCGGCTGAGTCCTGTCTCAGGTCCACCTTCCTGCCGGCCCTCAGCACAGTCACTGAGCTCACGTAGGAATCAAAGCCCTGCCACCCCTGGCAGGCAGCCAGGACCTGACAGTAGTTACACCTCAGCCCCCAAAGACCTAAGGCTCGCTTTGCTCTGCCCACCTCCAGCGTGGATTCACAGCCCTCAAACTTCTGCTAATTTTCTACAGTGAACATGTATCACTTTTGCAATCAGAAAAATATACGTTGGCCTGGCACAGTGGCTCACACCTGTAATCCTAGCACTCTGGGAGGCCGAGGCGGGAGGATCACTTGAGCTCAGGAGTTTGAGACCAGCCTGAGCAAGAGCGAGACCCCGTCTCTACTAAAAATAGAAAAAATTAGCTGGGCATGGTGGTGCATGTCTGTAGTCCCAGCTACTCGGGAGGCTGAGGCAGGAGGATGGCTTGAGCCCAGGAGTTTGAGGTTGCTGTGACGCTACGGCACTCTAGCTGGGGTGACAGAGTGAGACTCTGTCCAAAAAGAAACGAAAAAGAAAAGGAAAGGAAAGAAAAGAAAAGAAAGAAAAAAAAGAAAAGAAAAGAAAAGGTATATAAAGAAAGAATTACTTCCACCTCCCCAGCTGCTGCCATCCCTCTGATCCTGCTGAAAGTCTCTCCCCTCCTCCCTCACTCTCCACCTTCCACCTCCCCCAACCCAGGCTCCTGGGGAGCAAGGTCACTCATGTGTCCCCGTAATGCCACCTAGTGGGTGCAGTGTCCTGCTCCCCCCAGATACAATGGGTTTTGGGGGGGCATGCCAACAAGGTCCCCCGGCCCACACTATCCATCACTGGCACCACTATGCTCTCTCCAAGTTCCCTGCACCCCGGGAATGCTGAGACCACATTGTAGAAAGGGCCCGTGAGCAAGGTGAGAAGTCTGAGCCCCGAGAAGTCAGGAAAGAAGAGCGAAAGCAACAGAGACCATTGCAGAGCCTCATCCGCAGAGCTTGAAGGCTCAGAACATCTGCACGAGAGGCCTGGGGCACCACCCAACCTTCCCCTGCAGGCCTCACCACGCACCAGGCCCCCTGCCTCCACCCAACTGCTCCACCAAGAGAACACGCTGATACTCGGACCTCCAGAATGGACTTGGAAGAGGCCGCCTGGAGGCAGGTGCTCATCCGGAACCAGGTAAGCACCAGGCACCAGAAAACGCCACCTCAAGCCACCACCTCCTCATTTGTAAGGCAGCATCCATTGACCTCCTGAGTCCCTGTCTCTGTCATTTAGCTCTGATATGTTGGACTATCCACCCAGTGTATACATGGTGAACCGCTGCTGCGTGCCAGACACGGTGCTCGAGGTGATGACACGGGGCCAAGGTCCTTTCCAGGTACCTCAGGAAAATGCCCATCGCCCCTTTGTGTCTTCGTGGCATTTGTGAATAAAATGCAGGTGCTAACAGTGACTAGGAAATCAAAAGTGCAAATTATGGGACAACCGTGTGGAATCAGGCATAACAATAAGGCTATCAAGACAGCCCAGAAGTTTCCTTCAGTATCTCCAAAAGTCCTTACCGCAAAACTAAACGCTTTTCCCTCATTCTATATGAGGTAAGCACGCGCTCTGAGGTGTGTCGTGTACTTGGTTCAATCATGTGTTTCAACAGAGTTGCCCGCCGCTGAAGCCCATTTTAGCCTCATTCTGGATTTTTAGAAATTTCTGTGGTTTGACTTGGGAGCCTAAATGCCACCATTATTTCTAAGAACAGTTTTCCCTACGATGAAACCCACAGAAGAGGAAGGCCCTGTATGTGCACTCGTGCGTGTGTGTGACCATCCCCTTGCAGGGTGGCAGTAAGAGTTGAGCACTCTCTCTGACCCGTCCCCTCCGTCTTCTCAGTCTCAGGAGGCTCCAGCAAGGGCAGAAGGTTTTCAAACACTGTCAAAATTCTCTTTCATGAACAAGATGTTTGTTACGGACTGAGTGTTGGTGTCCTCTGAAATTCATACGTTGAAGCCCTAACACCCAGTGTGGCTGTATTTAGAGGTGGAGTCTCTAAGGAAATAAAGTTAAGTAAGGTCATAACAGTGGAGCCCTGATCCCACAGGGATAGTGTCCTTACAAAAAGAGGCACCAGAGCCTGAGTGAGCTCCCTCTCCCCCTGCCCACAGATACATCGAAGAAAGACCACGCGAGCACACAGTGAGAAGGTGGCCGTCTGTACCAAGAGCCCTCACCAAATGCCAGCCCTGCCAGCACCTTCCTCCTGGACTTCCAGCCTCCGGAAGTGTGAAAAATTAAATGTCTGTTAAGCCACTCAAGCTATGGCATTTTGTTACAGCAGCTCTAACAAACTAATACAATGTTACACCAAATCTCATTCTTTAAACAGAGGACAGTGAACGGGGCCAAGAGCCTGGCTGGTGTCACCCACCCCATGGAACACTCAGTGCCACTTCAGAAGCCCAGTGTTGTATGAAACCCGATTTAAAAGGCACTAAATTTGTCTTCTAAGATCTCCTCCCATCCTGAGATTCATTGATTCTAGGATTTATTTAAGTTCTTTAGCAAAGAAATATAAGCACAGTAGAATAATATCTTCCATAGCCAGTCATCTTCTTGCTAGGAAAGACCGCTGTGCCTTTTGCCAAATGAACTCAAATTAAAGTCACAAATAAAGTAGCAGGATGTCTCCAAGGTACAGACCGGCCTCTCCCCAAGACCTCCACTGAGACAATTTTCCTGCAGAGGGAAAAGGCTGTGCAACTGACTGATTAGCAAAAAAGTAAATATCGATTAGATGTTGCCTAAACTACACAGTATCTATACTCCCTCCTAAAGGTAAAGGAGATTCTGCAAATTTTCCACATAGGTAGATAAATTCCACAGCAAGGAAGTTGGCCTAATTTATTTATGTCTTTCTCCTTGCCACGAATTTGATAGGATTTCTGCTGTTTTTCCTGTCAGAGCACTCCTGGTTCAATTTGCTCAAATGCAAGCTCACTCTCCTTCGCACCACAACTGCCTCCCTTCTTATGTTCCCTATCTAGGTAAATATCATTCCTGTCGCCCTGTCACATAAAGTAAACGAAGAGGAAAGGAGAGAAAAAGCAGGGACTTGTACATAAATACTCACCGGGCAGGAGGTGAGGGTGGCGCAGTGCCGGGATGGCACCACAAGGTGGCAGTGCCCTCTCAGTGATAAACTCATCCTGGCCGCCAGCCCCGACCAGCCTGGAGTCCCCGGGCGAGGCCGCTTGGGTGGGTGACTGATTCCTAAGGGATCTCCGACACGCTTTCCTTTGCCTGCTTTTATACGGAACCTGACGCCTCGCTGTTTCTACCTCAAACGATGATGGGATTCCACATCTCTCTTAACAGAAACAGAATTGCATACTCCCTGGCCAGAGGGGTCTTAGATGGCCCCACGGCGTCCCCTTTTCTCCGTCTATGAAACAGTCATTGAACGTGTAGCCAGACGTAAACCTTCAAAGTCTTCCGCACACCACAGGATTTGGTGAGGAGGTTTCGGCCTGGGTTTTGCCTTTGTCTCACTGTGAGAAGTTGGAGCGGTCCCTGGATCTCTCTGACCTTGGGTTGTGCGTGTGAAAACGGGCTGAGCTTACCCGTGGGCGCGCACTGTGAACTGTGGGGAGCGGCACAGGGGCGCATGCCAAGTGCTGCGCCCGAGAGGCAGCCCCTGCCTCGGGCAGATGCGCGGCGAACGGCGTTTGGCCGCGGTGGGCAGTGTTTCTAAGAGTGCTGGGAAAGCCCTGGGTGGCAGCCAAAGACATAATCCCCCAGTCTTCCTTCCCCTCCCTGTTGGGGTAACTTGCTGCCCCCCTCCTAAGCTGCTCCCTGGCCCCAGCACCACGCACCTGTTCTTCCCTCTGTCCAGCCGGCTGCTCTGACAACGGGCTCCGTTGTCTCTGCACAGCATCCTCAGCTCAGCTGCCCTTCCCTCTGCAGCTGTCGGGCCCGTGCACCGCCTTCACCCTCCTGGAGGAGAGCCAGCGTGGCAGCTTGGAAAGGACTTAGGTTTCGGTGTCGGAAAGTCCTGGGCGTGAATCCAGGATTTACCACTTAGTCAATGTGACAAAGAGTCTCTGCTTGGCCAAACTTGAGTCAGGCTCTAGAACCTTCTCTTAGGCCTATCTTTGCACTTCTTTGTAAAATCCAGTTTTAGCAAAGAACCCTGTTAAGTCAGTTTAGTGAGAACCGCTCCCTCCCCCAATGTCTGATCAGGTTCCTCGGCTTGCATCATCCCCCAGGTGGCGTCTGACCACCCTGGGCTGCCTTCAGAAAGAATCCTGTGAGGTCAGTTTAGCCAGAATCCCCCTTTCCTCTTGGAAGTCTTCCATCGCCAACCCCACCCTACTCCTTGGCTGTCATTTTCCACTTGCCTAGGCTGTATCTCCCCCAACGTGACATCCCATTGCAGTGGTTCCCATACTTACAGCCACGTCCTGAATAAAGTCTTTCTTACTATGCTTTAGCAAGTGGCATTGAATGGGTTTCTTTTTAAAAAAAAAAACAAACAAAAAAACAGATGTCTGACCCAAGTTTGAGCAAATTTCTTATTTCTGAGCTTGCTCCACTCCCACAAGAATGGACTCACTAGAATGGCATATTTTAAAGCACATGGTGCATGGAGGGTGCTCAGTAAATATTAGATTCCCTCCATCGGGGACCTTATCATCTACTCCTTGCCGTCCTCTGATTTTTTTTTTTATTAGTCACTCAAGAAAAGAGTGTATAGGTGAATTATGATGATTGAGTGGCAATTACGCACAACCTCCATAAATGCTTCCCATCTAGTACCTCATTTAATCCCCACAACACCCTCAAAAACACGGTGTTCAACTTTGCCTGCACGTTTGAATCACCCGAGGTCTGGGAACTCAAAACGTTGTGCCTGCACCAGAAGCCCCCACCTCGACTGGGGAGCCTGGTAGAAATGCAGAGGCTCAGGCCCCACCCCAGGCCTCCTGAATCTTCATTTTAACAAGCCCCAGGTGGTTTTTATGCACATAGAGATTCTTTATTTGGGAGGGTCTCACTCTGTCTCTGTTGCACAATGGCAGCTCACAGCAACCTCAAACTCCTGGACTCAAGCGATCCGTCCGCCTCAGCCTCCCAAGTAGCTAGCTGGGGCTACAGGCATGAGCCACCACACCCCTGCTAAATTTTTGTAGAGATGGGGGGGGGTGCAGGGGCGGGGGTTGGATAGTCTTGCTATGTTGCCCAGGCAGGCCTCAAAGTCCTGGCCTCAAGTGATCCTCTGCCTCCCAAAGTGCTGGCATTACAGGCATGAGCCACTGCACCCCAGGCTCAGCTTTGAAGGGCTGGCGGGGCTGGCCGGGCTCGAGGGGTTTTCAAACCTCTCAGGTGATTCTAATATGTCACCAGGATTGAGAACCACTGCTTTTGCGGGGTGCTATGAACACTTCAATTTCATGAAGAGCGCTTTAGCTGAGATTTACTCTGAGGCCATTTTCTGCTGTTTTCCTTGAATACATATTTCTCTCTGGAAGCTCATTCTTTTTTGCTCAACCCATCTTATCCTGTGGCTTGCTCTCATCTTTCTCTTACTAATTCCCCAAATTCCAAAGACCATAGGTCAGCAGGAGAGCTTCCCCCCAAGGCTTTCATTTTATCACTGTGATATCATCTATAAGACTATAGGGTCAGGTCTCCTAATGAAGACACTAATGCATAAAGAGGTTGAAAACACTGCTTCAGGTCCCGCAGCGGTTGAGAAACTTGGCCCCTGACTCTTGGCCCAGGGACTTCCAGATACGCAGGAGGTACATGGCCAGGGTGGTAGAGAGCAGTGCTTCTCAAACCCTCCAGTGCAGATGAATCTCTTGGAATCGTGTTGAATGCAGACTCTGATTCACTAGGTCTGGGGCGGGGCCGAGAGTCGGCGTTTCCAACAAGCTCAAGCAAAGCTGATGTTATCGAAGTCGTAGTGTGCTTGGCCGAAACAACAAACTATGATTCTAGCTGCTGCTGCTTCACGTCCCAGCAGCTGACTGGGGAGTTCATTCCATCTCTCTCACCTGCCACGTAATTTAGGCCAGTTTCTAGCTGTGTCATTGGCTGCACATCTGCAGACCTCCGTGCCAGGCCTCAGCCGCCACTGGGTGGCGCTCTGGAAACACCTCGCGGTGGGATTCCCTGTTCAACAACAGTTGAACAAATATTTATTGAGCCTCACTGTAAGTCAGGGACGCAGTTTAAACAAGACACACAAGGCCCTCATGAGGGGCTTACGAGTCTAGTGTATTAAAAAAGATCATGACACCTTGTGATCAGCGCTCTGGAGGACATAAACACGGGGTAAGTAAGACACGACATAGCGGGGAGAGATGGTCAGGAAAGGCCTCTCCGAGGAGGTGATATTTGAGCTGGGACTTAAAGGTTGAGAATGACGCAGTTGGTGAAGGGAAGGGGAACAGCATTTCAGGCAGCGGGAACAGCAACTGGGAAGGGGCATTGCTGTTCAAGAAACACGAGGAGGCATGAGGCCGGGGCAGGGAGAGTGGAAGAAAAACGATAGAAGATGCGAGTGCCATGTCGGTCCAGCAGGATGTGGGGGCAGGAGAGATGAAGAAGGGCAGTTGGGTTTTATTTTAAGAGCAAGTGAAAATCTTTGAAAGGTTTTAATCAGGAAAATAACCAGATCTGGTTTCCATTTTTAACTGGTTGCTCCGGCTGCAATGTGGGGGCTATATGGGAAGCCCCGATAGTGGAGGTAGGAAGGTAAAATAGGAGCTATTACAATAGACCCCAGGCCAAAGAGGCAACTGCCTTGAACTAGGTGGCAGCGGTGGTCATAGTGAGCTATGGACAAGTTTGGTACCTGGTTTTGGAAACAGACACTGCATGACTCACTAGTGGTTTGCATAAGTTTATCAGTTTAGATGCTTTTGATTTCAGGTAACAGAGAACCCAATATGAACTGTCTTTTAAAAATAAGGGCAACTTACAGACTCACACAAATAAAAAGTGTGGTAGGGGTAGACTCCAGGCAAAGTTTGGTCAGACTTATTTTTCTGTGATTCTCAGGCTTGCCCCTTCTCTCTCCCACCCTCAATGTACCCGTTTGTCCTCATGCTGACTTCATTAATGTCTGCAAGGTAGCCTCAAGAGCAGTATGCATGACTGTGAGCTGGCTCCATTCACATGTAGGAGAAGCAAGCGTCATTTCCCACAACCATAAAACAAAACTTTAAGCTTGGGCTTGATTGGACCATCTCTAAACAAATCCTGTTGCCAGGAAAATAAATATGATAATTGCCTTAATACCCCCACTAATCCCCAGTTGCAAATAGACTGATTAGCGTAGAAGGGAGTTACTGGAAACAATCGCCATGGATAAAATCATCTTAATTTGCTTCCACCAGTGAAAGTACCGAAGTGGTCAGTCCCACCCAAATGGCGCAGATGCTAAATAGTGCTGGAAGGCAGCATGGATGTTGAGGAGAAACTTTTAGTTTCCATTTGTAAACCAGATGAGGTTTGAGGACGTGGGAGAACATCAGGATGGCACCTAGGTTTTTGGAGGTGCCATATGCCGAGATGAGGAAGACAAACCGAGCTTGGAGGAGAGTAAATATGGAGGCCTCTTAGATATACAGATATTTGGATCCAGTGAGCATTTGGAAATAGGCACAGGAGCTGAAGGGAGCTGTCCTGGGTAGAGTCACCACATCACATGGCATCCTCTAGGTGCGGGACAGAGTGACAAACTTCCAGCCACTGGCACAGCCCAGGCATCAGAATGAGAATAACCCTCTGATGAGATGCCTAGGGTTAGTGGTTCTCTAAACCAAATAAAGCCATGAACATCACCATTCTGCTACTAAAAGAATAAATGAGGATCTTCATGAACATGTGAATTGAAGAAAATTACAATTAAAAATGTCTTTCACTTCCTTTACTTCAGTGATCCTCAAAACAACGAAAGACAGGATGCAGGAAGGGGATTTGTAGCCTTATTTTTCAAATGAAAAAGTTGACATACACACAGGTTAAGTAGCACCAGAGCCTGAATTTGAAAACCCCATCTTTTAAATCTACTCCCCAAGCTCTGCAGATCCAAACATTGATGGTCAGATAAATCTATTCTTGGAGACAAGATATCTACCAAAGATGATAGATATCTCAGGTCAGCTCATGCTAAAGATGTTTTCTCAGATGCTGTAGGAGGTGACGTAACAGGGAAGGCAGCAGGTGAGGTAGAAAGAACCCTGGACTTCCAGTTAGAACCGACACCTACCTTACAGTTCCAGCTTTGCAGCTCCCTTCCTGTCTGACCTTAGGGGAGTCACTGAATTTTTCTGGGCTGCATTTTCATTTATCTAACAATGGTTGGATTAGATCAGTTGTTTTCAAACTTAGAAAAGAAAAACCTGAAGCATTTTCTTCAAGAAAAATCACAGCACGAAGTATAAATAAGAGAAGTCCCAGCACAACTTCTCCTATCACATGTTTAAGGTGGGGAATAGGGAGAAGCTTCCTCTCCCAGCATCACCATCCTGCAAGATCTCATTGCCTCTCTGCTTTGCTTTCCAGGAGTCTTTGGTTTATTTCCCTTTCTAGGTAAATCCTGCAATTGCCTGCCTTCCCCCAGTTCTGATGCCCCACGTGCTCCAGGAAAGCTGCTTCACAGTCTTTCTCTTCACACCTGGCCAGTGCCACAGGCAGCAGGTATTTTCTGTTCATAGCTCTATTAGTGCTTGAGCCCCCTAGATACAGCACCTTGTTTGTTCAGTCTGCCTGGGTTTTAAAGTAAGCCTTTGTGGAATCTCAGGCATTAGAAAAATACAGACACTATTGTTCATCAGTTGCTGTTGGCAGGTGCATTTATCAAACCCTCGCTCAAGTTAAACAGGAAGTGATTAAAGGACTCCCTGAAGTTAGAAGAGGCAAGAAGAAAAAAACACTCATAATTATGAAGCTGCAGTGCCTAATACTTTGTTATGGTCTTTCCGTGTAACATGTCTAATCCTCTGAACAATACTAGGATCACAATATTAAGATTTTAAGTTTTATTATCTGCATTGCATACATGAGAAAACCAAGCCTCTGAATGCTTATGAAAACTGCCTGAGGACATCCTATGAATAAGTGACATAGTTGGGATAAAACTGTCCAGAACTATCTAGATACAAATGCAAGAATAGTTTTTTTCAGGATTCTCTAGGATTAAGAGGAAAAGCCATAGCATCCCAAGACAATACATAAACTCTTTCTCAATTGTGTTTTGGGGGTTTAATCACTTATTCCTTTAACAATAGCCTGCTATTTACCAGGCACATGGCTTTGTTTTAAAAGGTGAGGAAAAGAAGGGGAATTAGACATAGTCCCTTCGCTGGAGGAGCTCACAGCCTAGCAGGGAAATAAGAGAGGTCATGCATTGCCGTTTGTTACAACTGACATATTAGAGGTTAATTCAAACTACTATGGAGTATCAGCAGGAATGACCAAGTAAGGACCTTTGAAAATCTTCTATTCCATAAAAGTTTTCAAAAATCAATGTTTTTATAACCCTGGAAATTAACCAAAAAAGCTTGCAACAATCTTGGAAGTGCTTATTTAAGAAAATTACTGAATCTCATTTAAAAAATTATGGGATATGCAAAGAAACAAAAAAAAAATCCCATACATAGAAAAAAAAAAAGTAGTCAATAGAAACTTCTTAAGGAAGCCCCAGACATTGGACTTACTAGAAAAGATTTAAAATCAGCAATTTAAACAGACACAAAGAACTAAAGGAAACCATCTAAAGAAACAAAAGAAAACTATAAGACTATTGTTTCACCAGGTATAGAATATCAACAAAGAGAAATTATAAAAAGAACCAAATAGAAATTCTGGAGTTAAAAAGTACAATAATAAAAATAAAAAATTTACTAACAAGGCTCAACAGCAAAACAGAACAGACAGGAAAAAAGAAATCAATAAACTTGAAGATAGGTCATTGGAGACTTTCCAGTGTGAAGAACAGAAAAAAAAAATGAAAAAAATTAACAGAGCCTCAGAGACCTGTGGAACACCATCAAGCATACCAATATACACATAATGAGAGTCCCAGAAAGACAGAAGAGAGAAAATCAGAAAGAATATTTGAAGAAATACATTTGTCCTTTGGTATCAATGGGCAGATGGTTCTAGGACCTTCCACAGATGCCAAAATCCATAGATGCTCAAGTCCCTTATATAAAATAACATAATATTTGCATGTAACCAACACACAGTCTCCTGTATACTTTAAATCATCTCTAGATTATTTTTAAAACCTAATGCAATGTAAATGTTATGTAAAGAGTTGTTATACTGTATTGTTTAGGAAATAATGACAAGGAAAAAAGTCTGTACATATTCAGTTCAGATACAATTTTTTTCCCAAATACTTTTGATCTGTGGTTGGTTAAATTCATGAATGTGGAGCCCACAGATATGGGAGGCCGACTGTAATGACGGACAATTTTACAACTTTGATAAAAAACACTAATCTTCACATCCAAAAAGCTCAGTGAACTCTCAAGCAGGGAAGACTGAAAGAGATCCATGTCTAGACAAATCATAACCACACTGTCAAAGTCCAAAGAAAAAGAATCTTGACAGAAGCAAGAGATAAGCAATTCGTAACATAAAAGGTATCCTCAATTACATTAAGAGCTGATTTCTCAACAAAAACTATGGAGACTAGAAGACAGCGAAATGACATACTCAAAGTGATGAAAGAGAAAGGGCTATCAACCAAGGTATCTATATCCTGCAAAATTATCCTTCAAAAATAAAGGAGAAATTAAGACATTCCAAAATTAGAAAGAAAAAACAAACAAAAAACCAGAATTCATTGCCAGCAGACCTTCCCTACAACTTCCCTACAAGAAATGTTAAAGGAGTTCTTCAGGCAGAAATCAAAGGACATGACACAGTGACTAGAATCCACAAGAAGAAATAAGGAGCGCAGTTGTCTTACTTGGCTTGGGCTGCCAGCAGAATCCCACAGACCAGGTGCTTAAGCAATTGCCATTTATTTTCTCATGGTCCTGGAGGCTGGAATTTCGAGATCAGGGTGTCAGCATGGTCATGTTTGGTTTCTAGTGAGGACTCTCTTCCTAGTTTACAGATGGTTACTGCCTCCTTGCTATGTCCTCACATGGCAGAAAGAAAGAATGGCATCTCGCTCACTATCTCTCTCCCTCTCTTCTCTTCCCTCCCTTCTTCCCTCCCTTCCTCTTCTTATAAGGCCAACAATACTATCAGATTAGGACTTCACGTTTATGACCTCATTTAACTTTAATTACCTCCTAAAGGTCCTATCTCCAAATACATTCACATTGAGGGATAGAGCTCCAACATATGAATTTGGATTGGGAGTGTGTGTGTCACAATCAGTCCACAATTAGTCACAATCAGTCCTAGCAACCAATAAATGTAACTATATAAACAAATATAAAAAACAATGTAAATATATACTGTTTCTAACTTTTTACTCTATGTTATTTAAAAGGCAACTGCATAAAGCAATAATAATAAATCTGTGTTGATGGATATCCAAGATATGCAATTTTTAAAACAATAATAGCACACAGGAGGAGGTAGAGAAGGGAGCTATGGAGAAGCAAAAATTTTATAAACTATAAAATTAAGTTGATATTAATCTGAAGTATTTGTTATAAATTAGATGTTCATTGTAATCTCTAGGCAACCATTTAGAAAATAACTTAAAAATACATAGTAAAAGAAATGACAAGGAAATTAGAATGATACAATAGAAAATATGTACTTAGCACAAAAGAAAGCAGTAAGAAAGGAATAGAGAAACAAAAACAATGTAGAACATACAGAAAACAACAAAATGCAAGTTGTAAATCCTATAGTATTAGTAGGATCATAAATTGTAAATCCTACATTAAAGGTAAGTGAATTAAGCACTTCAATCAAAAAGTAGAGATTGGCCGGGTGCGGTGGCTCACACCTGTAATCCTAGCACTCTGGGAGGCTGAGGTGTGAGGATTGTTTGAGCTCAGGAGTTTGAAACCAGCCTGAGCAAGAGTGAGACCCCATCTCTACTAAAAATAGAAAGAAATTATATGGACAGCTAAAATATATATGTAGAAAAATTAGCAATTAGCCAGGCATGGTGGCGCATGCCTGTAGTCCCAGCTACTCGGGAGGCTGAGGCAAGAGGATCCCTTGAGCCCAGGAGTTTGAGGTTGCTGTGAGCTAGGCTGATGCCACAGCACTTTAGCTTGGGTGACAGAGCAAGACTCTGCCTCAAAAAAAAAAAAAAAAAAAAAAGAAATCAACAATATATAAAAAGAATTATACCATTATCAAGTAGGATTTATTCCCAGGCATACAAGGCTGATTCAATATGGGAATATCAATTAGTGCAATACACCATACTAACATATTAAAGAATAAAAATCACATGATAATATCAATAGATGTAAAAATAGCATTTGGCAAAATTCAGCACCCATTTATAATGAAAGCTCTCAGAAATATAGAAATAGAGGAAAACTTCCTTAACTTCAGAAAGAGCATCTATAAAAATTTAATGGTAAAAAACCAAATGCTTTCCCCTGAGATCAGGAGCAAAGCAGAATGTCCTCTCTTGCCAATCTTATTCAATATTGTGCTAGAAGTTCTAGCCAGTTCAACTAAGGCAATGAACAGAAATAAAAGGCATACATATTAGAAAGGAATAAATAAAACTGCCTTTATTTGCAGATGAAATAATTGTCTACATAGAAAATCCCAAGGATCTTGCATACAAATCTAGCTCCTGGAACTAATTCATCATCAATGCAGGGTACAGGATAAACATACAAAAAGTAATTGTTTTTCTGTATACTAGCAACTAACATGTAGAAACCAGAATTAAAAATACAATACTATTTACAATTGCTCAAAGAAAATTAAATACCTAGGTACAAATCTAAAATAATACAGGACTTGTGTGCTGAAAACCATGCAATGCTGATAAAATAAATCAAAGATCTAAATAAATAGCCACATTATGTTCATGAATTCGAATACTCAACACAGTAAAGATGTCTGTTCTCCCCAAATTGATATATAGGTATAAAGCAATTACTATTAAATTCTAGCAAATATTTTGTATCTATAGATTATTCTAAAATTTATAGAGAAAGGCAAAGGTGATAGAATACCTTAAAATTTTTGAACAAGAACGATAAAGAAGGAGGAATCTGTTTACCTGATTTCAAGACTTATAGAGCTATAGTAATCAAGACTGCGTAGTATTGGCTGGACAGTCACATAGATCAGTGGAACAGCGCAGAGAACCCAGAAGTAAACCCATAACAAAATGCCCAACTAATTTTTGACAAAGGTGCAGAAGCAATTCAATGGAGGAAGGATAACCTTTTCAGCAAATGACACAACTGGACGCACATAGGCATAAATGAATAAATGAATGAATAAATCAAAGAAAAATGAACCTTGACTTAAGTCTCCTACCTTATACAAAAGTTAAGTCAAAATATATCATGGATAGAAATATAAAATGTAAAACCATACAACTTCTCAAAAAATTTAGGAGAAACTCTATAGGATATAGGATCTGGCAAAGTGTTCTTAGACTTGATGTGAAAAGGATGATTCACAAAAAGGAAGACCTGATGAATGGCTCTTCATCAAATTAAAAACTTTTGTTCTGCAAAAGACCCAGCTATGAGGATAAAAAGACAAGCTCCCGAATGGGAGAAAATATTTGTATACTATTAAATACAAATCTGACAAAGTGCTAGTATCTAGAATATATAAAGAACCTCAAAACTCAACAGTTAAAAAACATGCAACTAGAAACTGGGCACATATCTGAAGAGACATTTTACTGAAGAGGTTGTACAGATTGCAAACACATGAAAAGATGTTCAACCTCACTGACCAAGAAGAAAACGCAAATTAAAACCACAATGAGGTAGCCTCACATGGCTATCAAAAATGACTAAAACTAAAAATACAGACAACACCAAATGCAGGTGAGGACGTGGAGAAGCTTCATTACTGATACATTGCTGGTGGGAATATAAAATGGTACAGCCACTCTGAAAGACAGCTTGGTAGTTTCTTTAAGAACTGAACATGCAACTTCCTGGACATTTATCCCAGAGAAACGAAGACTTCTGTTCATGCAAAAAACCTCTACACAAATGTTGATAGCAGCTTTTTGGGTAATAGTCCTACGTTGGAGTCAACACAACTTCCCTTCAAAGGGTGATGGTTAAACAAACAGTGGTGTGTTTATATATACATGGAGTACTATTCAGTAATCAAAAAGAGTGAACTATTGATACGTGCAACAACCTGGATGAATTTCCAGCGAATTATGCTGAGTGACAAAAACCCTGTCACAAATGGTTACATATTGAATGATTCCATTTACATGATGGTTTTGAAATCACAAAATTTTAGCTATGGAAGACAGATTAGGGGTTTTCTGGAGTTAGGGGTGGGGTGGGGGTGGGAGGAAGGTGGGTATGATTATAAAAGGGAACACAAGGGATCCTTGTGCTGGTGGAACTGTTTACTATCTTGACTATGATGGAGAGTACACAGGTGATCAAATTGTATGGAACTTAACATACACCCACAAATAAGGACAAGTAAAATGGAAATCTGAATAAGATTGGTGAATTACATCAATGTCAATATCCTTGTTGTGATATCATGCTAATTCTGCAAAATACTACCATTGGAGGAAACCGGCAGAGTGTACTCAGGATCTCCATACTATTTCTTATAACTGCATGTGAATCTATACTGTATCTATATAAATTAATAAAATTATAGATTTCATTGTATATGCATGTTGACTGAAGAATGTATTAGGAGGAGGTTGGGGCAGTAGTGATGGCCCATTTGTGGTCCGTGACTACAGTCCTGCTGTTTATCTTCCTCTAGCAGCTCTTGGCTGCTCAGGAAGGCCCTGAGTGGGAAGCTATATGGGTTCATCCAGTGTTGGGGTTTTGCTGATAACCGTGAGAAAAAGACAGAAAGATAAGGAGGTTTAAAGCCATGAAGGTGATGGTTTAGAGAATCTAATCTGAATAAGAAGGATAATGAAGAAAAAAGGTGATGCTTTTGATGAAAACAAAGGAACCAACAGACTAGAAATCCCAGTGAGGTCCCAGAACACAGTGGGGTATGTGAGAATGCAAGCTGGAAAAAGGCAGCCAGAGAGAAGGACGTTTTCTTTAGACTATGCAGAAGGACCAGCTTAGAGGGGAGCCAAGGTCAAAGATGACTGTGAGACTCATGGATAAGGTAGAGCGGACAAGAAGTTCATTGGCATTAAAGATGTCAAGGAAACAAGAGTTCCGGATACTGGATGCTGAAGTCATCAGATTTATGGACAGTCGATAGGGTACAGAACAGGACTGGGCATTCAGAACCTACTCCATCTGTGACATGGTGTGGCGTCTTTGTAACATGTCAACTTAGCCAGGTGGAGGCAGGTTTCCCAGAATCTCTTCCCTGTTTATCTCCATTTGGGCTTGGCCACAAGAGACAATCTGCAAGGCATTTGGAGGGCAGGGGTGAAACCAGTAGCCATGTTTTTCTGGCACTTGAAAGGTCTGTGCAGGAGCACCAAACAGTTCATGTACCTTGTCACTTATCTGCCGGATCACCTTGGTGGCATGGAACACAGCCAGGCCTGCCACTGCTCCATCCTGTCCTGAATCCTGCTTCAGCTTCTCCTACTAATGGGCAAGGTGTGGGTTTGGTTCTGTGAAGAAGGGCACCGGCTTTTCTTACGAGACATCGAGACATCGTATGTTCAAAATGGGAGGTAATGCAAGGCTAACATGGGTTCCAGTCCTTCTGCGTGCATTCCAACTCATGCTGTGGGCCCCAGCTTGTCCTGTTCACTCCCACTTTACATCCCTCTTCCCCTCCCCTCCCCTTCCCCTCCCCTCCCCTTCCTCCCCTCCCCTTCCCTTCCCTTCCCTTCCCTTCTCTTTCCAGCCTGCCCTGAGGACTTCATGCTTCAGTATCAGATATGAAGATGACAGCCCTATAGAGACTATTTAACCAGCTTCTAAGTGCATTAACTACCTTACCAGCCTCCTTAAAATCAACTCCTACTAATAAATCACTAATATATATAATATTCTAGTGGTCTGCTTCTCTAATTGAACCCCGACTACTACAGGTGGGAATTTTGAGAAGAACGTACTTAACAGCTTCTTGGAGGAAGAAAGTGAAACTAACTTCAGGTCAATGGAGATTGTCATTTGGGACCCTCTCAAAACACCCAGTTATGACTCTTTGTACACTACTGTCATCCAGCCTCCATCCTTTACTTTTGTCCTCATGGCAATAAGGTTTTCATCGTGTGTCTTGCTGAAGTCCAGATACACTGTCTAAGTAGTTCCTTAATCTTCCAGTCTAGTGAGCCCATCACAAGTGGCTCAATTGAGTCTGGCATGCCTTGGGCTTGGTGTGATTTTCTACACAGAACACACAATGTAGGTGGATGGCATAATTGGTCTAATTAGTAAAGAAAGCTACATTCAAAGCATTCAGTCCAGATCCAGCCATCTCAGTTAGGAGGAAAATATGTTTTCTATTTTAGAACTCTTGGATTTAAGCCTTCAATTAGGAGGGAATGAAGAGGAGAGTTTCTGGTGTCTGCTTTATCCAAACCTTTTTACAAAGTGAAGATGTATTAACTACTTATTGTTTTGTATTCTTCCTCTTAAGGTTTTGAGTGAAAAGCACAGTATGTTATGTCAAGGTAAAAACATCCTCCTTCCTTGAACTCATTTGTGCCATCTATATTATAAAGGAATCAAACGTTAATAATCATAAATACTTTGTTATAAAAACTGCTTTCCCCTCTCTTTCCTTCTTTGTACACTGCTATGAATATGTTTCATATACTTCCAAAAACAACTGCCTTGGGAGCAGTCACACAACTTTCTCCTTCAACCTGGATATTAACCCAGCAAGTAGCAGCTTCAGGATTATGCACCTGTGCTCAGGCCAAATGGGATAGAGGCATTATCTACCCTTGTCTCCTCAGAGCCAAAGAAACTAACTGTATTTTCCACATCAGCCTTGTTTTTCTCCCCTCACTCACTGCCCAGGGCATCAATTCTTGGTTTCAGCCCCACCCTGTGAAAAGGCTGTCTATTCGGAGAGACACAAAGTTGGCTTGTGCAAACCAAGCATAAAAGATACAAGAGCAATTTATTCTGGTTAATAAGCTGGGAGAAAACATGTAGAGGCTAATTGTATGGTGAACACAAGGAGAGTTTCTTGTCTGGGGAGTGTGTAGTGTTGGGGCAGACACTATCATTTGTTTGCTTACCCAACAGTGATCCTTCTTTGTTGCTTAGAATACACTGTTTGCTACAGATATCAGGCAGGTGGCCGTGGGATTTAGGAGAAAACAATTTGCTACCAGCCCTGAAGGATGAACAAATCACAATTTCTCTGTACAACTGTGGTACCCAGCCTTTACGATCCCTCCCACGATCCCCACCTGCCACTATTCACGCCCTTGTGGAAATGGCAAAATTTAACTTACGAAGCAATGTCATAAAAGACATTGCAGATTTTGGCTTGCTCTCTTGGATTACTCACCCTGGAGGAAGGCTGCTGCCACGTCATGAAAACACTCGAGCAGCCCCATAGTGAAGTCCATGTGACTAGGACCTGTGGCCCCCTCACAGCAGCCAGCGTGAGTTTGCCTACCACGTGAATGAGACAACCTTGCTCAGGTAACTGGAGGTCCAGCCAGTAACTTGCTGTGGTTTCATGAGACTCTAAGCCAGAACCACCCAGCTAAGTCTCTCCCAAATTCCTGGCTAAAAAACTATGAGGGACAATATATATTTATTGTTGTTTTAAGGCACTAAATTTCAGGATAATTTGTTTTTTCTTTTTTTTTAAATTTGTTTTGTTGGCTTTTTTTTTTTTACTAGCCATGTGCAGTAATGAGAAGGAGGAAAAGAGAAGAAGAAGGAGCTGGATTTGCACCTGACTGTGTACCATCAATTGGGATAACTCTCTACCTTCAGACCAGCCCAGGCTGCCCACAAGACCATGAGCCATCCTGGGACTGAAGGAAGTGGAGAGAAGGGACAGTAGGCAGGGAATTGAGAATAGTGTCTTTCAGCACCATGGCCAGAAGCTGTACCCCGCCCCCCGAATTGGAGTAAAGAAGCAGGAGGAGCAGGGGGAGCAGGTGCTGTCCCAGTCCTTAGTGCTGAATGATCCCACTGTCCCCTTAAAAGGGGTCTGTCTTCTGCCCACTGGCAGCATATGGACTCAGCTCCCTCCTAGGCACCACAGGGAACACTGCCTAGCAGAGAGAGACATCCCTAGGAACAAGAAGTTTCTTAAAACAATGAAATGCAACTGACATCAGCCAAGGCCTTCTAGCCTGATGGGAGCTGCCTTTACACCCATGTACCTTTTTAACAATGAGAAAGAAAAGAATGGACATTGATAGAATTTATACTCTATGTTCATCATTTGGATAATTGCTTTATAAACATTATTTCTTTCAGTCCTCACAACCCTATACAGCATTTCCCTGCTGGTGAAGAAACTGAAGCATAGAGAATTTAAGTAACTCACTGAAGTCACCCAGCCAATCAGCAGTGGGGAAAGAATTTAATTCCAGACTTTCTGTCCAAAGCCCCAGATCTTTACACTTTACACTGGATGCTGCTATTTCCAGACCCTCAATCTGTCTAAGAAGCATTTGTAGGTAATACAAATTTTTATAATTTATTATTGTAGGTGCTCTTCTTGAATCCAGGTGATACTGATGCCTCCATACCTTCTCTTCACCCTTCAGAGGAATTCCTCTTGCTGCTGGAAAAACATTGCACATTGTACATTTCTACTCAGTGGGGGAAAGTGAGACAGTCCCAGAAGATGAGGACTTGGGTTGGCAATGCCCTGAGGCAGTGACTATGCCAAAGAGTGCCGAAGCGTGACAGCAACCTAGAGATGCCCTGGTGTGTGATTAGGTCCCAAATGAACAGCGTGGGCCTCCCACACTAAGACCAGGAGCCCCTCTTGAGGCCATGCCTGAGATATCGTCAGGTCAGCAATAACCATACTTTGGAATGAACTTTTGTATTGAGACAGTACCATGGTGGTTAAGTGTCGACTCAGATTGTCTGCGCTCACATTAATTTTCCAATAACTGTAATTTGGTGGCATTTACTTAACTCCATAAGCCTCAGTTTTCCCATCTTCAAATAGGAATTATAGGGTTGATTGTAAGCAATTATGCATGTCATGTGCTTGGCCTAAGGAAAATATGCAACAGATTTTGCTAGTTTTATTATTATCATTATCATTACTGTGCAGTGATGTAGGTCACTGAAGAAAAGAGGCAGCTTTTCAACAATAAAAGGGAGACAGTCCTTAGTGTATCTCCATCTTCCCTAAGTGGGAGCTGGAAAGACAGGGCAGACTTGACCTCACTGCCCTAGGCCCTCCTTGTTGGAGTCCCAGTGACATTCCTCTGCAGAAGCATCTCCACCCACGTCCTGATCCACTTGTAGCCAGGACAGGGGAACATCATGGCCTCAGCCCACGTATTATGCCATAGTCAGGCTTCTTTGGGGTATCCACCAGGCCTCCCTTTCTCTGCCCATCTGACCTGGTTTCTGACTAGTTTCTTCTGCCAGACACTTGTCTGGGGCTGAATCCCCACCTGGATCTTGTGACCTCTTGCCCAGAGTTGGGGGCAAGCTGCTCCCATGCTCTAAGATGACAGCTGAGCTCAGTCCTTTGTGAGTGTGCTGTCAGGAAAATGACAGTGAAGTCTGTTTAATGTGCCATTTGTCACTGTGACTTTCTCACCCAGATGAGCACTTGTCACACCCCCGTGGAGCACCAGCTGCTTCTTAGAGAGGTGCTCCAGTCCTGTGATGACCTAATCTGGCTTCCCAATCTACCACACAATTCAATATTGCTGCGGTCCCTGTGGATCTTGCAGCTAAACTTGCTAAGGGCATCCTATGACAAAAGAAGCTCTTTGTCATGGAGCCATCCTGCCCTTCAGCTCCTGGGCCCTACCTCACCCCAGACAGCAACTGCTGCCAGCTCTCTGGTTTCCCCACTCAGACCAAAGGGATTCCAAAGCTTTCCTGCCCATTAGAGCTGCCTCCATTCCGTACCACATGCCCGAGTGGAACACAGTAAAAGGCAGTCTCTCCCCTCCCCCTGCTCACTGCACCCCAGGAAAGCCCACATTCTTGATTTCAGTATTTCTGATTGCTATAGGAACACAGGAAACAGAAGCCACATGAGAAATTAAATTTGACTCTAGAATATTATAAAGACCTTTTAGTTACTGGCCTTAGATGTAAGGTCTGTATTGGTTTTTTGTTTGTTTGTTTGTTTGTTTTTTAGTTTCTTTTTTTCTTTTTTTTTTATTCTGTATTCAGCATATTGTGGGGGTACAAAAGTTTAAGTTACGTATATTGCCCTTGCCCCTCTCTGCCCCCCGCCGAGTCTGAGCTTCAAATGTGCCCATCCCCTAGACAGTGCGCATTGCACTCATTATGTATGTACACACCCATCCACTCCCCCACCCACATCTGCCCGACACCCGATCAATGTTACTCCTAAATGTAAAGGTCTGTATTGTTAAAAAGGAATTATTCACCAGAGATTGCTAAAAATGGCAAGACAGATTTTATTCAAGACAATTGCAATAGGGAAGTACTAAATGTTGTGTACCCCCAAAATTCATATGTTGAAACTTAACTTCCAAGATTATGGTATTAGGAGGTGGGGGCCTTTGGGGTGATTAGGTTATGAGGCTAGAGGTCTCATGAATGGGGTTAGTGCCCTTATAAAAAAGGCCTTGGGAGAAACTCGACACCCCTTCCACCATGTGAGCATGCAGTGAGGAGATATCATCCATGAACCAGAAAATCAGCCCTCACCAGACACTGAATCTGCTGGTGTCTTGATCATGCACTTCTCAGCCTCCAGGACTGTGAGAAATAAAATTCTATTGTTTATAAGCCACCCAGTTGATGGTAATTTGTTATGTTGCCCGAACAGACTAAGACAGGGAGAGAGACTGAATTCAACTCCAAATACAAACAGGGACAAGTGGAGATTTATAGCCAGTGGGCTGGATAAGGGAGAGGACAGAAGATTACTAAGGGAGCTTGGGGTCAGGGAGAGGAACTTTATTAGATATCAGGGGTGGGAGGGATTCTCAATAAACTACCTCAGCAGAATTCTTTGCTAAAACTGGTCTCGGCTGGCCAAGGATGAGGCCTAGTCGAGAAGAGGGCTCAGAGGAGCCTGACTGAAGTTTGGTCAAGGAGGGGGTCTCTGTCAGTATCATTCAGGGTTCTCCAGAGTCACAGAATCAATGACGGAGGAAGAGAGAGAGAGAGAGATTTTAAGGAATTGACTCATGTAATTGTGGAAGCTGGCAAGTCTGAAATACATGAGGCAGGACCATTAGCTGAGTCCAGCAGGCCAGCAGACTGGCAATCTAGACTAGATTTCTATGTTACAGTCTTGAGGCAGAATGGATGTCTTCTTCTCTGGGAGACTTCAGTTTTTTCTCTTAAGGCCTTCAACTGATTGGATGAGGCCCACCCATCTCCCAGAGGGTAATCCACTTTACTTAAAGTCCACCAATTGTGAATGTCAATCACATCTACAAAATACCTTCCTAACAATATCTAGACTGGTGTTTGGCCAGACAACTGGCCACCACAGCCTGGCCGAGTTGACGCGTCAAATCAGCCATCACAGGATCCGAAGAGAGTGTGCGGAAGCCCAGCTGGGCATGTTCAGTCCACTGTCATGTCTGAGGGGTGCTCACCAGCCCTCCCCGCCTCATCCCACTGTTAGGGAGACAATGCAGAGAATCCCCTCACCCCACCATACAACACCTCTTTTTCTAACCAAGAGACAAAAACGAGGTAGAAAATATTTCATCCTGTACTTCGAGTGGACAACTTCTATCCAGAGACCCACTGGACTGGGCACAGCTGCCTCCCTCGGTTTCTGACGGCTGAGCAAGGGTGCTTTGGGGTATTTCACACAGGTGCATCTTCAAGGAGAGAAAAAAGCAGTCACCTGGACTGGAAAGGAGGTTCTCAGTCCCAGGAAACTGGGGTTTGGCAAAAGTGCTAAGAACGCCTGATATGGGCATTGCAATGTTAATTTGGAGGCAAGAACAAGGAAGGATTGGGCCACAGACCTGATGCTCAAGGGTCCCTGGAAAGCCCCACTTCCCACGGTACTTCTGTCTCCTGCCTCTCAAGAATGAGTCTTAGACTTGACAGAGTGGGGAAAAAACACTGATAGAAACTGCCGCTATCCTCCTCCCAAATACGAAATTTTAAGAGATGCTCTGATGAATTTTAATAAGAGTAGCTGCCTCCAGCAGGCTCAGAACCAAGCGTAAGCCGGTGATGCTGGTGATGCTGCTGCTGTTTCGGGAGGCACCTCAGCGCCACGGCGACGGCTTCCTCTCTGTTCCGCAGAGATGTGGTCCCCCGGGGCCAAAGACGGTGGGAGGTCTATAAACAAGCAGAGGAGTGAATATACTCTCCCCACCTTCCGGGATGCATTTTCTTGGTGCAGCTCTAAAGCAAGATTGCTTGTTGTTAGAAGGACAGCGCTTTCCGTTTTTACTTAAAACATCCTGTTCTCCCTGCACATTAAAGGCTGGGCTGAGAGACAGAGCCCAGAGACGCCCGGTCTGGCCTCCGCCCTGACAACCAAGCTCCTGATTGGGTCAGGCTCAACCTGCAGGAATTCCTTCCCCCTCATTCATTCACAAGTGTATTTTAAACACATATTTGAGTGCCTACTGCTGCAGGTGCTGGGCATACAGCTATGACTGATGGTCTCTGCCGCCCTGGAGGGCCCATCCTTGCAAAGGAGACCCCTGCTTCCGGCACGCAGCCGCCTGAGGCATCCCCAAGGCCTGATTCCAGCTCAAACTCAAGATGGGCTGTCTTACCCCTGCTATGTAAAATATGTAAATATTTTTAAACATTTGTTAAATAGCATCTCATGGTAGATACAGTTTCCAAAAAAATTGGAAAATGCAGAAAAGTATAAAAAAAGAAAAATTATCATTTCTACATTCACATCCAGAGATAACCAGTGCTAACATACTGGTATATTTCCTTTCAGCCTCTTTTTCCCCCATATATGTAAAATTGGAAACACACTGCACGTCCTTGGCCATCATCTCCCTTTCCTTCAGAAGGGCTTGGGAGAATAAAGGCTCTTGGCTGAAAATGAAATGAAGGTCTTTTTAGAAGGGTCATTTCCCAGCCCCTTTCAGGGTAACCAAGGGAGCCTCCTCCCAAGTATAATGTGACTCTTTTATTTTCCGGGCTGGCCATTAGGAGAAGCAGGAAATAAGCCAAACAGGACACAGACACAGCATAACAATGCAGTGTACTGACTCCCAGGAAAAAGGGAGGTGTGCTACTAATTATGATGTTGTTAAGGAAAGAGCTCCTTCCTCATTGTGGGTTTGGGCACGGTCCCTGGCAATTAGTATTAGTGTTTGTCCTTGGGAGATGTGGACGTCTATGCTTGGTTTAGCAGATGCATAATTTAAGGAAGCAGAAGAGCCCGAGGATGTTGCCAACAGAAGCTGAGCCAATGACAGCGTCCACCCTGACCACTATGTCCGAGCGCCAGAACCCCTCCTGGCCCAGATGCACAGGGGACTTTGTCCTGGGAAGGCTTCCCACCATCCTGCTAGAGCCTGGGGGCTGCCTGGGATGAAAGACTCAGACTTGGGGAAAGGCACCAGAGCCATATGAGGGTGGGGCACGAGAGCCTGTTTCTAAGGCGGCGGCTCTATTGCCCAAAAGGTGGGTGGAGGGTTAAAGGCAGAAGCATCAGCACAGGGAGGCAGGACCTGGGGTGTGCACTCAGGTGCCCCCTCCAGGAGGGGTTCATCTCCTTGCTGCAGTCCCTTTGGAGTCTGGGGAGAAGCGCTAATTACGACCTTCCGCGAGGCAAATCTTCCTCAGCTGCCGTAATCAGAGCCCCAAGATGCTGTCAGGGCAGCAGGCACAGATCAGAGCTGAAAGACAGATGGCACAGGAAGCGCGGCTTTGTCTCCCTGAAAAAAAGTGGATAACTCTGTACCCGATGCCACAGACACCTTGTTTTTGTGGTTATTGTTTAATGGAAGAAACGAAAGATTGTTAGGACTCTAGGAAAGAAAAACACAAAGCTATACAAGACAGAAAATGCAGTGGAAACACCACCCCGGCTCTACAAAGAACATTGTCAGTGCAGACGTAAAATGGTAGCTTCTTTTTACTGATGTAACCAAAAGTAGTGCTAGAGCTGTACTGAGTGAGTGAAGGGAGGGGGTGATCTAAGAGAGCGAAATCATGATGTATGGGAGGTAAAGAAGCAATGTCTAAAATTAATCAGTTATAAGTGGTCATTTGGGGAAAGACGGAGTGAAGTTGGAGAGGGTACAAGGTGTAGTTTTGTCATCATTGTCATTGTCATCATGTATCCTCTTAGTACTGTTAGCCATGTTTGTGTACAATTTTTATTAAAAAATTTTAAATCAACCAGATGTGGTAGCTCACACCTATAATCCCAGCACTTCGGGAGGCCAAGGCAAGATCACTTGAGGCCAGGAGTATGAGGCCAGCCAGGGCAACACAGGGAGACCCCCCAAAAATTTAAAAACTAGCCAGGTGTGGTGGTATGTGCCTGTAGTCCCAGCTACTCTCCAGGCTGAGGCAGGAGGATCCCTTAAGCCCAGAGATTCGAGGTTACAGTGAACTATGATAGCACCACTGCACCCAGCCTGGGTGACAGAGCGAGACCCTGTCTCTAAAAAAAATTTTTTTTAAATTTAAATCTGTGAAAAAAACCCTGCCCCAACCATTTGAAAAATGAAAACATGTCTTCCTGGATGGCCACTCAGGTAGACTATACGATATTACTATATAGTCTTGGGGATTGCAGAGGGGTTGGAGGAAAGGGGACTTCAGCACTGCCCCACCATCCCTGCACTGCCTTGGAGGACAAGCAGCAGCCAGGACCCGGGTGACCTGGCAGGGACCAGCCGTCCAGCAGGTCATGGCCAGGGAAGAGCTCCTGATGCTGAGGACCCCCCCTCCTAACCCCCGCTGAGAGGACCCCTCGTGAACCACAGGTTGGGACCTTCTCTTTACCTCCACAAGCGAGAAGAAGCCGGCCCTGCCTGGGGAAGGCAAGGTCGACTCTCATGTTCCACACAGCTCTGTGTATGGCTTTTTCCACTTAACATTATCTTATGGGCATTCTTTATGCTATATGGATCTTTTGGAAATTTGGTCTAAATGACAGATATCTGGTCTCATTGTGTGGCTACACAACATTGTGCTGGTTAAGCATGCCGGTGTTTCGAATCCATCTTCTGGGCTAGAATCCTGGCCTGGCCACTTTCTAGCTATGTGACTTTGGGGACACATAGCTTCAGTTTCTACCTCTGTAAAATGACATAATAAGAATACTTAATTCACAGGGCAGTTGTGAGATGGAAATAAATCAATACAGGCAATGTGCTTAAAGCAGGACATGCCACTTAGTAAGCACTCAGTAAATTCTAGCTGTTACTACTTTTTTAAAATTTAGCCATCCTCATTTTAAATGCAGGGTTTCTTTTTCCTCAAGCTCACTTTAATAAACATCCTTGTACAATTTTCTCTGAAACTTAATCATATGAATAATTCATATTCATTAAAGAAAAAAATAGACAATGCATATGAGCAAAAAAAGAAAACAAAAGCTACTTGTAATAATATCCCCCAAAGATAATCACAATACATTTGGTGTATATATTTCAAATCTTTTTCCTGTATGTGTACGTGTAGATACATAACATACACACACACATATATACACCTAAACACACAATATATTTGTACACTATACACACACACACAAAAAAAAAACCCTTTACAGAAATGAATTTTGTGATAATGTTTTATAGTTTTCTTCTTACTGTTTTAAAATAAGCATGAACACTTGTCAGGAAAAAAAATCAACAATAATTTTTAGTGGCTGCCTAGTATTCCTTTCATGTTTGTATCAATCTTTGTTCATACCCATTATCAATTACAAACAGCATTTTATTCCAAATTTTGTGTGTGTGGTGGGGTAAAATGTTTGCCCAGTCTACTAAGGTCCAAAAGAGTACAGCTTTTAAATTTCTTGGTAATGAACACAAGTTAGTCTCCATTGTGTGTGGTAATGAGAAAAACTTAGATCTGCCACTGGAAAGTTTAGCCATCTCTTCTGGCCTATGTATTTTCTTACTCTGTCAATATTCAGTCTCTGAAATCAGTGTCTGGGCTGATGGGGAGCACAGTGTGTGCTGGGGTGTGGGGTCTCAGGTCCTTAGCAGGCCTCCCAGCTGTGTCACTGTCACTTCTGGCCGTGGGGTGGAGCAGGCAGGCACCTGAGACCTCCTGAAAGCCTCCTTGTGCCGGCCCCTGCAAGCCCTCTGAGCCTAGATGCTTTCTGCGCCAGCCTCCTGGCCAGCCTGTCTGCACAGGTGCTTTTTAGATTTCAGTATGCATAACGAGTCACCTGGAAAGCTTGTGAAGCAGATTCCTAGACACCACACCTGGACATTTTGAATAGTAGGTCTAGGGTGGGGCCGAGAGTTTGCACTTCTTTTTATTTTTTTGAGACAGAGTCTCACTCTGTTGCCCAGGCTAGAGTGCCGTGGCGTCAGCCTAGCTCACAGCAACCTCAAACTCCTGGGCTCAAGTGATCCTTCTGCCTCAGCCTACCGAGTACCTGGGACTACAGGCATGAGCCACCATGCCCGGCTAATTTTTTTGTATATATTTTTAGTTGTCCAGCTAATTGCTTTCTATTTTTTTTAGTAGAGACAGGGGTCTCACTCTTGCTCAGGCTGGTCTTGAACTCCTGAGCTCAAACGATCTGCCTGCCTCAGCCTCCCAGAATGCTAAAATTACAGGTGTGAGCCACCACGCCCTGCCAAGAGTTTGCACTTATGACAAGCTTCCGAGTGAGGCAGGTCCAAAGGCCACACTTGGAGCAGGCTTGCCTGCATCTGCACCACAGCCTCTGCTTTGCAGTCACTGTGCTGTCAGTGAGGTAGGACCATGGCTGGCACACTGGTTCTCAGCTGAGCTGCCTACCCCACATATTACTGGAGGGTTAAGAGATCTTCTAGTTTCCTCAATTTCCACAAGAGAAAGTGGGGTAGGAGAAGAAGGAAGCCTTTCTTCCAGCCCTCCCCATGAGGACATCCCATGCAGGCCCCTGTCCCCCAGGTGGATGTGGAGGTTCCCTGGGAGAGGTGTCCACAGCACCAAGTGGGAAGAGAAACACAAGCCCCCTTTACTTTAGGCTTTTGCTCCAAAGAGATGATTTTTCTCTACCACCTTTTTCCATTTTAACATTAAAATCCAAATACGGAGAGGGGTTAACACGAGGAACTGGCATCTGACATCCCAGAACCAGAAAGTCTTTCTTTTATTTCCCCTCTTGTCTGGAAGTTGCTTCTCCATTGTCGATGCCTCGTTCCTGTGATGGGCATTTGTCCACTTTCCCTGGGGCCGTCATGGCAGAGTGGCTTCTGGGGCACATCACCTAGAGAAAAGTAAAACTATATAATGTTTTCAAAATACTATCCCTGGTGCATGTAGTAATTGTGTTATCTTTTTTCTTCATTAAATTTGCCAGACATTTATCTTTTTGTTTATGCTTCTTTATTTGGTTTTATTTATTAATTCTACTCTTTTCTTATTTTCAGATTCAATAATTTTGTTACCATTGCTATGTCAGGGAGGAAAAAATATTTTTTCCTTCTACCCCTCTGGATTTCTCTGGAATCCTATAACAAAAGACAGATTAACAAGCAAAAGTTTATTTATGTAGACATCTAATACATAGATGGGAGAAAGTCAAGGATGAGTGACTTAAAGAGGTGGCTTTCACCTAAAACAAAGGAAGAAGAGTGGGAGGGAAGCAAACTGTGGGAAGGTGACCAGAGAAAGTGTGGTTATGCAGATTTAAGTCTTCGCCACAGGTAAGAGCATCCTGTGATTTGCAGCCATCCTGCTCTTCCTGGTACAGAGAGGAGGACACCCTTAAAAATGAAGATTTCCTTATAAGTGCACATTTCCCTTAGCAAAGGGTAACTTACATTCTGTTTCAGAGCTTCTTCTGTGGCTGCCATTTCTCAAAATAATCAGCTCAAAATAATTCTTATGCCAAAAGAGCATATTTGGGTGGTATATTTTGGTTTCCTACAGTCATATTTCAGGGGAGCATATTCTGGTCTCCTACAGTTATGTTCATTTTTAGATTTTTTTCCTGATTTTTTTTCTAACATCTTGAATGAAATCTTTCATTTGTTTTCATCATTTTGAACTTAAAAAATATATTTCACTCTCACATATATGTATGCTATTGTGCACACAAGATCACGCCATAGGTATTGTTTTTACGTGGACATCCTCTCTGTACCGTCCCTTCCCCTTGTACCACCCTTGCACCTTTCTTCTTACATAATGAAACATATGTGTCTAGAAGTTTATCTTTTTATATGGTTTGACCATACCACATTAGTTCAACATGTAGCATTATCACTGTCTTTATTTCTAAAGACATTAAAATCCTGTCGCACAATTCTCCCCCTAGTTGTCTATCCAAGAGAAGTGAAAACATATGCTCACACAAAAATGTATGTACGCATATTCATAGCAGCATAATTCACAAAAGCCAAAAAGTAGAAACAATCCGAATGTCCATCAACTAATGAAGAGATAAATAAAATATGGTGTATCCTTACAGTGGAATGTTATTTGGCAATAGAAAGGGATGAAGTACTAATATATGCTATCACATGGATAGATCTTGAAAACACCGTTAAGTGAAAGATGCCAGTCATAAAGGACCACATATTGTATGATTCCATTGATGTGCAATGTTTGGAATCTGTATCTATGGAGAAAGCATATCTATAACAAATCTATAGAGAAATAAAGTAGATTAGTGGTTGCCTAGGGCTGGGGATCAGGGAGAGGATGATGAAAAGGGTAACTGCTAAAGTATAGGGTTTCTTTCTGGGGTAATGAAAATGTGCTAAAGTAGATTGTAGTGATGGTTGCACAACTCTGTGAATATGCTAAAAAACATTGCATCACACCCTTTAATAGGGTGAATTGTATGGTATGTGAATTATTTCTCAATAAATCTGCTCTCAAAAAAATTCCTGCCATAGTTTGCTTGGTAAATAATGTGAATTTGGACATAATACAAATTTAGATCTATTGAGATTGATGCTTCATTCTCTCCTCCTCTCAGCCCTCTCTTCCTTTTCAAATGGGGCCAGCTAAATGCCTATCCTCCTAAAGGGAGGAAACTTATTAAGAGGAGGTGAGACTGGGCAGTAACATGAAGAGAACATGACACCAACTTCTCAGGGTTCTCCTGACCCATTCTCCCTAGGTCCATTGGATACCAACCAGCCAAGGATTCCTAAGATTATTGCTTCTGTCCTGGACATCTGAATCAGCCATAGAACCCAGAATTGTCCCCATATTTAAGTTAAGGCAGCCATCTACTAGCAGATGTTAAAGAAAATTATGCATGATACTTTTTAAAGATGGTAGGAAGATTTTATTCAAGAGGAGCTACTGCAATGGGTGTTTTGCAGTAGGGGAGAGAGATCGGGCTCTTAACAACAAGGACAAATGGAGATTTATAGATAAAAAGCAGGATAGGAGTCAGTGGATGGAAAATTCCTAAGAGGAAACATCAAGGCTAGAGGGATTCTTGCTAGATCAACTCAACAGGATTCTTTTTTTTAATGAACACTTTTTTGAGACAGGGTTGTCATGCAAAAGGCTGTGTATATATAATGTCTACAACTTGATGAGTCTGGGGATGAGTATACACCTGTGAAACCATCACCCCCGTCAAGACCATAGACATATCCATCACCTCCCAAAGCTTCTTTCCACCCCCTTTATTATTATTATTGCTATTTGTGTGTGTTTTAAGGACACTTAATGTAAGAGCCATCTTCTTAGGAAAATTTTAAGTATAAATACAGTGTTGTTAGCTATAGGCACCTGCTACAGGGTAAGTCTCCGAAATTTATTTTGCTTGACTAAAACCTTGTACCCTTGACCAGCACCTCACCATTCCCACCTCCCCCATTCTACTCTCTGCTTTTATGAGTTTGGCTACTTTAGATTCCACATACGAGATCATATAGTATTTGTCTTTCTGTGTCTGGCTCATTTCACTTAGCTAATGTCTTCCAGGTTCATTCATCTTGTTGCAAATGGCAGGATTTCCTTTTTTAAGGCTGAATAATATTTCATTGTGCACATATATCGCCACTTCTTTGTCCATCATCCATCAGTGGACACTTAGGTTGTTTCCATATCTTGACTATTGTAACAACATTGCAATGAACATGGGAGTGCAGGTATCTCTTTGAGATCCTGATTTTGATTTCTTTGGATAAATACCCAGAAGTGGGATTTCTGGGTAATATGGTAGTTGTATTTTTAATTTTCTGAGGAAATCCACAGTAGCTTTCATAATGGCTGTACCAATTTCCATTCTTATCCAACAAGGGTACCTTTTTCTCTATATCCTCACCAACACTTTTTATCTTTTGTTTTTGACTCAACAAGATTCTTACTGAAGGTGGACCACATGATAAGATATTGAAAGTAGGGGGTGAGGAATTTGATCAGATATTGAGAGTGATCACATACCAAGAGTGTGGCATTTCCACTAAACTGACTCTGTAGGACTCTTGCTGGACCAGGCAGTCTGAGCGTAGGGCCCAAGGTAGGCAACTACTTGAAAGGAGGGCTCAGAGAAGCCTGACTCTAGTTGGCCAAGGAGAGAGAGAGTCTTTGTAACAGGAAGCACCAAATGCAGCCAGGAACTGGATGGCTTTGGGGAACTCTCAGCTACAAAGACTTGTCCTGCATCTTTTTATCTCATTAACCTTCCAATAACATGATCCCACATACTTTACAAGATTAAACATTTTGGATCTTAAGTGAGTTATGGTGGGGTTTTACTGTAGGTTTTACACTTGAGTCTGTTCCTACTCCCCTACCCGACGAAAGCCCAGCTCCAGACAACAGCTCCCTCTCCCTGATGCTCTCTCACCCACCTGCTCTTCTGACTTATTCCCATCACACTGTGGCCTTGGCTCCTGGCTTTTCTGCATCTTGTGTTCCTGGTTCCCACACTGGTATGCCATTCCTTCCTCAAGCCTGCTTGCTTCAACCACTGATTCTGGTACTTTCCTTTTTAGTTGTGTTTTATTGCTATTTTCTAATTTGTATTGGTTTTCTATTATGAAGAGGCATTTTATGCACATGATATAGCATTGAAAATCTACCCAAGGGTATATATACAGTGGAAATTGAGTCTCCTTTCATTCCACATCTTACAGTAATGGAATCTCTCTCTGCAAAAGCAACTACTATTACCAGTTTCTTGAGTGTCTTCCCAGAGATTGAGTTAATAAATATTATGTATATGCACATATTTCTCCTCTCCTATACAAATTGTAGCATGCTATACAGATTGCTCGGTGCCTGGCTTTTCTCCCTTAACATCATCACTCAGAGGGAGTTCCATTTTAGTGCACAGAGAGCTGTTCATTCTTGTTATTGCTATTACTTTTCTTTGGCTTTGACTCTTGGGAAAATGTCTTGGGCTATTCTGGGAATCCCCCCAAACCTGCCTTCTACTCCCTGTACTGTGGCTTCCAGCAAGAAGCACCCCCTGCACTGTACCCCATGCTCAAGGAACCGCACTATCCCCGCCACTCTCCCTGGCCTTCCTGCCAGTGCCAGAGAGGAATGAAGCCATTCTAGCCACAGAACTTTCATTTCTCCCACAAAACAACTGAGCTGAAAAAAGAAATGGCTCTTTCTGGAAGTGAGTCTGTGGACCTTCAACAATGACATGCTGATGCCTGGCAAAGAGCCCAGATTCACAAAACCTTCCCAGCCATATAAGACAAATGGCATTTATACCAGTAAGGCAAGGCTCAGCAATGTCAAATCAGCAATCCTTCCTACTTTATATGCGTGTTTCTCCTTTAAGATAAACAAGGGGTCACTTTGCACAAGGGATAGTCAGCATCCTTCTCAGGGCCCAGGGCTGCACAATATCTCAATTTCTTTCCCCCCAGATCATGTGCATGAGCCCCAAGCATGGGAGCTCTTAGCAGATTATTAAATTATCACTTCCTATCAAGTTGGCCTTTTTGGCAGGGCGTGGTGGCTCACACCTGTAATCATAGCACTCTGGGAGGCCCAGGCGAGAGGATCACTTGAGGTCAGGAGTTTGAGAGCAGTCTGAGCAAAACCAAGACCCCATCTCTACTAAAATAGGAAAAATTAGCCGGGTGTGGTGGCATACGCCTGTAGTCCCAGCTACATAGGAGGCTGAGGCAGAAGGATCGCTTGAGGCCAGGAGTTTGAGGCTGCCGTGAGCTATGATGATGCTACCACGCTCTAGCCTGGGCGACAGAGTGAGATCCTGTCTCAGAAATAAAATAAAATAAAATAACCAAGAACCACAGCCTAGAGATGGCAGAGGGATCTGAGAGAGCTTGAAGGAGTTGGGCCCCATACCAACCTTGGACCATGATGAGAAATAAATTCTGATCTAGTTGCAGTCTCTGTCATGTTGAATTCTGCTTTTTTTTTTTTTTTTTGCATCTCTACCTTATCCTAAGTAATAAACTACCATCCACTAGGAAATAGATTTTAATATTTATTTTTAAACCCCTGCCACCGAAATGGCAATGGTTAATTTATAGATGTTGATTTTATAGGCATCAGCCATTCTCATCCCCTGCCTTTCCAACCTATAGTAAATCCTTTTGCATGAAATTTCAGCCCGAGTCTGTGCATGAACCAACAAGGGAGTGTACAGTATGCACATGGAACAGGGGGGTGGAGGGGTACAGAGGAGTTTGGAATAACTCTTTTGGGAGTTTGGATTCCAATGTGCCCAGGTTATTTATCTAGGTGACTCCCTGAGGACCTACATGCTCACAGAATCTCAGCCCACACACTTGCTGACCTAGAGTGTCAGGACAGACTTCCCGCCTCTCTCCACATGGGCAGGCCTCAGAGGCATTCATCCTCTTCTGATCTCTGCTGGAAGATATGGCTTCTGGTCAGTGGCCTGGGATGAGGATGCTCTCCACACTTGGTCCCAAGTACCAGGGAAATTGGAGGCAGAATTGGCATAGGAGCCAGTGGGAAGAAGTACAGAAGGTCAGGGGTCACTATGCAGATGGTTCCTCATCACTGGCACCACCAGTGGGTGATGGCACACGGGCATGTTTACCTGCACTGGCATGTTTACATGGCTTAAAGGTCCGGGACAATTTCCATAGTTTTTGAGGGAAGCCTCCCTGGGTTGCTGGTGCCTGGCCCCCTGCTCAGCTCAGAGCCAGCTGAGTCACTTGGAAGTGCTCAGCTGCTGCCAACTGACTTGCTATGTCAGCTTGGAGAAGCTGCTTCTGAGCCCCATGCACCATTTCAGACTGAGGTGGATGCCAGCTCAGGTACCCTCTGCGTGGTAACTGGGAAGTCCTGCCTCCTCCATTGGGAGACCTCTCTACAACATCCTCAGTTCCCCTAGACTTGGGATCACCCATTATCCCCTTCCTACCTGGCCGTTACTGAGCCAGCTGCCTAAGATGGGACTGCGCGGGATGGCAGACAGACTTCAGAGGGGTCCATTGTGTTTGCAAGAGCTGAGATGAGGCTGAGCCACACAGGCAGAACTATCGAGCCCTGAACAAGCCAAGAGAACTATATCTCTTGTCACTCTGGCTAGAGTCTTCTGCCTGGAAGGATAGACAAAGGACATTGCTCCAACAACCAGAGGAAGCAGGAGACATCACACTTGAGAACCCTTGATTGCTGTAAGGTTTTTTTTTGTTGTTTTTTTTTTAATATTACCTGGTGCCATAGGCTTTGGGCATCCCCATTCACCCCAAAACAGCCAGTCAACTCTCTACTCTTTCCTAGTGCAGGAGCTCACCTTCTCCCAAACGCTGCCATAGGTTTTGACAGCTGCAGCCTCTGCCTGTATACTCAGACACCACCTTAGAAAGCAGAATATGGGGGCAGTCATTGAGACATTGGGCTTTTTTTAATCTAAAAATGATTAAAGACTTCTTAAAAGGTATTGTTTGTTTTCTTACAGTTTTAGTTTTTTATTAAAATTTTTTTGTGATTTATTATTCTTTTTAATTATTTCTTGATTTAACTTTAAATTATTTTATTGTTTAGTTCATTATTTTATTTTCACTGTAGCTCTTGAATCTTAAAAAGGTATTGTTTAAAGGTTACCCAAATCCAGGTTTTGAATAGATTGCTAGTTTAGTCATTTTTTTTTTTTTCCTCAAAAAACAGCAGATAGAGACTCGGGGAAAAAAATAATCCAGATTAGTTATAGTCAAATAAAGGAATTTATATTTCTCTGCCATTAAGGGCTGAATTGTGTCCCCTTAAAATTTATGTTGAAGTTCGAACCCCCAGTACCTCAGAATGTGACTGTATTTGGAGATAGGGTTTTAAAGAGGTAATAAAATTAAAATGAGGTCGTTAAAGTAGGCCCTAATTTAAGACGACTGGCGTTTTAATAAGAAGAGATTAGGACACCCAGCACGGAGGGAAGACATTGCGAAGACATAGCACCTAGAAGACAGCACCTGCAAGCCCAGGAGAGAGGCCTCGGGATGAAACCAACCCTGCTGACACCCTGACCTCAGACATGTAGCCTCCAAGACCATGAAAACATAAATTTCTGTTGCTTCAGCCATGCGTCCATGGTGCTTTGTTATGGCAGCCCTAGCAAACTAATACATCTATCTTGAATAAGAGTGCGAATAAATTTACATCCCCATTATACCTCAAATTTTTTTACGTAAATGGAAGCATGCTGTAATAATATCTAGTTATTTGACACTTCCTATATGCCAGGCACTGTTCTATTACATCTATTAACTCATGTAATTCCCATGGCAACCTCATTTGATCCCCATTTACAGCTATGAAAACTGGGACAGAGAAATAAAGTAACTTGCTCAGAGCCTCGAAAGCGTAAGTGGCAAGTGGCAGACCCAGGATGTAGAGCCAGGCAGGGCGTCAGGCCATGCTCTCCCCCAGCATAGTGAAACGTGGTTGTTCACTTATACTTCCTGGCGGTTTTCCATGTCTGTGCACATATACCTACTGCATTTGTTTTAACAGCCACGTGGAATTCCATATTTTATTCTAGGGTATAAAAACTAAATTGGTGTCTAGCTGCTTTAGCAAGTAGCCTTCTGTCCATTTTCAGAAATAGTGACTCATCTGGAAAGAATGACATCATTTCCTCTCTCCCCAGGGGGAGTGGAGATTGGCCATTGTGTTTCTAAGGACTGGTAGGCCCTCCTTAACTTAGAGAGAAGACACTTGCGCTTGGCTAACAGAGTTTCTTTTTGAGGAGTTTTACCTGAAAGGACTTTAGGGCATATTTTGAGAGAAAAGCAAAATGTATGTTTGTAGGAGTGGCACTAGACAGATTTAGAGCTGGCACTCTAGGAAATGCCTGGGGGTAGGGGACAGGACAGAGGCCTCTGGGTCCCATCCTTGAGTGGTCCCATCTGTGGTATGTGGTCTGGAATAGGTCTGAACAGGGAAAAGCGACTGTAGATGGCTCTGGTGTCATGCCCAGGAGGGATAGCAGGTCAGAGAAGGGCTATCCTACACCCAGAAGCAACTCCCCTGGGCAGGCCCAGCAGCAGGGAACTGAAACTGTAGCCCTGGGCGCATCCCCTGCCTGCCCAGCCTCCTGGGGGAGCCCAAGAAGCCCTTGCCCCACTGTGAATCCTCCCTATAGCGTATCTGTCAGTGACGGGCTTCCTCAGTACCCCAGGAATTTGGGAAGCTTTCAAGAGATATGATTACCCATTCCCTCTTCCTGTTTCCCATCATGGCGCAGGATCAAGGTGAAAAGGAGAACCCCATGCGGGAACTTCGCATCCGCAAGCTCTGCTTCAACATCTGTGTTGGGGAGAGTGGAGACAGACTGACCCGGGCAGCCAAGGTGTTGGAGCAGCTCACAGGCCAGACTCCTGTGTTTTCCAAAGCTAGATACACTGTCAGATCCTTTGGCATCAGGAGAAATGAGAAGATTGCCATCCACTGCACAGTCAGAGGAGCCAAGGCAGAAGAAATCCTGGAGAAAGGTCTAAAGGTGCGAGAATATGAATTAAGAAAAAATAACTTCTCAGATACTGGAAACTTTGGATTTGGGATCCAGGAACACATCGATCTGGGTATCAAATATGATCCAAGCATTGGTATCTACGGCCTGGACTTCTATGTGGTGCTGGGTAGGCCAGGTTTCAGCATCGCAGACAAGAAACGCAGGACAGGCTGCATTGGGGCCAAACACAGAATCAGCAAAGAGGAGGCCATGCGCTGGTTCCAGCAGAAGTATGATGGGATCATCCTTCCTGGAAAATAATCCCCAATTCTATTCAAAAGGCCAATAAAAAAGTTTTCAATGAAAAAAAAAAAAAGAGATCTGATTAAATCAGTTTTTTCTCCTATTCTCAATCTCATTTTCTGTTTGCTCCAATTTGCAGATTTCTTGAACTTTATTTTTTCTCCCTTCTATTGAGTTTACTTTGCTGCTGTCTCATTTTCATTTCCAAGTGTTCTTTTGCATTTTCAGAGCATTTCTTGTCTATGACTTTTATTCTTGTTTCATGAATGCGATATTCTTTCTTATTTCTCTGGACATATTATTTATAGTTTTTTGGGAGGGAGGTGTAAAGCATTAGTTTTCTTCTTCCTGCAGAGTTTTTGTTTCCCTTCAGGTTTATTTGTTTGGGTTTCTATCTTCCCTCTTAAAAGTTGTCTTCTAGTGTCTTGCAGTTTTGGTTTACTGTTTGTTGTTAAGTGGGGAGGGGAAACTAATAGATCCTATAAAACAATATTGAATTCTGTACCTACGTAAAAGAGAATTTACCTTCTTTTCAAGTGAACTTGGAACATTCATAAAAATTGACCAAATATTAGGCCACCAAGAACATCTCAAGAAATTCCAAAGAATAGCAGTATATAAGGAGCATTCTCTAATCATAATGCAATAAAACCAGAAATGAATGACAGAATTTTTTTAAATCTAAAAATTCTCTTTCCTGGTAATTTAAAAATATTCTGTTAAACAACTCTTTGGGATAAAGGGAAAATAAAAAATAAAATTGCACAGTTTCTTGAAAATAATAATGAAAACAAGAGATATAATCTCTGTAATACAGCTAAAGCAGTTATCATAGAAAAATTTATAGTTTTAAATATTGGGTGCAATAAAAATGAAAACATAAATATAAGTGAATTTACCATCCAAAACAAAAAACAAAATAACAAACTAAACCAAAAGAAAAAAGGAAGGAATTAATAAAGATAAAGTTGTAAATCATGATTTGGAAAAAGAAAAGAGTAGAAGTAATAAATCCAAAAGCTGGATATTTAACAAGCACAACAAAATACACAAACTATTAGATATTTTAAGCTTGAAGAAGAGAGAAAACACAAATACACAAAAATATAAATGATAGCATAAAATCAGAGAAAAAATTTAAGTACTTTGTATAACTCTATGCAAGTGAATATGAAAATTTAGAAGAAATAGGCATTTTTTAGGCAATCACAGCTAAATAAAATTGAACCCAGAAGAGACAGAAAGTCTAAACAAACTAATTACTGTAGAAGAAATGGAAAGACTCCATAGTTCTTCCACAAAATCAAAGAAATGCTAAACCAAATGGTATCACAAAGGAATTCTACTTAATCTTTAAAAATCTGCTAATTCCACTGTTACTTAAACTATTTCAGAACATTTCATTTTAGAAAGTACCTAAAATATGAATCCCCAACCTGACAAAGATTGCATGGTTTTTATTTCAATAAATTCCAAATGTATTTGGAATATCTTTCAAAAATTTTTATTCCAATAAAAGGAAACCACAGACAATTCTAACTTAAGAATTTCAATGCAAAAAACTTAAAATAGAACCTAACAGCAGATTTAAAAGATGCATTGTGATCAAGTGGGGTTTATTCCAAGAATGCAAAGTGGTTCAATACCGGGGGATCCATTAATTAATGTGTGGTCATTTCCACAGATACAGAAAAGGCATTTGACAAAGTTTAATACCCATTTGTGTTTTTAAAGACAAAGCACTCAGTCAACTAAGAATTGATACATATGTCCTTAACATGATTAAAAAAAAAAATATATATATATCTCATAGCCCAAAAGTCAGCATCTTCCTAGCTTTCCTGCTAAAGTAATAAACAAAAGAAAGATTTCACTATGTCTTCCATTATATAACATAAAGTTCAAGGCACTAGCCAATGAATGCTATTTACAGAAGTCATGATTATATGCCTGGAAAATCTTGAAGAACTGGTGAGAAAACTCGTACAAACAAGATTAGTAAAGCACCAACTTTTTAAATCAAATTAACATATAAAAACCAAAGACAGCCTGGGCAACATAGAGAAACCTAATCTCTACAGAAAATTTAAAAAATTAGCCAGGCATGGAGGACCTCGCCTGTAGTCCCAGCTACTCAAGAGGCTGAGGCAAGAAGATCACTTGAACCCAGGAATTTGAGGTTACAGAGAGCTATGATCTGGCCCCTGCACTCTAGCCTGGGCAACAGGGTAAGACCCTGTCTCTATAAAAACAACAAACAAACAAAAACCCAAAGACTTTCATACATACAAACCAAAAATGGATAGAAGACACAATGGAAAACAAGACCCCATTTATTCAAGCACACAAAATATCAAAGCATAAGTATAACAGATAATGTCCAAAAGATAAAAACTATAAAGTAATTCTAAATACACAAAAGTGAATTTGAAAAATAGAAAGACATACCAAGTTGCTGGATAGGAAAATTCAATCTCATAAATATTTATATGAGGAATTATAAAACTAATTTGTAAATTCAAAGCAATTCCAATAAAAATGCCATCTAATTTCTTTCCCCCTAGAACTAGGTAAGTTGATGATAAAATTTCTTTGGAAGAACAGGGAAAAAAAATTAGCCAGAAACCTCTGGAAAAAAAAATGTAATGGTGGGACTGGGGTCTAGCCTTATCAGATATTAGAATATATTATTTAGTTTCAATACTTAAAACATTTTTGTAATGGTTCATAAAAATATAGAAAAATCAGTGGAACAGAATTTAAAAATTCAGAAATAGGCTCAGTTGTATTTGGAAAGGTAATACATGACAAAGCAGCAACTCAACCATGGAGAGAATGATGGACTTTTAAAAATACTCTTTAAGTGACACATAATTGTTATGTAAGATGCATAGCTTTTATTTGTATAGTTCAATACATTTTGACGAATTTACTCACTGATGAAACTACCATGCCAATCAAAATATAGCATTTCTAGGACCCCAGAAAGTCTTTTCATGCCACTTTCCCTTCAACACGCTTTTATCTTCTCTCAGGGTAATCACTGTTCTTACTTCTATCATCATAGGTTAATTATTTCTCTTCTAGAATTTTATATAATTTTAGTAGTTCATTCCTTTTAAATGCTGACCTAGTATTCCCTTGTATGAACATACCACAATTTGTTTATCCATTTACTTGTTCATGGATATGTAATTGTTTCCAATTTCAGCCTTATGAATATACTTTAAGTCATTTTGTGAGCATGTTTTTATTTCTCTTAAGTAAATACCTAAAAGTGGAGTTGCTGAATCATAGGGTAGGGACATATTTAACTTTATGAGAAACTGCCAGAGTGAGCTTTGGAATAGTTTCATCATTTTAAGTTCTCACCAGTAGTATGTAAGACAGAGTTCCAGTTGCTCCATGTTCTTCCCAACATTTGGTGTTGTTAATCTTTTAAAATTCTTAGTCATTATAGTGGGTGTGTAGTGATATGTCATTGGATTTTAATTTGCATTTTCTTGGTGACTAATGATGTTAAGCACCTTTTCCTGTGTTTATTCATGTTTCTTCTTTTGGGGAGTATCTATTCAAGACTATTTCAATATGTGGGTTGTCTTTTTATTATTAATTTGAGTGACTTCTTTAAATATTCTTAGAACAAGTTATTTTTGTTGGTAGTTAATTTTTCCTTATAAACAGAAAATAACTTAAAAATATTCAACTAAGCATCTTTTATTGTATCCACTTTTAAAATATCTTTATCAATTTATTTTAGCATTTGTTTTTATATTCCAGATTTCTTCCACCTTGGATTAAATTTGATAAATTTGGGAGAAAATTTTTCTTTCATTGAGATTATCAAACACATGGCTATAGAGCTAGTCGTACATAGAATTTTCTAATAATTAAATCTCTTATGGGCCTATTGTTAGCCCACATGTTAACTGTAATTGTTAACTTCATTTGCTTTTCATAATTTGATATTTAATTAGTTTAATCTCATAAGAAAATTTCTTAGCTTTTGGGATCCCTCCTATGTCACCTTTAGCAAGATTAAGCAGTTTAATATAATATATATAATGAACTGTACTTAGCACAAAAATCTAAGCTGCTGTGGAAAACAGTGTGGCATTTCCTCAAAAAATTAAAAATAGAATTACCATATGATCCAGTAATTCCACTTCTGGGTATATAATAAAATGGATTGAAAGAGCAGCTTTGAAGAGATATTTGCACACTCACATTCTTAGCAGCATTTTTCACAAGAGCCAAAAGATGCAAGCAACCCAAGTGTCTATCAGTGGATGCATGGTGAACAGTATGTGGCTTATACATCCAATGGAATATTATTCAGCCTTAAAAAGAAAAGAAATTCTGACACATGCCACAATATGAACCTTGTGGACATTATGCTAAGTGAAATAAGGCTGTCATGAAAAGACAAATACTGTTTGATTCCATTTATATGAGGTACCTGGAGTAGTCTAAGTCATAGAGACAAAGTAGAATGGTGGTTTCCCGGGGCTGGCGGAAGGGAGAATGGGATGTTCTTGTTTAATGGATGCAGAGTTTCAGTTTTACAAGATGAAAAGAGTTCTGGAGATGGGTGGTGGTTGATAGTTACACAGCAGCGCCAGTGTACTTAATACCACTCAGCTACACAACTAAAAATGGTTAAGATGGTAAATTTTATGTTGTGTGTATTTTACCATGGAAAAATTGAAAAAAAAAATCTAGTGTATATCAGGCTCACAGTTATGTTGGTTTAATTTCCCTTCATAAGAGAGGAAAACACAGAAGCAATGTGAATTCTCCATGAAGTGATAAGCTTGTTTAGAATTCAGTCTCTCTTGAGCCTGTGGCAGGATGGCAAACTGACATGCTTGCGGAAACCAGGCAAAGACGTAAGTGGATGGAGTCGGTGTAGACAAGAGGGCCTGGTATGGCTCTGGCAAATGGGAGAGAACTGGAATTGTGATTTCATGAAACATGTATCAGTTCTTAAATGTTGATAACTAATTCAGTGCTTTTTTAAAATCACGACATGGGCCAAACAAAATGTACCTGTTGGCTGAATTTGCTGTGCAGCTGTCATTTTGTGAACTGTGAACAAGATACAAGGAAAATGGTGCCCATAGAGGCATCAGGCCTGCTGTGGTCCCCCTCGCCTTCCTGGGCCTGAGCCAGGCATCCAAGAGGATGAAAAGAAGGGATTCATCCTACTCTGCTACCTTCTGTTATCTTCATGGCTGAGAAGCAGACTGTCTCCTCCTTCAACCGGGAGGCCAGATCTTGGATACACAGTTTTTTACTGCTGGAGATGCTTGTTGTTGCCAGATTCTAGATGCCAGAAGATATGGAGGCATCCAAAGGCAGAGAGATTCGGACCAACAAAGAAGCCCTTCTGTGACCGTGGGAGCCAAGAGTTCCCATAACACTGAGCTCTGGGGAGAACTGGTTATTTCTTCTAGGAAGTCAATCCCACTGACTTCTATCATTATTCATGACTTAATCCCATGCATCTAGAATAGTGCCTTGCACCCAGTAGGTGCACAGTAAATATTTGTGGAAAGAAGGAAGGAAATTTCATCAGACTCTTCTCTGTTATATTTCAGATGGTCTTCAGAACCATCTCTTACTGGGGCTCTGACCAACTGTTTCATTGTGCTGGAACCCTAAAACTTCCCTCAGACTTCTCTCTCTTATGTCAAGAGGGCCCCCCAAAAAGCAATTTAGGTTGCAGATGGAATTAAGGCTGCCAATCAGCTGACCTTAAAATAGAAATGCTATTCTGGATCATCTGGTTGGACCCAACATAAAGATGTGTCCTTAAGAGTGGACGACCGAGGCAGAAGAGGAGGTCAGAGGGATGCTATGTGAGAAGGACTCAAACTATGGTTGCTGGTTGTGAGGATGGAGGAAGGAGCCACAAGGCAATGAGGATGAACAGGAAACAGATCCAGCCCTAGAGCCTCCAGAAGGAACTAGCCCTGCCAACACCCTGATTTTAGCCCAGTGAGACTCATTTTGGACTTCTGTCCACCGGAATTATAAAATAATAAATTTTTATTGCTTAAGAAGAAAAGGGGGGTCCCCAGGAACACTAACTCAAAACAAATAAAACATATCCAAGGTGCCTATAAAATTAGGAAAAAACACTAAAATGCCATTGTGATTGTTCTAAGTACGGTCATGTATTAGCATTGCCGGAAAAGTTTTTTTTTCCTATTATGTTTATATGTAGTGTCTTTGTCAGTTTGGGCTCCTTTAACAAATTACCATAGATTGGGTGGCTTGAACAATACATATTTATTTCTCACAGTTCTGTATGGTGAGAAGTTCAAGATCAAGGTGCTGGCAGATCCAGTGCCTTGTGAGGGCCCACTTCCTGGTATATAGATGGCTCTGTTCTTGTTGGATTCTCACCTGGAAGAGAGCAGAGACACAGATCCCTGTCTCCCCTTCTTTTGATATGGACACTAATCCCATGATGATGGCTCCACTCTCATGACCTCATCTATTCTTACTTTCCAAAGGCATCATCTCCAAATATCATCACCTTGGGAGTTAGGATTTTAACATATTAATTTTGAGGGGACATATTCAGTCCATAACATATAGATAACATTTTTTTAATGTAACAAAAAAATTCATAGTAAAAATATGTAAATATGCTCACTGACTCTTCTGAAGATTCAACCACAGACAGATCCATACACATGTCTATAAACCAGACTCTTTTCTATCTCCCCTCTAGGCCTTCTTCAGGCCCATACACACACATTCTGTGCTATCACACTGTTCTTTAACAAGTGACTTGAGGCTGCAACCCCAAAAGATCTCCCACTCCCTGTCTCTGTCTGGAACTCTTGGGCCCATCCAGAAAAACACAAGGAAGATTGGTCAAACCATGTACATTCCTCTCATGGCATTTTATACCATCTGCCTCTGACTCCTCATCTTCTGTTCTACTCCCCCAGCCCATAGGCTGGGGCATACCCTGGCTTGCTCAGCTGTCATCTCCGTTTCTAGCCTGTGTTTAAGGTTGCCATAGTTGTGAAAATTGTCCACAAGACAGCATGTGACAATTAGACTTTGTCTCTTGTCAAGTCTTCAAGAGTTCCTAGGAGATGGTTGTCTCTAGAGGGTACTTCCCATAAGGTTTGGATAATTATTGAAGAGTCCTTCTAGTGCAGTGGTTCTTAAAGTATGCTCCCTAGGGCATTGGTATCCCCTGTGAACTTAGAAATGCAAATTCCTAGACCCTGCTCTGGCCTATTGAATCAGAAACTCTGAGGGTGGGGTCCAGCAATTTGTCTTGTATCAAGCCCTCCAGTGGATTCAGAGGCAGGTAAAATATGTGAACCAGCTTGGTCTGCCCTCTCTCCCTTAACCTCAGCAATAAACAGCCTTCAGACACTCAGGGATCAGACATCTAGGGCTACATATATATATGTATATATATATATATTTTCTATATATGTTTAATATAAAAACTTTTTCTATATATAATTTGAAGTGGTGTTCTAACTGTGTTTTCTTAGATTCTGTATTTGTCTATTTGGCATCCATTAATCAAAGACTAGACAACGGCCAAAGTTGTTTACACCTCTCCTGCAATCCAGCTTTTCTGAGCATGTAAAAATCATATTATTACAAACTCTCCAACCAATCCCAAGTCCATATGTCTAGCCATCCCATTTATTTTTTTTCTGTTTTAAATTTTATTAAAATCATATATAAATAGATAAATACATTAAAAATAAGAGTAATTATTTTTCTTTTTTTTTCTTTTTTTAAAATTTCAGAATATTACGGGGGTACAAATGTTTAGGTTGCATAAATTGCTTTTGTACCATTTGAATCAAAGTAATAAGTGTGTCCATCCCCCAGATAGTGTGCATTGTACCCATTAGGTGTGCATTTATCCATCCCTTCCTCCCCCCTCCCACGTGCTTGATTTCTGATGAATATTTCCATATGTGCACTTGTGTTGATTGATTAGTTCCAATTTAATGTTAAGTACATGTGGTGTTTGTTTTTCCATTCTCATGATACTTCACTTAGAAGAATGGTCTTCAGTTCCATCCAGGGTAACACAAGAATATTAGTTTACCATTTTTTTATGGCTAAGTAGTACTCCATGATATACATATACCACATTTTATTAATCCACTTGTGCATTGATGGCATTTGGGTTGTTTCCAGGTCTTTGCAATTGTGAATTGTGCTGCTATAAACATTCTAGTGCAGGTATTATTTTTATGGAATGTCTTTTTTTCCTTTGGGTAAATACCCAGTAGTGGGATTGCTGTATCAAAATGGTAGTTCTTCTTTGAGTTCTTTGAGACATCTCCATACTACTTTCCATAGAGGTTGTACTAGTTTGCAGTCCCACCAACAGTGTATGAGTGTTCTTACCTCTCAGCATCCAAACCAGCATTTGTTATTTTGGGACTTTTTGATAAAAGCCATTCTCACTGTAGTTAAGTGATATCTCACTGTGGTTTTGATTTGCATTTCCCTGATGATTAGAGATGTTGAGCCTTTTTTCATCTGCTTGTTGGCCGTTAGTCTATCTTCTTTTTGAAAAGTTTCTGTTCATGTCTTTTGCCCACTTTTTAATGGGGTTGATTTTTTTTACTGATTTGCTCGAGTTCTTTATAGATTCTAGTTATCAGCCCTTTATTGGATGTATAGTCTGCAAATATTTTCTCCTATTCTGTAGGTTGTCTATTTGCTCTAATGATTGTTTTCTTGGGTATGCAGAAGCCTTTTAATTTGATCAGGTCCCATTTATTTATTTTTGTTGTTGCTGTGATTGCTTTTGGGGTCTTCTTCATAAATTCTTTGCCTAAGCCAATGTCTGTAAGAGTTTTTCCAATATTTTCTTCTGTATTTCTTCTAGTTTCATGCCTTAGGTTTAAGTCTGTTATCCATCGTTAGTTGATTTTTGTGAGTGGTAAGAGGTGTGGATCCTGTTTCAGTCTTCTACCTGTTAGCCACTCCCTTTAACTAACTCTCTCACATGAAGGAGTATTTTCCATGCCCTAAATCATCCACGGCCAAGTACCCCATACAACTAGAAACCACCTTTATAGCCTAGCCTGCTGACATAATTCAAACTAGCCAATTCTGAGCTGTTTCCCCTTTCCTGCCTTGCCTTTCCCACAGAAACCTCAACAAAAGCTCTAGCCTGGACTTTCCCCTCACTCCTGCTTCTGCCTCCTGACCAAACCTGGTAATTTTCCATGTTTCCCTGCATGGTATGGCATACTTTCAGCTCTCGGGAAATGTAGGTAATAAAAATCTTCTTTCAATGCACTGACTTCCCTGTGTCATCACAGTCATCTCAATAAATTAAAATCCCATGGGTACATTTTGAAATACGTGGCTAGTAGAAATAGAATCAATGTGACATGATAACCAAGGAAATGAGAAAATTGGGACAAAGATAAAATAGGAACAGGGAAAATTAGATGAACCTGGGAAATGTTTATATGCAGCAAGAACTCAGTAAGGCTCCTACCTTTGTAGAGGAGGAAAGGAAGGGAGACTTAGTACTGCACAACTGGTGAAGAAAAGAGAACACATGATCACCTCAAATAATCAGCGAATCGCAAGATAACGATCTAGCGTTTAGAGAAGCATAGCTCTTCCTGGTTTTGGCAACTGAGAGATGTTTCTTTCCTAGATCCTCTCTTGGAGACTTGAGAATGTAGCATCTTCTCTAACTCCCAAGGACAAGCTGTGAGGAGCCATTTCTTGAACCATCTCTCAGTTTAGCTGATTGCATAAACCTCAAAGCACATTTTAGTAACTGCATCTCTTGAGAGATGTTCTTTATGGGTGTGTTCAAGAGTTTCACCGAATGAGAAACTGTAGAGCATTTAGACCTAGTCTTTCTCAGCATTTTAAGCACACGCATTATCATCTAACAAATTAAATCTTTATTTTTAGGGCTCGGTATTAAAAATGACACGTTATTTTCTAAATATACAAGTATATTATGAAATGAGATGTGGTTATACAGTTCAGGCATTCACCTCTTCCCCTTTCCCCTTTGAGTATCACTGCTCTGGAGACATGGAAGAAGTGGATGTTTTTCAAGAAGTTCTCTTTAAATGCTATTTATTGCAGTCAGCCGTTGGGGTCGGCAAGCATTTCAGAGAGCAGCTAGTCTATCACCAGATAAGGGCAGCTCCAGTTCTTCCACAGCTGACCAGACCCAGAAGGCTTCCAGGTTGAGGGCAGGTCCAGCCATGGAGGAAGGAGGGGGAGATGGCTTATGGATGATAGAACCCCCAAGGGAAGGAGGACCTGGTTTCTGGTAAAAGGAACCCAGATGAATGGAGCCATGGAGTGGCTCAGAATCTCAGCACTCCGGGGTGCTCCTTCCCCTCGGCTTCAGCAAGATTCTGTGTTTTGATGTGGCAGGCAGGTATGTGCTTCAGTCATGCCCTAGGGCCCAGAGCACGGGAGGGCGGGGAGCAGGCAAGGACTTGCAACACGAAATGTTGTGGGGGACGGACTCCTGTCAGTCATAACACTCAGACCACTCCTAACTTTTCGGAGCTTGGAGGAGGAGCTGACAGGTTTGAACGCGGTCAAGCAGCAAATGTTAGTTCAGGGGGACGGCTAGAGGTGAGGTCAGCCGCAGGACTGGCGTCAGTGCTTGGGCCGAGCAGAGACCTGAGTCAGGAGGCAGAGACAAGGTCAGTGGAACAGGGCGGGTCCCAAAGCGAGAGCGGACCCGGGAAAGCCTGGCGAGGGGGCGGGGCGGGGCCAGAAGTGGGCTGAGGCCCGAGTCAGGCGGGCGGGGGCGGGCCCGGAGGCGGGGCTTGGCTGTGTGAGGCTCGCGCCTGCGCACGGGCGTCCCGGGGGACGGGGCTGCGCGCGCGCTGTGCTCTCGGTCCTGGAGGGCGGAGTCCAGGCGGGCGCCGGCCGAGGGAGGGGGCGCGGCGGCTTTGGAGTCCGGCGCTCCCTCAGGCCACGGAGGCGATGCTGGTTGCAGCTGGTTGGGCGGCGGGGCCGGCGGGGATGTGACGGGCGGCCCCTCGCCTCACCTTCGGTCCTCGGGCTCGAAGGTCTCTGGGAGACCCGCAGCTGGGCCGCGGCTGAGGAGGCAACGCGACCTCCGCACGGTGAGAGCCGGGGTCAGGGCCGGAGCTGGGGCCGGGGTCGGGGCTGGCGCCCGAGGCGGCTCGGGACTAGGGGCGCCGGCCGGGGCGGGGTGGAGACCCGGGTTCCTGCGGCGAGGCTGTGGCGCCCTCCGGCCTTCCAGCCTCCGGGGTGACTCTCTCGAGTCCCCCGCGAGCCGCCGAGGCGGGGCGGCCGTGGAGCTGGAGGCCGGAGGGCGCTCGCCCTGCGGGCTGTGACAGCGCGCTGGGGCCTCGAACCGCTGGGGCTGCCACCTTTCCCTAAGGAGAAGTCAGGGCAGGGCTGAGATACTCAGTGATTTCAGAGCCAGGATGCTTGTGAGGGTTGATAGGGGAAAGTACCGGGGTGCCCTAAATGAGTGGGATTTTTTTTTTTTTTTTAAATTACTGGGCCAAAACAAAGACACGCCCTAAAACATATACTGAGATAAAACTTTAGTAGATCACACCGTTGCCTTAGGTTCGCATCTCCTCTCTTCTCTTTAGTTAGACATCTGCTATTTTTATACATGTTTTTAAATGCACCTACTTTCTTGACAAAGTAAAAGGAGGATTGACTCCTTCGAGGTGGTCCTTGGTGGCTAAGCTTCAGTTTGAATTTCAATAATTGCAAATTCATCTTTGTAGGCTACCCAGCCAATTAGGCTTACTGATCCTAGACTAGGCCTTAGCAGTGTTGAAATTACTGATGCTTGGACTCTTCGTGGTCCCAGATTGGAATGTTGGTGTTTCACTCTATAGGTGAGAGGAATGGAGCTTTAAGCGTTCAGAATAACCGTTTGAAGAGGCATTTTTTTCGTCCCTTTTTCCTGTTAAAATACTATTGAAATGTATTAATTTGGCCAGTTTTTTTTAAAGCATCATCTTTTAGACTAGTTTAAAGAGACTTTAGTGATGGCAGCTCTTTAACAAAAAGGAATTTAAGATACTCTCCTGCAAAAGATAGGTACAAAACACATCTTATTATCTATAATCAATATATGATAAGGATGTAAACATTCCTGAGTGTTTTGTCTGAAGTCAGTCTTCTTCTTGAACCTTATTACTCTTTGCTTCTCTTAATTTATTAAAGCTCTTTACTCTTTCTGATTTGGTTGATTTCTTTAGTATTCTCAGCAACATTGACTTCAAATAATCTTTAGGTTAAAAATTCACACTTTCTTGAACCTTTAGTCATAATTCATACAGTCTTATTTCAGTGTGGTATTGATATGACATAGTTAAGAAAGTACTAGAAGACATCCTGAGAGCAGGAACTCCCCATTAAGATTTTTTTATTCTGCCTTTCCACATCCAGACCTGTACTTTTTGTTGCCTTGAGTCAACTCCTTTGACTGTATGGTGGAAGAAGGGAGTTTGATTCCATGTTTAGAAGTCCTTCAGTGACTCTCTATAGTCTATATGGCTAAAATTCAAAGTCCTTCATAATTTCTTCGTACTTGTCTATGTTCTAGTTTCATCTTCTACCATTATGCCTGCCCTCTCCATAAAGACTACTTGCAGTTCTCTGAAGATGACATCTTCCTTTGTGGTTTTACACTGTTCCTCTGTTGAGAATTCTCTACTTAGTAAACAATTTGCCCTTCAAGACCTTACTAAAATATCACCTCTGAGCCTTGTCCAGACATCTCATCGTCTTGTCTGGACTGATCCCTACAGTCTGCAGTTAGCACTTGTCAATTGGTAGTTAATGATTTGTTTATACATCTGTCTCCACCAGGCTTTTGGGCTTCTTAAGGGAGGGGACCTTTGCAACTTTAGCACATACTATTGAGTGGCACAGGTGCTCAAAAACTATTTACTAACTGTGTTTTTGAAAAATAGTCCCAGTCTTGAATATAGCTTTAAGGTAGACAAAATGTTAGACTTCTTCATTCAGTATCAGAAAACTTAGAAAAGATGAATGCACAAGGTACTTTAAAATATCCAAAAATAAAATAAAAATTGTTGTTGCTGGTTAGGAAGGAAAACCCCAGTTATGATGGAAAAAAAAACAATCCATTTGATGACACGGGAATGAAAAGGACATGACCAGTGAAGACTGCTGCTTCATTGGTCCTAGGTGCAGTAATTTGCCCAAAGTCACATAGGTAGAAAGGGACAGAGCTGGGATTACAGTCCAGATCTTTTGATCGTCTGTGTATTTCACCCCTGCCCCCAGTCTCCTAATTCTAAATCTTAATTGTTTTACAGTCTGATTGGGCATTGTGAGAGACTTGGGTATGTATTGAAAAGGAGGGGGGTCTATTACATTAATAGAACACTGAACTTGAAAGAATAAGCAGATTATTTGGTTCAACTTTAAAAGTTTTACCATTAAACAACTTGAGACTGAAAAGGCAAGTAACTTGCTTGAGGTTATTTAGGCTCACCTACATCTCACATTTCCTGACCTCATGCTTGTGTATTTTTCATTACTTCATGGTGCTTTGGGGGAAAATGAAGAAGTTGCCAATTTTTCAGAGGCTCCGAGAGCAAATCTGCTCACAGTTTCTCCCTCCTTGAATCCATAGTTGCTGCTTGTAGGGACTTAAAGCCCTTGAGTGGCTGAGAAACATGATAATTCATTTGGGGATATAGGAGAAACCCAACCTTCACCGTTCCGCTTGGCCAGATAGTTTTAACTTCAGTGCTTGGGGACCTCTCTCCAGATGCCTCATAACAAGTGGCTTCTGATCACCATATGGAGATCCCACATACAGTTACGTTTTGATGGTAAAATGAGATTTTAATAGAATAAGGTTACAGCTGGCTAATAGTATGGCTAAAATTACATGTTTGGCTTGCCTGTATGTGAGAACACCCTATCTCTTACTCTTATGTGGTAGATTTTTGGGAAAAATTGTGAATGCCCATGAAAAGTCAGTTTGAAATGTGTACTTAGTGTGGTGGGCCTGATCAAGTCCAACAGACTTTGCATTTTACAAACAACTTAATGGTCAAAGAAATAAGAAAAAAAAACTTAATTTTTCTTATTTATTTCTTGTTACGCTACATGATACTATAATGAAAGCATAAATGTAATGTTAAATATTTGCTTTCACATTTGTGTTTTCTTTTTGTTATAGTTTTTGTACCTTTACATTATTATACAGTGTTACAGTGAGTTGAGTTACTTATTTCTTAATTATGGTACATCTAGGTTGCTTGCCGTTTTTAAGGTAATGCAGTTAGTGTATAGGGGTTCATTTTGTTTCTTTCCTTTAGCCTAAAGGGCCAGGAGGGGAAGTATAAGGTCAGAGGGTGTGAAGATTTTGTTAATTTTGAGAAATATTACCAGATTTACTTCTGAAAGTTATTGATTTACACTGCCTTCAGGAGAGTTTGGTCAACCAGATCTATCATACTTTTACAGAATTTTGTTTTTAAAAGTTCATTTTTTAAAAATAGAGATAGATACTTGCTATCTGACATCACAGTCCACAATAGAAAAAGCAAATGCAGTATTTTTTTAGTTTTATTTTTTCTTTTGTATGAATTGTTCATCCTTTGCCCATAAGTTTACTGGAATCTTCTCACTAATTTTCATTAGCACTAACACCATAAATATGTTAATCTTTTGAAAAATATTTATGATCTATTTTTATTTTTATTGTTGAAGGCTTTGTAGTTTTTATATTATTAAAATCACTGACTTTTAAAAATAATTTTATGATTTTGTCTTTTGATTGTAAGGTCTGAGAATGAATGTCACTTCACTATCTGATGCATACTTTTATGGTCTTAAGCTTCTAAAGTTATTTTGTTATGAGTACATCTTTAGCTAGGTACATATGATTGAAATTGAATTTCATTTATGTGGATTTTATATTATAGAAAACTACATTCTTATACATGAGTTTACATTTGTTTTTCTGAACTCGAATAGGAAAACAAAATAACCTAGGTTTTTTAAAAATGGATATTTGTTTTTAAATAAAGTATGGTAAATTTTAGACAAACCAAAATTTTTATCAAAGCAATATATTGGTTAATTGAAGTTTTTGTTTGTTCAAGATTAGCCAGAAGGTTCTTTCTGATTTAACTCTTATTGTTAATCACTCTAAAATATATGAAAGCAAACCTTGATTATCTATTCCCTTTGGGGAGTGAGCTATTCTAGATAGATGAGATAGCCCAGGCTAATAGTTAACATTGAGTGCTGGGTTCTGTGCTGGTACTTGGCATGGAGTTTCTTACCTAATCCTCATAGCAACTGAAGGAAGTAGGTTCTTTTAGTATCCTCATCTTGTGGATGAGAAAATTTAGAGATGGAAAGTGATCTGCCAAAGGTGACATAGGTGGTAAGCATTGGAACCGGAACTCAGTCTGCCTGCTTTTAAAAGATGCTGTTTCCTGTGCTGAGGATTTGGACTTCATCTCTTAAACATTAGAAAGATACTAGATGTTTCAAAACAAGGGGATGATATGGTATGTTATCTCTTTTAGGGAGATGGCTGATGTGACAGTGTGGAAATATATTGAATTGTGTTTATGATAGGAAGTGGTTGAAATAGGTCATATGAAAAATGAAGCCTAAACTGTGAGATGGAAATAGAGATCAGGGGATATTTTGGAAAGATACAGGACTTAGTAACAGATTTACAAGAGAGTGGGAAGGTGGAGTGTTGATTTGGAGACACTAAGTGGAGTAATGATAGATGAGTATGTGGTCACAGCACTTCAGTATATTTCTTTCATAGCATTGACTGTGATGTATTGTACCTAATCTAGTGACACATCTACCTCCCCCACTGGCTTGTGTGCTTGTCAAGGACAGGGACTGAGTAGAAGGCATGAGCGAATACAGGATGAGATAATAGAGAAAGAGGGCAAGAGACGGAATTGGGAAATACCAAATCTCCCAAATCAAAGAGTGGGTGGAGGAAGAGGAGCTCTAGTATGTGACAGCTGTCAGGGAGGATGGGGAAGAGCCCTCAGCAAGGGAGCCGGGGGAGGAAGTGTTAGCGCTGAAGTGAGCATACAGAATGCCGTCTCGGGCTACAGACAGTTCTGGTTGGTGTGCCCGAACATGATAAGCTGATGGCTAGTGGTTGTATAGAGCTAAGTAGTCTTTCCTTTGTTACTGACTTCTTTTTTCTCCCCATACCTTCCTCAGAGTATCCCGTGGCTTCCTGCCTCTTGGGTGCTAACTTCTGCTTGCTACAGGTGCTGATGCTGGGCTGTGACTCAGCCTATTGAGATTAACCAATCAGAACTCTTCTTTCTTTTTAAGTGAATTGACCAATCAGAGTGTGTGAGGTATAATCTCTGAGTTTTTTAGCTATTCTCTGTTGAGTTAATTGGTGTCCCAGAGTTACTTCTTTACCTGTAAAGACTTCTGGTTGGTTATATTGAGGTTTGGAGCTTTTGGGAAGCCAGAGGATTCTTAAAGGTTGGATCCATGAGAACTGAGGCTTTTCACCTGCTTACTTTTCCATGTCGATCAATAACTTAGTTTGCATGTAGTTGTATTATCTTTGAGGATTGTTGGTCTTAAAAATGCCACAGATCATTCCAAATAATTAAGAATCTCTGTTCTCTTTGTATAGTTCTATAGTTACATAAGATGTAGGGGTTTGTTTTAAATTTCCTTGAACTGTTCCTAATTTACTTCATATGTCTATTTTTCAGAGTCATTTGGGAAAGGAATTTGCTCTTGATTTTTTTCCCCCACTACCGTTTGCTTCATGCCATCTTTACCCTCCATTTTCTGCCTTCTCCTTCCCAGTTTTCATCTGCCCAGTTTCTGTCCTTGCTAAGTACAGCGGGAAGGGAAAAAGAGAAAAAGCATGAGTAATTACTCCTCCCTTCCTTTTTTTTTTTTCTTTCTTTTTTGCTACTGGCAGTATCAACCAGGTAATTTTTTTTTCTTTTCTTCCCTTTGTTTTGGTAGTTGTTACCAGCCTCCTGCCCTCCATCACTGCTCCCAGCTGTTGAGTTTGGCAAGGGCTCCTTCCCTATATCTTCAATTCTGTGTGTGGGAATGGGAGATGCAAGGCATGGCTTTGTAGCTGAGGAATGCTGGACATCTCAGGGTTTTGGTCCTTCTGTGATCTCTCTTTTGGTGCCTGGCATTGAAAAGCCCAGGTGACACCTCATATCTTGGCAGGTGCTTTCTGTTCCTCATCATAGTACTTCTCTTTAAAATGCAAAATTGAATCCTAGTCCTGTTTTTTTCAATTGTGCGCCTTCTCTCCCAATCTCTCTCCACACCAAGATACCAAAATCTTTGATGACTGAGCCCGGTAATGAATACATTAGGGACAATGAAGCAAGGCAGACACCAGAAGGTACTTTGAATTGTTGTTGTCATAATATTAATGATATTTGGTTTCAGCCTGAGTGCTTTAGGGAAATTTGAGAGCTTTCTCTGACCATTATGCCTTGGCAGCCTGTGTTAGGGTTGGGAGTTAAAATTTTCTCTGAAGACCATACCTTAGAAAAGTAAGGATTATTAATAACAGCTATTTAAGTGTATACAATAGCCCTGGGTGATATTTTGGTCAGAGTTGGTAGGGCAGTGTACAGGAAACATCCAGGTGGTATTTTCTTTTCAAGGGGTGGGGAGGCAGGGATGGCCATCTCTCTCTTTTCTCCTTTTCCTTTTCCTCCTCCTCCTCCTCCTCCTTTTTATTTTTAAAAATTTTTTCAAGTATATTTTCCTCATTTTAGGAATGGTATGGATTTGTCAACCCTTATTTATTACTGGTACCAGTTAGAGTTGTAGAGTTGGCCATTATTATGGCTGCTTTTACAGGATTTGAGAAATTCTACACTGTAAATTCTGATTGTGAGACCAGATCTTCAGTTGGATTTTCCTTATTTAGTCATCCACCCATTCAGGAAATATCCTCTGAGAACTTGCTAGGAATAGTTCAGTGAACAAAACAAATTATCTGCCTTTGTGGAGCTTAGGTTCTAATGACAAGATACAGAAAATAAACAAGTCTATATGTAATATGTCATCTATTATAGGGCTGTGGAGAAAAATAAAGCAGAATAAGGTGGAAAGTGCATGTCAGGGGGATGCTGCTATTTTATATAAGGTGGTTAGAGAAGGCCATAATGATAACCAGGATTTGAGCAGAGATCTTGAAGTGAAAGTGATCTGTGCATAAAGTGATCTCCTGTATAATTATTAGGAGAGAGAATAATTGATAAAGATAGAACCAGAGTGCAAAAATCCTGTGATTGAAGCTTGCTTGGTCTGTTCTAGGAGTTGTAAGTAGGTCAGTGGAGGCATTGAGGGGAATGATTGATAGAAGATGAGGTCAGAGAGGTAGGTTGGGTTGGGGGAACATTAGATAATATATGGCCTTGTAGGCCAGTGGGACTTTGGTTTTTACTCTAAAGCTGGGAAGCATTGGAGAGTTTTGACTTGTTATTTATTTATTATTAAAATTAAAAAAAAATTTAATAGATTTAGCAGATACAAGTTGAATTCTATTTTATATATATATACATATATATACATATATATGTATATATACATATATATACACACACACACACACACACACACACACATATATGAGTCTGGGCTTTTGGTGTACCCATTACCTGAGTAGTGTAGATTGTACCCCATAGGTAATTTTTCAACCCTCACCCCTTCCCACCCTTTGACTTGTTTTAAATGGCTCTCTCAGCTGCTATGTAGAGACTGTTAAGGGCAGAGCATAAAGAGATCATTTAGTAGGCTGCAGCAGTAATCCTGGGTGGGAGATAATGGTGATTTTTGGCAGGGATTGGAAGAAGTGCTCACATTCTATGTACATTCTGAAAGCAGAGTCAAGAGTTTGATGATGGAGTGAGTATGGGCTGTGGGTTTTGGCCTGAACAGCTGGAAGAACGGAGTTGACATTTACTGAGATGGGTAAGACTGCAGAAGAAAAAAGTTTTAGGGGGAAATAATGAGTTCAGTTTTGGACATGTTATCAATCCAAGTGGAGATACTGTATAGACAGCTGAATATACATGAGTCTGCAGTTTGGGGCAGAGGTCTGGACTGGAGATATAATGAGAGTGTGTGGCTGGAGAAGTCCAAAGTCTTTGCCTTGGGATCCTGTAATGTTTACACAGAGAGAAACTAGCAAAGGAGACTAAAAAGAAGGAGGAGAATTAAGAATGAGTAGTATCCATGAAGCCAAGTGAAATGTTTTGAGAAGGAGGGAGTGAGTGATCAGATGCTATTATTTGGAGGACTAAGGTTACTGTTAGATTTAGCAACATAAAAATCATTGGTGATCTTAACAAGTTATTTCTAGTTTAGTGGTGGAGGTGTTACTCAAAGTTTGGTACTTGTCCCCGAGGCTGAACGAAGAGCGAAGACAGGTGGTTTGAGGAAAAGGAAAGAGAAGTTTATTAATTTGCTGGCAAATGAGGAGGATGTCAGACTCTCATCTTAAAGAACCATATTCCCCCCTTTCAACAGAAATAGCATCTCTCTGGTGAAGATGATCTTGGTGAAGATTATCTGCTGACCTCTGTGACCTATGTCCAAATAATTCTGTTGAGCCATCTGCTGTGGTTTAAGACACTAGAAAACAAAGAACAAAGAACACTCCTCTGGCCCTCTGATTACTGGCCTCAGGCAGGAATGAAGGTTTTAATTCCTCAGAAAGGGTGAGGGATTTAAAGAGACAACTCATAAAATATTTTTCCCTTTTTCAGACTTTTACTTCTGTTACAGAGGTAAAAACTTGATTAGAGTAGGTTTAAGAGAGAATTGGGTGGAAAGGAATTGAAGACTGCAGGGATAGATAGTTTTTTCAAGGAGTTTGCTATAAAGTGAAGCTGGAAAACAGGGTGGTAGGTGGAAGGGATGTGGAGTGAAGGAATTTTTATTTTCTTTTTCTTTTGAGATAGGGTCTTGCTCTGTTACCCTGGCTGGAGTGCTGTGACTCAATCATGGCTCACTGTAACCTTGAACTCCTGGGCTCAAGCTGTCCGCCTCCCTCAGCCTCCTGAGTAGCTTATTACAGGCACACGCCATCATGCCAGGCTAATTTTTCTTTTTAAAAATATGAGAGCTTTTCTAGTTTATTTATATGTATACAAAGTGTGTATATCTAATGGAGTGATCCAATAGAGAGAGAGAAAAAATTGCAGGAGCCATTTCTTTGAAACATAAATGAAATTAGTTTTATCCTAATCTGTGTACCCAGAGTCCATCATTATCATCTGTATGTCCATGTGTATTTCCCTCTTTCGTTCAAAAGAAGACAGTGGCTAGTAGGGAGACATGTTGAAGAATGCTGCTCCCTATTACTTTCTAGTAGAGGGTGGCTGAATTTTTAACAGTTCAAAACTAGTTTTTGTATGTGCGTAAGAAAATTTTTTATGAATTATTAGGAAATGAATTAAATGGCCTTATATTTGCTAACTTATTTTTCTCTGATGACTTTATTAATCATTCTCAGCAGTTTTGTGCAGTGGTTGGCCTGTGGTAGCTTCCAATTTTGATTTGGAAATCTGTCTGATACGGTAATTTTATTAGGAAGTACCTTTTTAGAAATGAAAAAAAAATTTATATTAAAAAAATTTAAATTGAAGTACAAGTGAGCTGCTCTTCAGGGAAATTTTGATGGCTACTCTTTTTCATCACTTCTTTCTTTTTTTCTAATGTTCCTGATCGTACTTGTACTGTAATTGCTTATGATTATTGAGTTGATGTTTGAGATGAGTTCAGAAACTGTGCTGAAAGCACATAATACAGTTACAGCACTTTATGTGCCTCTTTCAGTGGTTCATTTACATTTGAGTAAGTGGTAGTCAATATTTAGTGCTGGAGCAACATTGCAGTTGCTTCTTAATCCTCTTCATTGGTCTTTCTCCAGGTTTTCTTACTCACTGATCCATGCTCCTGATATTTGGATTTCTGAAACACAGATCTGATCAGGTTCTGTTATTGCTAAAAAATCTTCTGTGGCTCCCTGTTGTCTACAGAAGTTAGTTTGCCATTTCTTTGCCTCTTACCCACCTTCTGCCCTCACATGCTTTAGATTTGGAGTGCTCCCTAGGGGATTCTAATGCACATCTGATGTTCCTTACCATAGGGCTACAGGATAAAGGTCATATTACTTATCAGTATACAGGAAGTCCTCCATGAGCTACCTCAGCCCTCATCTTTTGTCATGATTCCATGAAGATGAGAAGCTCTTTGACAGCTCTATGCTTTCATACATACTATTCTCTTTTTTCTAGAATGCCATTAATTCTCTTAGCTATCTTGTTAAATCACTTCGTCTTTTTAGGAGCCCAATATAGATGTCTCCTCTTCCAGGAAAGCTGCTAGTTGTATTTTCATTATGCCTTTTCCTTCCATCCCTCATTATATTCTCTGTTACCTGTGTTCCTGTTAACATTGTACAGTTATTTTATTGTATTATTTGCTATATTTATGTTACTGTTTGCTTTCATGACAGGTTCCCATGTTCCCAACTTATAGACACCCAATAAATTTTTGTTGAATGAATAGATTAAGTAAATAATTATTCAGTGTTGACCCAGTTTTGATTAACCCATTTGGTTGGGCATTTATATCTTTCAATTTGTATAGAATATGCAAATAAGCAATTCAAATAGCATTCTTAAAGACAGAATTATATCCCAAAGTACCTGAGGAAATAATGGGATTTGATGATTTTACTATATATCCCAAATCTCTATTTTTGTTTGAATTTTTTTCTCCCTCTGTTTTTTTTTTTTTTAATCTCTTTGACATTTCTGTTTGGATATTGTCTTTAACCACCCTCCACCTTAAAATTCAGTTTGTCTTAAAACTCATTCCCTAAACTTGATTTCCCTCTTGACTTTTCCATTAGCGTTTTCTTTATCACTGTTCTATACGTTACTTCGGTTTCTCTGCAGTGTCTTTGAGCCTCACTTCTACCTCTAATCAGTTAGTGAGGTTCTGTTGTAATTCAACGCCACTTCCTGTGGTCCTGACTTGTTAGTGCTAGTAATGAGAGGCTGAATAAGAGAGGGTCTCAGTCTACAAATGATTATGATACAATGTGATGAATATGGCAATACAGTAATAGTGGAATATTTAGGATACTACAAGAATTTTAGGAAAAAACTAAAGTGTTTCCTGTCACATGCCACTTAACCCAGAGCTTCTGACACCGGATATGTGGAGGTTGTTTCCCCACACACCAGGCAATTCAGACACTAGATTCTCCAGTGGATACCAACTGAGTGTCCTACAATTTAATTCAAATCTGACACTGTCTACCTGTAGATAGTATCAGATCCCACAGGATAAGGGCTCAGTCCCACAAGACTGCCTCCCACTTTCGTTGCAAGCTCCAGGTTGTGACCTGTGCTTATGACTGACTACCTCTAAATCAGAGTTCCCGTGACCCCCTCCTTTGGTTCAATTAATTTGCTAGAGTGGCTCACAGAAGTCAGGGAAACACTTTACTTATGTTCACTCGTTTATTTTACAGCCTATTACAAAGGATATAGTTGAACAGCCAGATAGAAGTGATGAATAGGGCAGGGTATGTGGGAAGGGGTGTGGAGCTTCTATGCTGTCTCTGGGCAGGCCATCCTCCAGGCACCTCCATGTGTTCAGCAGTCCAGAAGCTTTCTGAACCCTGTCCTTTTGGCCTTCTTTGGAGGCTTTCCTATGTCATGATTGATTACATCATTGGCCTTTGGTGATCAACTTAACCTTCAGCCCCCTCTCTATTCTCTGGAGGTTGCGGGAGTGGGGCTGAAAAGTCCCAGCCATTCTGATCACACCCTGGTCTTCCTGGTGACCAGCTCCCATCGTGAGGCTATCTAGGGGTCCCCAGCTACCAGTCATCTCATTAGTATATAAAAGACACTCTTATCACTTCGGAGATTCCAAGAGTTTTAGGAGCTGTATGCCAGGAACCAGGGGCAGAGACCAAACATATATCATATTATGTCACAGTATCACAGGCCCTTTGGGAATAGAGAATATCTCTTTCATGTATTCCTTAGTTTTTACTTTGGATATTTCTTGTAGGTCCTCGTTATTGTTACTATGTTTAGGTGATTTTAAGACCTCTTAATAGCTTTTTGTGCTTTAACTGTTGCCATTCTAGTTTATTATGCACGCTTTCATTAGAAAGGGTTCAGAAAGTTGTCTTAGAAAGAAAAAAAAAAAGCTATGTGTCCTTTCTCTTCCTGTTCACAAAATAAAACCCAAAATTAAACCTGGAATTCAAAGCCCTTGACTCAGATGTCCCTTTCTTGTCTTCTGCTACATGAACCTTTCATCTAGCAAAACTCTTCTACGTTCTGTTCCAAACATACTTCCTTTTTTGCCTTGATTGTTCCAGTAATACTCTCTCCCCAGTAATGTTTTACTCTTGCTTCCTGTACTTACTGAAATTGTATTTATCCTTAGATATAGTTCCTAACTGTTAAATCCAGTGTGAACCTTTTAGATGATCATACTCATGTTCTTTTTTTTTTTTTTTTTTCGAGACAGGGTCTTGCTCTGTTGCCCGGGCTAGAGTGAGTGCCGTGGCATCAGCCTAGCTCACAACAACCTCAAACTCCTGAGCTTAAGAGATCCTACTGCCTCAGCCTCCCGAGTAGCTTGGATTACAGGCATGTGCCACCATGCCTGGCTAATTTTTTTCTATATATATATTTTAGTTGGCCAGCTAATTTCTTTCTATTTTTAGTAGAGACGGGGTCTCGCTCTTGCTCAGGCTGGTCTTGAACTCTTGACCTCGAGCCATCTACCTGCCTTGGCCTCCCAGAGTGCTAGGATTACAGGCATGAACCACCGCGCCCGGCCCATACCCATGTTCTTGACATGCTCTCTTTCTTTGCCTTCCAAGGCATCACCCTCTCCTGTTTCTCTTTCATACCTGTTCTTTTTCAGCTATCTTTATTGTCTCCTATTCATGTACTCACCTCATTTTCCTGTCCTGGTTAATGATGCTGCCAGTCATTCAGTTACTCAAATTATTATATAAACCTGGGAGTCATCCTGACTGCTATTCCTGTTCTCTTACCTCTCATTTCCCATTGGTTGTCAAGGCTTGCTGTTGGTTCTGTTCCTTCTCCATTCCCATTACTATTTCCTTGGGATAGGTCTTATATCCTGAGTAGACCACAGTAAAAATCCGCTTTAGAATAAGTCTTCTGCCTGGTCCTGGTTATTCTGTTATATATAACATGTATTCAGGAAATGCATGTTAATTGTATAGCCAGTAGGAATGCCAAAGGCTAAAGACCAACCTAAAAGGTTGACCACCCTAGAGTAGCACTGGAACCATGGACTCATCTTTCTATGTTCATTAAAGGTCGATTTCCTAAATGCCTTTATTAGATGATATTGTTATGAAAAAATTTCTTTGTATAAGAAATTTACTTAAGGATTAAGAAGATGACTTGTTAGGATTACAGGGAAAAAACAAGAAAAGATGTATGGAAACAGGGCTGTGGCTGGGATATGTTCCAGAAATGACCTTATAGGACATTTTCTTAATGACCTAGAAAAGATATTAAAAGTTTGAAAATAACACTTGGTACTTATTGTTCACATGCCAGTTTAAGAGCAATTAACTGCAGGAAGATCTTGAGACTGAGAATAGACAAAATTCTAGCTTCAGTGTGGGGAATTATAAGCTAATATATTTGAGTAGTACTCTTAAGAGATGGTATTTAACTGTCAGTTAATACCCAGGAGAGACTCCTGATATCATTGTTTCATGTTGAGATGTGGTAATTTAATCACTGCTACCTCTACTTCTTCCAATGTGTTTCATAAGCACAAGCCGTTTAGCACTGAAGAACTATTTTCTAAACCTAGGTATGGTCATAGAAGAGCTCTTTAGTTTCTTGAAATTTTTCTTGGTTTGCTAATACATCTTAGATAAGATTTGTCTTATTTGTGGCATTAAAAAAAGTATAGATTTGCAGTAGAAAGTGCTTTAAAACTAGGTCCCTTATATTCTGAATGATTTAGCACATATTTCACAGTAATTGAATTTATATTTTGTGACTGTTTTTTAAGTGTTAGGGGCTTTATTAGTTTTTGCTGTTGCTTTATTTACTTTCTGATGAATTTAGGGTTTATGAGGGTGGCACTACATTCTCACCTGGACATTACCCTGGAAAATCTGTTTGGGTATTCTGTATTGTAGCATTTTGAAATTCAGAGTGGAATGTGTGTATCACTTTGGTTTATGTTATTCTGCATAAGGGCTTTTCTCTAGGGGATGTGGGAAAGAAAGGAAAAATGCTTCAGGGAATCCCCGACGTGGCCCAGTGGCCTTTTGAACCAAGGGAGTAGTGTGTGCTCTGGTAAGGAATCCTGGTAGAGCATGGTATGGTCACGTACCCTTAGGTGGTTTGGTGTGGTTGGAAGGTGGGGTTTATTACGTAGTGGTGAGGCGGAACAACTGCAAAGGAATACCAAAGCCAGATTTTGATGGCATTTGTAGTTATAGCTACACTGTGTGTCTATGGACAGATTAGGTGATTTCTCTAACTTTCAATTTCCTTAAATCTGCAAAGTGAGATACATTTTCAGATTGTTGTGAGATTTAAATTAGGTAATATAATATAATAATATTGGCACACAAGTGCTCAATAAATACCAGCAGTTCTTAGTACCGTTTTAAGGCATTTGTACTTTGGAGAGCCACTGAAGTATTTTAAATTAAAGAGTATTTTAAAATGAAGACATGATCAGGTTTAAAATTTTGAATATTAACTCTGGAAAAGTGTAAAGAATGGATTAAGGAGGAAAAAACGGAAAGCTGGAAATTAAGGAGGGTTATGCTAGGTTATTGGCTAGAGATGGTAAAATTATAGATTAAGAAATGAGGAGAGGGCAGGATGGTTTGAGGATTATTGCAAATTATCACATGCATTATATTCCATGAATTGGGGAGATCTAAAGGAAACTATGAGAATTGAAAGCAAGGATATGGACAGAATATTTAGCTAAGAAACCCTGTATTCTTCTATTCTTAATAAGCAGAGGGCCAAAGAGGGTGGTAAGAAGCCCATGTTCACCATTGCCAAGGACCTATGGCTGAGCTGGGCTACCTGCAGTTCCCCAGATGGGGCCAGAGTGTTTGGACAACTCTAGGAGATGAGTGCATAGCACACAGGGATTCCAAGTGTCAGGAAGCTCTCTTGGGTGCAGGAGAGACACAGCATGATTCATAAGTAGACCTCAGCAGTATCAGATATGAAACAGAGCTAGTTTCCAGGGGGTTGGAAGGACAAATGAAATTGACAGTGTTTCACTGTGTTTGGATTTGAATATCTGAGTTCTTCCCTTTCTGACTGCTAAAAGAGAATTAGGCCCTCTTGGGTGGGGGCTCATCAAAGTTTTGTTAATTTTACAGCTCCAAAGCATTTTTAAAAGCATTTGGTATTTTTTTTTCCAGTGCTCTTTGGATAGCATTTGATATTTTGACATTTGGTAGTGGGACATTTTGAAATGTTACTGTATAATCATTTTAGATAAAGATGCATTTCTACTTTACAGTTTTGTTTTTGGAGTACTTTTTGTACATTCTCATTGAATACTGTTCTGTTTGGCAAGTTCAATTACAGCATTTGAGAAACTGCCTTTCACAGTAAAATGATTAGTTTTTAATTTGTTTACTAAGTTGAATGTTCTTACCTTTCTTACATAATTTTACGTAAAAGATTCTTTGATAATAGAGAACAAAGTTCTCTTTAGAATATGGTGTGTATTTTCTTTTCACTAAAGTGGTCCTTACATTATATTGACCAGTTGCTAGTAGGTGTTAAATATAATGTACTTTGAATTTGAGGTGTAGTTGAGACTCAGCCTAAGATACCATTTTAATTTTTATTAATTGTATTTTATAAAATTATAATTGGTATTATTAAAGTAAGCAAGATTTTGGGATTATGTATAAGGTTATAGGCATTTTCAGTTGTTTATCAGCAACTCCTAGATGTTATGTCTCCTTTGCTACTGAATTAGAGTAAGGCTGTACAGTATATTGCTATGTCCAAGGGCAAAGAAAAAGCAGGTTTTGATAGAGCTGCATTATAACAGATTTTTCAGTGATCTTTATTTCTATACAGCTTTTAGTAAGTACCTTTTCTATGCATTACAGTCATCTTTAGGAATGAAAAAAAACCCCACCAAACCTAAATATTTTATGCTCCTTGTCCTCAAGGAACTTCCAGTCTAGTGGAGAAAGTAGAACACAGAAAGACATGATTGTAAAAATAAAAGTGTGATAATTGCTATACCCAGGGATACCTAGCCATACCATGGGAGCATGTATGAGGAACATCTAATCCCAACAGGTGTCACATGAATTTGCTAATTCAATAGTGAGATTTATTGCTATATATTACATGAGAAGAGAAAATACAAAACTGAAAGGAAGCTATCATCTAGCAATCAGATACAGATCAGGACATAGTACATTTCAGAGAAGAATTATGGACATACTACTTCATGGGAGATTGCGGATCGCAAGAAACCTCTTACAGTCCTCATCTCTTATCATGCTGTATCTTCAGAGAGTATGTTGTGTATGCTGCTTATCTCCCTGAAGGGGACACTACTCTGGGTAATGGAAAAGACAAGATGGTTAGAGTGGGTTGGAGGGAGATACATACGAGATGAGTTGAAAGGAATTAGAATTAGTTGGCATGAGTAAGAGAAATCTGGGACTGTCTTTTCAAAATTTTTTTTTTTTTTGCTAATAATTTCATTCTTAGAGGAATGTTGTAAGACCAAGAATAATACAAAAAATATCTGAGTACTCTTTTTCCAGATTCACCTATTAATAATTTGTCCTTTGCTTATTATTTGTTTTCTTGCATATATACATATATATGAATATGTATAAATATATGTTTACATACATATAGTGGCCATTTACCTCCTAAATATTTCAACATGCATTTCCTACATATAGGGATTTTTTTCTTTAGCTGTACAGTTATGGACTTCACTAAATTTAACATTGACACAATGGTTTAATTTACTATTTATATTCTAATTCATTTTTCAATTGGCCTAGTCACCTTTATAGCATTTCTCCCTCCACAGACTGCTTTTTTAAAGAGCAAAGAATGAATCATGAGTGATTTTTGGTTGAAACTTTCTATTAAGGGTCTAAAGAAAATCATGGAGATTAAGTTGGATTCACTTTTTGCTCCACATTTATCCCCCCCCAATCTTTCCAGTCTCAGAAAATGACAGCACCGTTTGATTAATTGTTCAAGCCGGAAACCTGAGAGTCACCCATGATTTCTCTCTTTCCTTATCTCTTGTGTTTAACCCATAACCAAGTCCTGTTTCTGTCCACCTACTTCAACCTTCCTAGTCCATCATCATTTCTCCTCTGGATTCCTGCCTAGTTTCTTACCTGATTTCTCTGCTTCCACATTTTCTTCCTTCCTGTTCGTTCTCTACATATAACAGCCAGAATGATCTTTTAGGAATGTAAAAAAGATTGTGTCATTCTCCTGCTTATACACTCAGTGGCTTTCCACTGTGCCGGAGTACTCTGCATGGCTTAGCTCCTTTTCCTTTAGCTCACAGCTTGAATATTTTCCCTCTGAGAGGCATTCCTTGATGCCTAGTCTGTTTCTCCTATAGCATTTCATTGTTTTCCTTCACAACACTTATGATTGTAATTGTTTGCTTTTTTTTTTTCTTTTTCTCTATTTTCTGCACTAGGCTGTAAGTAAGTGCAAAAAGCATAGGGGCCATGTCTGTTTTGTCTATTTTTATATACCTAGCATATTGCTAATAATATAGCAGGTGATTAATAAATATTTAAATATATGAGTGAAAGGAAAGCTGAGAGGTTATCTAGGCCATTGTAAGAGTCTGCACAATCTTTGGCAAATGATTATCTGGCTTATTTTTTAGTGCTTTCAGAGATGGACAGCTAGTGTTTTATGTGGTTTACTTTGTTGAATAATTTTGACAGTTTGAAAGATTTTCATTATTTTGGGCTGAAACTTGCCTTTCTGTTATTTCCATCCATTAATCTTATTTCTGCCCCTGTCACACCTTAAATTATTTTGATCCTACATATCCCACCTTAAAGTATTTGACAGCAACTGTCATGTATTCTCTTGGTTTTGCTAGGCTAAACATTTGTTAATGCTTCAGCTTTTCATAAGGTGACATGTTTTTTCACCCTTACCTCCTTCTGTATCTGTTTTGCCAGAGTAACTTTAAAATTGATATATTGAAGGATAAAGATGTTTATAATCTTTGGTCTAGTAAACTGGGATTAAATGACTTATATTAATTCAATGTAATATAGCCCTTAAAATAATAAATATAACTAGAACCACAGGAAATATTTATAAAATAATCATTTAAAAAGTAGAACATTAAATTGTTTTTAGGTAGTTGTTATAGCTGACTGTAATTTAGAAGGAAATTTAGAAGGACATATGAAGTAATGAGAATAGTTGTGTTAGGGCGTTTGGGAATATAGAAAGAAGTTTTTAAATAAAGAGTATTTTATAATTTTAAACAAAGAGTATTTAATAAAAAAATATGTTCATATTTTTAATGTCATTCCAACCAGAACTAAGTGAGATTTCAGTAGTCTGCATTAAGACTGTATTTCCTTTAATGTAGTCTACGATTGCCTGTTTTGTGGTCTTATCACACTGTGATAGCCACATGTGGCTGGTAGCTACTGTATTGATAGGGCAGATACATGTATTGGACAAGGGCAGATAGAGAACATTTCTTTTCGTACAATGTTCTATGGGTGGTATTGGAATAAGAAACTTTGTGGGATGAGATCACTCATGAGAGCAGAGGCAGGCTAAATAGTGACTTGTTTGTGTACAGTACTTTTGATGCTAAAGAGGCTAAATCTTGTAGGTGGAGGAACCAGGGAGAGAGGTGTGTGAACAGGGCCACAAGACGTACAGTCCATTGCATGGGCCATCAGGTGGCAGTGTCTGCTCAGGTCAGCCAGTTATTGAAGAAGCACCGGGGGAGAGGGAAGAATAAGGGGAGCAGTGTGCAAGTTTTCTGTATCTGCAAAAGTTTGTTGGTACGGGCTTTATATTTCAAGGTGTACCCGTGCAGAAGAAAATTCTTAGATGTTTATACATAAATGTTTTTTATTTGTATGTATTTTAATCTTACAATGTTCAAGAAGACTTTTTAACAAGAGCCACATTTCAGAAAGACCATTTTGTAGAGCACCAGTTAGCCTTTATGGGTAGATTGTCAACTACTACTGTTTTGCTGTAAATAAGTTAATCGAGTGACTTTGTGGAGAGTGGTGTCTGCAATAGAGCAGCAGAGCTGGCTTGGGCTGGTTCATTCCAGCAAAGTACTACCTGCTATACTTGTCAAAGCTGTCCCTGATGCTTGATCAAGTACTCTACCTAGTGCTGGTTCTTAACCTGGAATGTCAAGGACTCTTTGCTCAATTCCTATAGGAAACAGTCCTACGTTTCATACTGTAGTGTAGTGTTCCTCAAGCTTTTTTAGACTATGACCCACAGTAGAAATACATTTTGCATGGTGCATACACATATCCAGGTATATAACTGAAACAGTCATATCATGCCTTTTGATATTTTCTATCCTGTTCTATTTTTATTATAGCAAGGACGCTTACCGATTATTAAGTGGAAAAAGATTGCTTTAGAATATGCAAAATTAATTTTAAGAAAACAACTGAACATTAATTAGTAAAGCTGCTGAAGATGGAACCATCTTAGGTTTTCCTTATGAGACACTTATTAAAGCAAAAATGCTTATCTAAAATAAATATATTTTACAATATTTAGTCTGTTAGGTCTGCTTTAACAAAATACGTTAGACTGGGTAACTTATAAACAACAGAAATTTATTTCTCACAGTTCTAGAGGCTGGGAAGTCCAAGATCAGAGCTCTGGCAGATTTGGTGTCTGGTGAGAGTCCTTTTCCTCATAAATTGTGCCTTATAACTGTGTCCCCACATGGTGAAAGGGGAAAATAAGCTCCCTTGGGCCTCTTTTATAAGGACACTAATTCCATTCATGAGGGCAGAACCCTCGTGACCTAATTACCTCCAAAAGGCCCTACCTCTTAGTATTGTTATATGAGGATTAGGTTTCAACATGTGAATTTAGGGAGGACACAAACATTCAGACTGTAACAGTACTGTTTAGGGTTTTAAAAGACATTGCAGGCAAGTTTCTTACTCTGCCTCTGAGGTCCACCGAGTATGACCTGCCTTGTCTGTTTGGTCTGAAAACTGAGACCATTGTTACCATATACAAATGGAGTCACTGATTTCGAGGAAACTGAGTCTGTATAATACTGTTGACCATTTTACAATCTAATCTTTCATCAACTGGCTTGTTTACAGAATTTGTATTTTAATGATCAAGCTGACTGGCTTTCAGTTCAGTATCTTTTCCTTTACTTAAGATTTCTTTCTCAACCTGCTTTTCAAAATTTCTCCTTCTACCAGTCAGTTGTAATTCCATTGCTCTTATGTCATCTTCCCGTTTGAAATACTGCTTTTCATTTTCTTCTGTTGATGTCTTAGCCACCTCTAATTTCTTGAGGTGGTGAGAAGTCTATTTTTAGACTTAATGTACAAGAGACTTTTAATTCTTTTTTTTGTTTGTGGTATTTATCTGATTTTTTTTCTGTGTTATATTTTCTTGGCTTTAGCTATGTTTGCATGAAGAGAGTTATTTTAAGATACAGTTCCTGTCTATGTTATGATGCATTGTTCAAAAATGAATTTTTTTGACTGTGATTTTCTTGAAAGAATTGCAATTTGTATATTATTTTCAGTTGTTTGGGCAGCTGGGATAAGGCCATCCCCTGGACCTCCGTTTTTGCATGCTTGTGTTTGTTGGCTAAATTTCTTTGGCTTATTAAAATTAAATTGAACATTTTCTTTAGCTTTCTGTTCCCTTTCCAACCCCCCCCCCATATTTGTCTAAAATCTTCCCTGAAGTGTTGATTTCTTCACAAAATTGATTATTCTCTGTTTTTTTCCCATTGGAACCAACTCTATAGTTGCTTTGAATAATTCTTAAATATTTTCTCCTCTCTGTTCTGTGCAACTTTTACACTTACAGAAGAAGAAACAGGTTTTCTGATTTGTGCTCCATGAATAAGTTCTTGAATATTTTACACTGTTAAATTTAATTGTTCCCTCCTCTACCCGTTACGAAACTAAACACAGCCATTACATATGCTTATCCTGCAGTTTGCCACCTCCCATATCTCAGCCGTCTCTTCTAGCACTAATGAAGGTACTGGGAAAAGAATGGGGCAGTCCTCTCTATTCTGTTGTTTATATTTATCACCAAACCTGCTTATCATAAACCAATAAATTGATGTCATGATCTGCAGTTTGAAAAATACAGGTGTATTGAGTGTTAGCTTAAGAAAATGAGTTGGAGAGAGGCCATTAGGGGAATGGTTACATTTGAATTCTGAAGTATATTGACTTCATTCAATTGTGAGGATTAAATGAGTTAATATACATGAAATCTTTAGAACATTGTCTAACACGTAGTAGAGCTATAAAAGGGTTATAGCTACTCCTGCTACTACCACCACTACCACCTATTGAATGCCACTGACTTAGATTCAGTGATCCTGGTCTCTTACTCTCTATGTGAACTTGGACACATTACTTAACCTCTCTAAACCTCAGTTTCTTCATCTGTGACATGGAAATAAATATACCTATCTTGAAGTTGTTAGGTTAAGATATGATAGTTCTTATGCTTATACTATGCCACACACATCTATACTTGATAAAAATTAGTTATCTTTAAGGGCCCTCAAAGTCATGTTGTCCTCTTTTGTCTTCAGTAGAGACAATTAGACCTTTCTACTCTCTGGTCTCATAGAATGACAGCTTCTTGCCTAGGTCCTGGAGATACTGCACCACTTGCCTTCCACAGGTGTTCCTGTCTTTTGGGATAGCGGCCTGAGTCAGCCACAGGGCATCATTCATTTATATGCACTAATGTCTGTTATGTACCAAGCTCTGTGCTAGATGCTGAGGATTTTAAAAATGAGTCTTTCAATTAAGCTACTGAGTGTATATTGTAGACATTTTCATTACACTTATGTTTTTAAAATTAATTGTATTGCTTAAGTTCTTCATGCTCTTGCTGGTTGAGTTTGTTCATAATGTTTAATAACACCTAGTCCATACCTCCTTCAGCTTTTGTGATCCTCAGACAGGATTTTAGATGTAGAACAGCGGTCCCCAATCTTTTTGGCACCAGGGACTGGTTTCATGGAAGACAATTTTTCCACGGCTGGTTTGCAGGGGGTTGGGTGAGGGGGTGGGTGGAGGTGGTGGTGGTGGTGGTGGTGGCAAGAGTGCTGCCCAGTCGCTCACAGACCATGGACCGGTACCAGCTTGCAGCCCAGGGGTTGGGGGACATAGTGGTAAAGGAAGAAATGTTCTCATTAGAGCAATGACTCGAAATATATTCATTCAGTCATTAAAAATTTATTGAAAGCCTATTATGAATCAGGCTCTATGGTAGAGGCTGCAGATAAAATAAGACATTCCAATATAAGGAAAAAGACACATAGACAAGAAAAGGGCAATGAAGTACTATAATGTTATAGCAGAGTATACGGGGTAAGCACATGGGGATACAAAAAAGAAAGTGCTTAATTGGGAAAGGAGGATATCATAAATGGCTTCATAGAGGAGGCAGTGCTTGAGCTGAGTCCCAGAAGACAAAGAGTAAATAATAATAAAGACACTGAATGTGAAAAGCAATATAGCCTAAGTAAAGAGTATAACAAAAGCATAGAACCAGCATGGCACATTCATAAAACTGTTATTAGCTGAGCAAGAGTAGAGAACAGGGCTCAAAGAAATTCATCAGGAAGAGAGAGAACGCTGGAGAAAACATAGCCTGCAGAGGGCCTTGCGTGCCATACTGAGAAATCTGGACTTTATTGTGGGAAATTAGGAAACCAAAGGGTTTTAAACTGGAAAAGAAAAATGATGTGATGTCAATTTTGTAAAGTCACTTTGATTTCACTATGGAGGATGGCTAGAAGAAAAAAGGAAGATAGGTTAAGAAGTTATAACATGAGAAAGACAAAGATGGTAGTAAAAGGGTACAAATACAGAAGATACTAGCGATATTAAATCTAAAGAGTTTGGTTACAATAGTAGGCACAAAATGAAGATAATATTTAGTCAATAAATAGATGAATAACTGATTACATGTAGGAGATGAGAGAAAAGGACTCAGGATTCCAGGCTTGTCTGACTGGACAGAGGTTGGTATCTTTCATTGAGAGCAAAGCATTTTATAAATCCACTCGTGTTGATGGGCACTTGGGTTGTTTCCACATCTTTGCAATTGTGAATTGTGGTGCTATAAACATTCTAGTGCAGGTGTCTCTTTCATAGAATATCTTTTTTTCCTTTGGTTAAATACTCAGTAGTGGGATTGCAGGATTAAATGGTAGTTCTACTTTGAGTTCTTTGAGGTATCTCCCTACTACTTTCCACAGAGGTTGTACTAGTTTGCAGTCCCACCAGCAGTGTATCAGTGTTCCTGTCTCTCTGCATCCACGCCAACATTTGTTGTTTTGGGACTTTTTGGTAAAAGCCACTCTCACTGGAGTTAAGTCATATCTCATTGTGACTTTGATTTGCATTTCCCTGATGATTAGAGACGTTGAGCATTTTTTCATCTGCTTCTTGGCCATTAGTCTGCCTTCTTTTGAAAAGTTTCTGTTCTTGTCTTTTGCCCACTTTTTTTAATGGGGTTGTTTGATTTTTTTCTTGGTGATTTGCTCGAGTTCTTTATAGATTTTAGTTATCAGCCCTTTATCAGATGTATAGCATACAAATGCTTTCTTCCGTTCTGTAGGTTGTCTATTCACTTTAATGATTGTTTCCCTGGCTATGCAGAAGCTTTTAATTTGATCTCATGTCTGTTTTAATTGCAACTCTGTCCCCATGCCTTGAACAGTGGCTGGCACATAATTTGGGCTCAGTAAATATTTAGTAAAGAAATAAATGGTGTTATAAGTAACATTATAATGGTGTTATAGAAAGCTTATAGTATAATAATAGTTCTGTTGGAAAAGAGAATGTGGTTTAATGCGTGTTTATTTATTTTGCCCCCCCATGAATGTTTTAAGGTATGAGTTCTTTCCTGTTAATTGGAGTTTAGACCCCTAGACTTCATAGAGAACATACTTGCCTCTTGAGTTGCTTTCTTCTGTTTTCCCTGCTTCCAGTGAATTGGAGGACATATATGATTATAAGATAGGATACTTTGTGTGAGGTTAAATTCTGAAGTTAGTACTGAGGTTGAAAATCTTGTATAGTCAAAATTGCCCTTAAGAAATCAGGGCAATCAGGTGACCTAAGTTTAACCTGGTCATCTTTTCTTGCAGCTTTGGTCGTGCACCAGTTCAGATAGTTGGCTTGTGCAAAAAATACCTATCTTCAGATAGTAATATCTCACTCTTGATAGTGTGCCCATGCTATGACAGGCATGTACAAATTGAAACTTACTGAGGGAAAAAGAGATTCCTGTTTTCCCTCATACGTTCACTTTGTAGTATATTCTTATTGAGTAGAACGATGGGTGGAGTAACCAACACCATTGATTTTTCTTTAGCTCTGGGAAGTAATTTTACTTCGTCTAAATTAAAATATACATGTGATGTGATTGCTTCTTCCATCCCGTTCTCCCATCACCACTCTTTTCCAGTACAGAAATTCATTTATTTATGAATAGTTTTAAGTTCTGAAAAGCTGTCATAATTTTTTTTTTTGTAAACAATTGCTATTATCTTCCTTTGGTGGCAAGCATTGCTGAGAACTTCTATTTTGGTTGGTTGCTTTGTTCACATACACAAAAGGTTATGAGTTGAAAGGGAGTAGAGGAGCTTCTGTATGTGGGACCTGTGAACCCAGGGCATTTGCTATCTCCTGTGGTCCTGGGACCCTGATTTGCTTTGTGATGTTTGCTCTTCAAAAGGATTCCTGTAAGCTGCTCCCACTGTTACTGATTCAAGTCTATGGGAACATCTAACTCTCAGCACATGGGTAGACTTTTTTTTTTTAAGTGCTTTGTATCAAGAGGATTAGTTAATCTCCAGAGGATTAGTTAATTCAGGCATTACTGTACTAATAATATTTTATACAATTGTAGAATTGGGAGGGAAACTGATTTATCTGCTCCTGGGGCACCTGCAACTCTGAAGGGTCCATTGTATCTGAGGGATACAGAGGGGAATGTGAAAAATGCTGATCCATTTATGTGAAGGGAAGATCAAGAACAGGTTAAACTAATTATGCTATATGGGTTAAAATAGAGCAGCAGTTCCACAGTGTTTGTATATATCAGAATTACCTGGAGGACTTTGTTAAAACAAGATTGCTGGGCTGCACTCCCAGAGTTTCTGAACCAACATGCCTAAAGTGAGGCCTTAGAAAAGTATTTCTAACAAGTTTCTGGATGATGTTACTTTGATGCTGCTGATCAGCCTTGGTCAGGGTAGTTACCAGCTTATGATTTTGCTAATTCAAGAGCAAAATCTGTCCTTTGTGGGAGGATTTAAGTGTAGAGATCCAGGCATTGGGAGTTCTCTGAATAGGAGGAACATGGAGGTGCTGGGAGTTGGGGAGAATGAAAATGAATGCTAGGAGGAGGATTATAATGTGGAATTTGCTATAGTTGATTACATATTTCTTCCCCTGATGAAAGCATCCTTCCTTATTTGGAGTTTACTTTTTTAAAGGAAAATTATGTATGGACTTTTTCAAACATGAGTAAACCGTATAATTCATCCCTAGTGTATCTATCACTGAGCTTTTAACAGTTACCAATTTTGTTTCTTTGGTTACACCCCCTTTTTTGAGGGAGGTTTTGATGATGGAATATTTCAGATTTTCTTATTTTGTGATTCCATCTTTTTCTGCATTTATTAGTTATGATTCCTCTATAATTTTCATTATCAAATATTTGATTATCTTGAAATATAGGAAAGGCAGAAGAGATACTTAATTCTTTTATCAATTTGTGGAATAAGTTGTCTTAGCAATGAGGCTCATTTTTGCTATTGTTAGGATTAGAAGCAGTTAGTGTGAAGATTTTAAATTTTTTAGAGTAAGTGTTTTTAAATGATATATAACTTACATATAATAAAGTGCATACATCTTAAATGATGTACCTTTGGTGAATTTTACACCATCCAGATCAACTTGCCAGCCCCTTATCAGTCAGCCACTTCCTGCAGAATTAATCTCTGTCCCTGGGGTTTTCAACATGGAAACCCCAGATCAGCAGCATCAATATGACCTAGGAACTTGTTAGAAATACATTTTCTAAGGCCTTATTTTAGACATATTGGTTCAGAAACTCTGAGAGTGAAGCCCAGCAATCTTATTTCAACAAAGTCCTGTAGGCGATTCTGATACACGGAAACATTGTAGAACCACCGGAAACATTGTAGAACCACTGCTCTAACCTCTATTATCATAATTAGTTTAACCTATTCTTGACCCTCCCCTCACATAAATGGACCAAAGGAAGAAGATTTTTTTACATTCCATTCTTTTATCCTAGATGTAATAGATCTTATCCTTTGCCCTGGGGGGTAAGAGGACTTGCTGCCCCTTCCTTGGCAGTTTGAGGCTTTTGCTTGAGGGAACAGAAGGAGGCGGGGAAGTGAGGGGCTTTGTGTTTGTGCCAGTGCAGCCTCTGATCGCCTGCTGCGTGCCTAAGCCATTGAGAGGGTACTCTCTTAATGTGTTTCTCCTGAACACTAGGTTGAGGGCCATGGAGGAGAGCTTGCTATTCTAAACTGACAGGCTAGTCCACATTTGGCTCTTAAGAATCTATTAAAACGTTAGCTTATTACTCCTTCCTATGGTGGTTACCTCTTCTCTTATGCTTTGCCAAAAGTGAAACTGTTCAAATGTCCCATCTCTCCTTGGAGAGGCTTGTCTCTCTTTGGAATTTGGTTTACTTGGTTGCCTTATGACATTAGCTTTCCAATAAACTCATGAAAGGTTATGATTTTGAAGATTATCTGTTTCTTCCAGGTTATTAGGTAGAAGCAAGATTTCACTGCAGCTTTTTACATCCTAAGTGGAAGTAGAAGTCCGCTCTTCGTATAAATGGAAACACACTATATGTACTCTTAATGTCTGGATTCTTTTGTTTATTTATTTATGTTTTAATTTTTGTTTTTTTAGTTCCTGTCATGCTTAGCCAGGATAGAATCTTTTGTTTAAAGCATCCTGTTAGTTTCATCTGTATTGTCACGTATAACAATAGTTAGTTCTTTATTACCTTTTGTAGTCTATTATGTCAAAACTACCCACTAACATTTTTCTAAGAAACTGTAATTTCAGTGCACCTCTTTACAAAATGTTGCATGTTTAGGTATTTATTATCTGTAATGTACTGCGCAAGCTTGGGGTTGGGTAATGTATACTGGTGAATCAAATTTAGTATGTGCCATTAGTGAATTTATTGCCTGGTAAACATTCATCCATGTTAATGTTATCATGTTACTCTTCTCTCCAACAGTGGACTCCCTATGGCCGTGTCCTTATTGTCCATTTAATTTTATTTAGGGAACTTTGCTCAAGTAGCCCTATGTAGACCAAAATGTAAAATGGTGGCATGTTGTGATTTGATTTAGTGTTTATAAAATGTCTGTGCTTATTGTTATACCTGTCTACTATTTAAAAGGCAGTGCAGTTATTCAGGTGTTAGGCTTGGTTGTTATTCAAGCAGTTTGAGACCTATCATCTTTTCCTTGCTCTCTGCACATTAATGACATTGCATGCCCCATGGTTACTTGAGTTTGTGTTCCTGAACTAAATGGTAAAATTTAGAGCAAGGAATTTTTATGGTTTGGCCAAAGGGACTTCTGGTTCCATTTTATCTGCTAATATTCTCCTTGCCCTTTAGATTAAATTTTCAGGAAGTAATACACTTTGGATCTGCATTTAATAACATTATTTAATATTTCTAAACCTCAAATTCCTTCTGAGCCTAACTTTCACAAGTTATTTTGAACCCCACCTGAATGAGTGAAAATGAAGTTGTAGCTGGAAGACAGAAAGGTCAGATTCATACAGTAATGGGCCTTTGTGTTGAGTCTGGTGTGCACTTTTTGAAATTTGAAAGAATATGGAATAAAGTTACACTCCTTTAAACAAACCTTTACTTTGGCCAAAGATGTAATTTTTGTGTTTTTAATTGCTACTGTGAAGCCTTTGAATTGCTTATGCCACAGATGACAGCCAAGAAAAACAGAGGAAAAGGGAATATGGGGGAAGTAGTTGAGTAAAACAAGGTAAAACAACAACAACAAAAAATCATTTAAAATTATTATTATTTTTTTTTTAGAGACGAGGTCTCACTCTGTTGCCCAGGCTGGAGTGCAGTGGTGAGATCATACATAGCTCACTGCAGCCTTGAACTCCTAGGCTGAAGTGGCCCACCCACCTCAGCCTCCCAAATATGATAGTTAGGGCTATAGTTGGATGTCATTGGGCCTGGCTAATTTTTAAAAAAATTTTTGTAGAGACAGGGTTATGTTGCCCAGGTTGATCTTGAATTCCTGGCCTCAAACGATCCTCCCTCCTTGCCGAAGTCACTGGGACTACAGGCAGGAGCCACCATGCTGGCCCATTTTAAATTAGGGTGTATCTGTATAAGTGAAAGCACGTTTCAGAAATGACTGCTTGTCTTTGTGTAGTCATCAGCATTGTTGTTCAGTTAATTGCTGTTGGACTCAATAGTGAATTTATGCCTATTTAAATCCCTAAAATGCAGGCAATTCATACCTTCTAAAAAGCTATTTGAAAAACTAAAAAAAGAAAGTGAGTGGGTGGTTCCTCAAATGATGGGATAATAGATATGAAAGGAGTTTGAAAAAGTGATGGCTCTTACTGTTCCTCTGCAAAACTTCTCGTTTAATTAATACCTATGTCCTTTGCAGCCTTTATGCTGCTTCTCTAACATTAGCTGTCCTTTCTTTTACTCTTGTCCCTAGCTATCAGTAAGCCTCTCAGAATATAGTCAAGCATCCCTGAACAACAGGGATCCCTTCTGAGAAATGTGTCCTTGGGCGATTTTGTCCTTGTGTGAACATCAGAGTGTACTTACACAAACCTAGAAACCTAGATGATAGAGCCTACTACACACCTAGGCTATATGATATGGCCCCATTACTCCTAGGCTGCAAACCTGTATGGCATGTTACTGTACTCAGTATTGTAGGCAGTTGTAACATAATGGTAAGTATTTGTGCATCTAAACATAGGAAAGGTACAGTAAAAATACAGTATGTAAGATAAAAAATGGTACACTCATATAGGGCACTTGCCAAGAATGCAGCTTGCAGGACTGGAAGTTGGTTTGGGTGAGTCAGTGAGTGGGTGGCGAGTGAATGTGAAGGCTTAGGACAATACTGTACCTTACTGTGGACTTCATAAACACTATATACTTAGGCTATACTAAATATATGAAAAATAAAGTAATTGTGCTACGATGTTAGGCAGCTACAATGTCACTAGGTGATTGGAATTTTCCAGCTCCATTGTAACCTTACAGGATCACTATTGTATATGTCAAGTCCATCCTTGATTGAAACGTCTTTATGCTGCTCATTCCTTTGTCATGAAGGCAGTCTGCATTGGCCCTTCAATCAGGTAGACTTGAACCCAACTACTCTTTGACAGTTTGTGAACTTGTGACTTTGAACAAGTATTTTAAATGGGATGAAATCTACCACCTTATAATGTTTTAAAGACTCAACAATTAGTAAGGATAAAGTGGTAAGCATGATATCTCTCATGTAAGTGCTAAATAATATATCCTCCTTCTTTCCCCTTTTTATCTAGTTGTGAATTCCTTTTAAAAACAAGAAAGTCTGATTTACTAGTTTTTTAAAAAAGAATTTATAAGTAGTTGTGAAATTTTTTTCAAATTTGAAATACTAGTACTATAAATGTGCTATACTTTATTATTCTTATAGAAACTAACTCAGAAAATCTCAGACATTTCCAAGCCCTGTACCAGGTATTATTCTTAGTTCACCATTAAATTGAAGCTTACAGACAGTATTAAAGTACCTCAGAGAAGAAGATTATATCGTTAGATGTTGTAACCAACATGTACTTTTTCAAATTGTTAATGATTGCGTTTTTTAGACACTTAACAGTTTGCAGATCTGGTGAAGTGCAACAAAGGACAAGTATGGCTACCAATATGAGGCAGACTCAAAATGTTTGCTTCATTTCATTTCATTTCATTTCAGAGTTATAAGAAAATATAAGAGAAAATTTCATGAATGTTTAAAGACAGAAGGTAGCTCATCAACAATGAAGTGACAATATTCAAAATGTAAACAGATATGGGAACTTAACAGTTGAGCCATCAGAGTAGTTTAGTCTTAAGACCACAGTTCAAGATGATTGATGTCATTTGTGTTGTGATAATTCGTACCTTTAGAAATCAATAAATATTCTCGATAGGAAATAGTACATTCAAGTTCTAACATTCCCCCCAACCCCAAGTGGTAGAACCAAGTGGACACTTTGTATTATAGTAACAGTGTGTCTGTCTTTTGGTTTCATCTTGTAGCTCTAAGTTGTTAATATTAATACTTAAGATGCTCTTGGGAGATAACATGTATTATCCTCATCTTAGGAGAATGGAGAAGTGAAAGAATAGAATGTTCTCTACTCAGTCTACTTGTGACAGGCAGGAAAATGTTAAAGCCTTTCTGACTCACAGACTGAGTCACCAGAGGACAAAATATTAAATATGTGTTATTTATTGATTTGCAAAATGACCCTTATATGTAGTATCATTACCAATTTTCTTATGTCTATCCTGAAAGTGTTTGTAGGTATGGGAGTATATTTGTGGTAAAGACCATTATCAAAAATGGAGAAGGCAGTTATGTGGCATGGGTATTGCCACCATCCCTTTCTCTGCTCGTGGCATACATTGCTGCTTCATCATGACACTGCTTCCAGAGATGAGATTTTGACCTCAGAACCCTTTTCAACTCATTGCTCAAGGCAGCTGCTACCAGTCAATCACAGGCTCAAAAAACAAAGTTGTTTTTTAGTCTTGAGTTGCTATTTATTAAATTAATTTGCATTGAGAGATTATATATTTACTTGGAAGTTGAGGGTCTATTAAATTTGTGGTCCTATAGCAGGCCTCAAAGTATAGTACATAGGACTTAGTTTATGCTCTCAATAAGTTTACTTTCTTATAGGTCAAATAGGCATGCACACAATTAGAAGACAGACTCGGCTGTATTATTGGTGTGAAGGGAATAGAGAAGAATGCAAGATTAATTATAATTGGAAAGGTTTGTGAATCTAGTAGTGATTTTGGACTTTTGAGAGTAAGGTCTTCAAGGTAGTCTTTATTACTTTGTCAAAGGCATAGAAGGTAGAAAGTAGAGGATAGATTTGGGGGAATGACAAATAATGCATGTTGGCCTGGGTGTATGGTAAAGATAGGGTAGAACCAAATAGAGAAGCTTGCTCCCTGTATAATAAATTTTGGGTTTTATTTTGTTGTTCACACATGGTTTTTGTAGGTTCACACATGGTTTTTAGTCAGTAGAATGACATGATCATGTCTGTGTTTAAGAGGATAACTGTTGACACTTTGAATAGAAATGAGATTGGAATCTTGAGATAATGTAGGAAGTCTTGGTAGTACAGGAAGAATTGATGAGCATAAGAACTAGAATTGTGGAATGGAAATGGTGAATTTAGAATAAATTTTAATGATGAAATTAATGTGATTACTGTAGGAATAAGGTATCCCTAGAAATGTTCCAGGATTTCTTTGGAAGGATCCAGTAATTTCTTTTGAATATTCATAGTTTTAAAATCTTCTTTAAAGGGTGAATTGCTCCCCCCCAACCTGCATTTCTGGAGAATTATTTTTTTATCCTTGGTATTTCATTAACTTCTCTAGGACATGTATTTGGATCTGTGATTTGGTATATTTTTCCTTCTATAGATTTTTTTCTCCTTTATTTTGGGGATATTTTTTATTATGTCCCCCTGCCTTTTCCACTTGATTAGTTATTCTGCTTCAGGGATACTAATTATTTCTCTGTTCAATCTTTGTCCTACATTTTATATCTAATTGCTTTTATTTCTTTGTCTCTTTTTCTCCTCAATATTCTTATTATCTTAAGATTTTTCTCCCTTGCCATTAGTTTGATTTCCTGTCTTTGCTTCTTTTTCTTGCTTTTTTCAGATTCATTGTTCTTCTTAATTGGTTTCCTTAACTCTGTAACCTTTCTTTTAATTTACCTGTTTTGTCTTTTCATCTTTGAGCTTTTGTTTTATTAGATGTATTTTCTTGTTAGATTGTTCTCTGTTACCAGAAACTATTTTTACAGTTGTGTGGCTATTTTTATCTTGCTCAGGCTTAATTTGGATAGCTGGGTCAAGACTTTGCCTTTGCTCTGATATAATGAGGTGATTCCCCCTAAGGTCTTTTCTGCCTTAGCTGTGGTTTGTCTCTTCATTTTACTGTGCTCCCTCAGTACCCCTTTTGATAAGTGTATTCTGTTCTCTGTTTGCTTCTCTGCTTCTCTGTAGTTGAAGGGTATAAGATGGTATTGGTGAGAGAACCCTTCTTCTTCTTTTTTTTTTTTTCCCCAAAGGATAGTTTTTCTTCAGTCCTCAACGACTCAGCCCTTTATGTGGGCTTTGGTGGAGGTTGTGGGCAGCACCTGCAGGTCAGTTAGGTTGAGAGTGTTTGGTCCTTGCAGGCTTCTTGAGATCGATTCCTAACTACCTTGCTGTGAATGGCACAATTCATGCAGTAAATCACATATGACTTGAGAAGCATTGGCATTGAAGACACTTGCTTCAGAAATGTTCCTGACAGCGGTGGCCTCCACTATGTTCCAAATGACGAACTTCTTAATGGCTTTGTCCTTACACATCGGGCACAGTAGGCTGCACGTGGCCATAGCCCTTTTTGGCTGTTTTTTTTGATTGTTCCTTCTTTTCTTTGTCATCTTGAAAGCAAGGGTGAGAAAGAGGCTTTTCCCCACTGCCCCTCAAGAGACAGGGTCTCACTCTGTCGCCCAGGCTGGAATGCAGTGGTGTGCTCATAGCTCATTGCAGCCTCAAACTCTTGGGCTCAAGCAATCCACCTGCTTCAGCCTCTTGAGTAGCTGAGACTACAGGTGTGGGCCACCGCACCTGGCTATTTTGTTTATTTTTTTGTAGAGATGAGTTCTCACTGTGTTGCTTAGGCTGGTCTTGAACTCCTGGCCTCATGTGATCCTCCCACCTTGGCCTCCCAAAGTGCTGGGATTGTAGGCATGAGCCACTATACTTGGCCCAAACTGAATCTATGTATCCAAATTGGAGGATGTTTATTAAAATTTTCAAGTTCTTTGAAGTTTTATTAGCTCACCTAATACTGCTTCCAGGCAGTGTAATCAGGCTAGGAGCCATACTGTGCCATACTGTCCACACTGCTTATTAAAGATTATAGGTTCTTTGTTTAAACTGTTTCTTGTTTGACTGCAGCTAGTGGGCTTTTGGCTAAAAAAATCACACACATATATGTATATATATTCTGCCCCATTTGTTAGTTGTTGGTGATAGGACGTTCTTTAATTCTGTTTCACCCCACCATCTTTATGAAAGTGCATATGATTTTTTAAACATTTACTTTTGACATAATTAATAATACTTATACTCTAATTCTTAGGCTAGGGTTGACTTGTAGTAATTTTTTTTAATTAACAAAATTTATCAAATTAAAGACAATGTCTATGATCTATAAAAAATTAGTGACTCTAAGATGTGCATTTTTTAAAATTTGCATTTTGCTCTTGTTTGTGTTTTTATGGAATTTTTATATAATTATAGTGAGCATATAGTAACCATATTATATTTCTGTTCATATTAGGATAAACATTTTAATATTTCTGTTTCATCTTTATAATCTCATCATATGACATGTTATAATTATTAAACAGTTACTCAAAGAGGACACTAGTTTTTTCTAGTTTTATGTTCTTTTGTGAGCATTGAACCTTTTTGTATTTGTAGTTTTATATTATCTTTAAAATAAATTTGAGAGATTGGGATTAATGAATGAATCAACTTTATTAAATCTTTATACTTTTCACCCTGGCACTAATTTTTTTTTTCCAAAATATATCTTTTTAATTGTAAACATCAATTATATTTCAATGATAATACCATATCAGAGAACAATGTTAAGAAAAAATAAAAAAGAAAAAATGTTATTTCATGCATATCTGGCACTAACTTTAGTGTCACTGGATGGAAATTCTTTTGAGATAGTTGCTTAAAATGACAGCTGATATCTCAGCCCTTAATGCCAGAAGAATTTTTTTTTTGGTACTGCTATATTCTTGATCTACATCCTTCCTATGACATTAGTAATTAAAGTTTTTAAAATGTATTCCAGTTTTTATGGGCTCATACGTTTAGAAAAAGTTACATGTTCTTAATTTTAAAGGAGAGAATATTAACCAAAGTGAAAGTTATTTTAATTGGAAATTAGAAGATACACTATAAAAGTATTATTTTTTATAAGTCAAATTTGGTAGTCTAATTTTTTTTATTTCTGGATTGTGCTGTCATTATCCATTGCCCAAGTTTATACAACTGTTTATAAAACTATTCTTTATTTTCTTCCAGCATGCAGCTGTTAATTTAATTAGTGCATTCAGTATTTATTAAGAGTTCTGTAGAAATCCTAAGTAGCTTTTGGGTCTTTCTGCATGTAATTATATAAGTATTTATATGCCTATCATGTAATAATTCATGGAATTATCCTTATTTAGGAATGTTTAATCTACTTTTTCTTTTCTCCTTAGATTCTGTCAAATTTTAAGAACAAATGTACCTTATAGCTCATGGAAGAAAAAACACAAATCAAGACATTTTTGGGTTCCAAGTTACCAAAGTATGGAACAAAATCTGTAAGAAGTACATTGCAGCCAATGCCAAATGGGACACCTGTTAATTTATTAGGAACTTCTAAGAATAGTAATGTCAAAAGTTACATCAAAAATAATGGCTCTGATTGTCCATCATCCCATTCATTTAATTGGAGAAAAGCAAATAAATACCAACTTAGTGCACAAGGTGCTGAAGAGCCCTGCAGTACTCAGAATTCACATGATAAATTAATTGGTCCTGAAAAACATGCTTCTACTCAAGGAATGTTTGATAAAAATGGGATAAAGGGAGGTTTGAAAAGTGTTTCTTTACTCACATCAAAGTTAGCAAAGCCATCCACTATGTTTGTGTCATCGACAGAGGAGTTAAACCAAAAGTCTTTTTCTGGACCATCTAATTTGGGTAAATTCACCAAAGGCTCATTATTAGGAAGGACTTCATATTCTTCAGTCAGTGCTCCAAAATCACAGTTGAATGGATTTTATGGAAACCGATCGGCTGGTAACATGCAAAGGCCCAGAGCAAACTCCTGTGCCACCAGAAGCAGTTCTGGAGAAAGCTTAGCACAATCTCCAGACAATATTAAATCTATTACTTGTGAAAAAATGGTAAGGTCACAAAGTTTTTCACATTCCATTCAGAATTCATTCCTTCCACCTTCATCTATAACCAGATCACATTCCTTCAATAGAACTGTAGATGTTACAAAGCCTTATCAGAACCAACAGCTATCCATTAGAGTGCCTCTACGGTCAAGTATGCTAACAAGAAATTCCCTGCAGTCAGAAGTACTCAATGGGAATGAACATTTGGGGTATGGATTTAACAGGCCTTATGCTGCTGGTGGAAAGAAGTTGGCTTTACCAAATGGCCCAGGTGTAACTTCCACTTTAGCTTATAGGATGGTTCATCCTTCTCTACTGAAATCTAGCCGACCTCCATTTTCTGGGACTATCACAGTGGATGGAAATAAAAACTCACCTGCTGATACATGTATAGAGGAAGATCCTACAATTTTAGCTAAGGACAGAGCTAATAAGGACCAAGAACTAACTGAAAATGAAAGTTATAGAACTGAAAATGACCAGACTGCAAAACATGATGTTAAAATTAGATACTTGAGTGATGATGTGGATGACATTTCTTTGTCTTCTTTGTCATCTTCTGATAAGAATGATTTAAGTGAAGACTTTAGTGATGATTTTATAGATATAGAAGACTCCAACAGAACAAGAATAACTCCAGAGGAAATTTCACTCAAAGAAGAAAAACATGAAAATGTACCACCACAGGATATATTTGATTCCTCCAAGGAAAATGAAAAATCCTTCAGTAAAACCGATGAATGGATAGATATAAGTGTCTCTGGTAAATATTGATATCCTTAAGTTTATTTGCTTTCTTCTAGAAATATAACTGAACTTACATTCAGAATTATCTTCAGATAAATTCCAAGATACTGTCAGTTTCACAGAAGGATGAATCTAGATTAAATTGGAGTGGGGCAGCATTTATCTTCCTTGTGATTTTTGCTTCCTATTCTATTTTTCACCATATGTAAAACAACTTTAATAAAACCATTCTTACCTTTGCTCTGCTTTGGCTGTCATACGCAGGCCTGTTCCTCCTTAGTACAGGCAGTGCTTCCAAATGATTTTTCTCCCATTACCCCCAGCCAGTGGCATACCATTAAACAAATCATCTCTTCCCTTAGGGTAGCATTTCATTACTGTGTATTAAGAGTAATGCTGTACCAAAAGGTAAATGAGATAATATAGGTTATGTTTAATCTAATGGATTTTTATCCTAGGAAGTTTTCCTTGTTTAGCAATTTTTATAGTTACACTTCCAGAGGAGCCTTACTTATTTATTTTTTTAATTGAAGAAAATGTAACAGCACCTGTTAAACATTTCCTCTTATATTTGGTTATCCTGCCACTGAATGCTGGAGAAAATGTATTGTGTGCCCACATACCTGAAAAAAGAACAAACTGAAGGGATTGGATATTGGCACATGGTTTAATCAAGGGACTAGGTCATGCCTAGAGGTGCACATATAAAATCTTGATTGTTTGTGAGTCTTCTAAAAGTGACTGCCTAAAGTTTTTTTCTTTGTATGGAGTCAACTGTGAGGTTAAATAATATACACAGAGGAAGGAGTTTCTGGGCCAGTGGTTAAAAGTAAATATCTTGGGAAATATTAAAGGAACATGAGGCTTTATTTATATTTTTAGAAATGTTCCAGAAATAAAGGGCGGCTAAATAAATTTTTTTTTGTCTGTTTCACCAGTTTATTTTTAATATTTTTCCTGTTGATTTTTTTTATTGTTTAGGATACTGGAAATGCTAGTTATGAATGCTTTTTAAGGCCAACTTTTTTTCTATAATATGTCAAATTATTAGCACTTATATTTTAAGAACATGAGAAATAATTATATTTTTGTGAATTAACAACTTCTCTTTTTTTTTAAATCAATTGAAGACAGGAGTGAATGTACGAAACATACTTCTGGGAATAACTTGATTTCACCAGATACAGATTACAGAGCTGGTTCTTCATTTGAACTCTCTCCATCTGATAGCTCTGATGGAACATACATGTGGGATGAAGAGGGCTTGGAACCCATTGGAAATGTCCATCCTGTTGGGAGCTATGAGTCTTCTGAAATGAACAGCATAGTATGTATGAATTTATATACTCTTGGAATATTTGTTTACATTACTATAGAGAGACTTATAATATTTATTGAATTTTTTAAAAATTTATGAATTAACTTTACTAGTTTGAGAAATGGGAATTCATATTTGTTAAGGACCTGTAAAATATCTGACCCTAGTGTATAATAAAGCATGGGGAATATATAACAATTGACTTAAACATGCTCACACATATATATACATATATTCATCATACATACATACATATGTACATACTATATTGGTCAGTTTAAGCTATGCCAGTGGTTCTCAAAGATGGGGAGGAGGGCAACGTCTAGAGACTTTTGATTGTCACATTGACAAGCACTACTTTGCATCTAGTGGATAGAGGCCAAGGATGCTGCTTAACATCTTATACTGCACAGGACAGAGCCCACAATGAAGAATTATCCAGCCTAAGATGGAAGTAGTGCCACTGTTAAGAGACCCTGGGCTAGGCTATGTTGAGGTAACATCGATGTGTCAACTCTTAGTGGCTTAACACAGTAAAAGTTTATTTTTTATTCTTAGAAAGTCTGTTGCAGGTTGGGGCAGCTCTCCTGGGCAGCTGTCTTTGGTAATATTAGCAGCTTTGATTTTGGGGCTTGACCGTCTTTTTAGGCCCCTTGTCACTGTGGTAGATGAAGAGAGTGCCAGGGGAACTCACACATGCTATTACTTGTGTTAGTCTGTAAGTGGCACATGGCACTTTCAGTCACAATCTATTGACGAGAACTAATTATATGCTCCCACATAAGTAAGTACTAAGGGGTCAGGAAGTGTAATCTTCCTGTGTGCTTGGAAGGCGAGGGAACCAGGTACAGGTAAGTGCTAGAAGACCTACTGTGCATTTATTCATGTGTATTCTAAGAAACATTGCAAATAATGTGGATAATATGTCATATGAATAAAGTATAACTGGGGTGTTTAAAGTGACTCATTGTGAGTATTTAGTATATAAAATACTATTTTCCAGTAGTTGTATGGGAAAATTGGCAGTCTTTGTGGACATATTAAATTTCAAGTGGATTTCAGGTAATATAATTTTCTATACTCATATAAACCTGTGACTTAAAAAAGATAGACATTGTTACCAGAGGCTTAAATTGCATAAACGTAGAGAGTGCACTCATTTAATTTAGAGAGAGCATCTTCATCTCATTAGATAATGGAAGTTAAGAAAAGATTACAGTTTAGGGCCTCATGTGCTTTCTTACTAGGACTTTTAGAGTGAGTATGATTGAAGTGCAAATGAACATTGTGTCCAACAGATGGCAGCAATAAGCTGCTTATTACCTGACATTTTTTAGAGGTTCGCTGTTTTCAGTTCATTGTTCCTGTGACTGACAAAATAGCCTTCTCTAACAGAGTTCAGAGAGTGTATCTGGATTGACTGTTAGTCCTGAAGATCCATGAGTTTCATCCTTGAGCAGTAGGCTTATGTATGTGGGATGGGAAGCCATCAAAGTTCATTCTATGCTTTGGAACAAGATGATGCCTTAGTGTCTTTCTGTTTTGATTTAAAGGGAAGACATGAGAAAGGAAGGAGGATTGATGGCAAAAGTGGAGAAGAGTGTATTGAGATCTCTTGCTGTGATACTGGATTTTCCATTTTTGCTCTGAAGTTCTGTGAATATTTTGCTTTGTATATTTTAAGCTTATTTTGTTATTTGTGTACCTGTTTAGTATTGTTTTTTGGTGAATTGGACTTTTGGTCTTTATTTAGTGATCTTCTTTATCCCTAATTATGCTTTTTATCTTTAGACCTCTTCCCCCCCCAAATATTAGTATATCTTACTGATTTAATTTTTATATTGTCCCTCCTTTTACTATCAACCTTTTTGATACATAGCGAATAGTTTATTATTTAAAAAAATATCAATTTGTCTTTTTCTCTTAACCAGTGGGTGTAGTTCATTTATGTTTGCATTTATTGATATACTTCACTCTGCCATCTTAATGTCTTTATTTAGATTGTCTTGCTTTTTCTGTTTCTTCTTTTCCCTAAAGTGTTAGGGTGTGCGCTAGTGCATGTGGGTTTTGAGAAAGATTTCTCCAGACAAGGATTAGGATAGAAAAAAGAAAAAGTTTATTTAACTTTCTCTACATGGGAAAAAGGGCCAACACAGGGAAAGAGAAGGAGATAGTGTTGGCATAGAGAATAATGTACTCAGACTTTTTATTTGGGGGGTGAATAAGATTTATGACTGTAGCCAAATTAATAGGGTATTGCTGCATCCGCTCTGTAGCAGAAGCAGCAGGATGTCAAAGTGTAACAGTTGGCTCCCCTACCTTTTCTTGGAGGCAGGCCTTATGGTTGGAGATGTGACTCTGTCCTTGAGATAAGGCTGAGGCCTGAAGCTCACGCCCCTGCTGTTCACCCAGGAACTCTGTAAACAGCAAATTTAAAAGAAATAGATTTACATATCTTTTCCATTTGTTCAGCTCTCTTCAGAAGTTGTACAAAACAGAACTCTTGCAGGGTGACAGTTATTGAGAGAACTCATATAATTGATCTTATACCTGTTATTAGGGAAATTGTGGGATTAGATATTTTCCTGTTATTTTTTGTAAGCGTACCCTTTTATGAAGTAGCTTAAATTAATATCTCTAACTCAATCCCAAAAGAACTTTGGCATGTTATCACTTTTCTTGTTCTCTACAATGATGCTCATTTCAGTCCAGGTCACAATAAGGAGCTTTCACTAGCACGTATGTCAACTGTGTCACTTCTAATGCAGTTGAAGTCAACCCACTAGTTCAGCTGAAGTTTTTATAGGAAGACTTTCTCTTTGAAAGAAACAGTATGTTGCTGTACATTCTGGTACCAGCTCCTAATCATGTCAAGGACCCCAACAAATAGTTCCTAGATTGACTACTTTGCATAACACTGGTCTAGAATCCTGGCTATTTATTTGTTGAAATGCTACCAGTATTTTGCTGAGGTATAGTATAATAAAATGAACAAATCTTCTGCAGATAGCCCAGGCAATTTTGATAAATGTATATGCTTGACAATCATCCGGATTAAGATATATTAATAGAGTATTCATATCACTCCAAATTGTTCCCTTCCTGTTCCTTTCAGTCATTCTCTGACCCTGCAACCACTGTTGATTGCTTTTACTATAGATTAGTTTTGTCTGTTCTTGAACTCTATAAATGGAATCATAAACATATTATTTTATGTCTGGCTTCTTGTAATCAATCTTATGCATTTGTCAGTTGTAGTTTGTTTATTCTCACTGTATCATATTCCTTTGTGTGAATATGTATTTTATGTATATGTATGATAACTTATTTTATCCTATTGTGATAGGCATTTAGGTTAGTTTTATCTGTTCTTGAACTCTATCTAAATGGAATCATAAACATATTTTATGTCTGGCTTCTTTTAATCAATCTTATGCATTTGTTAGTTGTAGTTTGTTTATTCTTACTGTATCATATTCCTTTGTGTGAATATGTATTTTATACGTATGTATGATAACTTATTTTATCCTATTGTGATAGGCATTTAGGTTGTTTGTTTTCAGCTTTTTAGTGAATTGCACTATTGTGAAGATTTTGCTGTATGCTTTTTGGTGCACGTTTATTCACTTCTGTTGGTACAATATGTAGGAGAGGGATTCCTGGGTTATAGGCTATGCTTATGTATACAGATATCATTTTATCAAAGTGATCATACCTGTTTATATTCCCACTGGCAGTAAATGAACATTCCAGAAATGTCAGTTTCTGTCTACACTTGTTGTTATCTGTCTTTTTGCATTTTTGCTATTCTGGTGGAGTTATGATAGTATTGCATTGAGATTTGTCTTGTATTTTGTGATAACTACTCATTGAGCACCTTCACATATGTTTATTGTGTATTAGGATATCCTCTTTTGTGAAGTGCCTTCTATTAGGTTATCAGTATTTATTTTATTGATTTGTAAAAATTCTTTGTATATTTTAGATATAAATATTTTATTTTGTATATGTGTAGGTACATGTATTATTAATATATGTTTATATATAATATCATGCATATATAGTATATTCTCTACTTTGTGAGTTGCTTTTTAAATCTCTTAATAGTGTCTTTTGATGTTACAGCTTACCATGAGTAAGTTACCATGCTTACCATGAGTCAGCTTACCATGAGTCACTGTGCCTGGCTTAGCCTGTGTTTATTTTACTTTAAGGAAGAGACCAGAGATGCTTTAATCTTTCTGAAGTGTATTCATATTATATTATCTCAGAGATGGTGGCAACTTGTCTCCATTCTGCTAGTTTTTGCTCCATTTAACAGTCTTTCATACTACTGTGAGACTGTTTTCAATAAACTCTGGTAAGATCATGTTGCTGCTGCTTTAAATCTGTATCCATGTTCGGGTGCCCTTTATCATACTGCTACTGCCTTGCCTACATCCCCATGCAAAGACTATTTGAGATTATTTATATTTCTCTAAATGCTCCCATCCATTCACTTTGTAAGGCTATATTCGAACTTTTTTTCTCTCCGTGCCTGTGAAGGGTTAACTGTTCAATGATGAGACCCTACAGTACTTTTTAAATCACATCCTGGTTTTCTGCTTTTCTCCCTTCTGCTAGGTTGTGAAGACTGCCTCTTTTCATCTCTTTTTGCCCTAATACTTAGTGTGTGTAAGTACTCAATAAATGGTGCCTTTCAGTTAGAATTAAGTACTCCTTCTCTAGTTCTAACCATATTGCTTTGTCCTAGTTTTAGCACTTTGTTTTGTCTTGTAGTATAATACTTGTATTGATTGCCCCACCTACACTGAAGTAATCTTGAAGGCCAGGACCAGAGTGTGTTTTATTCATCTTTCTTCCTATGTCAGGGTAGAACCTGTTGATTTTAAAAAATTAGATTAGGAACCTAGAGAACTAAAGTGCTAGTGATGTGAATTATATTTATAACTTTTTATTTTCTATTGTAAAATTCTCATTTTCTGATGCTTATGCCCATTTACTCCAGGTTTTACCACAAATCCTGCATCAGTTTTCAGTTTCTTATCATATGTTTTTAAATTATATTGCTTTGGTTTAGAATAGAGTCTCAAATTTTGGCTTGTGGTCCATAAAGTTATTTTCGTAGCTGAACTTTCAGTCTTACTCATGTTTGTCCTTTCTTTCTTTCCCCGTGAATTAATAGCCTTCTTATGATCTTTTCTCCTGAGGCCCCTGTGGAGTGTTATTTTCCCCATTCATTTGTACTTATGAAATGACAGTGAAAAGGTTGGGTTAGCTGGTATTGAGGGTCTCTACGAAGTGATGCAGAGACCAGTGTACTTGTGCCAATTAAAACATGACAACATGGAGTACAAATGACTTTTTTTTTTTACCCCTTGAGCCATTTGAGAGTAAGCTCTCTACCTGATGCCCTGTGATCCTCAGATACTTTAATGTGTATTTCTTGGAAACAAGAACATTTTCCTGTATAACCACAGAATAACCATGCAAATCATGAAGTTAACATGGATAAATTACTACCATCTAATATTGGGACCCCACTGAGGTTTCTCCATTTGACCAATAGTATCGTCTATAATAAAAACATCCAAGTTAGAATCATCTATTAGTTTTGGTTATCATGGTCTTTAATCTCTTTAGTCTTCTGGCCAGTGAGTGTTCCTTCCAGTTGGTTTCTGTGTCCTTTTCTTCTGTGTCTCATCATTCTTTGAGCACTCTCTTGTTTTTTTGTGTGCAAGCTGTTTTAGTCTCATCTTGTACTTTTTTTGCTCTAGGCCTGGAATGAGCTATTTTTGTAGAGCCCTGGTTCTTTTTAATGAAAAATGCAGTTTCAAAGCTAAGTTTTGGGGGCCAGATACGCTTTCTGCTATTGGGAAGTTGTTCCTGCCAGGCCTCTTCAGTGGAGAGAGCTGGGAGATATGTATATTGATATATATGTGTACACACATATACATCAATAGTTATTTCTACATAATTATATATGTTGAAAACCATGAGTTCACATTAATACCTCCAGTTGCAATCCAACACCACAGGATTCCATTCTGTCCATTCTCTGATGGTGATAAACCTGACTTGCCTTATCCTTAAAATATTTACAGTCATGCATTGCTTAACAATGGGGACATGTCTTGAGAAATGTGTTGTTAGATGATTTTGTTGTGCAAACATCATAGAGTGTACTTATACAAACCTAGATGGCATAGCCTACTATACATCTAGGTTATATGATATAGCCTATTGTTCCTAGGCTATAAACCTATCCAGTGTGTTACTGTATTGAATACTGTAGGCAATTATAACACAATGGTGTTTGTGTATCTAAGTATATCTAAACACAGAAAAGGTAATGCGTTGCACTATGATGTTATGACAGCTATGTCATCACTTCCTCACTAGGTGATAGGAATTTTTTAGCTCCATTATACTCTTATGGGACTGCTGTCGCATATGCAGTCATTTGTTGACTGAAATGTTGTTATACGGTACATGACTGTACTTATTTGACCAACCTCCTGTGTAACCAATTTCCCCTCTTTGTCACCATTTCCTTCTTTACATTGATGTCTTTCTCACCCTACTTGGGCTATCAAACTTCTGCAGTGGGCTACCCCCATGCATGGATGACCTCCTTACCTTGTTTAGTCTCTTTTTATTTTTTATTTTTATTTTATTTTTTTGAAACAGGGTCTCATTCTGTTGCCTGGGCTAGAGTGCCGTGGCATCAGCCTAGCTCACAGCAACCTCAAACTCCTGGGCTCAAGCAATCCTCCTGCCTCAGCCTCCTGAGTAGCTGGGACTATAGACATGCGCCACCATGCCTGGCTAATTTTTCTATATATATTTTTAGCTGTCCATATAATTTCTTTCTATTTTTAGTAGAGACGGGGTCTCGCTGTTGTTCAGCCTGGTCTCGAACTCCTGAGCTCAAACAATCCTTCCGCCTCGGCCTCCCAGAGTCCTAGGATTTGGGATTACAGGCGTGAACCACCGCGCCCGGCCTCTTGTTTAGTCTCTGACTTCCCACATCAGACCATTTTCCACATGTATTCTGTTTAAATTTCCATATCTCACCAGGCTAACCCTGCCTCCAGTCTTCCTTTTCTGCCCTGATCATGGATGTCATCATAACCACTGATGTCATCAAGCCCTGATACCCTGTACATGGATACTCTTTCATGTTTTATTTCGGTTCTAACTCCCCATGTTTGTCTTATCTATGTGTATGCCTTTCTCACCTTTCTCAGTGTTTGTCTCCTCTCCTCGCCACTTGCAGGTTTGAAGGAGGATGTATGGAGATGTTTTTTGACATCTTAATAATATAGATGCAGTATAAATATTCTAAGATCTTCACATATATCTGTTTTATTATCAAAATGAATGATATTAAAAAATTATGATAAATGCTCCTATTTGTAATAAGCTTCATAGGATCTGGATCATTTTATGTAAACAATATGGAAGCTTGGGTCTAAAAGTGTCCAGAGAGCTAAAAGCTTTATTTTCTTCCAACATTGGTTCAATTCAAACTTTGGTGTAAATGTCTCCAATTTTTAGACAATGTAAATTAGATTATAATAATGTCCAGTTTATGTGACAGTATTTAATTATAATCAATTAGGAAAGTGCACATTAACTTTTGTTGGAAGGATTTGTGAGAATCCTCGGTTCAGCTCAATCCTAAAGATTCTAGAAGCATCTATTGCAAAATTGTTTCATAGGGGAAAGATATTATTGTTTATTTGGAAAACATATAGCACATATGAATACTATATTTGTTGTGAGTATATATATAGAGAGAATTTACTATCTGACTGTGCGTGGTGGTTCATGCTTATAATCCTACCATTGTGGGAGGCCGAGGAAGGAGGATTGCTTGAGCTCAGGAGTTTGAGACCAGCCTGAACAAGTGAGACTCTGTCTCTACTAAAAATAGAAAAAATTAGCTGGGCATGTTGGCACGTCCCTGTAGTCCCAACTACTTGGGAGGCTGAGGCAGGAGGATCACTTGAGCCCAGGAGTTTGAGATTGCCGTGAGCTATGATAACTCCACTGCACTCTTGCACTCTAGCCGGGGTGACAGTGCGAGACTCTGTCTCAAAAAAAAAAAAAAAAAAAGAAAGATAAAAAGGACTTACTATCCTTTAACCTAAAAGAATCTCAGAGCATCCAGATTGCTTTTGTTGTTTTTGTAATCAGAGTCAGACTTAGTAAAAAACACATTTATAAATCTGTTGGTGTATTAGTTTTCTCTCATTGCTATAACAAATCACCACAAATTTGCTAGCTTAAAGCATTTGTTATCTTACCGTTTTGGAGCTCAAAAGTCCAAAATGAGTCTCACTGGACTAAAATCAAGGTAGGAAAGGCTGTGTTGCATTTGGATGCTCTACGGGAGAATCTATTTCTTTATTCTTTCTGGCTTCTAGAGGCTGCCAGCATTCCTTGGCTCCTAGGCCATTGCCATCTTCAAAGCCAGCAATGGCAGGTTAGATCTCACATCACATCAACTTGATTTTTCTTCTGTCTCCCTCTTCCACTTAAAAGACTCTGATGATTATATTGGCCTAGATATTCCAGTATACTATCCCTATTTTAAGGTCAATTGGTTAGCAACCTTTATTTCAACTGCAACTTTAATTCCGCTTTTCCATGTACCCTAACATATTCATAGGTTCCAGGGATTAAGATGTAAACATGTTCAAAGAACCTTCTGTCTAATATAACTGAAGACATACTTCCCAAATTAAAAATAAAATAGTACTGCCATTAATTAAAATAATTATCCTTTGATGTTAACAGATTTAGCTCTAAGTTATGAATATGATTTAAAAATAAAATAGTAAATTGTAAGCACAGTTTAGTCAAACTTGTTTTTCAGTTTAAGTTAATCTAAACTGGTGTCGTAGTTATTCTTCAGGTGGCCTTTTAATGATTATTAGTGCTATAGCTAATCATAGGTTTTATCATTTGGAGATTTTAAAATATTTTTACTCTTAATATTTGATGCCTTATAATAACTGGAAATAATGTGTAGCAGTGTGTACATGTGCGTGCATTCATATTTTCTACAAATTAACATGGGATTTAAGACTCTTTTCTAAGAAATACAGTTAAGAGCTAATAGGATTGTGAAGACGTTGTCTCCATCAGATTTTAGATGTTTTTTCCTCCTCCTTTTATGTATGGTATATTTCAACTCTTTATTGTCTAGGACAAATGGCTTATGACACTGACTTGAAACCAGAGTCCAGTGCTCTCAAGTATAACATTAGATTAGCACTCTGTAGATTACAATGCATTAATATAATGGCATACCCTTTATTTACTAATAATATAAATGATAAATATACCTGTTTTGATATTATTGATTACATCGATAACTACTTAAAATAATTAGAGATCTAGATTCCTCTGACTGGGGGATAAAACATCTTTTTAAATATTTGTCTTGTTCCTATGGACTGTTTCCACTCTTTTGATTATTTTAATTGTCCTACATTTCCATTGTGTTTCTCTTGAGATGTGAACATTGTAACTGCTCAGCATGCAGGGTATGGCTGTACTATGATTTTAAATAAAGGGAAGATGGGATTACTTTATATCTCCCAGCTTTTGTTTTGCTGGACATTGGACCTGTATATACTCTGTCACTTTATACATTTATTCTGAATTTTCACTTTAGAATGAATATATTAGTTATCACAATGGAGTTTATATATTGCTTCTCTCCCTCCTTCCATCCACTTGACCTTTTCACTATTTGTCAAAGCTATAGTTTCTTTTAGGTGCAGAAAAATTAGATGCCATAGAATCAAGGTCATAGAGATTAGTCTTACCCATTTATTTCATAGATAATGATACTGATTCTTAGAAAGTGGAAAGTGACACAGTCACTCCAGAGATATAGAGGAATTAAAACTTGGAACAACTGGCTCCCAATTCATTGTTTCTGCTGCCACCATAGATTTATACTATTTTTCTGTTTTCTGTTTGTTATCAAATGTCTGCCTTTTGGAAAATGGTTCATTTGGAGTCTTATTGGAGAATACCTTTTTTGAAAATCACAGCATTCAGATTATCTGCTTCTCTTGTTCATCTCTGTAACAAACTATGGTAGATTCTGAGAATAAAAGAAGAAAAGGCAGTAGTAATATATGGAGGGCTTTCTCTTTATATTTCTTCTTTTTGGTTCATTAATTTGTTCAGCATGCTTTTTTTTTTTTCTCTTTTGAGATGGGATCTCACTCAGTCACCCACGTTTGAGTGCAGTGGTGCAATCGTAGCTCACTGCAGCCTCAAACTCCTGAACTCAAGTGATCCTCCCGCCTCAGCCTCTTCAGCAGCTGAAACTACAGGCATGTGCCATCACACCTGGCTAATTTAAAAATATGTATATTTTATAGAGACAGGATCTTGCTGTGCTACCCAGGGTGGTCTCGAACTCCTGGTCTTAAGGGATCCTCCTGCCTCAGTGTCCCAAAGTGCTGTGATTATAGTTGGGAGCCACTGCACCCAGCCCAGCAAGCATTTTTCACTAGAGGAGTAGTAGTGTGCTACTGCTAGTTACTGAGCAATATATATGAAGAGATAGTTGCTACCTCAGCAGAAACTCATGATCCAAAATAAAAAAGGAGATATACTTAATTCTGACCATTAAGGAAAGGCCGTTGTGTGTTTCTAATTAATAACATATGCTAAGCCGTTAAGAATTCAAAGTTTGGGAAGGTTTTATGGTCAGTATTTCAGGGAAGGCTTCTTTATGAGATTAAAATGGAAGGAGAAGTTTTTTTGTTTTGTTTTGTTTAATTTCTATCTCATTTTTCTTTGACATACATTAACAAGGACCAGCAGGTTGCCTACCTGTTTTTGTAAATAAAGTTTTATTGGAACAACAGCCCATATCCTTTAATTTATGCATAGTCTATGGCTGTTTTCATGCTATTGTGGCATGATTGAGTAGTTACAACAGGAACTACATTGCCCACAAACCTAAAATATTTACTGTCTGATCTTTAAGAAAAAAATTGCCTACTCCTACATTAGAACACTGCAGATAATTTAAAGATTCAGAAATCAACTTTTCCAACCAAATATAAGTCTGTCAAGTTTTTAGGCATTTCATTTTTTTTCCTTTTAGTCATTCCCAGTATGATTCTTCTGGCCCCAGCAAAAGGTATTCATCAATCCATTCAACATATTTGAGTGTATATTATGTTCAAAGCACTGAGGATCCAGTGATTGAGACAGTTACAGGTTCTGTTCTAGTGGTGCTTATATTCTAATGGGGGGGGCAGATGCATTTGAAATATTTAGCTAACTTGTCAACTAAGTATCTTCAGTTGATGATCAGGGAAGTACTAGAGAGAATTGCAAATATGAAAGTGTATTATTGGAAGACCTGGTCTAGTATGGGTGTTAGGTAAGACCTTTTCAGGAAATTATATTTAGGCCAAGTTAGTTCAGGGATAAACCAGGTTAGAAAGGGTATATGTAATTGGAAAAATGTTGTGTGTTTTAGGAAAGGGCAAGAAGGATTGTGGAGTATTGGAGGAACTATGTGAAGGCCAGGATAGTCTTGACTCAGAGGGGTGGCAGGATAGGAGGCTGTCAGTACTGAGCTTTTACAGAGCTCGAAGGATTTGGATCTTTGTCCTCAAAATTGTAGGGGAGCTATTGGAGGATTTTAAACTAGAAAGTGATATAATGTAGTTTACATTTTTAAAAAGCTCTGTATGAAGATTGAACTATAGGGAACCTAGACAGGATGCTGGAAGCTACTGTTCGAGTGAGAGGGAGGTAGTGGCTTATGCTAAGGTGGTGGCAAAGTGGAGATATAGAGGGGTGGGTAGTTTTGAAAACAGGTTCAGGGATACAATTGACCAAATTTCATTATTGATTGACAGTAGGGGGGAAAAACATCACCTTCTCACTTTTAGAAGTTAGAACTAATATTTCTGCTTCTGATCATTCTGCCAAATTATCTTATTGCCAGTTTGACTTGTTACTTTCCTGTTGATTTTTTTATTCCTTGTAATGTTAAATTTAAACTTTGGCTTCTCTGCATGATCTTTTCCTGTCTGTCCATGATCTTTTTCCTGTCTGTCTGGTCACTTTGAATCTCTACTTCCTACTACATGTCATGATTATAGTTATTACTTCTCATCATTCCTATAGGTTTCTGTTAATGGCACTAAGTAAGGACTCAATAAATACTTGCTGAAATGGATGCCATGATGACATATGATAAATATTGCCTTTTAATTCAGAATAAATACAAACACTTAAGCTACAGGTACTCTTTTAATACTGTTCACCAATTTTCCATACACATTATGACATAACCTATTTACAAAGTAAGTTTCTAAGGTATCACGTGTCATAATAGCAAGCCGCAAGTCACTAAAAATGTAATGCTAGCAAAGATGTGATAGTGGAGTGACAGCTTACAGAAAGTTGAGACTGTCCTAATATAGGTAAATGGAAATCTCAAACTGTTATTGTTACTTTTTGCTATGCTCTGACCCAGAATCACAGAACTTGAAAGAACAGAAGGTATCTACTCCAATTCAATTGTTACGGATGAGGGTACAGAATGAGATGAGGAAACTAAATTTTTCTCAACAGATTTTTTTAATGTATATTTAATTATATTCTATGTGTATTTAATTATGAACATGGGTTCTTGTCCTCTTAATATAACTTCTATGTTTGGAAAAAAGTTTAAATTTATGAAATATGTTATGACCCTTTAAACATAATTGTATTTTTTATTCAATATTAATATTTCTTAGAGTAAGTATATTGCAATATGAAGTTCAATAATTATTTCTTGAGCTTCTGCTCAAATATGTTCCAGGCATACTGTTAAGTTCTGAGGATACTGAGATGGATAAGGCTGTCTTTATCCTTAATGATTTCAAAGTCTTGTATGATAGGCAGATAAATTATAAACAGATGATTGTAGTATGGATTTATAAGTTTTACATGCTATAGTTAGTGTGCATGTAGCCTTGAAATAACACGGAAGGGAGGTCTAACTCTGTATGTGTCTGTTCAGAAGGTTTTGAAGAGGACATAACATCTGAGTTGAATTTTGAAGAATGAATACAGATTTGACCAATTGGCCAAGGAAGTGAGAGGGTGAGCATTTTAGGTACAAGGAATGACAGCATGTACAATGGCATCAGGGTATCACAAAATCATGATGTGTGAAAGGAGTATTAACATTCCTAAGAGTAATGTGTAAGGTGGAGAGTAGTTGGGAGACAACCCTAGGGCAATAAGAAGGCAGGAAAGAAGGAAAATCTAGTATCTCCAACTGAAAGAACAAATGATAATTATAGATTAAATTTTAAAATATTAATAGTGTAAGAAAGATACAGTATTAAATATTATATCAATATTTCTATTTACGATCTTGAAAGTAATTTGTTAATAAAAAGAGTAATATTTTCACCACTGTGTTCCTTTTACCTAGCATAGTACCTGATGCATAGAGTAGATGCATAATTAGTAATATTTATGGAGAAAATATTGAATTCTGTGAGTTGGATCAGGTAGATTTCACAAACTTATGGGGACACTGAAGCTGAGAAGTTAAATATCTTTCACTAATTGGACAAGTTTTAAGAGTTGTTGAAGTTGCTATTCTATCCTGAGTAAGTAATTAAACATTTTTAGTTCAGGCTATTCTGTTTTATTGTCCTGTGGTAGTCAAACTTACTGCCTTCAGGCTGTGTATCTTTTAGTGGCATTGAGGTGATAATTCTGTAATCCTTTATCCCTTTCCTGGTTTTAGGAGTCAGGTCACCTGTGTATTTGCAGAAGCTGCCAACTTGATAGCTTAAGTTGGGTTGCATGTATATGTATATGATGAAGTAGAAAATAGCAGGAGAATAATAGACTGAATTTCAGCCTAAGCTGTATAATTAGTTTCTCATATGATATAATCGTGTTCTTCCCTTGTGAGAGGTTGTAGCATGTGTTTTGAGACTTTTCCCTAGTTCTGAAATTCTAATTTTTTTTTTTCTGGGATTTGACTTACTCTGTCTCTTTTAGTGCTGGAAGACATGGGACATTTGTTTTGAAAATACATTCCTCTGCTTGAGAATTTTTAATTTCCTAAATTATACCTGTTTATTTTTGAAACTTCCTTTATTAGTGCTTAATAGGCTTTCTCATTAACCTGAAGGTGGCAAGTAAGAACTATTTTCCTGCCAAAAAGGTAGGATATATGCTATAGCTTTATTTGTTTTCTAGCTTTTTATTTTGAACTGATTTTAGAGTTACAGGGAAACTTAAAAAAACAGAGTTCCTGTGTACCTTTCCTTCATTGTCTCCTAATGTTAACATGTTACATAACCATAGTACAATGGTCAAAACCAGGAAATTAAGTTTGATATACTACTAATCGTCAGATATTGTTTGAATTTTGCCAGTTTCCCTACTAATGTCTTTTTTGTCTGGTCTAGAATCCAATCCAGGATCCCATGTTGCACTTGATTGTCCTATCTCCTTGGCTCTTCCAATCTGTGATAGTTCTCAGTCTTTCTCGTTTTTCCATAATCTTGTTGCTTTTGAAGAGAACTGACCCATTGTTTTGTAGAAGTATCTTCAACACGGGTTTCTATGAATGTTTTCTTATGATGAGATTGTGATTATGCATTTTGACAAGAATGCCATACAGATGATACTGTACCCTTTTCAGTACATTACATCAGGAAGTACATGATTTTGGTTTGTGTTATTACTGATGATGTTAACTTTGTTCACTTGATTAAGGTGGTATCTGCCAGGTTTTTCTAATGCAGTTACTGTTTTTCCCTCTATAAATAACAGTCTGTGGGCAGATACTTAGAGACTGTGCATACATTTTATTTCTTAACAGTTTTACCCACTAATTTTAGCATCTATTGATTCTATATTAATTGGAATTCTGCAAGGAAGAACTGTGCCCTTTTTCTCTCTGTCTAAAATGATTTATATCATTATGGGCTCATGGTTATTTACTTTGTTTTATGTGTATAATCCATGGTTATTTATTTTTTTGCTCAAATTGTTCCAAATTTGGCTGTTGGAAGTGCCTACAGGTTGGTTCCTGTGCCTTTCTGGTGGCCCCATTATTTTTTGAGCACCTTCTTATTTTCTGCCACCATAAGATAGTACAGGCTTATCTTGTATTTTCCCTGCCTTAGCGCTTGAATCATCATTTCTCCAAGGAAGAATTTTACCAGAGAATGAGATTTAGAAACCAAAATCTAGGGGCTAGGTGTACTTGTTGCTACTGGGGTGTAATTGCTTTTGGGCATCATGGCAGACAGAGCTGCAAATTGCATGTATACAGACACATCTATATTTATTTCTGTATTCATCTGTATACTAAAAAGCAAGAGTTCCTACTGGTGTCTTTGACTCTAACCCAATACCACAGTGTTCATTGTAGCCTTTCCACTTTCCTTATTTTTATCCCTTTTCTCAGAAAGTGAGAAACCTGGCTCTCATTAACTATAGTATTTTTAATTAGTTCAATCCGTGTGTGTGTGTGTGTGTGTGTGTGTGTGTGTGTAATGTATATATATATAGTATATATGTATTAGGATATAGTGTATATTAGGGTTATGGTATATAATATGTATACACAGAGTTTCAGAATTGCTAACCTATACTCCAGGAAAAATAAATTTACTAACTTATAATATTTATCATTCTTCTTAAACTTTAGCCTTACAGCATGCAGTGGAGGCACTGTTTTCCAAATTTACTTATGTTAGTTCTTTTTGTTCTCATTCCCTTCAGTGTGGTTGTGTTATTCGTTTGTAATATGGTTAGGTTCGTTTGCTACTGTTTGTATTTCATTTTGGGTTCCCCCGACATCATGGTTCATTTTAAGAATTTATTTACTTCACATCACTTCATAGAGGCCTTCATTCTATTTTGTAGATGTACATTGTTTAGTTACTCTCCCAACAGTGAGCATGAAGATTATTTTCAACATTTTGCAATTATAAATTGCTACAATGACTATCCTAGTGCATATTTGTTTTCATAATTTAGATAAAAAAAATGCTTCTGTCACTTTACTTTGTCCATACCAGCTCCTATTCAGTTGTTTAGAAACTTCTGCACATGAAGGTGCTAGTCAGTATTACTGTATGATGGTTGTTACTCTGATAATTCTACTCTGATATTCTGTTTTCCTAGAACATTCCAGTCACCATCTACTTTTAACCAAAACTTACTATCAAATCTTAAGTGCTGTAATTAATAAATCTCTGAGATTATTAGAATGTCATAAAATCATCCCGTAATATTTTTATTACCACTCCCTCAGAAGTAAAATGTCCTTAAAATGTGAAATTCTGCAGTAACATAACAGAAAGAAATGCCTTTTTCATACTTCTGAAGCTGCTTTTGATGTAATGTGCAATAAATCTGATGGGACTGTGCTCAGCTTAAATGGGCACTCACTGATGCACTGTAACTTAACTGGTTTGTGGACAGAAGATTGAATCTAAAAGAAGAGACTTCTGGCTGCTGAAGGAATTGGGGACATAAACTACATTCATTTTCTATCATCCAAAAACCAGGGAATATACTATACCACTAATGCACATGGCATTTCAATTTATTAAACATACATGTTAATTGAAATCTACCACCCAGCATTATAATCAATATGGCTAAAATTATTCATCTGAAACCTGTGAAGTCTTAAGTAAATTTAAAAAGGCTTAAGTAAAGTTCAGTCTAGCAAAACTTGACTTGGGCTTATTACTGAGATGCATGACATACTACATGACTGGTATCCATCAGAAGTCTCACTAGTGCTGCTCTGATTCTTTTCTCCTTCCTTTTCAGGTGCTCGTATGCTTACATGTTGGCCTATTTCTCTTTCAGCCTACTGGGAAGCACCATAGAAAAAGGAAAACAAATATTTAAACTATAAAAAGTATAGGCAATGGGAATAGGATTGAATCTAAAACAAGAGAAACAGAGATAAGTCTAATTAATAGAATTTGAGGAAGCAGGCTACATTAGCTTTCTCTTGCTGCTGTAACAAATTACCACAAACATAGTGGCTTAAGACAACACAAACTTGTTATCTTCTGGTCTTATAGAAGTCAGATGCAGGTCTGAGCAGGCTAAAATCAAGATGTCAGTAGGGATGTGTGCTTTCCTGGAGGCGCTCGGGGAGAATCCATATTCTTGCCTTTTCCAACTTCTAACAGGTGCCCTTAGCTCATAGCCTCCTTCCTCCATCTTTAAAGCCACCAACACTGCATCTCTTTGACCACTCTTCTTGTGACTGTCTTCTTCTGCCTTCCTCTTTCATTCTAAGGTATGTCGACATTAGGTCCATCCAGATAAACCAGGATAATTCTCTATTTTAAGGTCAGCTGACTCAGCAACCTTAATTTCCTCATCGCCATGTAATCTAACATATTCATGGGTTTCGGGGATTATTCTACTTTAAGGAAAATTATTTTTCTGCAACTTCCTATTTTTATTGTAGTAAAATTCTTTAAATATTTTATGAGAAATCATAATTTCAGAATGGAGACCCTGAAGTGAAATCGTATTTCTTTGTGCCTTTTGAAAGAAGCACTTTGGAGTCAGAGCTACACACTTTCCTACTCATTTCTTCCTCTGTAGCTCTCAGATTTTTGAATTTCTACACTGTGTTTATTTTTTTAGGGTGTTATTTCTGGCGTTAAACTAGATTTATTCCTGAAAAGAATAGAGGAAAACCTAAGATCATTTCTTGAGAGCAGAAGAGAAATTTGTAAAGAATTGAGCTACAACTGAAATTTTCTCTTTCTATTTAATAATTCACAGGGAATACAATGATGAACAGTCTTTTTTTTTTTTAAAGTAAGGATTTTGTTTCAAATTCTTTGTAAAGAATTTGTGTACACACATTAACACAGCTCTGTTCTGTTTTCTTGGTCTGGGAACTAGCTCCATGTTAAGGAAATTTCTTCTATATAATGCGCGTATTGTGGTGGTGTTTTGTAAGCTTATTTAAAGTGCTCACTATCACTACATTTGGTCATTTGAGTTTTCCTTAGGGTTAGACTTACTGCCTCAGCCTATTTTCAAGAAAGAGTTTTATAGCAATAAAATCTGAAACCTGAAATCTCTCTGGGTAGGATTTTTTGGGTATCACAATGACAGTGGGAGACAGGGAAGAACACTGGATTAGAAGTCACTGGGGCTGAGAGTTAGTCTGGATTTATTTATTTTCACTCACTAACTATATTTTGGGTACATGCTAGGTAATAATTTTAAACAAAATAATGGCATTTTTGAACCCTTCTTAAATGAGGAATTTGTTCCATTATTCTTTTAAATCTGGAAAATTTTCACATTTAATTATTTTATCCTTTCCATTATTTCTGTGCCCCTTTTCTAGAACTTCTAATAGTTGGCTATTGTATCTTCATTATGCCTTTTTTCTCTCTCATTTT